>CM032875.1:71629037-72838946 GCA_019176425.1 Megalops atlanticus | reverse complement strand
ATACAATACACTTCAGAATATTATGAGCACTGTAAGGATCACTATGGTTTGTGTCATTTTACAGACCACACCATGTTTTACTCTCACCTTCAAATCAAGCAAAACTTAAGGATAAGGATACGGATGTTTTATTGTCATTCCAGGACATGTTGTGCATGACAGGGAACAAAATTAGGTACTCAGGTTCGGGGGATAATAATAACAACAATAATAATAACAATATCAGCAAAACCAATAAAAAAGAGGAAGCACACAATAACACACGAGTAAAGATTAAATAGGTAAATAAATATATAAATATAAGTACAAGTGAGCAGAGTAGTAGTCAAAGCAGCAGAATTGTTCAATGATAGCAGCAGTTCTCTGTGAAATCCCAGACTTACAGTGCAAAGTTTCAGTCTAAAAAATTGCAGCAATGCCCTGGTAGGGTAGTAATGCCCATAGCAAAAAAGCAAAAAGAAAAATTGATCATTGAGTCGCAGAGTTTGTCAGTCTCACGGCGTCTGGGAAGAAGCTATTCCTCAGCCTGGTGGTTCTGGCCTTGATGCTGGGTGGTGCAAATATGAAGCTGAATGACATCACAACACTTGTGATATATTGTATAGAGGCTAGGTACAGTGTTGTGTGCACATATTCAAACTATATGTAAAAGTTCCTATTATTGCCACATTGGGATGCAAATTGTATTTTTGGATCACAAGCAAACAATCAGAGTTAACTGGATCAGAAAATGGTATCACTAAAATCCCCTTGTGGTGAATGAAAAATATATTGAAAATGTTTTTGAAAAAAAAAAAAAATTTGCTCTTTAAAATGTATGATCATCTTAAATATGAAACTATCCTATCTTCAGACCAGTCTGGTATAAGTAGTTTGACAGGAGTCACATAGAGAGCTAAAATATCTTCTCAACTTCCCAGGCTAAAATATAATTAATCAGACCCATTGATGAAGAAAAAAAATACAATTAATTATGGTAAAATGTGTTAGTGGGCAATAACACACATTTCCAATTGATTTTTTGAAATTATAAAGGTCCTCATTGTTTGAATGATTTAAAATAACTTCATAATTGCTGGTGGACTGAGGCATCTGAGAACTGGGAATGGGTCTTAGGTGTCTTCATATAAAACATTGAACATTTTTTGATATATAAATGTGGAAACATTATATATAGTAAGCCAAATTAATAATAATTAATTATCTATAGTATGCCAGAATATTATGTTATATATTTTACAATATCAGATTTTTTTAACAAGTGTGTCACTTTTGTAGGATTGTCTTTGGCTTTTCTCGATCAAACTGATTTTTCCATCCCTGTACATTGTTATCAAAATATCTTCTGATGTTGGTGGGTGCTTATAATAATTATCCTTATTTAGCAGGCTGTTGAAGGGCAAGGCAATTCATTGGGTGGTTTAATTTCCTATGAACATAAACTGAAAAATCAAACATTCAAGCCTATTAATCTTGATTGCATGAATTTGCATGTGTTTTATAAAACTGTAATATTAAAGTGGGGTAGTTAGCACTGACACACTATGACACAATACATGATACTGTAATATGACACAAGATCACAAATCAATATAGGAAAGGATTTAACATTATATATTCAAACACTGTTGTTGATAAAAAAAATACTCAATTGTTATCGGTTCATAAGAACAATGTGTGCACAAGGCTTTCAAGTGCTCAGTCAACTAATGTTCTCAATCAGATCACAGACTGAGTCCTACAGCTCAGACCCGGATTTGCGACTGAACGCTGTCATTCATCAACAATAAATTGGGTTCTGTGGAAGTAGAGCACAATTGGCTTCACTGGTGGGGTACTTCACAGCGATGTCTCACGAGGCTATTAGAAAATATGATAAAAGGTGCTTTGATTCAGAACAGGTTTCTGTTAGCCAGTAATTACCTGCTTTTGCTTGGTAAAATTTATAAAAAACTGATAAATTAAAAACTTGCCCGTCAAAATGTCCAGTAATAATGCTCATACAAAACATAGCTATAACAAAGGCTATTCCTAAACAGCACATTTGTGTTTTGACAGCGAGGGATGACGGCGCTCCATGGTTATGGGGGTTTGACTTTTGCAACACCTTGCAAAGTGCTTATTTATGAGTTCAGCGAGCTGTACCCCGACTGGGCTACACTGGCTAAAATTGCCTGTGTTCTACCTGTGTCAAGCGTGCCAGCAGAGGGGGGCTTCTCTCTGCAGAATCGAATTAAGACGGCGCTGCAAAGTTGTCTGGAGAAGGAGAAAGTGATGCGGCTTATGCGCATTGCAAGCTGCAAAGACACATTTTGGACACATTTGATTTCAAGTCAGCAGCAGAGGACTTTGCCGCAATGAAAAAAAGGAGAAAATAAAGTGTCACCTGGTAGCCTATAGGCTACATTTGATGCCATGTAGGCCTAGCCTTTTTTTAAACAGGCTACAGATGTCACATGTTTCGTAATAGCCTACATTTTAGCAGCTAATGTTGAGGTTTTGCTCAGTCGTTACTGTTCATTTCTGTTCATTCTTTCGTCAACCTAGGTGTAGGCTACATTATATTTGCATTTGTAACACAGACTGTTATTGAAACGTGACCAGTAAGTGTCAAATTTGTCCGGTAAAATAATTTCTTTCCGGACACCATGCCGGCAAGAAAAAATCCTAGCGGAAACCCTGATTCAGACTTGTACCCATTTTCACTTATGCGTGCGGGCTGTGATTCATTTATTTAGTCTTCCATCTGTTGTAGCTTATGTGGGGTAGCCACAGTAACTGGCAATTCTCAAGTCTTATTCTAACAAAAACCTCATTATTTACCAAGCCCTTTACAACAGTTCAATTTGATGACCTCTTTGGGAAGTACATTCATCTGCATCAACTCAACTGTAAGTAGCCTACGGGTGTGTTCATCTGCTGCAAGACGAAAATAACTCATGAAATTTAAAGACTCAGTCCGCGATTCTGACAACCCGAATCGTGACAACATGTAGTAAACACATTTATGAAACGTTTTTCAACACGTCGGTATTCACTCTAAAATCACACCACATAAGCACCACCGTTAAATGTTAGAAATAGGTTTCAGATACGTTCATTATTTAACGTTGTGGTTAACACTTATTTAGAACGTGTCAGTCACATCGGTTATTGGGCTTCCACGGTTGGTGTAAGCAGACACCAAATCAACACCTTTGTTAAACATTGGAATCGGTGTCAGATGCGTTCAACACATTTGGTGGACATAGTTTACACATCAGTTTTGTTGAACACCAAAATAGAACCCAAATCAAACATTGGTTTTGGTTCAGAACCATAATGTTTTGCTACTTGGGTTTTAGTTTTTGGTTGAAAATCGTAGACATAGGGCACCGGGAGGTGTGTTAGCCCTGGGCCCCGGGGAGGCTTAATGCGGCCCTGCCTTCATCACACCACTCTTGGCGCTATGTAACTCGTCAGGTGACTATGAGCCACTCAGATGATATCTTGAGGATGTGCCTGTCCTCTGTTAAGCGTTTGCTCTCCTGGCACTCCATGAAACTTCTAGTGTGAAACATAGTCTAAACATTGTCATAAAGTCATAAAGCATTTATGTTTTATGAGAGGATTGCAGTTGCTACTCCTTCTGCTCCTGTGTGACTGAAGAGAGTGTCGCAGTGAAACAGACATAATGTTGAATTCCAGTGTTAGGGTTAAAAATGGGGAAAATGTGTGTACCCATAACAATTTCTTCAGGCATATTCTGGCATTATAAAATAAAATAGCCTACTCTTAGCATTGACATGACATTGCAGGTGCAGCAATGTTACAGCCATGTAAAAACATTCTGTACTAGCTGAACCACAAGGGTAGTCTGAACTTTGAAATCCCAAGTGACTCACATTTGAAAAATGAGAAATGATTATAGCACAGATATGATTTTATTAAATACTTCTTCCCAACACTAATACTGTTTGTTTATCTCACTGGTTCCCAGTACATTTCTCATGTGAATGTGAATCAGGACATTAATGGAGAACTCTCTGCACTCTTTTCTAATTTTCCTTTTTTAACATTGAATATTCAAAAAAGGGATTAAGCTTTGTTCTTGGACCTTGTACCGTCATCAAACTATTTTATTCTTGTGAGTGTGTCTTCAGACACATATCAACAACAGACACATTTTGTATGTAACATGTAACATGACAAGAACAAATATCTTTTTAAAGCACACTCGTAAGCACATGTACTGGTATTTTCTACATTTATGGCTTCACATTTTCATATGAAGTCAGACATGTCTTTTACCCACCATTTTTATGCTGATCAGTAAAATAAAATACTGTTTTCTTCACTTTCTACTGCTTTCTGCTGCACTGCAATGTTCTTGCCAAATCGACTGTTGTGCTTTATGATCACTTAACTATGAATGTAGCCCAGGAAGTGACAATCTCATTGATTACTGTGTATGTATTTACTACAAATTCTCCCATGTTCATGCAATCCAGATGGACTGTTTCTGAAACATTTTTCAAATGCATTGAATGGTTTAGTATTTATTACCTCTGAAATGTACTCAGTGGCCTAAATAAAATGGCTTAATGGAATTAATGTTGACTCTCACAATAATAATTAATCACAATGATTCATTGTATTTCAACAGCATTGTCTGTAGGTGAAAATAATGTGTGTGTATAATAATGCGCATTCAGTTGTCCCAGCAATAAATATAAATTTGAGATTACCAAATCAGATCTGAACAATGTGCACCATGCAAGCCTACTGATACAACTACAACATTTAATCAGAGGATGAGGGCATTCAAGCAGGACTGATTGGTCTATGCCAGGGGTGGGCAATTCCGGTCCTGGAGGGCCAGTGTCCTGCTGGTTTTTGTTTTCATCTCTTAGTTACCTGTTGATTTTCACCTTGAAAACAGGTGTGCTTGCTCTTCAGCCAATCAGAGATTGTATTTAGTTGGTCAACAAGAAAAACAGCAGGACCATGGCCCTCCAGGACTGGAGTTGCCCACCCCTGGTCTATGCAGTATATAAGTCTATAAAAACTTTGCCCCATTATTATTTTTGTTGATATTTTGCATTTTGTTTTTTTTTGATGTAACAATAATAATATGTCAATATACGGTACCTCACACATGACAATTTACAATGCATGAGGTAAATACATAAATACATGTTATGCAATACATAACAAAAATCTCAAATATTAGAAAAGAATATTAGCATCAAAATATATCAAAAATAATTGCCTATATAAAATAATCCTATAGCTGCAAATGGGAATATTAACCTGAGGGGATTTTGTGTTTATATCTAAAATCTAAATTTTAAAATAAAAAAGATTTAGATAAAAGCCGTTTAAAAAAAAAAAAATCAATGAAAAATATCTGCAAGGGGAATATCTGGGATTAAATGGATTGACTGTTGACACTATCTCAAGAGTAATCAAGGCAGGCAATATCCTGAAATCCTGGCAGAATGTATTTTCTTAAACTGTGGGGTGTTGCCTATCCTCAGGTTTTTGGAATCACTAATGTAGCTCACCTCTGCCCCCTACAGTTGGAACAAATATATTGCCTCCTTGCAAGAATGATGGAGATAAATCCACCCAGACAGCTCCAATCCAGTAATGACACAAAATGGTATCAAGGAATTATGCAGATGGATTAGGTTTTCCCAGCCATTTTCAAAATCAGCCATTAAATCACAATATCAAACTATTGTGAATTTTATTTTCGTTTTGATATGTTCATTTATACATTTTTTTCTTGTTAAAAAAGTCAGAATACTCATAATTTTATTTCCTTAAGTAGCACTAACTTAATGAAAATACTTGAATCCCAACATGCTACGAAGCAAAACTCAGGTCTTTGTACTGTAGCTAAGAACCTTTAATTCTGAGGGAGATGTGTTAAACAGATACTGTCTATGTCTAAAAGTAATTCATGACATTAGGCTTTAGATTACACAGAAGCTTGCAATCCTTACATCTTTTTATTATTTTACCATTTTTAGTCTGGTATGCACTTAACAATAAGAATAAATTACTGGTCAGTGATGGGTTTGTGTATGTCATTATAATTAAGGTTTTGCTGTTGATAATAGGAAGATATGGTGGCTTTCTCTCAGACTTGGCACAGCCACTTCATTGCTCTAGTTTTCTTACTTGATAGTACCAGCTGTCCAGTGGACTAGCCTTACAAAATTGTAATATATGTCAATAAAACAATTACTGCAACTTTCATATTTGTACTGAAATGCATATATTAAACAATATATGCAGGAAGGAATTAAATGGCAAAATATGTGTATTTTGTGGTGAAGGTCAAATATTTTACATGCAATGAAAATAGATCCTTTATATTTTTTATTTCAACACGTATTGACATATATTACATTTCCAGAGGGTAAAACCAACTGAGATTATTCACTTGAATGCTTACAAATTACCATTTTTTCGGTATCGAACTTTATTATCAACCTTGGCATGTTACATGCTTACATGCATGGGCGTAATTTATGGTAGGGACGGTGGGGATATGTCCCTATATGTCATTTACCTACATATGTCTGATTACCTAAAATGCTGTGATTGTACTGATAATTTCTCACCTTTTATTGTGTTCAAGAAAGTACTATATAGTCATAGTATATTGTGTAGAATAAGTTTTCTGGGGTAGGACTCCCAGACTCCCTGCCGAATTTATGTCCTCACCACTTTCCAAATCAAACCTACACCCTTGCTTACATGACCTGCCTGTAGGAATTTTAACCCTAACCAAACATTGTTGCAATACACTGTAGGTTGTAATGCGAAGGAATGTATATTTATCATAGAATCTTGTGTATGCTTCTGAATGAAATTGATATGTTCACTTTTTACTTGACTCTGAATAAATGAAATTCTTTAATGATCATTTTTGAAGCCATTTATTTCAGAGGTATGCAAAGTGCTCATCCATATATCAATCTCATATATCTGTGGCCTGGCACTTGTGCTTCTTTTTGATCTGATATGGTTGGCATCCAAACTCACCCCAGTACAAACAGAAATTGGATATAGTCATTTTTTGCTTTGTAAATAGAAGATACTGTGTTTCTACATTCCCATCATTCCCATTCCCATATACATCCCATCTCAAAAGAAACATTTGTCCCAAGTCTGTAAAATTAAGAGCTAAATATTATTTCACTGTAGACAGTCAACATCTTAGTTCATTTTATGAACAGACGTGGCATAACACATGGTTTGTAGCAAAACATTTAAATCCACATTAACTGCATTTAAGCCCAAGTCAGGGATCCCATTTTATCTTTATCCGTCATTATTTGAGGTTCCCAGGTACAGTACATCTTTTCAATCTCTACTTACTCTATGACAGCACCATGTCATAAGATTCTGGTTAAATGGGATTGTTTCCTAGATTAAATACTGTAGTGCTAGACATTTATAAATATTTAGATACTGATACTGATACATGATTCTGAAAGTAATTCAAACAGAAAAGTATGTCAGACAATCAGTGCATGTTAATTCTCTGTTACCTGAAGTGCCAACTAATAATAAAGGCAGATAATAATAAAGGCAGATGGATAAATCAAAATCTGTTCTTTTGCTCTTTGCCTGGATTAGGCTTCAATCCTATATCAGATTAGTGTTTACCTGGCTGCATCTGTTGTTGGAAATTGCCCTCTCACATCTCCAAGCCTGATCTTCCTTTAAAAAAGATAAATGACCATATCTTAGATTTGATTGCAGAGGGCAGGCAGATTTTTGATTGCTTTATTAACTGTAAGACACTATGAATTTTCTTATAATTCACACCAAAGGAAGCACAGCATAGGTCATAGTGGGATTAGCGGGTCCCGGATAAAGGTGATTAAAGTGTGCTGGGAGTAAACAAACAGAAAGTGAGGGCGGTTTTATCACCCTTTGTAAATCACCTGTAAAAAAATCAGAAAAGACACAGCCTGGGCTTCCACCCAGAAGGAAGTTATCAGCATGTAGCACAGTCTTTAAGTAGAGGAATGCTAACAACAGGTTTGTACAGATATTTCCAGTATAATGACAAATACAGTTATGTAGACAGGCAGTTTTTACTGCACAATGCTGAGTATTTACAGTGGTATTTAGTGTCATAATGTGGCAAGTTAGGCCAAGTAACAGAAGACAAGCAAGTATACAACAAATAGCAATTACAAAAACGATAACATCAAACTTTTAATTCAGTTACTATGCATATTAACATGGGAAAACATCAATTCCTTGATTTAATATGTTAGTATTGGGGAGTTAGAAACTTTATGTATTAACAACATTGACATGGCACGTTTAAAAATGAGGTCTTACATGGCAAATACAATAATTTACAGGGACAGGGGGTTTTCTCAGATTAATGTTCATAATCAAACAAAGTTGCTCTCTTGCAAATCTCAGAGGCTTTATGCACCTTGAGAAGATTTTAATTGGCCTGATGACCAAAACCCACAGAGATAATTTGTCTAAAAAGTGTGATAGAGTTGAACAGTGACAGACTCGATTGATCACTCCAGGAAGGCCAGAGACACCTGTAACATTTTTACCACAAACCCTTTACCTTTTTGACCTCAGTGACTGATGTATTATTGTTATTAGCTTTATCCAAACTATCAACTCTATGCATAGCTGTTATAACAGGTTTTATGTTTGTGGAACATTATGATAAATTGTAAGTAAGTGACAGATTAGGAATAACATTCTATAATTTTTAATTAAAGGTCACATGTATGTACATACTTAAAAGATGTATTACATACAATAATGTTTTTTTAAAACAGATCGCCCAAAAAATTTAAGAAACACACAATGAACTTTATTGAGAATAAAAAATACATTCCCTGTGGTATTTTAATGTTATTATGTGTGAACATGTGCATAACAAAGTGAGGAAAGTATATATAAAATATTTATTCAGTCTTCCATTTAACATTAACATGTCAGAGTTATATATTCAATATTTTATAATTGTATGTATACTGCTAAGTGTACAAAATATACAAAAAGGAAATATTAGAATAGGCATGGCACACTATGGGAAAGACACAGCACAGTAAAAGAGGTGCTACAGGTGTCCCTGACCAGCTGGAAGGTGTCACAGAGCACTCATTCCAGTTAGACATTGAACTGAACCACCAGCTAGACAGGCTGGACAACTAGCCTTTGTGCCCAGACCATGGCCCACAAAATGTTATGGAGTAAAAGTGTCACTCCTTGTGGTCATTATATTGCAACATAACACCTTTGTACATGCTACCTTAGACCAGTGTTTCTCAACCCTACTCCTGGCAGCACCCTGTCCTGCATATCTTCTATCTATCCTTGCTGCTTGATTAAATCAGGTGTGCTCAGCTATTAAAATGTGCCACTGATGAGTTCAGTCAGGTAGGTAGAGCAAGGATAGATAGAAGATATGCAGGACAGGGTGCCGCCAGGAGTAGGGTTGAGAAACACTACCTTAGACAACACAATGAGATGCGTAGCCATTCATTAAGTTTTATAGTACTTTTTAACAGGTAGCATTAATTGTTCAAGAAAATGAGACATTAGTAGGGCATATCGCTGGCTCAATTAACAGCTGATGTCAGTGGTAATTAGTGGTAATGAATTAATGAATGATTATGAATTCCATTATTAGGTCTGACATAAAGCATTTTAATGATTTATATGACCTAAAATGCTTCTGAAAAGGATGTGGTTAGGTTTATTTCATCTAGAGAGAAATATATGGGAAGTATTTGCTGTATTTCACAAAAAATATCTTACATCAGATATACCAAGTATTAGATATAAGTGAAACGCAGAGTGTGTCATTTACATGGAACATAAAGAGAGGAAATACAAATTTTAGTATGTATTTGTCAACCTCCAACTCAGCCAACAGAAATAAGAATGTTTCTTGACGTTGACAACAGTCACCTCAAGACTTTTGCTCAGACTGTCAGCTAGGTCATTTATCGTGAAGCATTTTCTGCATATAAAACTACATTCAAAAACTGCACTGGAACTTCAATATGACGCAACTGCTCATGGGGTTTATATGGGGGAAAACTGTGCTAGTATTGTACTTACGCAAAATAAAGTGTACTAAAGTGATAATATGCCTCCATACATATCATTTCGTTGACTTGTAGTACGATGATTTAAGTGCTAGTACTTTAATTCGTTGATATTTTGCTCTCCGTTTTATTATGTAACTGGAGGATCAGGAAGAATAAATCTTGCTTTGTTTACATTCATGAAACCAAATAGTACGTCAACGACAGACAGAAGGCATGCATCACATTAGGAAAAACAAATAATGATTCTTCTGTCTGCAGCTGCATTGTAAGATTGCCCGTTCTCGCCACGTACAGTGCCCCATCAAATGGTCTCGACTGGCAAGCTACGGCTGTGCTTCGGGTGAGCCTCAGAGTGCTGACGTAATAGGACTCCATATAGGAGCCGATTAGGAGTGAATCCATCCGGGTAGTTCGACGTGTATGTGTGTGGCTTTCCCAGATTTTTTCCACTGCCCTTAAAACGAGACGGAGCTGCCAAGTGACAAGTGCCTGAGTACTTAAACATAGGATGTGCGAGTGAGTTCAATTGGAAGACAAGATTGTGTTCGCTTCAAAACACTAAACACTGTTTTTTAAATATGGCCGATGATAGTGAGTGGGTCGTGGAGAGCATCGCCGGATACCTTGGGAGTCCAGAATGGGTTATACCAGTCACAGACTTCATGGAGCACAAATGTACAGGTAACCAATTGTACTTTTTTGTCTTGGATTGGGCTATATAGGTGGCCACCGCAGCAAGTACACGAAGACGGCATATGTTGCATGTTTATTTTGGTAGCTAGTTTAAATAATTCGATCGCTTACTAGATCAGCTTTCTACTTCCTTTGAATGTCCACATTCTTGACGTTTGTGTTAAAAACATGACTGCAGATGTCTACACCTTGCTAGCAACATCAGAAGGGGATCGATAAATTCGGGTCTGACAGATTTAGTGAGCTAGTTAGCTGCGCCAAACTTCGGAAATGGGGGGCGTGGAATGTTGCCACAACAATGAGGCTGCTTTGTCTCTCAAGCGAAATGGTAACAGACCGTTTTAATCGATCCCGTCATTGTATCGTCAATGAAATGACTGCATTTTCTGAAATAGTGAAATGACTCCGTGATGAATTAACGATTCAGATCAAACCATTCAATCGGGCCTTTGTCGTTTATTACGGCGGGAGTGTGCATTTTTTTACATGCCTGCCCTTGGATTACATTGTTTTGAATTGTGTAGGGGCGCTGTTCAGACCTGTTTTATTTTGTTTCAGTCTTTGATGATGAAGATGAAAACAAGCTGACCTATACGGAGATCCACCAGCAGTACAAGCAACTGGTGAGTAACCAGATGCAAAGGCTCTTGAAAATCCTAGTAATACCAAATACTGTTTCCACCTGAGAACACCTGCATGACTCAGAGAACTTCAGAGCCAGGTGGTGAATTTGGATTGGAAACCTGGGAACATCCCTGATTATTTACAATAAGTGTCATACAATCATTAATGATGACAGAGAGTGAGAACCTTGCTTGAACATTTTTAGTGAAGCATGGTTTCTGCATCTCCATACTAGTAAATTTAGCTTTCTGCTTGGTCCAGAGAGAATAACTGCTCAATGGCTGACTACCAGCAGCAATCTGCTTTTCTCAGGAAGTCTCCTATCAAATATTTAACAGTTCCTCTGAACCACAGCTATTTGCTAGTAGAAGTCTACAGGGTAGTATAGTTGCTGCTAAGGTCGGAATATTAAGAGAGCTGAACAGCTGTTAATTACACATTTCATACATAGACAACCACTGTTTTTGTTGACTGGGTCTATGTTGATCCAGTTGTATATAAAGATATGGTACCGGTACCATTAATTATCATCAATAATACAGGTTTACAGTGAGAGAAAGAGACTGCATATTTGGAACAAAAACATGAATGATCATTATTACATTTCACACACTAATGGAAAGATGCATGTGAACCAGTCCAGCCAACTTTATAATGCCAAATGCCAAATTGTAAATTGTATAATGACGGGGACACAGCAGTATTGTTCTTGGAGGTGTGGCCTCTCAGTGATTTTCAGCCATCTTACCTCCATCCTCTTTAGTGGCCACACCTCCAAGAACAATTCTTATTGTCTAGAAATATTAGAAAGTAGACATAGCTTACATTTCTACTCTTCTGCATGTATTGAAATAAGTGGCATAGCCATTTTCCTCTCAAAAGATTCTGTTCGCAAGTAAATGTCAAGTAATTCAGTTCTCAGAAACTGTGTAACGGTTAGCAAAAATCATGCAGTACATGTACACTTAAGTGTTGGATATTGGCCCTTCCAAAGTAAATATCAGCATTGAAAGAGGCCACTGTGGTAGCTTACATGTCAGCATTGCTTGTCTCAAGCTCCAGTAGCTTACACAACTATTTAGAATTTGGAAATGGAAATTTCATTCAATGTCCATCCCACATGGCTCCCTAAGTTCATCTATGGTGATTAAATTAGCTCTTTTAGCTTTGTTTGTCCTTACCAAAAGCAAGGGACTTTGGAGTTAGGTTAGGGATGGAAATGGTACATTAGGTTACTACTTTATTTATACCCTCTTAGGGTAGACATAGTGAAGTGATGTGACAAAAAAGAATCAAGCCCAGCATTCACATAGCATTTATAAGGTCAAATGGTGACATCAGGTGTAGAGTGGAAACCACCCTTGAGTATGCAGTGTGCATTTTTACAACATCACAGCAAGGGGAAAATTCAAGGAAAAAGCATTGAGGTCAGTTTGTATTGCAGGTAGAGAAGTTGCTTGAACACTACATGCAGGAGGTGGGGATCAACGAAGAGCAGTTCTTGGAAGCTTGCTCATCTCCTTTTGCAAGGTCAAAAGCTTTACAGGTAAGCTTGAAATCTTGAAAGGCTCTCTGTCATTAATATGTACACTTGGCAATTTAGTGACACTTTGATTAAGGATTATCAAGGGGTTTGTTTTGTGCTGTAATTTCAGGAAAAGCTAGGTGGAGGCTTTAACAATAAAGACAATAAAGATGAGAACTTCATTCAAAAACACGTCTTTTAATGAATGGGTACTACGACTAATTCAGTAAAGGCAGTTGCTTGCTGGGGAGTACAAGTCTGCTTCCTTTGAAGAAAGCCATCCATGGTAGCATTACGAGATCCAATAAACCCATAACTCGTTCGAATTAAT
Source organism: Megalops atlanticus (assembly GCA_019176425.1). Lineage (NCBI taxonomy): Eukaryota > Metazoa > Chordata > Actinopteri > Elopiformes > Megalopidae > Megalops > Megalops atlanticus. The sequence continues at coordinate 72,825,673 of CM032875.1, read as the reverse complement.
TCGAATGCAACCCACGCATGCACACATAGACACGAGTTGTAGAAATCTTTTGCGATTTAGAAAGTATCAAATTCTCTGGTGTTCTCTAAACTTGTGACCTCGGCAGCAACACTATCTCCAGCCATAAACGTTGCCATGACAATGATGCAACGTTTAAGCAGAGAATTTCTAAATAGCAGACGGGCTCTGGTTTAACATTGTAAAGTTAGGGCACATTTGGAATGTGAACAGAATCGTTGTGAATAATTTGCTACACTGTATGTTCAACATCATTAATAATTTATTGATCAAGAGAAAATGTATTTCAAAATAGAATACGTTACAGCTCATAACGTGAAGTAACATGGCTTTTAACATTACCATTAGTTATGCTAGCTAGCTAACTGTTGTATTTAAAGAATGAGGAAACTGACGTTAGGTTTAGGCGAGTGCCGTGTTTACTGTTCGTTTTTCATTCTCCTTCCTTTCACCTCTGACACCCCTACGGTGGCCCTCTAGGTCAGAAAACGCAACATAAAACTGTGGCACATAAGGCACAAACAACTGAGTAATGCAGTGGCACATAAAGCACAAACAACTGAGTACGGAATGATAATTAACTGAGAAGGGTCTCAGTGAACAAAACACTAACTTAGCTAACTTAGTGAGACCGGTCGTGAAGATTGGTCGTGAAGGTGTTGCCATCTCTATTGTTCACTCCAGTAAAGCAACGTAGCTTAGGCTACATGTCTGAGCATTCCGAGTCAGCACGAAAAACACATGTGATGACGTCACCAACTAATCGCCAATTAAATTCGTTGGCAACTAATTTGGTCATTGATTATAGTCGCCTACGTCGATTATTCGTTGCACCCCTAGATTGTTGGCACACAGGCCGGGCACAGGGCACAGCTAATGATCCTACCTTCCTCTCACTGGTGATGTGGAGCGGGGCTGGTGAGACAGTGCTGTGACTATGTCACCACTGCTCTGAGGCCGTCCGCGTCCTGGCAAGTCAGCATTCAAGCTGAAAATTGGCTGTCCCCCTGCTCTGCTTATCAAAATTCCTTGCTACCCACAAATACCCCACTGCTTTGTGGTGTTGACTTATTCAACCCTGTGACCAGGACAGAAGTATCTTAGTTTCACAGCATAGTTTGCAGAGGCAGGGAAATGGTTGGACCGCAGTGTGTACCAATGGAAAGTGCACTCATACCCAGCAGTGCTGTGACCAGATGGTCCTTGGGCTCAAATCTGGGGTGAGTCACTTTTTTTCACACGCCTGCACAAGGTGTTTGACCCAGACTGCTGTGTTGTGGTTTCCATTATATTTTACAGATTGTGTGTGAAATCAAAACAAGCAAACCTAAATAACACATTATAGATGTCTGTTATGTAAATCCTCAGGACAGTTTTTAAATTCCATCCATATAAAATCAGTACCCAATTAATCCTGTTTGATTTGCTCAAAATTTTCAGAAATGTAGAAATAATCACATTGTAACAGGTAGGCAGTAATGTACAGGAGATGCATGTCATTACAACTGATGCCTGGAGACCCTCTGATAAGCCAATAAATGAAGAAGCTTTAAAGTATCTTTAAGTGCGTAAATATTGTTTTCCATTTTTCTATCTACATGCTTATCTGTTATTTCCAAGCCCATACCCTTGCATGTTCCCATGTGAATTCAGTGTTGTCCTCCTTAGTGGTTGAGGCACATCACAGATCAGTATAAACTAATCATATGAATGATGCAAATGACAGTGTTGGAAACAGGATACCCTTGTTGGGTATAAGATCAAGGTCAGAAGATCAAGCAGTGTCCATTGTGAGATAATTGAGACAAAAGGTAAAAAAAAAAGACCCGGTCTGGTTATAGAAAAGGGAATGACAAGGGGTCCAAATGGGTCAAATCTTACCAGAATGTGTGGTCATTCCAGTTCAACATTGCAGAAGGACAGTGGTAAAAAGAATTTGTGTCTCTGTGTTTCTTGTTAATGTTTTGAAGTCTTATTTGCTTACCAAGTAGGAAATATTTCATGTCTGCATTCTCAGATCTGCAGTGTCAGGGACAGAGAGTCCATTGGCAGCTTTACTGATGTGCAGATGTGTGGTCATCAATGCATAGGTCAGTGAATGATTATTATGAACAGATTATTTGAATATACTCATCAGCACAAATTATTATCCATTTACCCCTTTCTATATTTCCTGTTGAAAGAGTTGAAAGGAGCCATGATAGAGTTAACCTTCAAATACGTAACGTAATTCCAGTGTGACTATGATGAGATTAGTGTTTCGGCTCTGAACTGAGATACAGAACTGCCCCAGGGAGCTATTCCTGTCAGAGAGTGACCCTTGGAACCAACTTCACCCTGCAGTACTTACCTAAGCCACAGAAAGCTAGAAGGAGTATTTAAGTTATCAAGTGAACAGAGCTCATTAATTAATGACCTAATTAATCACCACCCCCAAGAGATACAGTGAGATCTATAAGAGCTTTCGGCCTATCTGCGCTGCTTGCAAAGAGAACCAAGAAAGATGGTTTCAACGGGACATCACCATGTACAGAGTACAGTACTGTTAACTGTCAGATATGTTTGAGTAGATGCTGGAGGAGATCTGTGCAGCAGCAGATTCCTTGTTAAGTCTTGGTCATGGGGTATAGTTTTTGATTCTCTGCTTGGCATTCTCATCCCTGTTTTCCAAAGCACGCTGTAGCAAATAAAAATTCAGGTCATCTTTATTTGGTGGATTGAAATGTGAAAAAATATTTTCTTGTGCATTTCCCAGAGGATCATCAGGTTGTTTTATAGAACTATTTGAGTTGAGGTTAATTACTTCTCTTATTTTGGAACTTGGTTGAATATATTTCCTCAGCCAAGCACCCTTTTCAGATAAACCAGTGTTCCAGCATTGCACTATATTATCATTGTCCGGTGGTCATTGACAATCTGTCTGTCAGTGATTGTCCAGTGTCAAGTAGGTTAAACAGGCCATCATGTGATGGTTTCCCTGTTAGCAGGCATGCCCCAGCAGGCTCAAAGGTGTCATGGTCCCCTGTGCTCCTGCCCACAGACTGTGTTCCAGCCAGTCCTGGCCACAGACGACTTCCAGATGTTCAAGTCCCTGATGGTGCAGAAGAACATTGAGCTGCAGCTCCAGGCACTGCGAGTCATACAGGAGAGAAACGGTAACTCTGTCATCCCCCTTCTTCCTGTGTTTCCCTCTCACATGCACATGCATGCATTGTCCTCACACATGGATTCAGTGTTACACTGTTGATTTATGAAGCGCTGGACACCACCACTCACAAGAAAAAAAAAAAAAAAGGCAAGTTATGACTGATAACCCTGAGAGTGATGGAACCTCTACCTGGTTGCTAGGTACCCTGCCCGAATGCCTGACAGATGGAGTTGATATGATGACTGAGATGGAACAGCAGGAGATGCGGATCCTCAAGGAGGTGCTGAAGTGAGTAGTGCGGTACTGCTGCTGGGGGCCCGGGGCTGTAGTCTGTACACACAGCTCCCAGAGAGCTTCCCCAGCAGCACTTGTACTACAGAAAACCAGTATGCCTCAGGTAGCCTAACACAGCTGTCTGCAATGGACATTCTCCACCCATCACCTGTTTTCACATCGGTAAGCGCTTTTACTGCATGCTTTTGATCAGCATCATGCATTTGTAGCATTAGATCCTGATCAAAGGCATTATGTCTCCATTTGAGATAATGAGGATAAACTGACAGCGAACAGACAGATGCATATGCAGTGAGCAGCCATTACTCACCAAGACATCTGTATATAATGTGATCGACCCTCAGCCCCTGAGAGAAGAGAATTAGAACATTATACTGCTTAGATATATTTTCTGGCCTGTGACTCTCCATGTCAAAGAATCAGATAAGAGGAAATAAAATGCACTTGCTACATGATCAACTCAGTGTTTTTCAGCAAGCACTTCTGAACTGTAGTCTTGCCATAAACTGATGTGTGTCTGGTCTTTCCAATTCTTACACCATTGTGTTAACTACGATAGTTGAGTTCTGTGTATCTGTGGCTGCGGTTTGCTAGGTGGCAGCTGAAATTTCACATCATGTGTGTCTGATTTAGCCTGCCCAACCCTCACAACTAGTATCCACACTCTTATGTAATGGCTCTTGGAAAAAGGAAAAAGAATTTGAGCACGAAGTTCAACTTGTGTGAACATGCACACAGGACACACCAAGTTGGTCTTATTTATGGCATAGTGGTATTGCTGCATGTTTGTGTGTGTGTGTGTGTGTGTGTGTGTGTGTGTGTGTGTGTGTGCATGTGATGTTGCTCTGCTTTCTGAGTTTCTGATGTAAACAACCTGGAAATGCAGTGATTTAGACCAATAAGCCATTAACAATTGTATTAAGTTGTTCAGAGTTCTGGGGTATTGACAAGCCAGTAGTATTCTAAAGGTCTGAACCTTAATTCAGTACCAGGGCTGAAACTGGCCACAAATGAAAAATGAAATTAAATAAAATGAAATAAGAAATTGCTTGAAAACTGAATTTAAACTTAGTAAGTAGATCTTTCTATGTCAACTCAACCTAGATGGCCTGACATTCTCACAGAATGGCCTGGATCAGACCACACTCTTTGCCTTCTGAGCTGACATTTTTACCTCAGCATATTGTGGGGCTGAGGACAAATACTTTTCAAGTTACCACTCGGTGCAGATATTTAGTCATGCACATCGCTTAGTCGTTGAAGGAAAAACCATTTGGCACCCAAAAGCAAAATGCTCATGTTCAGCATGTTTCACTGTGGTTCCTTGTCTTTGTGAAATAGTTGGTGGTGGAAGTATTTTATTAATTCAATAGCAGTCTTAGAGGAAGAGACTGAGTGTTCCTGTTCCTTGTGTCAGTGTGCTGAAATGAGCAATTTGTAAATTAAGGCATGCCGTTTGCTTAGCAGCACTGTTTCTTTGGCACAACTTCCCAAGGGAGATTGCTAAAATGTTTTTGGTGAACCTGTAAGAAGATTAACTTTTTCATTTGTGTTTTGTTCTCCATGTTGAGCATATTGGGAGTAAACTTCATCAAGCCCTACACTGCAAGAACTGCGAGTGTCCTTAATTGATATGCTTCCATTTGTATTGAAGGCTGAAGCTTGCCATTTTTACAGTGACAGGTTTAGTTAAAACCATACTCAATTCTCAGTTAATGACTCCTTTGAGATACAAATTTAACTAGGATCAACACAGACACAACATATGCACAGGTGCAGATAGGCCTCAGGGTACAGAGCTTCTGAGAATTTTATAATGAATTTTATAATAATTTTAATTTTTTATAATGAAGATATATTGTATTGGTAAAAGTAATATTACACGTGTAGATTTCTAGATAGTAGAGATGTGACTGATGACAATATTTTTCACCCACCATTTGTTGACGACATTTTTGACAGTAAGGTTTGGCACATTGACAGCACTTCTATTTTTAAATAGCTGACTCAAGTTGTATTGAATTGCAGTGTGCTCCTAATTGATTGGTGTTGTCCCCATATTGTACTGTAGTCCCTCTATTCATGCTACACACATATGTAAAATAGAAGCGTCATGCCCCTAGATATGAGAGCATTATGTGTAAGCTATGTTCATACACCTTAGTTTGCTTGTAGTGACTCCAGTAGGAGCTGGCTCTGCCAGACAGAGAGCACTGTGATATACTCATGAAGCGGGTGGTCTCAAACTGACCATCTGCAGGCCTTTCATCATGACACCTGCCAGGCTGACCTTCCCTCTGTCTGCTGCTTCAGGAAGTCAAAAGAGGAATATGAGCAGGAGATGGCCATGAGGATGTTCTCAGAGGAGGAGGCAGGCTCCTCCTCCACCAGCAGCTCTGATAGGATGACAGTGGAGAGCATGGACTCACCCCCTGTGCTAGTAACAGACATGAACCAGGTGAGTCTTGGCGGTTTCCTGGAAGCCCAAGCCACTAAAACACTGGAAGAGTTATTAAAGTAAGGTGTGGGTGGGATAAAATGAGCTCTTGTTCTGGAGGGGATTTGGAGGGAGGCACTGCTGAAACTTATAAACCGATGTTGACTTAGCTAGTTAGTTTCTGTTGTTGTTGAGTCATTTGAGTGACTTGCAACCTGCCTATATATATATATATGTGTATATATATATATATATATATATATATATATATATATATATATATATATATATATATATATATATATATATATATATATATATATATACACATATACATATACATACAGAGGTTTTAAAACTTTGTGAAAAGCAAAGGATTATAATAATATATCAAAAAAATTGTCAAAATCCATAGGATGGTGAGAGTTTGACATATTCGGTTTTTGTTTAGACTAAACCATCTTTGGCTTGGCAGATGTGCATGTTGCAGGTAGAATATGTAACTAATTAATCAACCTGCACTCTGATGGATAATAATATGTATGACAGCTTTTTAAAAAATTTATAGTATGCTGCCAGGACTTGGTGAAATTTTAAGGTTAATTAAGATTATGGAAGATTTAGTGTTTAGGCCTAACTGCTGCTAGCAGTAAGAGCACATCAAAACAGTGGTCTGATCATTTTTTGTATGTGATTTTCCAGCCTCTGAGTATTTCAGAATACTGCAGGGAGTCTGACTCTTTCTTATGTCTACTGCAGATGTAGTCTGAAAGGTTGAGGCAGTGTTAGTAAACGATAGTAGGCAAGGTCATGACCAACACCCAGCATCAATTGCATCACCAATAGCAACACTACAGTGTTGTCTTAACTGTGCAGTTGAGGCTTGGTAGCTTGGTAGGTTTGACTGCATGTGTGGACCGGGTTACAGTCAGTTGTATTTTCTTTCTTCCTGTTGCTGAAGGTGAAAAATAAGCTCTTGTATGGACAACAGCTTCACTTTGAGGGCACTGGTGCTAAAATCTAGAGGTACAAATAAGGGAAGAATAACTTTGGTGCCCTCCTCCTCCTAGGTGAACACGATGTTGATGAATAGCAATGAAAGGGTTACCAGTGCTGGGGAGAGTGTGCAGAGGGGTCCGGTCGGAGTTTTCCCCCCAGCCCCGAGTAAGCAGCCTGGTAAGTCCGTCTACAGGTCCTTTCTCCTGATAGGCTGTCAGTAAGCACATCCCTACATTGTTCATTTAGGCATCGGTCAGAGCTATGGAGAATACATGATACCGCAGAACCATTGCAGCATTTCTTTGGTTACTGTATGCAAATTTAATAGGAAACTGTTGGGAGTCCTCTTACAAAATATATTAGCTGTTTTTCTGTTTTGTCCCAACTGTACTACAAGTTGCATTACTTAGTTTACATTCATTGTTTTATGGCTTGCCGAGTATATGAGACACCATGTACATGAGAGGAGGACTGTGCACTATGTACTGGGATAGCCTGGTAGAGTAGCAGTCAGGACCTATGGCCACTGAGATGGTAATTGTTTGTGTAATGCATTTTAGAAGCTGAAATTGAAGTTAGACAAATGGACAGTTTGTTTTACAATTTTATAAATCATAAGCATCATTGAAAAAATTTAAGATCACATTTTTATTGTAATTAGGATGGCCTGTTCATTTATTCGTATATGAAATATTGGATAACAGAACAAACAAGCATTGTGTTTTATCCAAGGCTCAGAAACAGACTCTTCGATGGGAATGTAGACTAATAATCTATTGGTCAATGTATATGAAAAGCATAGAATTGAACTGAGGAGTGTTGCATCTAATGAGTAATGAGTAGAGATCCACACTGGGGCACAACCACATTGAAAGAATGAATGCTCTTTTATTTCTATTATTATTATGTTTGGCAGGGCAGAATGGTGGTGACGCCAAGGTTCTGGGAATGCTGAGGGTCCCAGTGAAGGGGGCTGACCTGCCACCTCCAGCAGAGCCCAAACTGAGTGGGAACCAGGCAGCAGAGACGTGGCTGGAAGAGGCCCGGAGGGAGGCGAGGATATCTCAGCCATTCACAGTAAGTCTGACAAACAATTTTACCTGGCTTTGTGTGTGTGTGTGTGTCTTACAAGTTACTTAAAACACACATAGTTGCTATGGATTAAAGCTAAAAGGAAGCATATGTAATTAGAATGAACTGCTCATTTGATCTGTGTATGGAACGAAGACCTAATGAATGGACTTGAATATCTGTGCCAAAAATTGTAATTTATATGTACAGAATGTGGACATATGGTCTCAAAAGCAAGATATCCTTTACTTGAATCCAGCTGTGTAACTTGTATGTATATTCAATAGTGAATTCCAGTAAAGCGTTTGAATGTACGTGGTGTAGGAGCTGTCAGCAGGCCAGCAGGAACAGCTTCAGCAGCGAGCGCAGTACCTCAGGTGGCAGAGGGACAAGCTGCAGGCCTTGAAGAAGGAGCAAAGACCCAAACATCCTGTGCCTGAGGAATCCCCACAAACCACCGATCCAGCCCCCAGTCCTACGGTAACACTACCTTTGCTCCTTCCTACACACTTGTTTTTTTCCATACCTGTGTTCATCCACCTGGTATCTAACCCCTTCTCCACTGTGTCACAACTGTGTCACAAAATATTTCAGGTCTTAGGCTTTACATACAGATACATAAACTGCACGAATATGTGATTGTGTAAGATGCACTTGTGGAGTATATATACAATTAGGTAAATTGACACACAAGATCAGTGTTTTTTATTAAACATATTTATTACACATTTACAAAGCAAGTCAAAGTGAAAACTAACAGGCAAAAGAAAATATAAAACGTTCAGGTCAGTTCAGTTCCCTCATAACAGATGCTGTATTAATACTCTTTTTTGCAACTTTGTAGTTTGCATCTGTGTATATAATATTTCCCTATTAAAATAATTGTACTAAGGGGCATTGAAATACCATGATAAGCAAGCTCCTTACACCAAATAATGTCACATAGTTCAAAACTTGGTAAGTTCTTCACTTACCAAAAAATGCGGACATTAACATCTATTCAGACCCCTTCACTTTTTGCACACTTTGTTGTGGTATAGACTTAATATAAAATGGATTAAATGTAGTCTTTTGTCTGTCAATCTATAGACAATAACCCATACTGAGAAAGCAAAAAGTTTTTAAAAGCATATACATAATTTTCTATGGCATCGCCGAGACATAGCAGCTTCCTCACAATCAATATACAATTACAGGAAGTTAATACTTTATCTACTCTGCTAACAGATATTGTGCTTTTGACATTGTTGGACAAATATTATTTCTGCATTTCCGATAACCTTCCTCAGTTGTTCCCTTTAACGCTCATTTCTCATGGAAAGGTTTGTGTAATTTTTTTTGTTCCCCCAATGCATTTTTTTCTGTTTCCATGCGGACAGAAGGAGGGTGTTCCCAAAAAGAATATCAATCATAATATCATACCAGAAGAAAAAGTCAATGCTGCAAAAACCGTGAGCACGCCCCTAGTGGGACAAAAAACAAAGGTGACCCACACAGTGTGATTTGATTGTAGTGCATTTACCAATGGCTATGGGGCCGATTCAGGCTTGAGGGTGCTAAATGTCCATCAGTGCACCTCACTTATGTGCGTTTTCAATTTTTGGGATTTAGACTTAACCTACACGCCCCTGTATCTCTTAAAAGGAGTAGTCCAAACCCTGGCAAACCATACCTCCCGAACTGGAACCTGATGGCCAAATAATTTTCTCATAGAATTTGTCCTCAGTTCAGAATGCAGTTGTAAGACACTCCCTTTAATTATGAAAGCCGAGCAGATACCTCTGAGTAGCTAAAAAAGAAGGCAGAAGGCAGTTCTTGAACCAAGATGAGCCTTTTCAATACTTCTGCATAAAGTGATAGAAGTTAAAAAATGTCAGTAGGCTATGAAATATTTTTTATTTTTAAAAAGGAAACAAACCACCACATACTTAGTTTGAAGTTTTGTCTCACATTATTCATCGAGCAAACACAGCAAAAGCTATAGACAGTATGGAAGTGTGTATATACAAATACATATCAGCCATATGAATTGCAATACTTGAAAGTATTTTTGAATTTTATATATGAATCAAGTTGAGTATAGCGGAATTCTATGACAGCATATGTGTGGTATAGCATCCCACACTGGAACTGGGTGAAGCACCTGGACACTGATGAGTGAGGAGAGGAGATTGTCCATGGTCTGAGCTAGTGAGTGGTTCTTGCAAAGTGCTATTTGAGTAGCTTGCAAAGTGATCCTAAATACTTTCTGTTCTTGGACAATTGTGTTAGCTCTCTCACAGTACTTTGTATCCCTGGTAGGCATTTTTCATTTGCAGCTGTATTTTTATAATAACCCTGTTAGAATCTTAAGTGTACACAGATCTGGAAAATGCTTTCAATATAAGCCAGCCTGTATAGCCAAAGTTCTGTCTTAATCATATCAAAGATTACCGAAATTGAAATGTCGCTGAGCCCATTCAGATATTAGTGTTAAAATGCAAATAAATAAAATGCAAATAAAATGAATACATATTTGTATTTGCTAGCTGGTTGGTTACTGCAGTTTCGGGTGATTCAGCTGTATTCACAGAAGGATAAATATTTCCTTCACAGCTGTGGACGTGTAGGACAATATCTGTTTAAATGTTTGCAGGACATGGCATAGGTCCTGTCTACAGCATAAGGAGACAACAGACCACACTGGTTATTTTCATCATAACTGGGATTGCACTGTGGATTTATGCCTCTTTCAAGTCTTCTCAAAAGAGCTGGCATCAAATTGCAGCTATCTCCAGTCAGAACTGCTGGATACAGTCTGTTTGTCAATCCTATGCCATCTAAACGCCTGGGGATTGGTTCATGCCTTACCTTAACCCTATGTGAAGTGTCAGGTCTCTGCTGCTTTTGCCTATGTCACAGAGAGGGGGTGTAATATTTTGCTCTCTAGACCTCTAGTTACCTAGATTGTCTGATTTCCGCTTTCAAATTAGTGTTATAGTGCAATGTCTTACATTAAAATTACTTCACAAACTCTGCCCCAAGCACACATCTCCCACATAGGAGCTCAAGCATCCCATGTGTGATTGCACTTACTAGCATCAGAGGAATGCAGAAGCACTTAAGCAAGGTGCATCTCAAGTCTGAATTGGCCCCTTTGTAATGGCAGTATAGTTGTGCTGTTTACCAAGTTCATAATCCACGCTGAGTGTTTTGTGAAATATTGCAGCTTTGGCAGCTTGGCCCATGCTTTTCATCTTCAGTTGACTTTCAAAGTCATGTTTGATCATTTCCCTTCTAACCCTTGCCTTATCAATACCTTACCTAAACATTACTGTTCTTCTGTTAAAAGGAAGTATCTGCGGAAGAGAAGAAAAGGATACAGAAAAGAAAACACCTGGCAGCAAAGCTCAAAGAGGAAGTCATCAAAAAGTGAGACTGGAATGGGCTTTTAGTGAGAAATTTTTTTCAGTGTGGATGGACATAAGTGTGCAGTTGGATACAATCAATGAAACTGCAGCTGAATGCTGTTTGTCAAACAGCGCTGAAACCTCTGCAGTGTCTGTAGTCTCAGCTGAGGTATATAATGTACAGTACTAAATCATCAAGTAATGACAGTAATGCTGTTCAATAATGCAATTTCACTTTTCAACTTTATTTTCACTTATTTAGTTGGAAACCAGTGTTGCCTAAGGAAATAAAACTACCCTGAAGTAATTTTGCTTGGGTTATTCTTAGAACTATCCAATGTAAAAAAATTTATCTAACATCGTAATTATAACAGACAACTCTAGCTTGTGAATAATATGGTAAGCCACAAGGTGGATTCAATTAAGGTATGCAATGGAGTTTTAAATGTATTGTTTATTGTAAACTGGGAAAACAAAAAGAGGAGAATATATTAAGTTGATTATGATGAGTCTTTAAGACTAAACATCTAACTGGTGTGAACCAATATGTAAAGGTGAATCTACCAATTCACCTGTAATGTGGTGTAACTTGTGGGTAGAGACCTCTTGTGGGCCACATGATTCTAATACAGCTATACTGTGATGTAACTTTGTGATGACCACCACAAGTATTTCAGCATTGCTTTATCTGCACAGTTTCATGTGCTGGCAGTGGATATGTGTATAAATGTGTGTTTACAGAGGCTGATACTGTAGAGATTGGGTTTTGTGTGGAGAGGGGCACATCAGCAGGGGAGCTGGCAGCTGAATCCAGTTGAATTAGGGGATTTGATCTTCATTACACATTTGTTTTGTGTAATAAAGAAAATGCATTGCTGGAAGAAGACATTTAGGTTGCTGGCCTATAGCATTTTTCCTAAATGTCTTCTTAGGGCCTCAATACACCAGATCAGTTTGGTCTGGTGTATTGAGTCCTGATGGTACTTGTCAAAGCAGACAGGTCAGTGACAAACCCATTGAGAACAGTGCATCTCCAAGTTGTTTTTGTGAGCAAAGTATAACATTGATTGCAAGTACTCTGTAATTGATATGGTTTGTCATGCTCAGTCTGACAATATAAAACCATTTTCACACACTAGATTTCCCATATTAATAGACCTTTTAAATTCAGCAGTCAGCTCCCAAAACACTAACATGTGGAAAAATTCTTTACCTGGGAGCAAGTGCATGAAGCCCAAATGCAGGAAGAAAACTAACAAGACCAGTATTTTTTGGCTAATGTCAAATAGGTTTGTTTTTCATTTTGATATGCATGTCTATTCAGTGTCTGCATTTGTGGCATGTTTGCCAGCTAACACGTGTTAGTGTTCTTTCCAAGACTTCCTTTAATTGGTCTGGCCCTCATAATACTGCATAGTTCTGTCTTACCAGTGTTTCTGGGCCTTACAGTATGAAAGGAAATTTTTCATGTGCATGTTGCCTTGATTTACAATCTAAGGGTTCAATTCTGGTTATGGCAAGTCATGATTATGTTTGTGTAATTACTACCCCTTTTAAGTAATACACTGTTAATATGTTGAGTGCCAGTGTAATTGTTTAAACTGAAATTTACATCAGAATCATTTTAATCATCAGAATCACATTAAATGTGTAATAACATGGTGTTGAATAGAGATGAGGAACTTGTACAAAGTTTCATGGAGGAAAATAACATTGACTAGTTTTATCTGAAATATTCAAATTCCTCTACATCCTGTGGTTGGCCTATTAATTAGATCATTAATTAAATCAATATTCCCTTCTGAAATTGAAGTTGTGTGATTAGGAACGTCTGCAGATTTGTTTGAGATGTTCCTGCATGTCCCTCATTTACTCTTTTACCTTATAAGTCAGGTTGTAGCATTGTATACCTCCTTGACCTCCATATATCATGCTTTTACAGTGACGGTCAAAGAATTATAACTGAACCATGTTTGACTGCCTGATGATATCACTGCTACCCTAATTACATCCCAGATCACACCACCACTCCAGAACCTGTTCCCTTTTTCTATACCAAACTCACAGCAACTCCCCCTTTTGTCCACCAGTAACATACAGAAAGGAGTTAACTGTATACACACAGAGCCAAATGTTGAGCCATGGCCCGAATTCAAAGTGTATGGTGTTAGGTGGTGTTTGCGCCACATCTGGTAGCATGACAATAGCCACCAGTAGAGCGATCAGAGATAGCAGAGCAGATCTCACTCAACCTGAAATGTTCCACTGCTCTTTGCCTTGAATTCCACCCTACCATGAGGTACTTGTATGACTGTAGATGATAATGGCTTGGTAAAGCTTAGAGCAATGTCTTCATCCACCCTCTTCCATGGCCCTCTTGGTGGACTGTCTTTAGCTGGTTTAGAAGCTGTGTGTTAGCAATTTGGACTGAGGAGTTCTGAAACCAGACAGACATGGTGCATTGGGCAGAGTACCTAAATCCCAATATGAATAGCCTGATTAACAGACAAATGGTGGAATTTGCTTTGCCGGATATAATTTATTCCTTGAATGTACATACTTTCTTGCTTTTAAAACTTTCTCTCAAACCTGCCAAAGACCTGGATGTTAATTTAAAGCTTTAGCTCGGTGTAAATCATCCACTCTTTGGTATTAGTCTTGTATAGCACTACAGAATTCACCAGACATGCGAAAAAGTCACAATTATTAAAGTCCGATATAATTATGAAGTTTGTAGTCCAGATTAACTCTCGGAAGTCAAGTCTCTTGGAAATTCCCAAGTCAGGAGAAATCAAGTCTTGAGTCTTTGTGGTAGCCTTTCATCAAGTGTAACACAAGTCACATTCACCCGATCCTAACCACAAGCTATTGCGTTTACAACCAATCATATCAGAGGCAATTTTGTCACACAGCTGACAGCTATGAGGCTGCATTATGATTCCCCCATGGTTTAAAATGGGAGAGTTCCATGTACTGCCAACACTCACTGCAGTGTGGAAAAATAAAGATATTCTTGTTTGGAGATGAAAAGAAGTGACAGTTTTTGTCTGCTGCATATTTGCTATGGAAGTGGCTGAAGTTGGACTCTGGGCTACTGCCCTTCAGTAGGCCTATATATAGACAATGAACAGGGTTTGGGAGTAACAGAATACATGTTACGTACAGGCGTTATGTATTTAAAATACAAAATATGAGTAACTGTATTCCGTCACAGTTACCATTTAAATTGATGGTAATCAAATTACAGTTACATTTTAAAAATATTTAGATTACTGAAGGGATTACATTTTTTTTTTTTTCATTTAATGTTTATTCAGTTGAAAAAAAATGCGCAGCCTACCTGACTCACAAGACAGTAGAATGGAGAGTGAGACAGAAAGCAATCAGCGCAAGGCGTTTGTCATGGAAATACCGGGACCATTTTACTTTCAAATTTGGTCACAAAAAAAAAAAAAAAAAAAGTCACAACATAACAGTACAATGCAAGCTGTGTTTGCCAACAACCAAACTGCTATCTGCTTCAAAAGAGTCGACCTCTAACCTGAAGAAGCATCTTGAAGTTCTCTTTTTCATTATTTAAGCTAATATTGATCACTGGCTAGCTGTCTTACATAGTTTGCTGCACTGGATTAGCTATTCAGCTAGCAGGTATAGTATTAAAGCTAACTAGCTAACGAGTAGACACAGTGACAAAACAAGTGAAATTTCACCTCAAAACTGCGATTACTCCAACAATTTTACACTTCGCATATTATACATTAAATTGTTAAGCTACTCCTTTCTCACTCACGATGTATTTAGGGTGGCTCGAGCCTTTTCTAACTCGTTTTCGTGTAATGTACAGTTTTTGAATTAACATTTACAGTTCTGGAGAACCTGTGATGAAATGCCCATAGACTTAACACGGGGGTGCCAAAATGTTAGCCACAACAATGCTAAGTGAGGCTGTGTTCACACGTAGCATATTTTTTGAAGTTTTCGGCGTCTGTTTTACATAATAATCCTATGAAGTAGACCGTGTTTTCAAAAACATCCTGAGCATTTTTAACGCCGTCGCTTTTTTTTTTTTTGTCTTCTGCAGCTCAGGGCGTTTTTTTCAGTTGAAAAAAAGTTCAACTTCTCAGAAAAAACGCCCTACGTCAAGCGCTTTTTTTGACAGCTGACCAATCACAAGCGGAGTAGTGACACCTGTCGTTTCCCATAACAACCACAAAAAATGGAGAAGGTAGCGGTGAAGTTAATTGTGCTAGTTTCTGAGCACAGTGAACTGTAAAACATGACAGTTAAACTGTATCATAACATTCATCATAAAGATGGCGTTTGGAGTCAAATTGGATGGATCCTAGGAGTTTCTGGAAAGTGTTTGTGTTTACTGTTAGTCGTTATCAAAACTAGCCTGTTCGCTAACGTTAGCTCTGCAACAATGTATAGCCAGCTAGATCGCGAACAATGTACATGCTACTGTTGTTATGGCAACAAAAGACGCTCTCAACTAGGGTTGCCACCCGTCCGGTTTTAACCCGGACAGTCCGGTTTCCAGGCTATATGTCCAGGTGTCCGGTTATGACTGTCATTTGTCTGATTTTAACACTGCAAAAACCGATGTAAAGTAATAAAAGCAATAAAATCAATGGAATGGAAATTTGACTAAGTGTGTTATTGCACAGGGGTGTCCGGTTTTGGCTTGTTGAAAAGGTGGCAACCCTACTCAACTGCTTTTTGGAACAAACGGTGCCAGCATTTTTTTTTTGAAAAAATGCTCTGGCCAGCGTTTTTCATCAAAAAGACGGTACATGTGAACACAGCCTGAACAGTCTAAAAATAACAGTACAGAACCTTAGTTGGATGAACATTCTTTAAAAAAAGTAATCCAAAGTATTTAGATTACGTTATTTACCTTGAGTAAACTAACGGAATACGTTACAAATTACATTTTAGGGCAAGTATTCTGTAATCTGTAGTGGAATACATATTAAACGTAACCCTCCCAACCCTGACAATGAATAATATTAGTTGACAGTACCCATGTAGCCCATCAATCAGTTTGAATCAAAATGATCATTTATTTTGTACAGGGCCAAAGCAGTGAACAGCATATATTGCCATATATTGCAACTACTGTTAGCATATGTTAACATTAATTTGAGATGGTTTGCCCAGGTTTAATGGCAGAAAATATCTTAAGGGCACAGCATCTAGGATGTTTCTGACTCGTCTAGGATTTTTCTGTTTTTAGCTGCTTTCTTGCTCTTTACAAATCCAGATTTTGACTCCCCCCTTTGCTTCCCTTTCTTCTGAAACAGACTTTTACTAAATTGTACCTTATTCTTTTCCATTTCTAGTGCCTGCTTCACTCCTGTGTCAGTTAGAATTGCTATTTTGTGCCGTTTTCTGCCTTTGCAAGTTTTTTTTCCAGGGGCCAGCTTTTGGATAGGGCCAGATGTACTCTGGAGTTGGTAGACTTGTGTCAGCACTGACTGAGCGTGTTCTATGTGCCTATTCATACTGTGACAACTTGGCCCAAAGTCATTGAGACAACTTGCCGCAAACTGACATGTGTGCTAATTTTGGCTAAATCTCAAGGTTAGCTCAACATAGGACTGCAGCTAAAAGATACTTTATTGTCTCCTCTACTCAGTACAAAAATATAATTTTGAACATTCATACCTAACAAAATTTTATTACATAAAATGTAAAGTGTCATTTTTTACTTTTGAAGGTGAAAAAAAAAAAAAAAAAAATTGTGCTCACCTCAGAATAGAGTGACTTTGACCACATGTGACCAGGAAGTTGACCATGGAACATGTTGTCACACAAAGTAGCTATTTGTTTTTTGAGATAGCAATTCTTCTGTTGGAGGTATGAACTAGTGGTGTTCAAAACGATTCTTTTTAGTGATTCTGTTCCTTTCGTTCAGTTCAATAAAATGATTCGAATCTTTGACTCACTGATTCCTTCATCTCCATATCCGGTCGGGCGGCATACACGAATCTATAAACAGTTTTATTGCATTTTAAAAGTTACTCTACATTGTTCCAAACAGCATGTCCATTATTAGCTTGCTCTGCAGCAAAACAGCACGTGTGAAACCAAATGTCAATGAAATTAATTAAATCGGAATGTTCGGAACATGCATGTTAAACTGCACCATCAAACAATCATGCAGCCGCAAAGTATACTTCGTCTTTAGTAAGGTAGTAGAACCCCACATTTTAACGCGTACAATAGCCTAAGTACATGTCATTTGCTAAAACTAAAAAAAGCACTGAGGAAAAAAGAGCCACGCTTATATCCGAAGCGAAGAACTTCGTTTTACAAGTTTTGAACTAACCGAGCCCAAACATTTTAATATATTTGTAGGCCCAGTGATGTCGTATTTTTGTTGTTAATGTAGACACAGTACGCTACAAATGTGATGCATAGGCGTATGCATCACATTTCTGTTTTGTTTTGTAGCCTACTATGTTGATTTGTCAGTATTGTAATGAACCAGCAGGAAGCTACCACTGATTGAAATTTCAGCTGCCCCCGCTTTCAGTCAAACCAGAGGTTGCACACACATACACCTGGAACCAGATGGCATGGATTATTTAAAAATATATACTTTAATAATTCATAAGCCAGACCCTCCGCTTGCAGGATATAGAATACAGGACCAAATAACAGGGACGGGATACCCCACTCAGTGCCTTAAGCAAAAGGCTACCACACTTAATAAATAGGCACAACACAGCAAAGAGCAAAACCACCGCAAAGTCACAGTCAATATAAGGCACTTTTCAAATTACAGCCCACCCCACACAACATAGCCGCCCGGCTGGATGCGCCCCCCACACTATTATCCAGCCACAGAGGATAGTCTGGGGAAAGTTATACAACAAACACTGACAAAGGCAACACACAACATTTAAAGAATTGTTAAAAAGGGAACTCCCCTATACGCGTTCAGACCCCCCCTCGGGTCGTGGCGTTTGTGGACTGCTCATCAGAGACGAGAGCTTTGCCAGGTGTATGAACCGGGGGAGAGATTACTAATCTTGTACCACAGCGAGCTACAGTGCGACGAGTAATCATTTAGCAGTACGGCGCTCCTATCCCAACCCCACTACCTAAACTGCGCTCACATTTACGATTCCTATCCTAACTAACTATCTTCATCGGCGGCGGCTCTAACAACCGCGACCGACCCTTCGGGCCCTACCAACTTCTGAACATCAAACATGTTTAAAAAAAAAAAAAAAAACATCGAATCCATCGGTAGCCACATATCGTCGCTGTCGGGCGGAAACCTCGTGTCTCCATATTTCGTCTTTTTTCATAAGTCAATGCTATTGGTCACCCTTTACGTCTGTCTGTGGGTTTTACAAATACTTAACCAATGAAAAGTAGTAAAAAGAGCTTGTGATTAACTCTCGTAACTCCATTGGATTCTCAAACTGTCGGCAAAACCTCATAACTCCACCCCGCCTCCATCTTGAATGAAGTGCAGCACACAGCAGAGCGGAAGGTAAAGTGACGAGGCGATTTCGTTTGACTTCGTCTGAGGCAAATAGCTCAATAACATGTTTTCAAATTAGCCCGAGGTTGCACACTCAGTTAAAACTATGCAGTGTATCTGTTTATCAAATTTAGCTCTGATGTTAACATTGTTATTATAGATGGAAGTTTTTGCTGAGGAGACTAGCGTAGCTAGCTAGCTGTGTGACAAGAAATGATCAGATTATTCATAGCCTTTCTCTCGCTAGCTAGATCAATCCCTACTTCATCGAAAGTAATACTTATTAGAAAACTCAGTTAAAACTGTGTCCACTATTGAAACGGTGATGATAAATGAAGTATAGCAGCTAGCTATACTGTAAAAGAATACACAGCAGTAGTAGGCAGTTGTTTGGAGACAGTCTCTGGTTGTTTACAATGCAAGAGCTGCAAAGCATGGCTAAATAAAGAACTGGTTGTTTGAATAAGTACAGCGTTTTCATTACTCTAGAAACACTAATTCTATAAAGGCGAATGTTTTATGTATTTGAGGCCTGAGACGTGGGAGCGGAGAAGAGTGCAGGGAAACCACGGTAAATTGGAGTGCAGTTTAGTCTAGCATTTGCCGTCTAGTCATAACCAATACTGTCTCCAATAGCTTGTTCATCACACTT
Source organism: Megalops atlanticus (assembly GCA_019176425.1). Classification (NCBI taxonomy): domain Eukaryota; kingdom Metazoa; phylum Chordata; class Actinopteri; order Elopiformes; family Megalopidae; genus Megalops; species Megalops atlanticus. Next base: position 72,806,167 of record CM032875.1, on the reverse strand, counting down.
AATCTTTTGTAACAAGAGATTTTGGTCAAATGTATTCAACGACAGGAAAAAACAGCACACGAATATCTACAATAAACTTTCTAACCTGTAAGTTGATAATGTAATGCGATGCACAGATGCGACCGTTCTAATCAATGACGGACAAAACACCCATCTCGTAATTCTCGTCCCTCCGTTGTTTAAAAACATATGAGGTCAACGATGACCCAAAAAAAGACTAAATCGTTTGATGTGCGCCCACACACACAGTGGATGTTTTGGGGATTGCCAGGGACTTCACCCAGCACAACGACAGACGGAGACAGTTCTAACTTCTTCGGCAATATTGAAAAAGCAGTGGTGAGTTCGACGTTTCTTTTTAAATTCTATACGATAGGACCCTTTTAGTCTCATGTGTTAGCTGTAATATCGTAACGATCATAAAAGTGGCTCCGGTGTTCTGTCGATTTGTCCTACTTTATCGAAATGTACTACCATAGCGTAGATCGATAGTTCGTATCTATCGATCTTTGCTACCCTATGGGAAATGCTATACCGCAAATAGGTTGTGCTACCTTAGAAGCCAAGAAAGGTCGATGATTCTTTACATTGTCAGAAAATGGTCCTAAGCTAATTTGTTTTGAATCTGAGAGCAAACTTTCTTACGTCCATCTAGAAATCAGAACACGAATCTGAGTTGAGGTCTTTTTGATTGTTTTCATTAATGCTGTCAAGTAAATTGTAATAATTGGCATAGCCTACTTACATAGAGTTTATGTGATGGATAAATTGTATTTCGACAGTCTAGTTTACATGCTGACATGTAAATTTATAGTCTATTTTGTCCAACACTATAATCAATACCAACGTAAAACTTTAAGTAGCATATTTTGATATTCTAAACCTTATCAGAAAAGACTACCAGGATGTAACTGTAGAATGTTCTGAGTCTGAATGACCTTATCAGAAAATGCTACCAACATAAACCGATAGGTAGCGCATTTCGATAGCGTCATTAATGAGTAGACAAAACTGTTTTAAACGCAAATCAATTTAGCATACAATATTTTATCAGACAATCAAGGCAATAGCACAAAGAAATTAAGATAAGTAAACTCACACTTTCACTCTGACGATCGTGAAAATGAATAGGAATAGACCGATCTCCGATGAAACGTATATCGGCTGATATCGGTGCCCGATCGTCCGGTGCATCCCTAGTACATAAAGTTGCCACTGATTGTGTGTGAGAACATTACTAAGATAAGTATGAATTCGTAAAAATGCGTGCTTGTAGCTACCGAGTCAGTTATCGGTGTGTTAGCACTAGCTGAAACTACGATCAACCTTTGGCGATTGAGAACCAAAATGAAAGAACTGAACAAAAAACAAGTTGGCTTTCTATAATAGGCTTGAAGAAAGGCTAATGAAACACTAATGATGACACTAACGATGAACATGCAATACTAACCTTCTGACAAGTACACTTCCGCCAAGTAGGATGAATCGATGGGTTCCCGCGAAACATGGTGTAATTATGATGTGCACATGCGCAGTAACCGTTGGTAGGACCGCTCGATAGGTAGGACAAATCGACATGAGTGTGTGTGTGTGTGTGGGCTGATGGGCCCGACCAATTCGGAATGCGTTCCGCGGTCAATGCCAGGGAGCAGGCGCAGCTTCCCAAACAGCAAGGGGTGAGAGCTGCCAAGGCCACAGCTTATTCGCTCACAGCAGCCCAGGTAGCCTACTAAACTCACAGCGGGCCAATGCCACTCCGTATCCACAGCAAAGAGATGAGCCAGCTATGCTACAAGCAAGGAAGCAGGGCTGATATAACACCGCCGACTGATACTAGCAGCATACCGTACAGGGGGAAAAAAACGGTAAAAACACATACCTTAACGTCGTTAAAACAAATCGCGAAAGGGCACGGTAACTTGACCAGCCAGGCCAAACTGTAGCTACACGCCACCAACATGGAAACCAGGTCCCCCCCGAGACAGAGAGGGAGCGAGAGCAAACGCCCGTCTAGAAAGTGGTCACCTACCAAGATATAATACTGAAGAGGGACCGCCCGACAATTAAACCGCCCGTGAATCGGCACATTCCGCACGTGGATAATTAGCAAACCCAGCACGGAGACAATTCAGTAAGCAGAGAGAGAGAGAGAGAGAGAGAAGGAAAACCTGATCTGCTACAAGTAGTTTTGCCTACTCTTGGAACGATGAGAAACCCGGCATTTTGGGAACAAAGGGCTCTTTGTGGAAAGTATGGATGAAGAAGGTCCTTAAGATAGAGAGGGGCAAGCCCATTTAAAGCCTTAAATGTGAGTAAGAGTATTTTAAAATCGATCCGATATTTAATGGGTAGCCAATGGAGAGAAGCTAGAACTGGGGTAATGTGCTCCAAGCGTTTAGTTCTAGTTCAGATGCGAGCAGCTGCATTTTGTACCACAGGGATATGTTACTCATCTTGTTTCTGTACAGGAGAACAGAAACAGTGTTCCATTTTTTTTATCAATAAACTCCTCCCATTGGCTCAGTCCACTACTGCAGGACATACCCACAAGTACTTCATCTGTTTTTGACTCTCAAAACAAATCCATAAGGTGAAAAGACTGAACAGATATTGGAGAGGCTAAATAATACTTTAAAGATGATTCTGATTCACACAGTGGCTCTTATTTCTTTGGCCAGGATTGTGTATACAGGTAAGTTATGGAGCTCTTTAGTTTTACGGCTTGCAGTCAAGGTGTACAAAAATATCATTCATACATAAGGTCAATGTAACAATAAAGATTTTTTTTATTTTGTAAAAAAAAGTTATTAAAATTTTGTCTTGAAATATTTTATATAAAGTTAATGTCTCTATTTTCTTCCTTATATTACTGAAATGTGACATGTTTGTATCGCTGCGAGGCAGCTATCAATACTTTGACATAATTTGTGTTGTAGAAGTTATGATGTTTTAATACCTTGTTAATTTATAAATATGTTTTTGATAAAGAATGGAAAAGTGCCTTCTGTTTTAAGACAATGAGGCAAACTGTTCTTTGTTTCGCTTTCATTTGCATGCATACGCAGGAGAAATAAAACACCTTCCTAAAGTTTTTTTTCTCACTCTGTCCTTCTGTTCCTCTTCCATTCCACAGTCCTTCTCTCAGATATGAATGGCTGCTGTGGCATGCTGTAAACTAAATTTGTGTGCATTTTCTGAAGAAAATGGGATTTGTGGTTGCCTGTGTGCATTACTGAGCATATACGCTCGTCGAGTTGTCGTGTCTCGTCTCCCTCCCTTCTCCCTCTCTGTGAAAGGAATGTGTTTACATGACTTAGAGCGAAGACTGAACTGGGTGGCTGTTTTGGCTCATAATTCAAAAACTGTTCATCACAGCACTGAACTGCATTGTGACATTGTGAGAATCTGCACAAGTATACCTTTATTTTGATATAAAATTTATGCCTGTAGAGTCAGTATTTTCAAATGCAGAAGTGAAATTTTGTCTTTTGTCACGTATAATTTTGAATGGGGTCAGCGGTTTTTTTTAAACCATCACCATCAACGACTGAACTGAAGACGTGAGAATCTGCACAAGTGTAGCTCTGTTTTGATGTATAATTCATTTGTGTAGAGCCAGAATTCAGAGATATGGCAGTTTAAAAAATTGTAACAGAAGAGTGCGGGCCTTTGGAGCAACCACACTAATAATAATAAGGGACACGAGCAGTAGTGTGCCTTGCCCCTCGGGCAACCACACTAATTAATCAGTTCAGGCTTGTCAAAACTAATTAGAGTAAATGGTGAGATACTTTATTGTTATTTTAGCATTTCCATTTCCAAACAAGAGTAGCAGTATAGTGATCGTTTCTCTGTTTCCTCTGTCCCAAGCAGGAGGATCTCACTCACTATGGTACTTCCTCACACTGACATCAGGACCAACATCACTTCCAGAGCTGGTCATTGTGGAGATGGTGGATGACTTTCCAGTGGGTTACTATGACAGTGCAGAAAAAAAAGTGATCGCATGGAAGAACTGGGAGAAGGAGGAGGATGAAGTACAATTTGCTGATTTCAAGAGAAATGCAATCGATCGGACCACAAGTGTAATGCTACAAAGGCTGCAGCTACTAAAGGAGCACTACAATCACAGTGGAGGCAAGTCCCCTTACATGCATCCATATAAACACTCACATATGCACTTAAGATGACTGATGGAGCCCAAAGACAACTGGAGTTCATATACTTTCCTGAATCAGACAATTAGTAAATAGGGGCAACTTGGTTGAGTACAAAAGATAATTTTAATGTTAAATCCACAAAACTGATCAAAACAGTCCTAGGGTACCTAAAAGTATTTTCAAAAGCAATTTCAATGATGTCTTAGAGACTTATGGCCTGTGACATATTATGGAGTCCGTTGCATCTCTTATATTATTTCTGGGACACAGTCATTGCAGCTGGACTACAATCCACATATGATAATCTCCTGATATATTTTTATGAGACAATTCAATACCTACACAACAGCAATCTCTATGGAAACAGATAATATTGTGAGCCACACTTTTTTATTCAGGTGATCGTGGAACAAAGTCTGAATTCTTTATGACCTGTTATTTTTGTGAAACCAATTCCAAAGTCCATGACTTTTTACAGATGTAAAACTGTAGTCAGTTAAGGGTGATATTTCTTTCTAAAATATTTACAATTTGAGATGTCTCACAACACTCCAGTAATTGAGTGTGTCTCTGCTACAGGTTTCCTTACATACCAAAGACTAGCCGGATGTGAGCTGGATGCGGATGGCACTGAGAGATTCAAGAGCATAGATGCTTACAATGGAGAAGATGTACTTGAATTTCGCAGTGATGCCGGGGGATGGTACAGTTTCATTCCAGAAATAGAAAAATACTTCACCACAATGGATTCACGAAATTTTATTTCCAGAACTGTATATCATCCTTGGTGTAAATCAGCATTGGCAAGCCACCTTCAGAGCCTAAAAAATTTACTGAATCGAAAAGGTAAGGCCCATATAAATATGTTCAGCCATTTGCACACCTGTTACATTTATGAGCTTGTATGAAGTGGTTATGAGCTCTTATGAAGCCGTCTTCTCTGCAGTGCATCCTAGAGTCAGAGTGATCCATAAACAGGAAAGAGAGACTGGGGGGATGGAGGTGACCTGTCTGGCGACCGGCTTCTACCCCCGACACATCAACATGACCCTGCAGAGGAACAGCCAGCCTGTCCCAGACCAGGAGCTGACCAGGGGGGAACCCCTGCCCAACGGAGACGGGACGTACCAGCTGAGGAGGAGCCTGAGTGTCAGTGCTGAGGAGCTGAGAGAGAGACACCTCTACACCTGTACTGTCACACACAGCAGTGTGGACAACAAACTGGATGTCAGCTGGGGTGAGAAACATAAATGAACAGTTATACAACTAGGATCTTTCCTTTATGTAAAGTAAGTAATGGATTTATTTTAGAAATGAAGACCTGCACCTTCATTTGCATCTTTTTCCACCTCCGTGTTTCTACAGAGTTTCAGCCGGGTCACAGCAATCTGGCTTTGTATGGAGTATCATTTGGAGTTCTGACTGTGCTTGCATTCACCATGTTGGGCCTCTGCATCTGGAGGAAAAGAGACGCTGGTAAGATGGGGAAGGGATTGTGGTTCAAGATGCACCTCCATATGAGAACAGCATAGAAATAATATGAAAGATGGAGAGGGAGGAAGATGCTGAAATCCTTGAATGCTCAAATATTGCTCAAATTCATAAACATGAATACTTCACTGACCAAGCTGTGTCATTAACCTCTAGGGCTCAAGAAGTCCCACCAGTCCCACCAGGATGAGTCTTCAGATGCCTCAGAGCCACTTCAGACAGAGCCAGGAACATGTGAAGGCACATAAGAGATACTAACATCATTAAAGGGAAGTTTAGGGGCAGAGTAGTGTAGTTCCACAGGAGAGCAAGGTGGGAATATGGATTAAACTACTGAGGGACACACACGCACTCTCAAACATTGAAATACTTTTAGGCAGTTTGCAAATAGTCTTTACAGCATCACACATACACCGTAGCGGAGCGAGCAACGGGGCGGGGGGCAGAGGGTGTGGCAAAAATTACACCTCTGTTTGAGTCCCAAAGTATCAGAACTAGGCGATCACTGTCTCGTTTTATTTCCCATCACCATCACTGCTGACGGAGCCGTGGTATTTAAAAAATGAAATAGCACACCTCATTGTAATCTGCATTTCTCTCCGCCTCCGTAAGATTCCCCTTGGATCTGTCTTGCATCTCCATACAGCCTATAAATGGCTGTATAAGGGCCCACTACAGGTCCTCACCCCCTCTGCAATGAGCCATCGGCTCCGCCCTTGCACATACACATTCTTTCATTAACATTAAAACACACAAAAAGGCATGCACATGCATACATAAAAATTATTTGTTTCAGATCTGGGTCATTAAGGCTGTTGGCCATGTTAATGTTGATCTCTTGTTTGCTTTCTCAAATTATATGCACTGCCATTTCTTAATTACCTTACGAACTGAGGAAACAGCTACCTGGAAACGCTTTGCTATCTTCTTATAGCCTTCTCCTGCTTTGTGGGCATCAATTATTTTAATTTTCAGAGGGCTATACAGCTGCTTAGAGGAGCCCATGGCTGCTGACTGTTGGGATAAGGTTTGAGGAGTCAGAGTATTTATAAAGCTTTGAAATTTGCATCACCTGGCCTTTCCTAATGATAATTGTGAACAAGCCATAGCCCTAACCAGCTAATTAAGGTCTGAGACCTTGGTAAAAGTTATCTGAGAGCTCAAATCTCTTGGGGTGCCCAAACTTTTGCATGGTGCTCCTTTCCCTTTTTTCACTCTAAAATTGTACAAAACAAAAATAATACACTAATCCTGCTTAAAATGTTGAAAAGAATGTTTCATCTTTAACTTTATGCCTTTTGGAGATCATCTTCTACTCACTTAACTATTCACAGTAACAGAAATTTTGACAAGGGGTGCCCAAACTTTTGCATGGCACTGTATATAACTAAAAGATAATATAAATTTTGTAAGCCTTGAAAGATGCTCTGGAATGGATCTTCTGCTGAGTATATACAATGTAATATAAATCGTGGGAGCTATGTATGGCATTCCTGACAGGTACATCTACAAAGCAAACACAATGTAATAATTATAAACGATGTATATTTTTCTTGCATTAGAACTTTTCCTAATCATGAAATGTAATGGAATGTACCCTGTTTGTTAAACATAACACGATTTTGTGCAATGCACTGGATAGGAGGGTTTGCAAGGTAACCAAAGTAGTGTTGTAAGCCATGTTGGTTGCACTGGATGTGATAGCTTGCTAAGCAAACATGAAGGAAAAAAGTAAAGTATGCATGTGGCTTTAGTGTTACATAAGGAAGCCCATTATCGTATCATAGCAATATAATGTAGAAATTGTAACATATGTAATATGATGCACTAGATGGGAGTGACTGTACAGTAACTACAATGGTCTTGTAAGCTGTAAGGTTGCACTGGATAAGAGTTACCATAGTAATATAATAATATATGTAGCTCTGAAAATGATCATCTGCTATACATATGTAATGTATTCTGAGAATGGTACAGTATGAGAGGTACTCTAGATGAGAACATCTTTAAAACAACTGTAATGAAACTAGGATTTTAAAGACATGCTAAATAGGAGCATCCGTTAAGAAAGTAGGGTGACAGAATTTAAATTTTACAAAGTCTATAAGTACTGGATAGAAGCCTCTGCTAAGTAAACAAATGTTGGTGTGAATCTTGTAAGATACTGAAGTTGCTTAGGATTAGAACATGAGCTAAGCAAGTATAGTGTAACACAAATTAAATAAAATAATAAAAGCTGTTAACTCTCTGGGTGCCATTTTTACTCTGTTAGAGATAAGCTGCATTCAACTAATGAGTCATAGTAGACCTCTTAAGTGAAGGGGGTGTGATTGAAAATACACTTCCAGGAAATGTGCAAATGTGATGACATTTTTCCCCATACTAAACCTATGATTTCATTTTTGTGAATTCAGTCTAAATGACTAGATTGCTAATTAGCCAGCCAGCTATGTAACCAAGCAAGGCAAATTACTGAAGCAGTGTTTAAAGTGTGCAGTCAATTCAGGCATGTGGGTAGAATTAACACAAATTGTTTGCTTACGTATTTGCCATCCTTTGGTTCTGTACATTGCAGCATGAAGCATATCTGAGACTGTTCTGCTGATTTCTCTTCCCAATCTGCTTCTACATGCATCTGGTGCTAGGAACGAGCAATTGTTGTCCTGTTTAGATTCCAGCTTTGGAGATCATAGTCAACACTGACCAGAAGAAGGCATTTTTCGTATCCAATGTCATTTCTATAAGAACCTCCATTTTCTTTCGATTATCTGATGTCATTTCCGTCAGCATGAGGAACCAGCACTTTCCTTCAGTTACAAATTTGGAGATACTGCTGCTTCTGCATGAACATGCAGAAATGTTTGTGTGAAAGCAGTGGAGTTTGGGGGACTGGGGGCAAGGGGTTTGATAGGTATTTTACTTACAGAAATTTGTTCTTATCTATAATGTTAAAAGTTGTTAAACTTCAGGGTCCTAATTTATACTCCATTAGAGATAAACCAAGTTAATTTAATATAGTAATAATATAGTAATAATAATAAAAACAACTAATAAATGCAATCATGTTTGTAAAATTTAATATTACTAAGGAGAAATAAATGAATCACAGTAGACCTCTTAAGTGAGGGGGTGGTGGTGGGATTAAAAGTAGACGTTGGGGAAATTGCGAGCATGATGTTGTTTTCCCCAGATTCAAACCCAGCATTTCATTTCATCAATTATTTTGAAATCAATCAATAGCTAACTAGCCAGACAGTTAGCCTACATATTATCAAGCCAACCAGCTAAGTAATTAGGATGTGTTAGTGGTGAACATGTATATTGTTGTATATTCATGTGAAGCAATTAGCTAGAAATATAATTTGCAACATCAATGTCCTCTTCTGAAATAGCTGAGGCTAAGCAAGTGTGTAATGTACCAAATCAGTGCAGAGCTGGTTTATTTGTTTCATAAAAAGGGTAACAATGGAGTATGGTAAGTATCTTAAGAGGATTACGTAGAAATTATAGCCTTTGTAAGATGCGCTGGATAGGAAGGTTTGCAGAGTAACCAAAGTAGTGTTGTAAGCCATGTAAGTTGCACTGGATGAGATGGCCTGCTAAGCAAACATGATGGAAAAATTGTAAAGTATGCATGTGGCTCTGGATAAGAGCTTCTCCTTAGGAGCTTTAATATAACATAAGGTAGCCCATCATCTTAACATAGCAATATAGCATAGAAATTATAACCTATGTAATATGATGCACAACATAGGAGCAACTGCACAGTAACTACAATGGTCTTGTAATCCACTCTTCGTGCGAGTGTTTGCTAAGCAAGTATGATGTAAAGGTTTTAAGCTGTAAATTGCCCTGGATAAGAGCTTTTTTTAGCAACTATAATGTAATGTAGTGTACCCTATTAGCTAAATGTATTAAGATAATTTCTAAGATGCTGTACAAATGAATGTTTGCTAAGCAACACTACTTTCCACTAAGCCCTTTGATCCATGACAGTCACTCTGGAGTTGAGCTCTTGCAACTTAATTGTAGTTAATTGTGTTTAAATCTGTTCATGCTGTGGATAAGAGAGTCTTCTTAACATCACGTTAAAATGATGTTGTTTTGAATAAGAGCTTATCCTTTGCAGATTTCATCCCATAATGTACCATAATGATATATGGCAGCAAGATGATGAGAGCGAGAAAGAAACAAAAGCCAGGAAGCCAGCGGTACCCAGTCAGAAGGCCTCTCATTTTCATTCTTTTGAATAACCCATTAGAAAACGTGAAATTGGCTCTGCAACAGTGGTTCAGCCTATATTTCTGTATCTCATATATAGGTTATATGCTGATTTTATGTAGTATGACAATATTGGTTGCTGTATCTGTGCAAATATCAGTATCCTTATTGGACCCAATAATCTGTTCTTGGTCAGGACTTTTTTAATATCACCAGAAGTTAATTTAACAATATTGTGTTGTTATTTCCTAGATTACTATCAATGTAGTTTTGCAGAGCAAATATCACTTTGACATCTGATTCCATTCCGATACATTTTTTGAAAATGATCCCACTATTACAATTAAAGGGAATTTTGCTGGGCCACTCAAGGACATTCTCTCGAAGCCACTCCAGTTTTGTTTTGGCTGTATGCTTTGGGTCATTATTGTGCTGAAAGGTGAATCTTTGCCCCAGTCTGAGGTTGTGTGCACTCTGCAGCAGGTTTTCTTCAAGGACCTCTCTGTATTTGGCTGCATTCATCCTTCCCTCAATTCCAGTTTCTCTGTCCCTGCCACTGAGAAGCACCCTCATAAGATGATGCTATCACCACCATACTACACAGTAGGGATGGTATTAGCCAGGTGATGTGCAGTACCTGTTTTTTGCCAGATGTAGCACTTCGAGGTCAACCCAAAGAGTTAATTTTTTGTCTTATCCTTTTCCTCATGCCCTCAGAGTCCTTTAAGAGCTGTTTGGCAGATGGGCTGTCAAATGCTCTTTAGTCAGGAGTGGTTTGTCACAGTCACACCATTCTATCATTAAGGCCTGATTGATGGAGTACTTTGAGATGGTTGTCTTTCCAGCAGGTTCTCACATCTCTGCAGAAAACTTCTGAAACTCTGTTAGAGTGGCCATTGGGGGTCTTGGTCACCTCCCTGACCAAGGCCCTTCTTGCCCAGTCACTACAGTTTAGCTGGATAGCCAGCTCTGGGAAGAGTCCTGGTGGTTCCAGATTTCCTGCATTCCACAATGGTGAAGTCCACTGTGCGCCTGGGAACTGTCAAAGCATTAGAAATGGTTTTAAACCCTACCCCAGATCTATGCCTCAACAGAATTTGATTGCAGAGGTGTACAGAGAGTTCCTTGGACTACATAGTTTGGGTTTTGATCTGACATGCACTGTGAATTGTGGGACCTTGTGTTCCCTTCTAAATCATGTCCAATCAATTCCATTTGCCACAGGTGGACTCCAGTCAAGTTCTAGAGACATCTCAAAGATAATCAAAGCAAACAGGATGCACCTGAGCTCACTTTGGAATGCCATAGCAAAGGGTCTGAATACTTATATAAATTAATACTTCAGTTTTTGATTTTTAATAAATTTGCCAAAAAAACTGTTTTTGCTTTGTCATTATGGGGTATTGTCTGTAGATTAACAGACAAACTAATATATTTAATCAATTTTAGATTAAGTCGATAACATAATAAAGTTTGCAAAAAGTGAAGGGGTCTGAATACATTTCAAAGCCACTGTACCCCAGTAGGGGTTTCTGACTTGGCTAAAGTGTATTTCATAGCCTAGACTTGAAACTGGCAAAGTCATTAGCCAAAAATGACTGGGAACCCAGAGCGGCTGAACACACTGGCTTTGTTCTGCCAACGTAGAGGTGGATTTGTCAGCAGGGTCCCCTTGTCCCTCCACTCTCAAGCACCCTGTGACTGGTCAGGGGCCAACGAGCCACTCGGATGATATCAGTGCACCCATCCTTAAATGGACTTGTGGTGCAAAAATAGCCAATTGCTGCATGCAGATTTATTAGAGGATCGCATTCCATATCACTTCAGAGGTCTTGCATGAGTGTAGTAGGTGTTAGTTTGAGACAAAAGTGCAAAATAGCAATTCCGATTTAGGAAAAACGGGAAATTTTTTTTTTTTTTTAAAGAAAACTCTCACTCAACCGGCTAATCTCATAGTAGTTCAAGCATGCTCTGTATGAAATCACAAATCAGAATTACAATTCAGAGCAATTCAGACAGCGCAGTGTCCACCCCCCGTCCATGTATGCCCGTCGTTCCACTCAGGTCTGTGCAAGCCTCCAAGGTGATCTTGACCCATTTTTACTGTCTGTTTGTCAGTTAAATAAATGCTGCATATCAGCATCTACCAACCAGTACAGGTTTTGTGTGGTTCCACAGCCTTTCTTATGTAACACTGTATATTTTGTTTGAAATACTTTTTGCGTCACCACACACCCCTTGTTACTGCAACAGCTGTGGCTGTCATCATCCATTTTGAAATGTGACATGAAACTGAAAAGCCCTCTTATCCATTGTGGTGGGCAACAGTCTGGACCCCGGTGCCCAATTGTATGTGGCTTTCAAGCCCCTTCTGGGTTTTAACCCAAATTTCTCCATGACAATACCCCAACCTATCACCATTAAACGTTTGCCTGAAAACCCTCTTGCCACTAATTATTGTAAATTTGGAATTTTAATGATGGGAATCTGTTGTCATTATTTGTCATTATTTAACTGTTTTTGTCATTGTTCTCTTGGAATGTTCTGTACCCCCCAGTAATTTGTGTACAGTGTTGTATCAGAGAAGCACTATGCTCCTTGTTATTACTCTACTGTTTCTGTGTGTCTGCTTTTGCTGTCTCCCCATAGTATAGAACCAGCCTTGGTAAGGGAAGAGGACTCAACGTTGACATCTGGTGGGCAGTTACTAAATTATAATAAACTTACTACAAACCCTCTGTAATTTGTATATTGCAAGGGAAGTGTCCGCTTCTGAGAACACTGCCGCTCTGGTTCACAAGAAAAAAATGAATTTAAAGTAAAGTAACCTTTTCTGTCCACTCATTGTTTCTTTGACTGTTTTACTTTTCTATGAGAAGGCATAATAACTAATGTTTCCCAAACCCATTCCAGTTATTGTCATTTCAGCTGAAGTTCTTGCACTTGACACTTTCTTTTATGAACAGAACAGCATGAAAAAATAGCAAAAAAAATTAGGTCATCGTATTCCCACTGTACAGAAGCTCACTTTTTGATGCAGCCTTTTATCATGCAGCCATTCTATCATGTTTATCTGTGTTTGTTTTTTTTTTAAAAACACTTTTATTTTGGCACCACTTACAGGTCTCCATTATTTTACTGCACAACTCAGCACCATTTTTGAGAACAACAGCCAAAAACTTCATGTATGTGAGTTGGAGTGGGAACCATTGCAAATCAATCAAGTGAATGTTGGAATAGCTAGTTGGGCTTTATGCTGTCAATTTGCTAAAGATTCAAAAACCAAAACAATTTAACAAAATTAGATCACTCATCATTGTACATTGTCATTTGTGATGCTCATGGGTAACTACTATATAGGTTTTTGAAATGGTACTGTAATTAAATACATGTTTACTGTTAGTCAACATCATATTAAGCACATTGCATGGACCTTTCATGTTAATATAAAATATTTTTAATTATTATTTGGTTTAGGAATGCCATTCAGACTTTGCCAAAACAGCCAGTTACAGCTGATCCTGATGTTCTTTGAATACCACAGCTAGATTTAAGCCTTTAATACACCTTGCTGTGATTGCACTGTGTAGCCTTCACACTTCACCACTTGTGATTGTTTCTTCAACATCATTACGACCACAGATTACAAGGGTATTGCCATGATTGTGGCATTATTGCACTGAAAACCCAACAGAGTAAAGGAGAGTTTGGACCTTTCAGTGGCTTAGAGGGCATAGATAATAGACTTCATTGTGTGGACGGCATGGTGTAGTGGTAAGGAGCAGAGCTTGTAAATGAAAGGTTGCAGGTTTGATTCCCCACTGTGACACTGTTGTTGTACCCCTGGGCAAGGTACATTATCCAGAATTGCCTCAGTAAATTGCCTGAGCTGTATGTATGAATAACATGCAAAATTCTTACCTACGTAAGTCTCTCTGAATAAGAGCATCTGCTTAATGACACACAATGTAATGTAAAAGATGTCATTGTATGTAACTATACTTAGTTCGTCCACAAGAGAGCACGAATAGAGAGCTGTTGGGGTAACACTATAAGGATTTTTTGATTCCCTAGAGTGCTCTGTTTTGGAGTATTAACGTGTTTAGCTTCAATTGTGTTCCATGTCCATGTTGAAAATAAATACTATAACTGAAAGACGCACTTGATCTCATTGCCATATGAATTCCATTATTTACACTTGTCTGGCTAGCTACCCACTCTCCCTTACACACTCGCATGCAGGTATGTGCAGGTGGAGATATTTCTGTGCTGTCATCCTGTCTCTGTGCTTATCAGGCTAGAAATGTCATTGTCATTGTTAGCTTTTGGCTAGCTTGTATAGTGTTCACTCATCAAGTTGTTGAAATCCTGACACAATCTAGCAGTTTTTCTAGTGTTTTTTGCTTCTGTCATGGTAACTCTTGCACAGAGATATCAAAGAGCTGTGTTCCTGACACATCTCTCCAAGTTTCTATTTACTTTCATGGATCTGTGTAGATTTACATTTACATTTATTCATTTGGCAGACGCATTTATCCAAAGCGACTTACCTAGGTTACAGTTCTTTTACAATGATATCCATTTATACAGCTGGATATTTTACTGAGGCAATTGTGGGTTAAGTACCTTGCCCAAGGGTACAGCAGCAGTGTCCCAGCGGGGATCGAACCGGCAACCTTTTGGTTACGAGTCCTGCTCCTTAACCACTATGCTACACTGCCGCCCATAGATCTCACTGGAGTTGCGAATACACAAGACAACGATTTTAAGATTGATTTTTCTTCTAGTCACCAACAATATTTCAAAGTTGCAGAGAACTTTATCACATAATCAAGGATCTGTCGTCCTCTCTTCTACAGTGTGACAACATCAGCAACGTCTGAATTGCTCCTATGACCTCTATAGGGCCAGGAGTACACAACAATTTTTGAGCAATTTTGCCACTATTTACTCATTGCAGGCCAATCTTCGAGATTGTAGTGAAATCATGGTGAAGTATTGACTTAGTGAGGATCTGGTATTTTTACTCGCACATGACACAGTCAGTGGCATCCAATTGTACGTATACGATCACACTGGACACCCGATGAAAACTCTTGGCATGGCCAGATTTTATTGTCTTTGGTTATGCAGTGTAAACAGTGCTACTGTGACAAAATATTGACTCTTACTACCCAATATAACTTGGCGTACTGACCAAGACATACACATACACAGTGTACTTTAGGTGATGTGGTGCAATCATGGACCCAAGAAAATGAGGAGAAACAAGCCGACTTGCAGGAGCACAGTATGTGGGAGAGAGTAGTTCTGATGTTACAGATGCACAATTATGAATTATTCACCATTCAGCTCCTGCTTAATTGCAATTTTATATGAAACACACTGAAATACAACTAGGCTATTAAAGCAAAAACACATTAGAGGGTCTGTGCTTCCTGTGATTGTTGGCACTGTAGTGATCCAATTGCTAAATATAATGCTGTTTGCATCAGTGAGTTCCAATAATCACAATAACACACACCCTGCATGTATTATTTCTTTTATAAAACGGTTCTATGTAATTTTAAATTGTCATGACATATCTAAATCTCAAGCCAGAGCCAGAATTTACTATAAGCTTTATTAATAAAATAAAATGTCCTCTATTATGCCAAAAAATTAGTCTGCTATATTATTACATTACATCACCACCTAGCTAGTTAAAAGGACACCAAAAAATTACAGTTTTGAGTGTAAGTGTAATTTAATTAATTAGGTCATTTAGTTGTTATATTGTGAACGATTCGCAAAGACTGGAAATATCAGCATCAGGCCACCAAAGGTAGTGTGGCACTGGGTACTGTGTCTCAGCTACACCACCCAATATTTTTAGTGTGGAAGGGAAACCAATCTAATTTGGGACATCCCCATTCTGTTATCAAACTAAAGGAGCAACACACCAGAGTAAAGGTAAGTGCCAAGGTTTATTACATGGGAACAATACAAAAACTCTTGTTTGACTGGGCTGGGTCTTTGGCTTAGAGCACCAAACCTGGCTGTCAGCACAAGGAAATTTTGTGGTGAATTTCTCAAAGTTTATTAAAAATGCAGTCACTCCATATTACTGCACACGTTAAGGCAAGTATATTCCTACTTGAAAAAATCCCACTAGTGACAAGTATAAGCATACGTGTGTTTCACCATGGAAGGTTTTCTGCTTCTTATGATGCCCATTTCCCTCGCCTACAGACCGTCCTGTAAGGTTCTTAGTAAGTGGTCACTGATACACAAAACAAACTAACAAAGATCAACAAAAACAAACAAACAAATGCTCCCTGATTGTTCCTCCTGCTCTTTATGCAACCAAGGACAACAACGCTAATAGCCACAGGTGTCACAGGTGCTAGTCAGCGATCATTCGCTAGCACTTATCCAATGGACTCACTTGGGTCCTGTGCGGGGTCAATATGACACACCTCTTAGTTCATCCATAGCAGCTAGATAGTGCCAGAGCTAACTTAGCTACCTAGGTTGCTTCTTTTATACAAATTGATTTTTGACTTTCTGACTTAATTTTTTTTTATAGAAATTGATTAGTGCATTAAAGGTACAATTTTTGAAGTATATGTCCAGGTCCTGGGCATGTTGCTCCAGCATTTTCAGTTCTGGGGGGACAGCTTCCAGTAGCTCTGAAGGGTGCTGTCTGCCTTGTGGCAATTCGAGTAACTTTTAAACCCCTGGTTGGGAAACTGCAGAGATGCAGAATTTTAGTTGCACATCCACTGCCCCAACAACCCTCAGGCCACACAAAGTCATTGATAAAGCCCAGAGAATTATCTTAACTTGAAATTTAATGCGCTTTTCTTTAATCATTTTGTTTCCTTTGAAGACATTTATATGTACCTAAATCATACTTCTTGTTTAACTTCCTTCATACTTAGCTCATCCTTTGCAGCACCTTTTTTTTCTGTCTCCGCGACCAGATGCACAGTCAACTGACAGGACCCTGGGGAGATAGCTGTTTCCCCCAATGAGGCCATACTGTAACTCTTCAAGGTCATGACTTGTGGTTCATTCTTTTAGAGCCCAATGGTGTTGTATCTGCTTGTCACCCCTGCCTGTCTGGGGTGAAGCTTCTGCCTATAATTGTGAGTCAAGAACAGTACAGAGGAAGCACAGTGGATACTTTAACTGATCCGACATGAGAGTGGCGAGTATGATTACCACCCTCTACAGATTATCCAGGTTTTGGATTTAACAAGCGGTCATTTTACCTCCTCAGAAAAAATAAAAGAATCAGCTTTGGAGCATGAATGCTGAGGGAGGTTTAGAGGGGCAGAACATAAGGTGTGGTTGCACCCATGGTGTAGAACTGGTTTACAAGATTAATACAGATGCTCTATGCAGATGCTCTTGTACACCTATTGGGGTGTACAAGATCACCCAAACTCTCTGGGTTATAGATGCACACAGCCAAAAAGCATGATGAAGCCAAATCAAGCTTGACAGTAATGGTTAAGTAGCTTCATCAAGCCTTTTAAATTAATCTGAGCGCTGATTCTTCTCATTCAGAAATGAATTGTAGTGGCATTGCTAAAAAACTGATTCTGAGTGACATTCAGAGCAAAAATTACTTATCAAGAACCAAACTCCCCACCCCACTTCACAAGTCAGTGGAGAAGAGCTGAAGGCTGCATCTTAGCTGTGGTCGGTGAAGGGAAAGTATTTTATTTGTTATTTTTATTTTTGTTATTTTAAAGGTTGTATTTTTTTGTAGAGCAGGATTGTAAAGTTTGTGGTAAAACAGATCACAGTTGTAGTGAACTTGGAACCTTTACAAGCGAATTTTATATTACTATTTAGCCTCTTTTCGCTGATTTCCCTGAAAGAGCAAACGAACTTCACAGCAAGTATACATTTTTCAAAATGATTAAATGTTAACCTGAAAAAAGGTATCCAATCTTTGTTGTAATCCCCCATCTTTATTTCAGAGAAACATATGAATATAAAAGAAATTTGGATGAACTAACTATATATACTGCTGATGTAGGGTGCATGGTATGAAAAATGTCATGCTAGAATGTGAGTATAATCTAGACTATAATCACAGCCAGAGAAAAACTAAAGAGTGCGAAGATGACAAAGTAGTGAGCCATGGCCAGGCTGAAGAGGTTACATACTGGCTAGACACTTTTGCAACGCCACTAAATCATATCATGCATAATGCAAGCGCCCTCTACTGGTGAAATTGCTGAAGAAAATTTTAGCAAATTTTACAGTCATCATTTTGTCTTTTTTTCTTTTGGTGGTTGCTTTGTGAATTAGCATTAAGCACATCAAAATTTGAGTTCTATGTGTAGGGACTCATGTCAATGGTCAGTTTCTGTGAGACTGTAATGAATTATCCTCAAAACATGCATGTAGGTCCACTGATACTCAAGAAAAGCGAAGTGAGCAAAGCACTTCCTTTTTCTTTTACATTTCATATTTTATACTGTGGCCGACCTTCACATTTTCTTTTGAACTTAGGTCCATATTTACATCCATGAACTGAAATAAGAAACTAACAACCAGTTGGGATTCAAAGCCGGCCACTCCACTGAGACTACCCTCCTCGCAGTCACAGAAGCGCTTCACTTGGCCAGAGCTCTGTCTCCATACTGCTTGACCTCTCCGCAGCGTTCAACACTGTGAACCACCAGATTCTTCTCTCGTCCCTTGCTGGGATGGTCTTCTCAGGATCTGCACTCACATGGATTGAATCCTACCTGTCTGACCGTTCCTATCAGGTATCTTGGAGGGAATCAGTCTCCTGCCCCTGCCCTTTCCCGACCGGGGTCCCACAAGGTTCCGTACTTGGCCCACTCCTTTTCTCCCTTTACACTAAATCACTTGGACAGGTTATCGCTGCCCATGGTCTTTCCTACCACTGCTACGCAGATGACACACAGTTATTCTTCTCTTTCTCCTCCTCGAACTCTCAGGTCCAGCCACGCATTTCAGCCTGCCTAGCCAACATTGCCTCCTGGATGTCCGCTAACCATCTAAAGCTCAATCTGGAGAAGACTGAGCTTCTCTTTTTTGCAGCAAAGAGCTCGCCAACGATCAATGCTCCGATCACCATTGAGGGTTCTGTGGTGACCCCCTCCAAGTCAGCCAACAACCTGGGCGTGACCCTGAACGATCAGCTAACCTTCTCAAGCCACATTGCAGCGGTCACCCAGTCCTGCAGATTCTACGTGTACAACATCAGGAGGATCCGCCCTTTCCTTACCCAACAAGCAACCCAGCTCCTAGTTCAAACACTAGTCATCTCCCACCTTGACTACTGCAACTATCTCCTATCAAAAAAGCAAAACTCTCCATTGACGCCCATTATAAGGAAAACGCTTCGTAGTTAATTTTTCCAAACTAACAAAAAAGCAAAACTGAGAGGACAGCGCTGAACGAAACGTCGGCTTAACTACCATATTCCCTCGATTTTAGTTTTGCTTTTTTGATAGGAGACGGTGTGTATGACATGTGAGATGTCAGACAAATGTGGTGGTCATTGGACACTATTTTGGAACATTAAGCCACGTTAAGCCTTTTCCTTATAATGGGCGTCAATGGAGAGGAAACGCTTAATGTAAGATAACGTCCATACTCATAGGATTTCAGTTTTGATTTTTTGACAGGTGGAAGTGTTCATGAAAAGAGATGTCAGAGAGAAATTTAGTGATCATTGATCGCTGTTTTGGAACATTAAGCCACGTTAAGCCGTTTCACGTTAAGCGTTTTAGAATGTCCGCAAAAGCCTTACCGCTTGGTCGTACTTCAAGGCGGGATTTGTTTGCGAAATTAAAGTGATGAGGACACCAATGGATATTCTGGTTGTATGTGGTTTGTACAAATATTTTTATTTTATTACAACTTTTATTTGGAAAACTGTAAGCTACACGTTTCAGTGCCTGGATTCCAGTTGTTTCTGCGAATTGCAGCGATCCATTTGCTTCTGTTTTCTTTAGCTTTCGGCAGTCTGTAAAAAGACAGCTCCGATTTCTTGTTGAATCTGTTTGTACAGTCAATCGCACAACAGCTCTTTCCCATTTTAGATGAGTTTTTTGTGTTTTCGCGGCATTCAAGCTGAACGGTAACGCTGCCACTCGGTAAATCTTTCTGCCACTCAGTGGGCGGAACCCGCAGTGACTCAGCTTACTGTGACGTCACGTGCATAACCCTAGTCAAGTCAAGGCAGTAGCAGTAGATCCAATCGCACCGCTATAACCAATCCGGCTTTAGACTGAGGTATAGTACCACCCACTCAATTAACATACGGACATATTTACATTTACATTTATTCATTTAGCAGACGCTTTTATCCAAAGCGACGTACAAAAGTGCAAATAGTGGGCAAACAACAGGCACAAGAGCAAGATGTGTACAGGTCATATAATGCAAATAG
Source organism: Megalops atlanticus (assembly GCA_019176425.1). Lineage (NCBI taxonomy): Eukaryota > Metazoa > Chordata > Actinopteri > Elopiformes > Megalopidae > Megalops > Megalops atlanticus. The sequence continues at coordinate 72,785,869 of CM032875.1, read as the reverse complement.
TGCTGAAGCTGAGCGCAAGGTCAGTGTCGCGAGCCAACTAATCTGAACTAGGATTACATATCAAATACAATTACAGGGACAATAAAGTACCGCTATACTACCTAGGTAAGTGAGCAACAAGTACAAGACAGGAGTCAGATTTATAACGTCAAAGTTACAAGGTCAATGAGGCAGAGGTATCAGTCCAGGTAGAGTCTGAAGAGGTGTGTCTTCGGCGCACGTCTGAAGGGTTGGGGTAAAGGAGTTGTTCTCGGGGGGGTGGGGAGTTCATTCCACCACTGGGGGGCGATGATGGAAAAGCGTCGTTGTGAGGAGCGTGGGCCTTTCGTTCTGTTGGTGGGTGGAGCGAGGCGTCCGGATGTAGCAGAGCGATGTTGATGAGCGGGTGCGTAGGGTAGGATGAGGTCCTAGAGGTAGGTCGGGGCAGTCTTTATTGCAGCAGAAAAGGTGAGAATCAAGGTCTTGAAGCGGATACTGGCTGCGATTGGGAGCCAGTGGAGGGATCTCAGTAACGGGGTGACGCGGGAGAACTTGGGGAGATTGTAGATCAGCCTAGCAGCTGCGTTTTGGATGAGCTGCAGCGGCTGAATGGTGCAGGTTGGGAGGTCTGCGAGGAGCCTCGGACACAGAAATACAGAAATAAATAAGTAAATGTAGAAATGCATAAATAAATAAATGTAGAAATACAGAAATAAATAAATGTAGAAATAAAATCAATAAATAAATAAATGTAGAAATACAGAAATTGCCTTTTTCATTACCAAAATGTATTCATTTTTCTTTTATTTATTTATTTATTTATGCTTATGTCATTTTTTGTCCTCCATACTCATACCAGCTCTGCGAAAATCCCCGGTCATACGATTTCCCTCCCCCCCTTTGTAGATACTTGCTTGATGTTTAAACTTGGTCCGGGTGGTCCTAATTCTTTAGTTGCCAATTTATCCCGATTACTACGACGACTGAGCGGTATTTCTCTTGATGACACTATCGAGTTACTCTGAGTTAACATTAGCCATGTTGACCTTGAATGTGACAAGATCGCTGGCTGTCCTGGTGATCCCTACACTAGGTTACGCATGACAAAAGCACGTTAGTGCAAGCCCACCCGGAACCCATACAGATTGCATTGCAGCGCCTGCAGTTCGAAAAAATTGCCTTAACATGAGAGTCTATCAGAGCGATCTGGGCGATTTTCACCCAGACTGAAATCGACCGAAAGGGGTGGTACTTCACGGAACACGACTTGACGCTGATTGGACTATGATATTCAGAGGCAGGACAAACTGTCTAGAACAGTCACAGCTAGCGTAGCACTGTGGTAGAATGTGATAGAAAAAATCCCTCCCATTCCCCCTTTGGTGGTGCGTCGCCCGATCGCCCTAAGGAACAAACCGCCCCTGAGTGTGACACCCGCCGCCTTGAATGGATACGACGTCCGCCGTCTTACAACGATAACGACAATTATTTGTCTTTTCTTATTTTATTTTTATTAGTTTTTTTAGCAATGATTATTAGTTTCGTTTAGTTTTAGTTTTACATTTTCTTCGGGTAAATTATTTTATTTCGGTTTACGAATATGTCTCAAAACCATTAGTTTTCGTCGTAGTTTTAGTAGTATACGATAATAACCCTGTTCGGAATGAAATCATTATGATTGATGATTCCGAACGTACTGTTTACATGAAAGCGATCGGATAGTTTGTGCGCTTTTACATGTCACAAGCGTACAATCGGAATAGATACTCTGACATTCGCAAGATCCCGCATCTAGCATTCCCGCGTACCCGGCTTCAAATATGGACATGCCGCGTATTATAGCCAAACTTTTCTCAATTCTTTTCTCTGTTCTAATAAAGCAACAATTTGAAAGAAACCTCCTCTTCGTAGAGATATTGAATAAGAGAAGGCGAGCACGTTATGCTTTGTGCCAAGATACCGTCCTGTACAGAATACCGTCATGCCCATTCCGTCCGCCAAAACAAGACGGATGTGGATGAAAGTCCGAAGCAAGGACTGGTGGGACAAAGTTGTCCTACATGAATTTACCGATCTGGAATGGAGAGACAACTTCAGGATGACACGACAGTCATTCGTGAAGTTACGCTCAATGGGGTACATGGCACCAGAGGAGGTTACAGTTAGAGCTCCCATTCCTATCACAATGCGAGTCGCAGCTGTGCTATGCAAACCGGGTAGCTGTGCAGAATACCGCGTTATATCGAACCAGTTCGGAGTCCACAAGAGCACTGTGAAGAAGTTCGTGTACATGTTCTGTAAGGGGATGGTGAATGGACCCATCAAGCAGCTGATATGATCGCCAAATGAGGAAGAAGCATGGGACAGAGATGTTTTTCTCGGAGACGGAACTTTCCGGTGTCTTAGGCGAGTTGAGCCCAACATCAACACCGTGTTGGGCTTATAATAGCCTATTCAGTCTTCAGCCCCTTCCAGCGGTTCTTAATTTGGTCAATAGACCTGTTTAACCCCGCTTCATTAAGCTTCTCCCAAACTTGCTTAAACAGCTTGTTATTGTGGGATTTGCGCCCATTTAGTCGCTCGACTATTCTTGATTCTTTGAGAATGTTTAACGTAAACGTGGTCTCCGTCGTCGACCAATTTTTCGCACTGGCCGCCATGTTTTTTTAACTCTCTCATGCATAGTAAAACGTCAATACGTCATTACTTCGCGTAATGAACATGCGCAGAAAGTTCCAAGTGCAGAAGGCAATCCGATTGAGCGTCTACATGGCTAATATTTTCCGATCGAACGGATTATCAGAAATATACACCACCTCTTTAAATCCATTTGAATTCTCGATCAGACTGGGGTATTTCATTCCAATCGAGGTGTTTACACGAGGCATTTTCATACATGTCAACCTATACGGAATGTCCGTAAATTATACCGATTTTCCCCAATTTTAATTGCTCACGGACGTATACATACAATAATACGGATTATATATATATATATAACAAAAACTTGGTTCAAAATGTATTGCGTGCTATTCGTTTCGAGAACGATACAATAACGCATGAACACACGAACACACACTACGGTAAACAAAGAACAACCGGATACTTGTTTCCTGAAGTCTCGCACAATAAACCAATACTTCCTTGTTATCACACAGGGGGCTGGTGGCAGAAAGTGGCTTTGGCTCCCATAGACTTATAAGCAAAATTTACGATTTTCTCAATGTTATTAAATAACTTTACCATGTTTCTATAATGTCGGTAATTTTTTTGCACTGTAGCAGTCATATAGCCTACTACAAAATATATTCCCACCAACACGACCACATGAGTAACTTTAGAGATTTATTTTATCATAGGTTTTCTCCCATAAAGATAGCTGACCGAATGCATATCAGCCAGCACTTTAAGGGCGTACTCATACTAGGCCCGGTTGCCTTGTACCGTGCCCGACCACGATTGTCCCTCCCCACTCCCCCGCTGGCCTGCGCTCACACTGCACTTAACGATGCGGGCCCGAGCACGCTTACGTCACCACGCTGCGATTTTTTTGTGTTGAGGAAAAGCGCTCTCGCACAGCACAATAGAGTTCATGATTGTACTTACGTTGTGGGATATTTGGAGTCGTTCTGGGTGCGGTGACACACGGCCCTCTCACATAGGCCTACCTTATAGATTTATCGATTATGCAACGCAGCGATTTTCAGTTAACCGTGCTGCACGTATAAGAAGATCTTCACGGAGGCAGCTGACGTTTCAGTTATTACTCTGGACAGACCAATATTTTGTGTCAGATTACAGTAGCCTAATCACAATAATGTTAGCTAATGTTAACCAGTTAGGGCTACTACTTGTGTGTGCGCTACTGTCATCATTACAACAACAAACATATTACTACTTGGATAGTACACTTTTCAATTCATTATAGAATATTTGGGTTAATACTGTACGGGTCTGGTTCTCACCTTATTGATGAACGTAAATTGTAGTCGGCCAGTAAAGCTCCAAATTCCCCCCTTAACGTCAGCTGCCTCCGTAAAAATCTTCTACGTGCAGCACGATTAACTGAAAATCGCTGCGTTGCATAATCGATGCTAACTGGCTGGGGAGCTAACGCTATCTAGTGATAGATTTGACAGACATAGCTAGTTAGCTGACAGGCTACCTATCTGAACAATTGTTGAAGACTATAGCTACTTAAACAGTTTGGCTGCTTCATTTGTGATACTCTGACTAAGCCCCTGACAACAGCAATGCTTACATCGCCACGTAAATTATGGTTAGTTTTATTTCGCTTGCTAGTAATCAAGCTAATGTGGGGATCCACAGAGCTACTTTTAGGTATAGATCTACAGAACTAACCAATCAAACATCATTTTGGAGGTAGCCAGTTTCTTATATTTAAGGAAGTCAGCTAGCTAGTCAAATGATGGTTTAAAGGATTTATTATGACTGGGCGTGTAACTAACAGATATCCAGCTAACTATACCGGATATATTTGTCAAATGGGACAGTCGCATCATTGACGTCATGTTTGTGTTCCGTGCTCGGGCACGGTTAGCGATCATACTAATGCGTACCGTGCCCGAGTCTAAGTGAACCGTGCCCGAGCCCACCTCTCAAGCGGGCCCGGGCACGGTACGGAGCGATCACACTAGTCAAACGAACTGGACTTTGGGGGTCAAACGTGCTCGGGCACGGTACGGATGGCCTAGTGTGAGTACACCCTAACAGTCACCGACTGTCTTGACTAGTTTCGAGGTAAATTAACTTATTGACTGTCTCTAGCCTTAGATAAAACATAAAACTTCACATTGGGATTTCGTTTCTTATTAATATTACACCTGACAGCACAACTCATCGCTATTACTATTACTGGGGATCCGATGTGGCTAAACTGCTATCTGATAACGCTAGGTAACATAACTAGCCTACTGGGTCCCCATAGAATCGTATGGTTTTCTCCGAATCGGACACGTTACCTTTACATTTTTTAATTGTACAGGCGCACAGAATCGTTTGTGTAGACAGATATTTTTTAATATACATCTGATAGATCATGTAAAAATTATAAAATGTAAGTTTACATGATGATAACACAATAAAAGCCACTGCCGAGAATGGTCAAGTGTTAATATCTAATTCATTTTGTTGAGATTTATAGATTCTAAGGATTTTCTATGGATTTAATGGCTGTTTCCAGAGGGTGATACAGCTGGGCATCCGAAGGGGTTGACATGTATGCATTTTCATTCCGATTGAGCTTGAATCCGATTATTAACGAAATATTAGGCTCAAACGCACCTAGTGACTGCTGTTCTCTCTGATGTAGGTAGCTCATACAACCACTGGGGGGACAAATCAGAGAATGAGCAAGCGGTAGATCTCCACACGGTTGTGGAAAGATTGTATGTGTTGTGGAGAAAATACCCACTTAGTTTACAACATTGAAGCAGCAGGATGACGAGTCAACTGATATTCGAGACTTTAACTGAAGTGAGGATTTTTCAGCCCATGGAGTTGCATTCAGTTTGCATAACAAACTGCAGCTGGCAGCCCTTTAAAGAAGACAATGAGTTTATATGTGTATATTGTAATTCAAACGTAGGTTAAAACAATGTATGCTGTTGAAGAATCTTTCAGAGCATTGATAGTCACTTTTCCTTCCTTTGCTGTGGTACTACACCCCAGTGAGTGAGTTGTGTAGTCAGCATCTGTATTAACATTAATCCCTGTTCACCTTGTCCCTCTGTGAAACACCTGCTCTAGATCACCACCATGCATATTTAACCAGAGAGCAACAGCAAACACAAGAGGAGTCAAGACTGTCCCACCTCCACAGAGCTGTGTGCAGTTTCTGCAATTTTTTCATTTTAATGTAGTAGAATCCACACCACTGTTGCAGATTGTTTCTTTGTTGGATATGTATCTCTTATGATACACAATCATTGTTCAGTTGCAGAATATGTGGATTCACATTTAAGCACAAATTATGGGACATAAACAAAGCAAAAAATAAAAGGATCATGCAGTGACCATTTTTTACAATTATTCAGTTATTTTATGTATTAGAGATTCCCGTTCATAAAAAAAATCTCTCTTTGGAATGAATTAAGATATAAACACATGGAGAAATATGATCATTTATCAAAATGACCCCCCCCCTCAAAACAGCAAACAGCAGTGCTAATAGAAGGAAAATATTGTATATGCCAGCTTAATGGATTTTATAACTTGCTGTTTCCATGATGAGGTGGAGGGAGAGAATGCAGTTACTATGGCAACATATTAAGGTCAGAAATATTTTCAACAGCTTTTGTTAGCTATGTCTGCTTTTACCATCTATTTGTATATGTCTAAAACTGCATTGTACCTGGAGGAACTCCTAGCAAAATCTTAACAGTCATGAAACTTCCCTCAATGCCAAATCTCAGTGAGTTGCATATGATTGAAGAATTACAGTTGCATGATTAACTTATAATACACGCTGACCAAATCAGGGCAGCATTAGTATAACGAGCTTCATGAGATTCAGTCAATAACAGCTTGGTTTACATCAATGTCTTGGATGTGTCGTGTGTCATGTGGGATTGCATATCAAATCGTCAGCATCACTACAGCAGCAGCTGTCAGAGACAGTACTTCCATTTCCAAAAATAAAAAAAGTGCATCTCCATAGAGAATAAATCTGCCCACTTGAAAAGCTATATATATATACGTGTGTGTGTGTGTGTGTGTGTGTGTGTGTTAGTTTGACTGAGTTTCCATAGCAATCCTAGGTACAGTTCATACACAAGGATGCAAATATGTAGAGAATGAAACCTTTCAGACACACTGTAACATACCTACTGAGTCCCACCTGGAACCTATGGCTTAACTAAGGATGTGAGAGAGCTGGGGAAACAATTCTTTTGGTCCCCTTTGTTCTGGGCTTTCACCACTTCTGAATTATGTCAACCTGTATGTAAGACCTGAGGCTATGTTTAGGCAGGGGGCAAACAGCTGGGAAATGAGGCAGAAACAGTCTTTGAAGTTCAGAAGAGAGAAAATATTTGCTACCTCAGCAGATTTTTTATCTATCTATTATGGCTACAACTAAGCATCCCCAGAAAAGGTCCTGTCCCTCATGCACTCACTTAGTTCCTGAGGGATGTGCTCCCCCATGATAATGACAGTACCTTCATTTTACCACAAGTTAGTGGAATTGCAGTAACAAGGAAATGGACCAAAGTAGTGATAGACCGAACAGTGTCTCTCCATGTCTGTTTATTTAATATAGGAAAGCCATTCACCTGATGCCATAAACTGGAGAGATGGTTGATGTTTTGTGGCTAGCTGAGCGGTGAGGCCTAAGTTTGCTATAATGTAGCCAGGTTGTCAGGATAAAGGTAACACACAATTCTATTCTCATCAACAGCTGGCTCCTGAAGATCTCTGCTTGATTCACCATGTAAGCCGCAACACATATATAGGTCAGTCCTACCCCTGTGTGCAGTTTATGTGTTAATGCGGTATAGTGGGGAACACAGCATATGTGTGAGGGTTTCAGATGCTGCTGCTTCCCACAATGACCAACAGGCATCCTTGTAACATCCTGTCTTAGTTTCTGGCTGCTGCTTCCCAGGACTATCACTGGATGGCCTCACTTCCTGTTTGTTCGCTGTCTCATTTAGTTAATGTGTTACACCTGTGTTTAGTTAGCATTGTCACGTGCTTTATCTGTTATTTAGGCCTTGTCTTTTCCCTTGCTTTTTGCTCGGTTTTGAGTTGCCATGCTTCGTATGTGACTTATGTACTAAGCCTGCTTTTTGTTCTTGAGCCTTGAGTAAAGAAAACTTTTTTTTTCTTACAACCAGCCTTTGTCTCTGAGTGATCTCTGCATTTGGCTTTGTGGCACCTCCACTGAAGCAGGTGTGAAACTGATGGGTTCGAGATGAAAAATAATATATACAATGTATATGTAAAGTGTTTACTCTTCACTCTTCCATTGTCAAGGCATGAAAATGAACCAGGGATACCATTGAGTGGAATTTAAAGAAGAAAAAATATACAAATATAGTGAAACCAGTGAAATGTAATTGGGTTTTTCTCAGTGCATATTGTGGTAGTTGCTAAAAGGTGAAGACCCACATGGATTTGAACCCACAATTTCGAGTCAAATCTGTAGTTTTTAGTCCTCTATGTGTGTGTTTATAAACAGTCTGATTTGTCATTTGAAGTCACAGCTACTGATCCTGATCTGAATATGGAAGATGTGATAAGAACATTCTGGGCAAAGCATTTACAGCTGTTGAAACTCAGACAAATTACACTGCTGCCTTTTGAAAGAAAATTACTTACAATAATGTAACGGAGATGAGCCAGAAAACAAGGTCTGCTTCAAACCAGGACATTAGGAGCTTAAGTGTAACATTTGTTCAGTAGTACAGTCCTCAATAAGTTACAGCATTATCTTTTGTGAGAAGCAGTCTTTAAAGGCTGGTCTACCTTGTATCAAACAAACTAGGGCACAGGATTTTTGTTCACCACAGTAACAAAGTTATGAATGCAGCTGCTATTACATTGGTACTTAAAACTGCTATGATAGACAATGCTGTAACATGATAGATGGTGGAGTCATAAGGATTAGGAAGAAAGACTGCCTCATATGAAACCAGCACCATACTAACACAGCAAGAATGAAAAGAGTAACGTAGTAACATGTCATAACATATCATTTTAAATAATGTCCCACCAACACATCACACATAAAACAGCAGAATGAGAAATTTACAAAAACAAACAGATTATATTAAAACTGAGAAACACACAAATCAGTCTGAGCAAAGCCACAACCAACTATTCAAAAACTCCCTCTCTCCAGCCACAGACCTGTATTTAATATGCCTGCAACCAGACACGTGGAGCTCATTAGTCAATGACTGGCTACTAGATGCAGTCGTACAGATAATTATAGTTTCAAATGAGGTTTGCTTTTTGGAAAGACAGGAGATGGAAATGAATGAACCCAGGATCCAGGGTCCCAGGAACACACACATTTAACACAAAAATACAAGTAAGATGTTTAACAATATTGTGAATGTAAGCAGTTTTTCTGTTGGGGGGTGAAGGTTCTCCTTCACAAATAGAGCCCTTGTTTATACAGGTGTGCATTTCTATCAGGCTAAAAATCATTGCATACTTTTTGAGTGAAAACACAACTGAGTATATACTTACAAGTGGTGGTACAGACCAACTATTATTGGCAGTATGGTTATTAGCATCACTGCTATTAACATAGCAAAAAGGATTTGCTGTTGCAATAGGATCTGAAAAACAACAGATGGTTTCAGAAAGGACATTTTACCTGTTATGCTCAACCTGAGGCCCGGATATGATGATCACCATTACTGCTGCCTAGTTGGTTGCATGTCAAGAAGACACACACATCCAGGGTGGCATACAGACATTACAATTTATTTATGGCCAGCTATCACAGAAGTCATTCAGATTAAGCACTATGCTCAGTGGTGTTTAGCCCTCCTTAGTAAGCTGCGATCACTGGACACTGGATGCCCACCAATCATCTTTCCCATTTAAAATAGTTGCAATTCATGTTTCATGTGAATTGCACATTTATTATTTTTATAAGATACATTTCAATATAAAGGTCCCATGGTAAAAGAATAATTGTTCTTCTGTTATGCAAACATGGAGTCTACATGTAAAATGGGCAAATGGGCCTACTATCCTCACAAAACCATTTGTCTTCCATTTTTTCCTCAGTGTCATGAAGTGAACATAATCACTGTAAGATGTTTTGTCCTTAGCCTAACTATGGTTATAAATGTGCTGTAGCTGATTCCTGCTTTCAAAACTGAAATCATGAAATTATAAATTATGCAAGAGTAAATACTAATACACTTTGATGCTAACATTTTAAGCATTGCATGTAAGACCAGGTCTGGCTGCATCTTTTGCTCAACACACAAAGTCCTGAAACTGCCTATTAAAATGTTTTGTGACTGTAATGGCTGGTTTATGACTATGTCCACTGTTCCATTTAAATGTCTGCATGGGCAAAAATTAATAAATACCGTCTTAGGCCTATGTGACATTCAGCGTCTTAACAAATGAACACAATACAATTTGTCCTTGTTGGGAAAACATTGTACTATATGATGAATAACATCTGCACAAGTAAATAAATAAAAATGGGATAACAGCTCAATAAAACAGGCAGTTATTTTTGGGTTAATGGTGGACACTTGAGTGAAAATAAGTTAGCCCATTCCTGTTTAGATAAGTAAATGAATTACTCTTCCAATCATGTTCTATATGTTGGGTGAAAATAAATTCCCTGGGTGTATGTAATTCATTCAAAATGAGATTTTATCCCTGATTTTATATGGCAGTGCCTCTGGAAACGCTGAGCCCGACCTAACCCAAGCCCAAATGCTATAACTTATAACGTTATAAGCCCGCACTGGCCCAAACCCGACAGCTTTCATCGGGTCAAGTGGGGTTCAGGTCGGGTTGCAGGCTTTTACTGCCATAGCCATCAACTCCAAACAAGTCAAGTTTGGCTTCCACTTTCACATAAACAGTAGGTGTCACTGCTGTGCTTCGTCCACTAACCTAAACCGCATGATGTATGTGCATTCACATACGTGATTTTTTAAAAAAAAACCCTCACAACTCATCTGTATGAATGAGTAGACCACAGTTGTATAATAACATCTTGTAGTTATAACTAAATGTGGATTTTTACTATTCACATCCAAAACCAAATCAGCCTAACTAGATAACGTTAGATGGCTTTTTTCTGAAGGAGGTCGTTGGTAGCTACCTAGATGCTCGCTTTCTTTGTTCGGGTTAAGACGTGTAGCACAGAATACTTAACGTTTTGGGCGGAAATTGTAACTAAACAATTTGGGTCGTGACCACCGGTCACTGCTTTCCGCCTTAAAGGAACGTCAATTAGGACTATTTTCCTCGCTTCATTCCAAGGCACAAGCCATCCGCGGACGTGACTACTTCCCTGTGATTTACCCAGTATGTGAAGCCTTGGGATAAAACAGTGGTAAGAGCGACAGCGAGGTTGTGCTTCGGTTCGCACAGCTTCTTCCTGACTGTCAATCTGAAGCCGTTATTCAGTCCAAATAGAAGCGTGTGTGGGCACCAAGAAAGCTAGCAATGTAACCATCATCAGGAATGGCAACGCGTGGACGTGGACATCAGCCTGCATTAGCCCTTCAGTGGAACTATTTTCAATTTTTATGGCAAGCTAGCCAGCTAAAATGAAATAAAACCAACTGGCAATGTATTGTACAGCTATATTTTCCATGCTGAATAGACCTGTCTGCATAATTGCTATTTTAAAGTCGTCGTCTAGTCAAAATCAAGCTACCGTTAGCAAGCAGCCAAGGAAAATGCTTAAACATAACTAACGTTAGACTAATTATTATGAACTAGCCTGGATTTTTAGAAGTTAACAGTTTATTTTTCAGAGGAAAAGACACGATTGTCTCGAAAAGCAGTGTCTAGCTAGGAATGTAACATTTAAATCAACACAATGCTTTCAGTGGTATTTCTTGCTAGTTTTATTTTGGGTAGCTAGTTAGCTGAATTCCAGACTTTTCCTTCGCCCTTCCAGGATTTCAAGAAGAAAGGAAGAAATGCTCGGACCGATGCTTTTTCTTCTCTTGAAAAAGGAACGTCTGTTTAAGTCAGTAAACCACGAAAGAAGCTGCGTCTGCCTAGTTAGTTAGACTAGTTAGCTGGCTAAAAACGCCCGTCGCATTCTGATGTTAGCTAGCTAGCTACTTGGCTTGTTCAGCCTTCGATGTAAAGAAATAGGGCGCAGCATTTTACTAGTTTACCGGTGTCCTGTGGGTTCCCTTGCACCATTTATTCTGGAATCAAAATGGAAAGCGAGGTTTTTACGCCTTTGCTGGAGCAATTCATGGTCACCCCGCTTGTCACTTGGGTAAGGGAATAAATGCGTTAAAGGGATTTACGTTCAATTCATAAGGGCTTGACAAAAAAGTAAACAATATGTATTTTTTTCTATAGGTGAAGACCTTCGGACAGTTGGGTGAGAAGGACGGGGGCAAACTTTCGGAATATATCGAATTAGTGGACGGCATATATTTAAATGATATCATGCTTGAGATGTAAGTATGGCATATTAGTTCAATCTGTAGCTTTACTTTATTAGTTATGAGCTTGTGCATTTCTGCCCGCGTCTTCCCTTGCTATTTAACTGCACTGTATACCGCAAGTTGGTGCAACACCCGAGTGCACAATCGAAGGTACACATTTGCTAAGGCAGATAAAGGTTTGCATTGACAATCTCAATGTCGTCGGTCTAGGGAAGCGCTCTATTGATGCATCGTGTTTATCAAATCTGGTTGATTTCCGCACTGAGGATAAACCTGGTCAGATCATTTGACTGAAACCCCGTACAGTTCTTGAGCTGGCCTTTACTGTACCTAGCCTAGGTCAGCAACTAAGCGTCCGCTCATAACATCATCTGCCGCCGTACGAGGTGTCACTTGCAGCCTACTGACTCGCTCCCCTCCGCCCTGAAGCTGAACGCTGCAGCATCTCTTTCCCAGAGAGCCGGTCAAACAAACACAAGGAGGAGTAAGGACCCGTGAGATGTCGCAGACTTTAGTGATTCGAAATGCTTGTCTTTTTTTGGTCATATTAGGTTAATGCAAGAAGGTGGGGGTAGGGTCGATATAGCTGCAATCCGGCGTGTTTAATTGTGCTGTTCTTGGCCCCAGGTATGAGACTGTTGTCTTGAGAAGTGGACACGGTAGAGTTGCATGACATTTCTGGGGTTTCTGAAAGTTTTTTGTTGTTACAATATAAACACACTATCCCTAGTTCTGAGTAAAATGGTAGATTATATCAGTTATTACAGTAAATGGAACAGGGTGGTTGAATAGCAATAGCAAGTGTTGTGATAGGTAGTTACTTTGTTTAGTATTGTAATCAAGTCATTTACACATCAGTCAAGTCAACATGATGTGAAGATTAAGGGACAGAAGCATATCGTTAGGGGCCAAGGTGCTCATCAGAGGGTTATCCTGGGTCTGTTGTAACCACACAGCTCTTTTATTTTAAGAAATAAACACATCCACCTCTCATAGTAAGTGCTGATCAAAAAGATGAGGTCATAAGAAAAAGCTGACCTTAACGCTCCCATTAATGCTCATAAAATAGACAGTGTTTATGTCTGAAAGGATACTGGTCATGTGTGGACTCCAGTTTTGCCTACAAGCCTATCAGGGACTCATTATCTTGTGTCGGGCCTGACAGCATGGACATGTAAGGATCATTTAGGGCTTGGTGATAGCACTGACTTATGGGCTACAGAGAATGTCTGGTTTTACTATTTTACTTTATCTAATTGTCCTGTCTTACAGGATGATGTGGTGATGCTGGTGCAATCTCTGCATTGTATTATCTATCACTGAGGATGTTTATAGGCTTTCTAAACGGAAGAAGACAAATTAACATTATATCACATTACATTGCATGCTTTTAGCAGAGGCTATTATTCAGAGTGACTTCCAGAACAAATCTGGGGCACAGGTTCCAGGTTCCAGGATACATTTATTGTTTCCTCTTCAGTTTTGTTGGCATTGGCTTTGAAATTTACAGTTGTCTTGTACTACCCTGCTTATAAAGACATCTATAGAGAAAAGAGTTTTTTTTCTTTTTGATGGACTTGTTCTTCACAGCATCAGCAGAACAACTGTCATTGGCGCTCAGGATTTAAGAAAAAAAATCTGACAGTGTTTCCTTGTCGTCTGCATTCAATGCAGGGCAGCTGTTGCTGTTAGTCTATGGAGTTGTATTTCATTGCAGTCTGTGGCCTGCTAAACAGAGGCTACTTTGTCAAACTTCACTGTGAAGCAAATCTTTGTCCTCCATTTCCTTGTGCAAGTAGTCGTTTTTGCTGGGAGTGCTGCATTTCTGTGGGTGAGACATTTTTCCACATGAATTTCCCCAGATGCGGTTGATTTTGTGGAGCACTGCCTCTCATAGCATCGCAGCATGTTCAACAAATCACGCTGAATAACCTCTTTGCCTGAGATGCTGGAATTGGGAAGACACGCATCCCAGGCAGATAAGCTTCTAATAAACTGATTTACCGCCTTGCACTTTCTAAAGCAAATTAGTCACACCCAGTTAGGCATGGCTGCTTCTTCTGTCCTGGGGAAGGCTGAGGAGACACTGTTATTGTGGTGCATAATGCATGGCACATGGTATTGAGGCCTCTATGTAATCAACACAGATAGAGGCAGGTTTTGACATCCCGGGAGCGCCCATCCAGGGATGTATATCAGTTCTGTGGTCCTGCTGTTATAGCAAAGGTCAGCCGTTGCTGGCGAGGGAAAAACAGCATTCAAGTGGGACTGTGGTGCAGATAGGTGAGAAGACATTTCGTCCAGGTTGCTCCTTTTGAATGAAGCAGTGCCACAGAAGCCCAAGATGAAAGAAGGTGAGGTGAGCCAGACCAAAAGCAGAGTTCAGTATCTCATTATCTCATGTGCGCCGGGCTGCTAATGTCAGATAAATCTGTCAATGTCACAGTGAACTGAAGGCTGAACACTCTTGGAGTTTACTGAGAGATGGCTTAAGATGCATTGCATTTGAGATCTTGTAATGCCAGTGTGTGACCTGGAGCTACAAGCTGTGGAAAACGACACCAAGCAGGCAGTAATCCATTGGATTGGAAACCCTCTTAGATTATTTAATGGTCTAATGTAGAGACGCACAGATGGTGAGGGTAGATGCCTGAGGGTTTCCAGGATTCAGAGCCAGCACGTGGGGGCCATTAAGCTATCATGTTCCATGTTGAAGAAATGTTGGTCAGTGTATCAGGACTCAAGGTCTGAGAGAAATGCTGAAAATAGGGAAAATAGCCTTAGTGAATGACTGGGGCAATATGTCCCTGTCACCTTTTTGTTGCTGATTTCTGAGCCAGTGTTTGTCAGAAATTTTTACTGTTATTGAATGAGCTGAGTTAAAGAAATCAAGATGCATTGAAGTTTTTTACTTGAAAAGAAAATACTGTACATGCATTAAAGTGTCATGTTCTCTCAAGGTAGAATTCCTAAATATTTTTCACAAATCTCCCAGGCCTCCACCTGATTTGGCCTTTCTGAATAGGAGAGACGTCTTTCCTGCCGTGATTGACTTGTTTGTCTTCAGTCTCTTAGCAGAAACTTAATTATGATGCTGATGAAATGCTGATTAATTACAGAAAGATGCATCCAACTCATGTACACAGTTCTCTCCACTTTCTCATAAACATAACAGTAAACCACATAGGAGGTTGTGCTAAATGTTTAGGTCCCTCCACCTTGTCCTTCACCTCTTTTCTCTTTTGGTCAGTAGAATCTTTAAACCTCCCACAGTGCTAGTTCCTGCAAACTCTTCCACTTAACATAGTATTAAAGTAGATTATGGGAGGATAACATCTCCGTGGGGTAGTGACAGATAATTAACTCATTCCAGACCAGGCTATTCGCTTAATTTGCCTTGTGTTGCAGTCCTGCTTTTTTTTTTTTTTTTCCACACCTGATGTAATTGATAGTCCCAGCCAGAACACAGCTGAAGCACAGGCTTCCTCTCCTCCGTGCATGCACAGAGCTGCATGTCTCCTGTTTGTGTTGTCGTTCCTGCAGAGGCAGAAGTGGCGTAGCTTGTATTCTTGCCAGGATCCGCTTGCGTGCTTTTCAAATTCCCCCTGCCGCTGATCCTCACACCGGGAGATGAAAGGCCTTAATCAGCGACGGCAGACAGGAGAGTGGATAAAGCTCCCTGCTGTGTGGCCTGTCATTTACCAGAGACCACTGGGCCGCAGGACTCCGTGCCACATATTCCAGGGTTTGAACTGTCTAAAACCACCAGAGATACTCAGCAAAGGTCATACTCACATTCCTCACATTCCTCATTCACACAGTTTTTACAATGTGGAATTGTTATTAAGAATTCAGATATTTAAACAGATTCTTTCTCCTTTTGGAACATTTGATGTGTTTAAGGTAATTTGTGGTGTCAGTGTGATTGTACGTGGAAGTTCCATTGTTATGTCTGAATGGCAGAGCAGCCTCGTCCTTGACATCACTGAAATATCAAATGAGTGTAAATCGAGAGGCAGCCTACATGAATGTAACGATGGTACAAGTCTGCTCTGTCAGTGTGTGCCATGTAGTATTTGAGGAAACTCCTTGAAATTTGGGCATTATTCTACTAATGGACAAACCTAACATTGTTTCCTTTTTTTATTCAAATGAGAAGTGTAGGCCTGATTTAGAAGCGTTGTGCTAAACAACAGCAATTTACATGTAAGTGTGCATTTATTAGCTGCAGGTCCATGTTGCCGTACTACAATTGATGCAATAAAAATGCAACATTTTTTAAATGTGCTATGCTGATTGTCAGTTAACTTCATTCAACAAATTGACCATGTGTGCTGTGTTTGGTGTGGTAATACCAAAAATGGTAACATTGTGATATCATTTATATGTTACCTGCTATCTCCAGCAAGATAGTTTTCCATTTAGTTAAATTATAGTAATGATACTGTCACCGTGGAGTGCATTGTCTTGCATGGGTTTGTTTCTGGTATTTAGTTACATAATATTTATAAATAATATATATCTGGCTCTGTAGCCTCATCTTGAATTCCTGGTGTCTTTGCTTGGTCATAAAGCAGATATTGGGAAATGATTAAGCCTACAGATGTTTTCCTCTTTGCATACCCATTAGAACAGTCAGCCTCAACATAAACTGGCTCCATTTCTGAATAATTTAGTATGTCCCAGTATAATGTCTTCTCTAGCTTAGTGACATTCATTTTTCTTCTGTTTGTACTCTCAGGCTGATGTCAGTGACAGTTTAGAATCATCCCAACCACAATGTGTGGAAGTACAGTAATTTTGATTTTTTTAATGAAAGGCCATTAGCATTGATTCAGTGTTTTTGAGAAGTTGCTGAGACTGTGTCAGTTGGCCTGTAACATAAAGAGCAGTGAGTACCACACAAAGGGACCTGTCGTCAAACTTTGCATGTCAATCTTACCTGCTTATTACTGCCTTGGGTTCCCTATTTCTTATGGACCTCTGCCCCTTTTCTCCCCAGTACCTTTCCTGCAGATAAGAACATTTTGAGCATTTGTTTAAATACGTAGTATATCTCAGACTTTTTGGACGTTGCTTGACAGTAAGTGTGAATGCAGTGGCCAGCTCAGACTGTGAGAATCGGCACCACATGCAGTAAATCCTCTGAGTCTGGTTCTTCAGGAAGCAGCTGCTGTGACTTTGGAATGGCATTATTTTAACAAGGCCTGCTACATACTGGCAT
Organism: Megalops atlanticus; assembly: GCA_019176425.1. Lineage (NCBI taxonomy): Eukaryota > Metazoa > Chordata > Actinopteri > Elopiformes > Megalopidae > Megalops > Megalops atlanticus. The sequence goes on along the minus strand of CM032875.1, from coordinate 72,768,523 downwards.
CACGATTTATGAGCCGTCACCATCTCTTTACATCCCCACCTCACTGGGGAGGTGCTGTTTTTCAATTTGCTCAGAGAGGGTCAGCTGGTGATTGGGTGCTGATTCTCTGTTAATGGCACCTGTGGGGTTTGTTGGTGGATCTACGCCTCCTCCTCCTCAACAGGGTGATGCCACACATTTGCCACACAAATTCCTTACTTAGTCCTGAGGGAGCCCTACTGCCAATCTTGATAGCGTGGCAACAGTTGTACTGGGAACAGACTGACCAGCGATTGTATATTGTTTATCAGCATATTTTAGAAATACAGGCAACCTGACTCATGCTATTATGATCTATCTCCCCATCTGCTGTTTTTTGGGGGTTTCAGGGACTGATATGTTTTTTTCAAGCCTAAAGGTGGGCAGTCATATTCCTGATTTGTTTTTAATTGTGCCATTTCAGTGTTCTCTACTCACGCCCAACACCCAGCCTACAGTCGCAGTGAAATTGATGCAACTTGTCGTAAGTAGGTTACTCGTAAAATACAGATCTGCTGGGGGCTGTGCTTTACTGCTCTGCTGCCGATTGACTTCTCTGTACTCAGTCGCAGTCCCATTTCAGTGGGCTATTTTGTCAGTGAATCCATTTAATTTTGTCCACCTTACAAAGGAGTTCATTCATGAACATGAGGCCTTAATGGCCCAGATGATATTCAGGGAAGAAATGATGGCAATTTGCCCACAAGCACTGTGCACAAAAATGCAGGTTTAGCTGGTATTTGAGACTCAGCGGGTTCATTTTTGACTTTTGAATTGTAATGTTTGTTCTGATTGGCATTTGAAGTTGAGGCTTTCTTTAACTATCACTCTGCATTACAGGATTACATTATTCTTCTTTGCATTTAACTAAAGGGGTTAAGATGATTCCCCTGCTGTGGGTCTCCAAAGGGCTACTAGTTCTTTAGGGTCCTTGTGAGCATGCCTATTCACATTGAGGCTGAAAGGACCTTGTTCCTAATTCTAAAGGGTGGTTGTGTGTGGGAACAGACATAGGACTCACAGTGGAGAATGAGCTTGGAGTATGTCAGCACATTTACTCTGTAAATATGCAAGAAATATGTCTGTTAGATTTTCCCTTTACTGGTAAAATTAAAAGCTTAAACATGAATAGCTTTGTACATTGAGTACTTTTAAGCTGTTTATTGCTGCATACTAAGCCAACTATGTAGGCCTTTTTTTCATATTGGTATTGAAAGTATTGCAGTAGGCTGTTCTGTTTTGGCAGTAGCTGTGCTATAGGCCTATTTATACGTTATGCAGAGCATTACTAAGTGATCAAGAACACAATGCTATTTCACCTCCTTTTGTAGAATATTCTAGGACAAATTCAGTGATGAGTGGCTAGTGATTGTGATCATTTGAAATCAGGCCATTACATGTGGGGCATAGTGTTGCATCAGAGGTAATGTTTTTGTGAAATGAAACACTGGTCCAGATGAATGAACATGTACACAAGTGCATACACATTCAAACACTCAAACCACCCAGGTGCTGTTTTTTTAACTTGCCTTCTAAGATGATGTAAGAGGAATAAATGATGACAATGTCCATTGCTGTTGAGGAATATGTCACCAAACTGGTGTTGATTTGATTTGAATCAACATATTTTTCCAGGGATCTTCAGCAAAGGTGCTATGCCATAGCTACAATACATTACGAGCACTGTATAATGTATTTTAGTGCAGTTCTGTGCAGACACTGGTTCATCAGATGTGCTCCAGTGCAAAATTAGGTCAGAGACTAACTATAAACAAGCCATCTGGCCATTGAAAAATGTGAACAGAATCATACAGTGTTCATCATAGGTCTTTGAAAATCATGTTTATTTGTGTGTTTTTAAAGCCAAACTGCTAGAGCAGTGATATATTTTGTTATTATTGTCAAAGAAAGAGGTTCTCCCATACGTTCCAGAATAGAGGCTTGCAGATGATGAGCCAGCACTGTCTTTGAATTTGACAGGGTTTTCATTTCCATATTTTGCTGTCATTAATGCTATGCTGTAAATGATATTGTTGGAATCAGTTTCTAAGTGTAAGACAAAACAAATCAGTTGATTAGCCATAAATTTCAACTGCTTTATATAACTTATGTAGCTTGTAGCTCTGAGTACCAGCAATGTCTTTGTTGGTTGCTTTGAGGATGTGTTCGAAACATACATCAACAAGTACATTCGCATTTAACAGTTTGTCTGATTGCTTGTTTTGTTTTTCCTTACTAACTTTACAATGAACAGTCAGTTGATGTTGTTTACTGGGTGAAATGTGTAGATGATATAGATTTGCTGACAGTTCCTCAGACTACTGGATAAAGACAAATTGCCCAGGGGAGATGTGCAATATTTGAGTCTTCTGTAGAGGTGCTTGCCTTAATCTGAGGGATAAAGGCTGACACAGCCATTTTTTTGTAATTGAGTCTATTTTAATTAATTATTCATGAACCATCTGTGTATTCTTGTGTGTGAGATGTTGTGTTTCTAATTTCCTGTTTTACTGTTTGTTAGTTTTCAATGTGTAGATTTTATACTTATTTCATTACATTGCAGCATTGTCATTTAGCAGACGCTCTTGTCCGGACCGACTTACAGTTTTATCCATTTAGACAGCTGGATATTTACTGAGTGAGTTGTGGGTTAAGTACCTTGTCCAGGAGTACAGCAGCAGTGCTCCAGCACAGTATTGAACCTTTCATTTACAAGTCCTGCGCCTTACCACTACACCACACTGCTGCACTGTGAAACACGGTAATGCTTTCAATCGTTCAGGAGTATGACGTATGGTTTCCTAAAATTATACAAGCTGTACAATTATACAAAAGGGTACTTACTCCTGTAAAGCTAGGCGTAAAGGTAAATATACAGATGATTCAGAAAATTTTTGTACTGTGTTCAGCTTAGGGTGCAATATGTGTTGTTGGTAAATTTTATACTTTAGTGATTTTGTGAATTTTAGTATGTTTTGTAACAACCTTGGGGGCCAAAACCAAATCGCTGTGCCCTGACATTCGCAGACTTAGCCAGCCAGATGAGATTTGAACAGTTCCTTGGGCATATAGAAGTAGTGGTTAGCTAAAGGGGCTTTGACCTGACAGAGGTAAATTTTGTATCAAAACTCATTGGAAAATTTGTGAGCTGTGTATTTCTTCACTAGTTAATGTACTTTTTGCTGCCATTTAGCCATTTTACCATCTGAGCTCCCATTACGCATTGGCGAGCTAACTGGCTGGGTCCCTGAATTCATGGTAGCTCAGGTAATTTAATGTGTTACACTTTTACGTTTCGCCTTTTAACAAGTCTGTTACAGCTACATTGTATGTGGCTAGCTGTGAGATGTTAGACAGCCAACATGTAGCTTATTAACAGACGGCACCATCTGGAGCCTTTACTGATACTAGCCTCCCACAGAAATGCTGAATTGACAGCACTGCTCCAATGCGATGTTATGATTACCCACTTACTGTATTTTCACAAAGCTGCATATCATTCAAATAGCATTATCCCATTCTAGCACACATTTAGGTAATGGTGCAAGAATTGACATCATTAGTAAATATAAGCATAATTCCCTAAATAAAAAAAAAAAATTAAGACATGCTTGCTGAACCTAATGTACACCAGTGTGCTTTTTGAAATTTTTAACCCTTAAGCCATACTGTAATGACTGCCTTCTAACTTCTACTCTTAACGATAACAGCAGAAACTTACAGTCTTAAATGTCTGCTTCTCTTTCTGCAGTTTAACCATGTTATTTTAGCTAAATAAAGTGAATGAATAGATTACCAATAGATTACTTTATCAACATCATGAATGTGAGTAGTAGAGTATAAAGCGTACTGAAATTTAGTAGTAGATAAGGGACTGCAGGGATATTTGATCAAATATCTTAAGTTGAACTGGTCATTGTTTTGGTGCGTACTCTACTGCATTAGTCCTCTGGACCTTGAAAGTTGCGTCTTGTTTTCCTGGATTGTTCAGACATACTGTTATGAGTAAACAATCTGATGGTTATGTGAAAAATGTTGAGACATATACAGATGATTTTTCTCCAGTTCTAACATTCTAGTATTCATGTAAATTTATTCAAAATGTGTTGCCAAGGTAAATGTCCGATTTTGATATGGCAGTAAAGTTATTTGTATGGCTTCACTGCCGTATAGTACAGTATATTTGTATTGTAAAGTATATTTGTGTAAATGTGTTGTCTGAGTTTTTGAATGTCAACAATGTCATTTGCAATGTGAAAGGTATGTTATTAAATGAAACTGTTACCCCAGCAGTAGGGCTGCAACTAACGACTATTTTCATAGTCGAATAATCTATCGATTATTGAAACGAATAATCGACTATTCGGATTATGAATCCCACAATTACTCAATGGCTCTTATTTATCTATCAGCTTTTGAATTTAGCTTGAAGGGAGCCAGATCCTACAGCTTTGTGTATTTGTGCTTTGAAAGGTAGAGAGCTGGAGGGGAAAAATTTTTTTTTTTCTCTCTCTCGAACCAGTAACCTCCTGGTTACGACTCCTGCACCTTATCCACTATGCTACACTAAATGGATTTAGAGCAGGCAGTGAAATTTGGGCGCAACGATAAAAAGAACGGCTCGATAAAAAGAATGGAAATATTTCGCGATTTAGGAAGTATCACATTCTCCGGTGTTCTCTAAACTTGTGTACTCGGCAGCAACATTATCTCCAGCTATAAACATCGCCATGACAACGATGCAGTGTTTAAGCAGAGAATTTCTAAATAGCAGACGGGCTCTCATTTAACATTGTAAAGTTAGGGCACATTTGGAATGTGAACATTATCGTTGTGAAAAATAGGTTATTATTTGAACCCTTTCGTGCGTCCGGTCACACCGGTATGATTAGCTGTTTAGCGGGTATGCTAAAACCTGTGCGATTATAAAACTAGATTGGAAAAATTCTAGCTAATTTTAGCTTTGAGGAAACAGTGATTTAACATTAAAAAGTATAGGAAATGCTAACTGAAAACTATGAGAAGCTTAATAACGCTAATGAAAATATAACAACTATGTAACATAACAGGCGTGCTACAGAAAATAAGTTACGCGAAAAGGGTTAAAAGTGAAATGCTGCCACACTTTTGAGGTCTTTGGTTGTGAAGGTGTTGCCATCTGTATTGTTCACTCCAGTAAAGCAACGTAGCTTAGGCTATATGTCTGAGCATTCCGAGTCAGCACGAAAAACACACGCGATGACGTCACCAACTAATCGACAATTCAATTCGTTGGCAACTAATTTGGTCATCGATTTTAGTCGACAACGTCGATTATTCGTTGCACCCCTACCCAGCAGCCTTGCATTGAGGTCCTCTGTGCATATTGCTATGTCATATTCATTCTTGTTCTAAATTCTGTTAGGATAAAATCACTCAATTAAGCTTCCAACCTGTTTCAACAAAAAGCGGTAACCCAGGATCCATTGGTTGGGCTGATATCTTGCCTTAGATACCTAAAAGGACCCTCAACTTCCACTTTCCAATGCATTTGTTGTTACGTCACTGGACAACATACCATGCATATAGCTTTGTAGAACATTTTTTACATCACAGACTGGCAGACAAGTGCGGTTCATTTTCAACCCTATGCTTCATAGACAGGACTCACGCACATGGCAGTACTTAAAAAAAGGGGAGGGTGTGCTTCAGTGAATGCCTGAGTTGACTTTGGACATGGGAATGCACTTGCCCCCAGGGCTAAGAGGAAGGTGTGAAAATGCCCACTCACACTTATCAGACCCCTGAGAATGTATTGTTGTTGTGAGTGATCGTGTTTAGAATCTCCCGTTTGAAAGGTGGCATTAATGTCCATTCCTGCATTCATTTTCAGCAGAGAAATTCACAAACCAGAGAAGTGAGGATAATGTTACATCACATCATCCACTTTCAACACCAATGCCTTTTTAAAACTGTTTTGTGCTTGGTTCCTACCATTCATTACTGTTTCCTGTTTGCTTTTTCCAGAAATCCTAAAGCTACAGTTCAAAGAACTAACAAGAAGGTGAACAATGATTCCACTCTGAGGATACAAAACCTGTCCATTCTCATCCGCCACATCAAATCATACTACCAGGTAAGTGGGTGGTACGGACCTTTAATGCAGTGTTTGATTTTAATGCATCCATCTGGCAAGTCTCAAGTTGTTTTGCAAAACCACACAGCATTGTTGTATATCTTTAGCCAGGGGGTTTCAAGGCTTCACTTTCTCTGTGCATAAAGCAGAAACCAGTCTTCCTTCTGCACACACACCCTGTAAACAGAGACACATGCACACAAAAAAACGCACAGTTGGAGTTTGCAAATGTCTGCGGCCGCTTTTATGTGGAAATGGTAACTCCATCCAAATGTTATGGAATGCTCTCCAGGCTGGGCTGCCTCTGCTGTAAGGATGTGCTGAGACTGCTTACAGAAAGATGAGGAATACGCCAGGGAGAGGCATGCAACACCCATAGATGTGGTGAACTTCCCCCCTCTGTTGTGTTTGAAAGCTCTCATTTGCACACAGCTTGGAATCAGATCTGTGAAGGACTACAGCTTGCCTCAGCCAAGAACGCAGGACATACCCCCTTTTCACGTCAACAGCAGCTCTGCTTTCAATTTGTGGTTCAGCGGAGCAAGATTCCCTATGTTCTGAAAGTATAAAAAGGAAAAAAGGAGATTTAGGGAAATAAAAATGCATTTTTGAATGCCCTCTGTTTGGTTGATGAGCACTGGGATGTGTTTACTGTACAGTTTCAGGCACTTTCATATCCCTCTTGCTACATTGCAAAGGAGATGCAGATGAACACAAGAACTCTGTGTGGCGTGCATCAGTAATCACAGACAAATTGTTAACAGCGATCATAATTCATCCCACTATTGCTGTACTTTCATTTTTTCTGTTGAATTCTGATATTCTTGCCCGCACTATCCTAAGCATTAGGCAGGGTCATGTCTCATCCTTACGTATGACCATAATATACTCCAGGCAATTTGATGATATTCAGTTGGCCAAAGTAGCTGGAGACTTCCTTTAATCTGGGGGAGGCCTCCCTGTGGAGTGAACAGGGACCCTGTAAAGGACAGCATCTTAGCTGGTGTGGAGTGTTGCCTGGGATGGAGATGAATGAATAGCTGCAAGGAAAGAGTGTGTCGTCCCGGTATTTAATACTCCCCAGGGACCTGACAGAGAGGTGAGCACGTTGGTCCAGCAGCCAGCAGGCTCTCCTCCAGAGACAGGCTCAGGACTAACCTTTCATGGGACACACAGAGGCAGAGGGAGTGGGAGGAAAGCAGAGATTGTCTTACCCTACCACATACTTCTAAAGATCTGATTTAATTAGTAAAAGCCACTTAAGCAGGCTTGCTCATCTCAGCACAATCAGGGTGCTTGTTGTCTGAGACGTTACTTTAACTGTAGGTCTATGAAGTTATGTTCCTTATTTTCTTCACACAAGCTCTCCCCTCCCTTTTGTCACTTCTTAGACAAGACTGTTGTTTTGCGGCCATTGCAACAAATGATTAAGGCTAAGATATGACTATTTATGTGCTGGCAGATTCACCTGAGAAATCCCAGAAAGTACCAGGCCTAGCCTTTTTGGGGATATCTGGAGCTGATAAAGAGAACTAGTTACACACTTCTCTGCAGATGTAAAATAAATGTTAATGTCCTATTTCACAATATTTTGACTGTATTAAACATTCATGCAGAGATAAGCTTGTGTTAAGGTCTGAAAGTTTGAAAAGATGTACATTTTGGATCATGAGAATTTCAACCAAGATAATTGAAAGGTCTCTGAGTAACAGCCCTGAAACAGACAGGGTACAGCAGGCAGGAAAGACTGGAGTGATATGACTGATTCATGAACAAGTAATTTAGCAGTGGAGCTTTTGCCATGGATGGAGGCATTTCTGAGGTGGCTTTGAACTTTGTAATGAATGAAATTCTTTACACAGTAACAGTGGGACATTTTCAGACATACAAACACAAATTTAAAAGTGCCTAAATGTGTTCAGTTCAATGTATGAACACTTATTTATCCCAGTGGAAAGCTGAATGCTTGCTGTTGAAGAGCCTATTTCCCATGGCTCAGTAACTTGGACAGGAAACACTTCCCTCCTTTAGTCAAACTTCATAAACCGGTTTGCCCCACTGATTCAACTCCTCAACTTCCTGGCCAAAGGCCCAGATGTTCACCACTCTCTCAGTGCTGTGCCTTCGTAATCACTTAAACATCATAATTTTAACAAACAGTTAAGCTCATATAATAGATAATATATAGACAGAAACCTGATATTGTTGCTTCAGAGAATAGATATTTCATGGCCTGGAACATCCTATTAAACATTCCTGGCTCCCCCTATGGGCAGGCAGTTTAAAAATTTAACAGAAGTTTTTCCCTACACAATCAACCAAAACTAGACAAAAACCTACTCCCGTCCATGACTGTAAAAATCCCACTTGTCACTTCCTTTGTATGTTAGCATCCCTCCTCCATCCCATTTCCCCCCTTTCTTTATTGTGTTTGTGATGTCCACATGAGGGGGGTTGGGAGGGGTCAACCTCAGGCCACAGCCAGGTGCAGTTCCGTCATTGGACCAGATAACCACATCAAACGCGACCTTCTTGCTTTGTTGGCATGGAAATTCATACCCACTGAACTACTACACAGTGTGTACACTTACTCTTAAGATCTCAAACATGCTCACTTTCAACCTAAAGTTTTGTGATGAAAGAATTTGAATGCTATGCCATAGAGTGACAAAGACACTCATGAACCTCATCTTGGACCAGAAGCAGTGCAAACAATGCATGCTGTTCGAGCAGGGCCACAAGCTTCTGACCTCATTGTGTCAGAGGGGTGACTCAGTAAACCCTTTGGTCAGTAGCCACTGTCAGCTTCGTTTTCCAGGTCAGGGCTCCACGCCTACATGAAGAGAAAACAAGTCCTCCTAAAACTGAAGGAAGACAGACTTGTTGAAAAAAGACTTTTTGTTTACTTCCTTTTGGCCAAAGAAAGACAATGGTGCCTTCAGCATTGTCATAATCACTTGGAAGAGAGAATACTAATGCAGGTCACATCAGAGATTCCAGTTCTTGACCCTGAGCAACCACTCTAAAGCAGGGCCTTGTTCCATTTGGACACAAAAAATCACTTTAAACTTTAAAAAAAATGTATTGCTTCACTCGAGAAAAAAAAAAAACTATGCACTTTCTGGTTAGAGAGTTGATGTTTGTGGTTAGGGAACTGGGAATGATGCCACACTGCAGTTCTCAAGGACCAGATATAAGCATTCCTGCTGTAGAGGGACTTACACCCAAGAGGTGCAACATTACCTTCTTATCCTTATCCTCTTACCCATAACGTTTTTATCCTTATTCCGCTGCTCTACTTGTCAGACTTTGAATGAGTGAGGGTTATGACCGAGGTCTTGACCAACAAGCTGTATATTTTTCATGATTAGTGCTTTGATGCAAGTACCACACCCTGCCCACTGGCAGATTTTAAACAGTTCAAAATGTCTTAGGCCTGTTGACAGCTCCACTCTGAGGGTTTGGCCAAGTGCTTCAGTGCTGATGGTGCCAGCAGTTCACTTTAGGGTCCCCTCTCAGCATGTTGCGTTTCATAACTGACATCTGCTGCACAACCAGGAGAGCTAGAGACCCACTTTCTGCTCTTCCTGTTGTGTATTTTTTGGGGAGTAAATATAGAACTTAGGCTGGTTGGCCATATGTTCTGTCACTGCTTCTTAGCTTTTTAAATACCAATTCCCTCTGCTCTTCACTAACATTAGAGTGTACTTAAATAATGCAAGGATGTAAATGCTAAATTAAACAGGTGACAATTTAAATAGCAGTTAATGAAGCTGAACCGCCTTGAAGTTCTCATCACGGTCAAATCATTAGGAAAAAGTCAAAGATCTGTTTTGATGAAACGAGTAAGTTGAACAGTTTAGCACCATATACAAAGACCATAAAAGTTGAATCTAATAAAGTTTTCTTTCCTTTGTAGTGTAGCTAAATGTCAAATAGTGGTGCTCCCTAGAAATCCTATATTTTCTGTACAATGAATAAATTATGCTATGTGGGAAAAGATTTTACTGCATTTCGAAAAGTGTTTTCAAAGGTCAATGCCACAATTCCATCAGTGATTGAGTGATATTGGCAAAGTGGGGTCCCTTGTGCTGATGCTCTGGAAGGTTCTGATGGAGTCGGATTGTAGTGACAGAAAGGTCTGTACCAGTAGTATGCTTATGCTTAAGAGAGTATGAGCAAGCCTCCACTTTGAAACCGCACCATTCACGTACAACTTCTGTACGTTTATGACACAATTACACCATTATGGCAGTGTTGGTATTGTATGATGTGACAATGTAAGAGATGTAAATTCTTTACTCCTCCTCAACCTGGACAAGTAAGCCCATGTCCGCTGTCTGAAAGGTTCTGTGATGCGGCTCCAGCTACCTTGTTGGGATGCATGTGTCTTTGTATTGGTTTTGTAGGCTGTCCCCAGGGTTTGTAAGGATACATAGGAGGACTCAATGACCAACGCCTCTTGCTCAGCAAAAATCTATCTCAAATGAATGAACTTAAATTAGCTTTCTTCAGAACTCGGGCATCAGACAAAGAGTGCAATTCCACCAGGATGTTCCTGTCTTTCATGTTGAGTCACCAAAGTTTGCAAGACTTTTTACCACAGAGCATTGTGTATTTCCTTAACAAGTGTTTGAGTATATAGGCAGCTGGAGAGATCAGTGTGTATGTATACAGTATTTTATGTGTCCCAGCCTTTCTGTGATAGTGCTTAAAAAGTGGGTTTGTGTGTGACTACAGGAAGTCTAGACAGCAACTGAAACCTGCTTTATAGATTGAGATTTTTTGAAAGGAGCTAACTTGCAGAATGTCGGTTTCAGGATGGTAGGGGAGGAAAAAAGAATAGGGTGTTTTTTATTACAAGAGGAGCCATGATTTCTACAAATGAGTTTAACCCAATAAGACAACTTTTATATGCGTCTGCATCCAGAATAGTCAGCTTGTAGTAAAAGGTAATTCATTAAAAATTTGTTTTGTAGAAGTTGCATATATAAACATAGGTGCTCAGAACAAACTAAAAATGAATCTAGTGTTCCTATATCACTTAATTGTTTCTTCATAAACTGTTCTACTGGTACATGGTCAGGGTACAGAGTAATCTTTGCTGGTAAAGACGTTTTTGTTGTTCTGACAATTAATGGTTGTGTTAGTACCACTGTACTGGAAGTATATTTGATTGTTCGCACAGTGCTCATTGTAGAGGACTTGTGAGTCATTCTGTCACTTCAGGGAAAAGACCTGGAAGTGCTTAGCCATCAAACATGGTGGAACTTGAAAAGGAGAGGTCAGTTTTTGGTCAGACAGGATTGAGTCAATTAGTAATCTTGTTGTATTGTGCTGACACAAGGAGAGACTTTGTCCTCTAAGTATCACAAATAGGACATATTCATATAGTTTTACCCCTCTAATGATTTTTTTTTTTTTTTTTTTGCTTATGGGAATTATTCCTCTCAAGTAAGATTTGAGTAAAAAATACAGTTGAGTAAAAAATTCATCATGGGATTATTTTGAACAAGTTCACATTCACATTGTTGAATGTGTTCTTTTTGAAGGATTTTATGCAAATAGAAGAAGTATCCATATGAAAGTAGATGCCAGCCAAATGTTGAGCATCACATGCTAAATATCCTCCTGCATTCAAAGTTATAATTCAGTTTGTAAAAATGAAATGGCACTATGGCATAAATGCTCTGCAACAGAATTTATATTTATATTTATATAGATATGTTTTTTTTTTCTAGCTAGCACCTAATTCCTGTCTTAGTGCTAAGTGTACTGCTGACCAGATTTAGGGTTTTGCTGGTACAGGTTGTCATGTAAAATGTAATAATGATTATTAACAGGAATCTTTAAAATTGTAAGAATCAAGAATCTTGCACAGAACTGAATAGAGATTGTCAAGGGCACAAGGAAATTTCCATTTCATCAAAGTTAGCCTGCAAAATTAGTTAGTCTGTGATTTCGATTTACATGAACATCTCAGTCGGCTTTAAATATAGCCTAGCAAAACTGACAGATCGTATCTTTTAATTACTACCCATAAGAATTCAAACAAGAAGCCACTTGTTGACAGAGCTGTAACTATATCATTCGCCAGATCTAACCAAATCCACAGTTACCTGAATCAAAGAATTGCTTAAACAATTTGTTTACACATACACCTACACCTAAAGATACCTTCTTGTGTATTTCCCTGAGAATGTGTCAGCTAAGCTTCAATGGCTCGCTGTCACAGATGTTATGGGCCTGCAAGCCGTGGTTTTTCAATCACATTGACCTTTTCTGTCACATTTGATGTACTGCTATTTAGGATGTTGGTGTGAGCTTAAGGTATACATTTCTACTAACAGAAATGTGCTGCAAAGGCTTTAAGATTGTCGCTGTAAGATACATCAGAATTTCAGAAAACCTACATATAGCCTAATCTATTTTTAAACTTTATTGGGAACAGAGAGCACTGAGTCACTTATTGGAGGCAGAAATGTATCTAGCTAACTAGTGGGTTACGCAGGACAGCCATGGATTTTACTCATTAGGTTAGTGGTTGTGCTGCACAGCCTTGTGTTGGTAAATAAATTATCATCTGTGGCACATTCCATCCAAATGATGGCTTTAATTTTTATATCTTTCAAGCTTCTAATATTCACTGAAAGAGGGATAATTGTTGGTAAGCAGAAACCCTGTGCATTACACAGTAAAACACAGTTAGTCCTGAGTTTTGACACAGTGGTGTTCTGTACTGTAGTCTTATGTTGCAGATTTGTGAGTTATCTTCATGTATTCACTCCTGTGATTTGGCAGACACTGGTAGCTATTCTTTTGTACCCAGTGCTGCTGACACAAACCTTTTTGTTTTCCTGGACAAAATCCTTGAGGAGTTGATATGTTTCTATGGTTTCTGCACTTTAGCCCTATACTTTGTGTGACTGGGTCTTAGTTTAGCAGTTACCCACTCTCATGTAGGGCAATAGATGACTCCATTGATGTAACCCATAGCAGAGAACTCTTTTGCTTTTAATACTAATTTCCAGGTGACACCAACAAACTTGTTCTTTCTAGTAGCAGTGTACTGATGGAGCATTATCTCTTCAGGAAGCCATTGAATCACATCAGATCTTATCAGCAAAATTACTGTTCCTATTTATGACATCAGAAATGTGCAGCTAATAATGAATAATATAGTTTCACAGGCATAGAAAACATTGCAGTCAACGTTGTGATGCTGAGTGTGTCAGGCGTGTGTGGTGTTAAGCTGTAGTGGGATTTCATACATTCAGATTTGTGTAGTTTAGCCTGATTTGGTGTTGGGGGGAAATGAGGGTAGTGTAAGGCTACCACAGACCATATCCCAATGAGTGAGTAACATGAATTTGTCTTGCTTTAGAATAGACCCTGAATTGGAGAAAGAACTTTTCCCATAAAAGCTGAAATATAAAATGTGGAACTATTAAAATCTGCAGTGTCTGACCAGTGTATCTGAATGTGATGGTTGTGTGCAGGGTACCCAGGGTAATAGATGAAAAAAAGAACTGCTGAAAGAGTCAGCATAATCTTACAAGACTGCTTAGTGTGTGTCTTATATGATAACCATTGGGACTGTCTTTATTCTCCACTCAGATTCCAGTGGACTTAAAATGAATTTCAAGTAGTGATTTTTAAATTTACTGTGGGCCAGCCGTCCTGTCGTTTTGGTGCACAGGTTGGCCACTGGCAGCCGAGCAGTACCCCAAGCGGTTCTCCCACTTTGGTACCCTTGGCCAAAAGTGTGGCACTCGTGTCATCTCTGTCTGTCCAAAGCAAAAGCTGAGAGATTTCAGACCAGCGCGGCTCAGACCCAGCCCCGACCTGGGTTAGGGCATCACGTCAATGTGCTCTTCGCACAGACCCGGGCTCTGCTGCGCCTGTGGGAGCCCCAGATTCGAACACAGGCCCCACTGTGTGCATTTTGGGAATGGAGAAGGATAGTATTGGAGAACAAAGGGGAAAGGAGGCTAACAACCCGTAGTTCCCTCTCTGTTTAATTAGTGAACGCATTCAGGTCAGTCAGCCATGCCTTGCTGTTGCCCTTCTCAAAGGAACTTGATACTAGTCGACTAGATCCATATGCAGCGTACAGGTACCAAAATTCATGATTCGTGAAACACCGTGTTTATTGGTCATCAGGCCTGCGTGTTCTGCATAATACGTTTGCTGTTGTAAAGTATAATTAGATTATAATTGAACTAATATATGTACTACATGTAGGGCTGAGACTGCCATAGGATGGTATTTTATCATTTAAGTTTGGAATTCTTCATAGATTCTGTCAAGGAATCTCATATAGAGCTAATGAGGCCTATGTCACAGCCAATATAGGCAACTCGTCATTGAGGTTTAGAAGTTTTAAAATGTCCGTCTATCTGTAAAAAAAATTAAACACTTTCCTGTTTCTGCTTTGCATGCATGGAAAGCTGAACTGTATATACAATATTATCAGTGATTTATCAAATATGTTTTCAGAGAGCACTTACTAATCAACTTTGGTGCAGTTTATGTTGGATTGTGTTTGGCCTATTTGGCCACAATACAGCTGGTCTTGGACTGTAAACTGCGGTTAATACAGCATTGCCTTTGTCGTGCGTGAGGAGTATTGCCTTCTCTGGCAACTCCTGATCCTATATGGCTTTCTTTGGTGTTAATCCAGTTATTTAACCCCTGTACTGCAAGTGAAAATTAAACATGTTTTTAGGGCAGACGTCTTTTATAGAATGTCATATCCCAGACGAGGGAATAGAGAGAAGGCTTCACAGAAGCTGACAAGACAAGCTTAGCTGGCAGCCTCAATAAGCCATGCGGGGATGAATAAGCCTGGTGACATCTCCATGGAAACCCTCCCTACCTCGTGAAAATGGGGCGAGCTTGACCGAAGACATTCAGAAAGTCTCACAAGGCATGCTAGTCACTGCTCATCCCCTGGCAACCTTCTGCACAGTCACTCCCTGATCAAGGAGAACCCCAGCCAAAAGGCAGGGAAGACTGGACTGCTCTCTGTGGCTGCCAGGACGACAGGTCCAGGGCCTGTCGGGAAGACGAGCAGTTCTGGCATCTGGGTTAAAGCAGACATTCTGTAAAGACATCAGGCAAAGTGCGCTGCTTGCAGCACGTGTTATACCTCCGCGTGTTTTTGTGCACATGTTAGATTCCCCTTGTCACTTAATCGCAATTCTGTCTTAAGCAAGCGCGCCTGCAACCAGAAGTCTGCTTTGTTTGGACAGAAGTCTGCTTCGTTTTTACTCCCCCACTTAACTGAGAGTGCATTCAAGCTGTTTTGTTCATTCAAATGAGAGCAGAAGGTTTCTTCTTCTTGTCGCCAAATGCATCCATTTTGTATTTTTACAGATTGTTACAGCTGACATTATTAATGTCTGGGTGAGTCCAGAATTGAATTAGGAGGTAGCTTGATGGACAGTGGAGATGAGAGGATCTTTCCACAGATCCAGGTGATAATGCAGAATGTTAAGCCTTGAACACACAGATTTGAATCCTGATTCTAACTTAATAATATGATTATAATAGGCTGTGATTTTAAGTCTGCATGTGTGTGTGGAAATTGTGTGTTGTTTTAACATTACATAGAACCTCTAGCTTGCCATGTGCTTACAAGCTACAGTTGTCTTTGGAGCACTTAGCCTACAGACTGCAGTTCCATTTCTGGCAAGCCAGCAAGTGGCATACTGAGAGCTAGGTTTCATAAGCCAGGCTTTTGAGTAAATTTACCATCGGACAATGCAAAAACAGCTTACAGTGATGTAACGTTTAAGCAGCAAGCTGTTCCCTGCACTACCATAACAAAAAGGAAGCAGTGAGAGAAGCATTGAAATAGAAGCCATGAGCATCAAGACAATCGCACAGTGGATAGAAGAGGAAGGAGATGCGCTTACTGAGGTGTGGCAAAAGAACAGGTGTTGGTTTGACCCAGCGTTTATTTATGATTGTCTATGGATAATCATAGTTGCACCCAGAGGTAGAGATGCATACTAGGACACTCTTATTTAAAAAGGCATGTTGCATCTTAGCACTACACAATATTCATTTCTGCAACACCAGCTGTGCTGAATGACCAGCTGCAGAAGCTTGTGTGGCTTCAGGCTGCTTTCTTAGCCTTCCTTATTTTTTACAAAGGGAAATGCTGGAGAGGCAGGAAGCAGTCTAAACATCAGGGAATGGGCTGAAATTCTAAGCTGTTTTACCCTTGAGCAAGGTACATAACCTGAACCATTGCAGTTAAATTTCCTGTTGCATAAATTGAGAGCGTGTAATAATGTGAAGTTTAAGTTGCCCTGGATATAACTGATGTTTTCGGTGATTAAAAAGACAACGTCCCTAGCTAGAGGGCAGAACGTCGTAATCTGTCATTAACACATGCTTGTTGAGTCCTGCTCATCTACCTCCCCCTGCCCCTGTAAATGTAACATTGTGGATATCAAAAAGGGAATAAGCACAGAAAGCAAAAAGCAGAAGACAGCTGCAGCACACTGGTCTTCCTTTTGTCATCTCTTCCTACTGCAGAACTAGCCTCATTTACCAGTGATGGAAGAAAGGGAACTGAGAGGGGTCATTTTTAAACCTGTTTCAAACAGACCATTCAGTGACCTTTCATTGTCTGCCCAAGACAAACATTGACTCTGATATGCTGGCCTGTGCGGCACAGTCATGTGTCATAAATGGGACCCATCCAGTAATGTCACAGCCCAGCATCAGCAGAGCCTGTCCAACCCCTCACTGCTCTCCCTGACCAGGGCAAACCGTCTCATCCCTGCATGTGTGAGAACGTGGCCATCGCAGGAGACGGTCGCCCCAAATCAAGCCAATACAAGCTCAACGGTGACCTCAAAGCACTGGGAATTTACGCTCCAGTTCTCTTAGCATGCGAATTCTGCTCTTTTGGAGTCTGTGAATGCCCATTTGAACAGTTCCTTGTTTCCCTTGGCTGTTGTGGGGAAAGACCATCACAGAGGCGATGAAGCCTCTTGGATTCCTGTGCGCAGCTGTGCGCCGTCACTGCACCAACCCTGTATTCTCGCTGTGGAGGAATGGCCAGGCTGCCTCACGCATTTCTACCTGCGGCGTAAATCCTGCTTAAAAGGGGAGAGAGGAAAAAGGGTGATTGGATGCGGATCGGTTTTATGAATACAAGCTGGTTCCACTGAGCTTGTTATTGCAGTGTATTACAGTGCTGTGCTAGCTCTGCATGCCTGGTGTAGGGACAGGTGGGGTGAGCAGACCTTTCCCCCTTTTTTCCACATTCATACAGCTGTTGTGTTGGGTAGAGAAGCTTTGGCTTAACACTACTAGAGACAGGATCAATTAAATTTCAATTCAGTCAATTCAGGAAAAGAATTGAAATTCACTGAAAAATCATCATAAAAAATGACTCATTTTAATTAATTCCCCAAATTGGCTGAAATGAAAATTGACCCCAATTCTGCACACTGGATCAAAAGTCAGGTTACTGAACCCCTTGCAACCGCAAACTCCCTGCATTGCTTGTTTAGGCTGTGCTTGTCATTTCTGCCCTCACGCAGGATTTTTGTTGTTGACAGCAGTTTGTTTTATTTATTTAAGCCTTTTCATAAACTTATTCTCATTTACAATGACAACCTTGCAAATAACAAAGGAGTAAGGATAGGACGTGTTAAAATAACATGTGACAATACAAAACAATAAAAATATAACACTATAGTTTTGTGGGGATACTGCTTTGCTTGGAGAATGACTTTAAACCTAAACCACAAAATATTTTATGTGGAAATGATTCTAATATTTTTGCTGCTGCTATATGTCGGCCTTAATTCCTCAGACATCCTGAAAACATAACTGCTGTACATAAAACCAAAAGAAGCAATGCCATAAGAGTACTGCAGTAATGTTTTCAGGACGCCTGTGGAATTAAGGCCACTCACTGCAGCAATTGTAGAGGAGATGGAGGAAGCACTGTGCTGCAATATTAATGGAGGCTGAGACTTGGTGGTTCAGTGGGATTGCGGGGGAGGGGTTGGGTCTTTTCTATTGCATTAGACAGCACTGGAGGATGTCGCCTTTCACTCTTGAGTGCCTGTTCCAAAATTACAAAGATGAGCCGCAGGCACACCATCAGTTTTCATACCACTGAATAACTGCATTTGAAAACCGTATGTGTCATGCAGACACAAGTGGTATGACGCAGCTAAATTACAGGCCACTCAGTGTGCTTGTTAGGCCATAAGTCCCAGGCATGTTATTCATCTGAATAGCGTCGAGTGAATCACAACAGACCTCTGGCGCAACAGACCTCATTTCCTCTCTGGTGCTCCTGTTGCGTGTGGATTTCTTTGTTTAGAGATGTGCTGCCAGTCATGGTGCGCCCAGAGGAATGATCATGTTTCTGTGTTATCCAGTCACAGTGGTTGTAAACTGTGCGTAACCTCCCTGTTGGAGGAGCACACGACGACTGACTTCATCAGGTGAGCAGATGTGGGAGCAACACTGACACCTGTGTCCTTTCACCGCACTGGGCCAGCCCTCTCTGTGTCTCGAGACGTACGTATTTTCATCACTGGGACATGGACAGGGCAGTCATCCTGGTTGCTGCTGTGTTCCTAGAGCAGGATCATGCCATGGACACATGCTTTCCCAACCAGGAGTCAAGTAACAAGGCAAACACAAGGCGGCACACAGTGTATTTGTCCTGGATGACTTTGCAAGCCATGGCAACAGTGCAAATTTTCACTTGTGAAACCCTGAGAAGGGATTTGACCTTGACCTGCTCAAGACGTCTGGCTTTCGGGGGGCCTCCCGGAAAAAAAACCTCCCCATCAGGCAGATTTATGTGTGAATACCATCAGCGGACAGCAAGTCTAGTCACTGTCCTCTAGTTTTCCGTTGGCATGTGTCACCTCAGAGCAAGCTGTAAATCTGCAGCAGATTGCTCAGCCGATGTCAAGCCAGATCTGTTGGCGTACCTCTGTGTCATTGGGTGAAAGATTTCCTTTTCTGCCTACTGCTCTAAGGGAGTTTCCCTTCTTTATAGGACATCATTGTTGGTGAAGAGGTTTGAGCCATGGGCACTGGGTCTGAGGGATGTGGGTACTTCATACTCAACAGCTACAGCAGTAAAAATCTAATCAAATAAATGGGTCACAGAATGTGTAAAAAGTGAAAGGGGATAAAGCAGAGGGATAATTTTAATGTGAGGAATAGGCACACACCTGGACAGTAATTTGATATTAACATCAATATCTAAAATCTGAAGTGATGGTGCAGAGCTCACTGAAATCTCATACACTGAGTAAGCCTCTCTTTGATTAGATCAGTCATTGAAAAGAGTTGTGTGCATTAAATATTTAATAACCATCACACAGAGCCAGCGGACCCCCATTTAGGATTGAAACTGGATTCCATTCCTGTATGCACTCTTGAATAATTAAAATGTGTTGTTGTCATATCAGTGCAGTCTGTACAATAGCTCTGCAGAAGCACAGTCTTCTTTGCTGTGGTCAAAATTCTATTAAAATGAGAAGTTGATTAAAGAGAATGTTGATCATTTTCATTGACGGCTTAAGAGAAGTCAAGACTCTGCCAAGAATCTGACTCACAATATTTCTGAAATGACTTCTGGGTTTCAGTGATTCTTTTTA
The DNA here is from genome assembly GCA_019176425.1 of Megalops atlanticus. NCBI lineage: Eukaryota > Metazoa > Chordata > Actinopteri > Elopiformes > Megalopidae > Megalops > Megalops atlanticus. Next base: position 72,748,735 of record CM032875.1, on the reverse strand, counting down.
TTTGGGATTGTCATTTTGTGTAGTTTTAGTATTCAGGTACTCAAAAGGGAATAAAAATGGGTAAACTGAGCTTGAGGTTAACATTGGGGGTGGACAAGCTGATTTGTTGTCAAGAGTGGAAAGTACCTGAAGCATACAGATTCAGTGCAGCAGTTATTTGCTGTGCTGTAAATTGAGCAACATGTGAAACTAACGTCTTTTCACAGGGTAAAATGCCATGGTTCTACTACTTTAATAGTATTTTTACTATTGGAGTAATGATACAACTCATTTTAGAGATAGGGAATTTCCACATCACCCATGTACTATACCCAATACTGTATTGAGATAAATGCTTAATGGAAAGATGTTGGTCTTCATACACAGATGCACAGATGTTCCATGTCACGTGCAGACTCTGCCAGTCTTAGAAATTAATGGAAAGTGTTTTTGTGGAAAAATGTAAGCTTTATCAAAAAAAAAAAAACTAAACAAGAGGAGTGAATAGCTCCATGCTGATGCCATTTTTCCTTCCGCTGCAAATTGTCCAGTAAAACTTTTGATTTGAACTAGGGCAAATTGCCATGTAGACAAAAAGAAAAAAAAGTTGTCCTGTATGAAAAAGGTTGAGTACAATGTGTGATGAGACATCCCTGTGGGCACTTGATTCCTACCCAGCAATCCGGGGGAAATTACATAGCCTGAATGGACTAACACCTCCAACTGAGACTCCATCCCTGCCAGTGGTAGCCCACATCTTTGACTGATTCCATTACACGAGCAGAGAATACAACTGCTTTGGCAGGGAGGGCAGCTGTGAGTGAAGTGTTCAATAAAAATGTTATTGGAAGGAAGTGGCTCTTGCTGACTAGCATATTATGGCCATTAGCTCTTGTGTGTGATAGAGCTCTCTCCCTGAGCTGAAGTCATCTATATCCTCTGACACACAAAGACTCTCCTGTTCAGTTCTGCTGTCTATGAGGCAGCTGATGCCCATAGGTTGGGTCTGTATGTGCTCAGGTATGGGCAGCACCCTGTATTGGCTGAGGCCTCAGTGGACATAAAGGCTTCCACTGCATATTAGGCAGCTGTAGGTAACTGCTGTACGCCCACTGACCACTAGCCAGATGTTTGTGGGTTTAGATTGCAGTTGGGATATGGCGAGTATTTCTTCAATGTGGCAGATTTAGTATCTTCCTGTTATTATTGTGCTGAAGGCTAAATTTTATGAGGGGCACCCAATGCTGTAAAAACTGAAGATGACAGCAAAACATTGTACCCACTTATAAATTATGAACTCAAAGCTCTTATTTTCAGAACATTTTAAAATTTGACTACTACAGGTGCAGGTGATATACTAGCTCCATTCATAGGGCTCAATGTCCAGCCCATTGATAATATGACAACTATGTTTGCCTGATAGACGTGATAGATCACAAATTCAGATAGCTTGCAAGTTAAAATTATATCCCAGTTGTCAGTTTTGCATTTTATAAACTTTTTTCAATAATGTCATTTTCAATAATGTCATTCATTTCAATTAGTGAGTCTGCCTACTGCAAATCCAAATTTTTGTCTGACACAATATTGACTGAATGAAGTCAAACATTCCAGTGGCACACACACAGTGCTTTTTAAAAGTATTCAGACCCTTGACCAATTCTCACATTTTCCTGAATTACAAATGATACATTGAAGTTTCATTCAGTGTGATATTTTATTTATAAACACTGAAATCCAAATTAATTGTTATACGGTGACATTGGTTCATTATGTTAAAAAATATTTTTAAGAAAAATAAAAAACTGAAATATGCTATTTGCATATCTATCCACCCCCAGTGCACTGGAAACTCCAATTTTACACAGATGAAAACAGATGAAAAAAATTATCGTAAGGTGGACACAACTGCCTTACCATTGGCCTCTACCTGTGAACCATTAACGTGACTGTCACATGTTCTGGATAAAAACCCCACTCTGTTTAAGGATCATTGGTCAAGCTGTGAATCTGAATGCATAAATTAGGAAAAGCATACAAAATAATCCAATATCCAAGTGTTTGGATATCCCAGTGAGCACTGTTGGATCAATAATCAGGATGTAGAAGCTGCATTGCAACACCCAGGCCCTACCTAGAAAAAGCTGTCCCTCAAAGCTGTGCATCCAAGTAAGAAGGAGACTTGTGAGAGAAGTGACAAAGAGGCCAAAAATCACTCTGAAGGAGCTACAGAGTTCAGTGGCTGAATGGAGTAAAGGTACACCAGTCAACAGTATCAAGAAATAAGCCATATTCCAATATTTCAGGCCAAGAATGTAATGGTCGTTATGTTATTGTGAAAAAAAAATGTCACGTAAAAGTTCAAACAGCCAGGAGGCCCACACAAAGCAGTAAAGCCAGTGGCTTAGAGAGAGTGAAGATGTGTTTGGGGGAGGATCCTGTGAATTAGCTGAACTGAGTGACAGCACCAATTACCCTGCATTGATGTAATGGTCCATTTCTCCTGGGAACCACTGGAATCACATGTAAATTCAGAAAGATTTGGCTGTGCTATAGAGACCAAAGAGTGTGTTTATTAACTGTGTTTGGCCTAACTGATTCTCATTCGTGTTCTCTCTCTCGCAGGAGACATTGCAGCAGTTAATCCTGATGCCTCTCCCCAATGTGCTGGTGCTGGGTAGGAACCCCCTCTGCGGTAGGTCTGGCTTTCACATTCACTAGCACCAGCGTGTTGGCAAGTGACATGCTTCCATCCAGGCTCAGTTTGATTATCGTCTGAAATTGTATTAGGCAATATTATGGGACTGTTAAAGTGTCATTGTGGACATCTTTTTACCATGTGTTGTGTAGGGATGTTACCTTGCGAGCTAGTGAACAATATTTGGCAGTGCAAAGAGTTTCATATTCTCAGTGACCTTGGGAAAAGCTCCCACCATCTATAGAAAATTTTCACCTTGCAAACCCAGATATATCTGTTAACACTGTCAAGAGAACTGGCTATCAGGATATCAGGATAAACAGAAATGGAGTCTGGAATTTATTTCTCATCTTCATGATGACCTATTTTTTTTCCTTTTTGAGGAGTCCGGCATTCTTTTTGGCTCTGTATTCATGACCTTTCATTCCATAAGTCTGTAGAGCATAGGCATTTCATCTGAAGTAGTTGGCCAGCAGAGGGGTCCCAAAATATTACATTACATTACTGCTGTCAGTGTAAGGAAATAATATCATATCTGTTGGAATTTACCGTAGGCATTTGTTACACCACTCTGTAAAAAGCTGCAGACTTTATAAGTGAGTTCAGACTAAGTGAGTTTAAATTGCTTGCTATCACAGACAAAAATCTCTGTCTCAGACTTTTTTGTCTCCCTGATTGGTATTCCAGTTTCCATGTGTTCTATAGATTGTGATAGATGGGTGTAATTCAGACCTGGAGGCACCAGAAGCAGTACGTGCAACTCAGATTCTGTCCCAGGAGTGTTATATATACGACTCAGTCTAGTGCCAGGAGCGTTATATATGACTCTGTAGCGAAGGGCGAGAGGCCGCGAGGCCATCGGAGGCGTGCCCAGTGTGTGAGCCGTATGAGGGACCCCCAGGTTAGGTTGACCCCAGTGTGAGGGACCCCAGAAATGGGTGAAGCACGGTGTGAGGGACCCCAGAGATGGGTGAAGCACGGTGTGAGGGACCCCAGAGATGGGTGAAGCATGAGTGAGTGGGGCACCTTGGGATGGGAGAAGTACGGTGGGGGAATGCGTGAGGGACGCCTCTGTGCGTGAAGCGCATGGGCGCGCTTGCCGAAGGGGAGGGCAGTGTGACGGATTGCCGTCACTACGGTTGAGTATGCGCTCTGACTGCCATACCAACAAGCCTGGCTCTTTGGCGTTGCGGTCAAAATGCAGTTTGGTACCCCGTAGACCCGGGTTCAAGGCCGGGTGGGGTGACTGCTCTCTCCCTTCGCTACAGACTCGCTCTAGTACCTGGAGTGTTATATATAGGGCTGCCACTAACAACTATTTTTCTATCGACTATTTTACTGATTAATCGATTAATCTAAACAATTAATTTTAACGTATTTATTTTAATTAATTTAATGCAATCGTTGATTACACCAATGCGAACTTAATTCGCATTTACCAACAGTGCAAATGTGGATACGTTGTGTATGATAAAAAAGAACCTATCTAGCCTGCAGTTGGGTATGATAAACAATAGCTAGCTAGCAAGCCTACTGTATATCTAGCCCGTCCATGTATGCTGAAAAGTAGCTCGCTAGCCTGTAGTGGGCTATGATTAAAAGTGGCTTGCTAGTCTACCATATAGCTAGCCTTTACGTGTATGATAAAAAGTAGCTGGCGAGCCTGCTGTCGGGTATGAAAGAAAGTAGCTAGCTAGCCTTTTTGTGTATGATAAAAAGCAGGTAGCTAGGTAGCTAGCTGACTAACCTGCAGTCAAGAAACTGTTTATGTGTTGCTTGACAACACGTGTAAATGTAATCCTGAAGGAACTGTTTTTGTTGGCGGAGCCAAATAAAAGACAAAAAAACATAATTTGTTGTCTCAAATTATCGTTAGTTGATGAACAGCCTTGTTTGTAGAACTGTTGTATAAAAGCAGTATCACACTCGAGGTAGTGCTGTTATACTGTATATCAGCACGGCTGTGATTCGGTAGTAGGCACCAGGCCGCAGCACTCCCTCTCGTGTGATATTGCTTAATTAACTTACACCTTTAATTATATTGATCACAATTATTCGGACGTTATCTATTGTATTTATGGCATTCCCTACACAAAGAAATGTGCTTAAAACAATGGCAGTAATAAAAAAAATTAGGTAAGGTACATGTCCCAACAAGCCCAATGTGCACGAACACACACACACTGGCACCGTCAATCAATGTAGAATAAGCCCAGATTCTAGCCTTGAAACATTTTCTCAAACACTTATTCAATGGAAATTCTAAGGTAGCAGGCAGACGACTTTATGACTTTAATAATGAGTGTATTTAGCACCTACAAGGGTAAAAGATATTAAAAAGCTCTCCCTACTAATGGTATTTTAATAAACATGAATAGACAACACTTACGATGGTTTTGGCTTTTCTGGCGGTCCATCATCCAGAAAAGCACCCGTGTGTTTTCTCTTCAGGTGCTAATGCATAGCGCTAGTACTGCTGTGGTATGCCATCGAAACTTTGCGCAGTGTACAAACCACCTTTTTGTTTTGTGATAATTTGAAGTACTCTCATACTTTCGAAGCCTTGGGGCTTTGGAAACTTTTACGCTGAACCTCTTTCGCAACCGAGTCGGACTCTGCTGCAGCCGCCATGATTTTCTAAAACTGTAGTGTTGACTGGAGCCAACCAATGACTGGAGCCAAAAATGACTGACGTCATGCATGCAGCAATTACATAGTGATTTTGAAGAAATACATTTGTTATAATGAAGTATTTTAGAAATCAAAATGGTAAATTCATAAAAATAAAAAACGATGCGTTGAATATTGATGTCGACGCATTTTCAGCATCGACGTCATCGATTATGTTGACTAATCGCGGCAGCCCTAGTTATATACAACTCAGTCTAGTACCTGGAGTGTTCTATACGAGTGGGTCTAGTACCAGGAGCGTTATGCCTAGTGTTATGTTTAATACCAGGAACGTCTAGTACCAGGAGTGTTATGCGCAACCCTTTCTAGTTCCAGGAGCATTGTATATGAGTCGGAATAGTATCAGGAACATTGAGGCTTTTCACACTGCACTTAGCCCAATTCTAAAAGCATTCTTAGAACCTTCTTAGCCCCAGGCTAAGGGAGCTGTTAGCCCCAGGCTAAGAAAGCTTTCACACTGGCACAATCCTGGCACATTCAAAAGTGGGCTAACCCCGACTTTAGCCTAGGGCTTGCTGGCCCTGCTCCGGAGCAGGGTTAGCCCCGAGTTTGTGGGGTTATCCCCTGAAAATCTACTAAACACAGGGCTAAAAGGTGCCAGTGTGAAACAGGGTTAAAGTAAAAAATGGACTTTGCGTCACGTTTTTGTTGTCCAATCACACTTCTTTGTCATGTCATTACAGTACGTGTGTGCTGTATGTTTACGTTGTAACTACTACTAACCGAAACAGGCAATATTCAGATGTTAAAGGTACCTAGCAAGCTAGCTAGCTTAAAACAACAATAATATGTCCGGAAGAGACTTAAGTGGATCAAATTGGTCGCAAGCGGAAACAGCATTGTTCCTGAGTTTGTGGTCGGAAATGTCAGTTCGAGACAAACTAGATGGAACATGCCGCAACAGAAAGGTTTTCCACCATCTGTCAGAAAGCTAGCAGAAGCAGGTTTCAATAGGACACCGGAACAACTCAAACAAAAGCTAAACAATTTGGGTTTCAACACCGCTCTCACATAAAGCCCTGCTAATGGCGACATTAACGTTACTGTTTGCTGTTAAAGAGTAGTCACGCGTCATTCTAGAATGTAAACATTAGTTGCGTGTTCCAACGGACATTTAACCCAGGGCTAGTAGAAGTGCAGTCTGAATCGTATAGCCCTGGGCTTAGGTTAACCCTGGGTTAAAAATGTGTGTGTGAATGGGGGTTAAATTATCCCAGGGTCAGCTCTTAGCCCAGGGCTAACGATAGCCCTGGGCTAAAAATATGCAGTGTGAAAAGCCTTATTAGGTTCGAGTCAGTGTAATACCAGGAGTGTTATGTGTAAACCTTTCAAGTTCCAAATTGTTCTAAATTTATGATACATTTAGTTAAGGGGCTACTATATACTGTACTATACTGTATATTCTGACTTGCTAATTGAAGCTAATCAAAGTAGCTAAATGAATTGCGGAGGGCTGCAGCTATTAAGCAGGCATACAATGTGAAGGAAGTGAACCCATCTTAACTGAAAATTATTTCATTATTAACTTTGAATGCACTTAATGGACTGTACCTACCTCAGCTGTTCCTGCTCCAAATAATGGCACATATCTACCTATTCAAATGGAATTTAGGCCTTGTTCATAATTTACAAAGATATGAAGAAATCCCTGGACGCAAATTTGAAGGGATTATATCCAAAGCAAATTGGTTATTTCAAAACAAATCATATTCTACAAAAATAGTTGAAATTTAAGTAGTGTTCTTGAAGGTGCTGGTTCCTTTCCTTGATCTGGCCTTCTTACAAGGACGAGATACAAATTCAGTGTCTGTTTTGATGTTTTTAGTTTTTGCATCAGTAATTTCTAAAACTGAACGTGTGGATGAATTTGTTCCAGATCACTTTATTCTCCAGATCAGACATTTGCTCTCTGGTCTCTGCATATCCTCTTAGAAATCTCTTTTTAACATGTTGCTGGAAGCTGCCACTTCTGCCACTATGAATGTGTAAAATGCTCTATATAACTAGCTGTGGAAAAAAGACTGGTTGAGGCAGACTGGTTTAACAGTGCAGCATGAAAGAACATTCAAAACAAGGAAGGAGAAACTATTAGAACTGAATTTCAGTGAAATTTGGGGAGTATAGTATTGGGGAGTATAGTCCATCTGTCCCAATGTTATTTTTTCTTTTTGCAACATGGAGAGAAATATGAGGACAGTTGTCTTACACAAAGTTCTGTTACTAGGCTGTGGACAGTGTTGGCATTGATGACAGATTTTGGGGTGAACCATAAAGAATGAGCATACACCAGTTTTAGACAATTAAGCAAAATCAGACTTAAACGTGAGGTGCAGCAACCACCAGAAGGCCTGAAACTGTACTGTATTAGAGACAGCCAGAAAATCAGTAGAGTGAGGCATTCAGTTTTGACAGAAGTAAAGCACAGGGTGTTAATGAATGTGTTTTATTGGGAGAAGTTTGTTCGACAATTTTCAGTATCCAAAGGGAAACATGATATTTACGGCTGAAATGATACTTACAGTTAACTTAGAGGTTGTTTTCTCTTATTATTTATGGAATTGAAGTTAAATACCTTTTTTCAATGACATATTAGTGACAAATGGGTAATCAACAGAAAGGCCTCTTTAATTCATTTTCTGATCCTTCCCCCCACAATGCTGCTTAAGCCTAGCAATAGATACCAAGGCTACGTAATGGTGCCAAAGCTTACTTATGAAAGGATTTCCTCAAGGGTTGTTTGTCCAGTGTAACCCAGTTGAAGATCAGCCAGATCCAGCAAGCCTTCCTGAAGAAATTGTTTCCTCTTCCTGTGAGCCTTGCTCAGACAGGATGAGACAGATTTCCCAGCAGCTGGCCAGTGTCCCAGGTGGGCCCATGTGTTTCCTGCCAGGATAGAAGCCTGGTGACTGAGCGACATACAGAAGAACATCATCATATTAATAAACGTGCCATCAGCAGACCAGCCAGCCTCCTGCTGTCTTTCATGTCAACTTCCTTCTGCACTTTGATTTCTCCATATAGGCTTGGTTCACTTCCAGAAAGCCCTTAAATTATTCATTCTCACATGTTTCCGCCCTCAATTTTAACCCCTCCTGGATATTTCTTCTGCAGTGCTCATTGTATAGAATTTCCATATTAAGACATAGAAAGAGTGTGAATGTAGGCTACACTATGTATAGTCAAAATTTTATGTGTACTTTTTGTGTGTATATATCGCATACGCACATACACACAGTATGGTCCATATAGCCTATTATCGAATTAATCAGTAATTTAACTGAAGCTGTTTTGCTTGAATGTAGTTACATTGTCATGCATTCCTACATACTTGGAAGTTCCAAGAGTCGTGGTGTAACGGATCGTAGTTGATCCGTGATCTGTACGGATCACCCCCCACGGTTCGGCACGCATGTGAACCGCGGATTAATTGCAAGGTTTAACCATAATAGTGTGAAATACAGATTTACTGCCACTGTTACTTTTTAAAGTAATAATTCCCTAAATCTTGATGCAACCAGCAACCTTACTTAGCCGAAGCCTTGCAAAGACGAAGGCTGCGTCCGAAATCGCTCACTCGTTCACTCACTCACTATTCACAGTCATACAATAAATTAATAATTTTCTGGATATAGTTTTATGTTTGCAAGTTTATTGGAACATTTGTGTGAACATCTTTGTGTCTAACTGTGCCAGCTAGCTAGTTAAGTGACTAGCCAGTTGCAACTGACATTAACCTGCTGCTAGATAATACCGCTACCTATCTAGCTATCATTAGCTAACTTAATGAAAGAACTAGCACCCAACTTCATCTGTTCAAATTAGTTGAAACTAACGTTATCTAGCTAGCTGGCAGTTAAGTCCAGCGATCAAGTGTAAAATGTATATATATATATGCACTATATAGTGAATAGGGAGCGATTTCGGACACAGCTGAAGAACAGCAGAACAAGCGCTCGGAATTTACGTTGCGGTCGAAGCTGTAGCAATATTACGGACTCTGGTGGTTCCTACACCACAGTGGAAATCATGGCTACCGCAAAAGTTCCTTGCTTTAAGTGTTCTTTATGTAATTAATGGAAAGCAAAGTTATATTTCCCCCCCCCTTCCGAAAAATGATCCGATCCGTCACTCAAAAACCGTGGTACGATCCGAACCGTGAGTTTTGTGATCCGTTGCACCCCTATCCAAGAGACAGTCTATTTTGTTTGCACTGTTTTATCAGGGTTTCCTTGTAATTTGCAAGCTATCCAGTACAGTGTTACTCATATTGCTACAGTTATTTTGCATGTTATTGATATGTTAATGTATCATTTCCTGAGTGCTTTAGCTTGTATTTTTATTCTGTATTCATTTTCTAATCAGTTTTGTAATTTGCACTTTTCTTTGAATGTTACCTACTAGTTAGAGATTTACAAATACAGTAAACACAAATCATTAAGCCTGATACAATTTTGTGTTCCCTTTGGAATAGCTGCAGTACAGTAGCTGGCTTGCTAGGTAGCTGGCATTATTTTTTGAATTACTCATTTCTGACAAGTTGGCTTACTACTTGGGAACAATGTACTGTGTCTTTAGATAAAGAGGTTTAGCTAGCTAGCTGCTAGCCCCTCCTAATTTAACAGAAAGCAAATCCAGGTAACAATTCCTGTATAGTTATATTTCCTGTTCACAGTCTAACCCCAGGGTTTTGGGATGCATAGCTGGCTAACTTAAATCAATTACAGAGCTTCAGCCCAATCACATGGATAATGTAAAGAGAGTTGGGTGCATATTTTAAATTTTGAGCAAAAACCTTAGTTAATTAGTTGTTTGATTAATTGACTAATCACTGCAGCCTGAGTGTGCGTGTATATGTGTATGTGCGTGTCAGTGTTCATAGGCATGTTTGACAATCTCTGTCTTAGTCACGGAGGTGAAAACAACCAGATCAAAGCCTCATTCGGCCAACATTCTCTGTTCATTGAAATATCAGCACAACTTTGAAAAGGGGGGGGGATTTGTTGTAATACAACATTTGCCATTTGTAGCTCTGCAGTTTGATCAGTGGATTCATTGGGAAGTAATTTTCTGGTCTACTGTATTTAAACCCCAGCTGTATTTTTTTTTTTCCTTTTTCATTTTTTACAAGTCAAATATGATCCGTCCACAAAATAGCCCTGAATTGATTGTGTTTTTACTTTTGTCCTGGATTTCAGACATTAGTTCACTTCTGTGTTATTTGGTTCTAAATTTACCTCATATCTAAATACTGATTGGAGTGGGCCCCAAACTGAATATTATCAATTTTGACTTTTATTTATCCCCTTGTGAACTTTGATGAGACCAAAGGAGGACTTCCCTTTCAATGCTTGATTTTTTTTCCATGTAGCTTGTTAAACTCCATTAATTACAATATAAACCAAACTAGTTAAATGAATGCCACATGCCGTGTTCTTTCCAGCTGTACCTAACATGATGGAAAGCTTGGAAAACCTCTGTTGAGAGAACAGTAATCACACATGGTCATTAGAAAGTAAATGAAGTTAAATAATTTGTGTGGCCTTTTCACTGTATTGCATTTTATCTCATTTATAAAGAGCACAGGGTAGCTGTGCATTGCACATATTAGATATTAGATCTTTTGAAATCAATTTATTCTGATGTGTGCTTAAGTGATTATAATGCAGCGGGGTGTTGAATTTGCTAAACTCCAGTAATCCTCTTGTGATATGCAGTCTTTTTATTCCATGTGAAACCATCACGAAAGATGCAGAGGATCAATTGCATTTGGTAGTAAAATCAATGCCGATTTACTGAGTTTATGTTCATTACGGCCCCACCTTAACACTTTCTTTATCATAGGTTTTAATTGATCATACAGTATTTTTGATAAATTGACATGGAGCCAAGACAAGTTGTGTCTCTATGTTGGTATTTTTCTGTGTTGGCTGAAAATGTTTTGTCATTACATTGTGTTGCATAGCAGACACTGTTATCCGCTTCCACTGCAGCTTCAGCACACACATCCCCAGTAAATCCCCTGTTCAGTTAATGAGCATATGAGCAGCCAGCTGAGTTTCACCAGTCAAAATGCACTGGTGAAACTAAGCATGACAAAAAAATAACAACAATCATGTGATTGCTTTACAGTACCGCTGTATGTTAATCCTTGCAGTGCTAAGCAACACACTGTTCAATTACAGCAAAACCATTTGCTTTTTGAAAACAATGCCATGAATAGGTCAACAGAAAACCAGCTTGCCATTGCAGGTCTGCACGGGTCTGAAAGGAAAACCTGAGTCGAACCTGACTCAGCCCACACACTTGAATACCCAAACTGAAGATGATAAACCTGATCTGGTGTTCAACCCAGCCTGAATACAGTTTGACAAGGGAGGGTGCTTGAGTGAAAATGCTAGTAATTATCAAATCAAAATCACGTTCAGCAGCTTACATGGGCAAAATCTTACCAAAACCTCTGATTGTTGGTAAAACACAGTGCACTCAGTGAAACAATGTTTGTGCAAAAATGACAAATCCCACAGTATGTAACATACTGCAACTTAACAAATGAGTATAATACAGTCTATCTTTGTTGGGAAAACAGCATCGTGCACTATATGATGCAGAAAGGAAATGGGAAGACTCCACTCAACAGCTTGACAAAAATGTACAGTCCTTTTTCAGGACAATGCAGGACACTTAGGCAAAAATACGTTCTTCCTCTAAATAAGTAAATAATAAATTAATCCTCCATTCAGGCTTGCTATATTCAGTAGCCATAAAAAGTTAATTCTGTTTGTGTACAGTACCAGTCAAAAGTTTGGACACACCTTATTAAGATAATCGGAAACATGCATTCAAAAACATTTAGATCTAAAAATTGATCTAAAAATTGACTTATGCTTAAAAGCTTGAAATTTGTTTCTTAGACAAATATAAATAGTGAAGTTGATGCCTATGCATGTATTTCTTTCCAAAAAAACTTTAATTTTGAAAAATATTTTTGCTATTTTCGAGAATCTAAAATATGAGATAGTTTTGATCAATTTCACTGCATGATTTCATTTGTGTTATTTCATAGTTTTGATGGCTTGGAAAATAGTAATAGTAGTAATAATAGTAAAGTGTCCAAACTTTTGACTGGTACTGTAGATGTCTTTCATTCAAAATGAGATTTAACCCAGATTTTCAACAGCAGTGCATTGAAAAACTGGCATCCAGAAATGTTGAGCCCGAGCTGACCCAAACCCAAATGCTATTACTCAATTACAGGCTCGAACTGGCCCAAAACCGACAAGTTTCATTGGGTCCCATTGGGTTCAGGTCATGTTGCAGGACTTGCCATCGGCACGTAATGACCACAGTGAGGGAATAAACTGGCTTTGTTCCACTGGGGATAGGGGTGGGTAAGTCATCCAGGATTTCCTCATTGGGCACATGTGAGTTGTTCAGGTTATGTCAGTGAAGTAGCTCATATCCCTCAATTGGCACTGACTTCATTGTGGTACACTGTGGTCCTGTTGGCTGGGTGTCTTCAGAGGACTGCATTTGTCTCACTAAACTCAGCGATTCCAATAACAGAAAGGTGGATAAGCATAAAAAACAGCACACTTGCAAAGTTGGACATGTTTATAAAAGACATTTTATGTGTACTGTAACGTAAGTCAAACCTAATGTAGCTTTAAATTTTCAGCATTGAAAAGCTTGATGACAATCATAATAAGACTAGAACAATGTATTCCTGTGCAAACATCTCCAATCACTTTTGCAAAATGACAGATATACAGTATCCGAAAGAATGCCACAGGTAAGACATAGGTGAGGCATTTCCTTACAGGAAAGGAAAACATGTGGGGTGATGCTGGATATTGAGGTGCAAGCTTTGAAAGGCTTGTAAATAAGGAGGAGCGTTTTAAAATTAACACAAACTGTAACAGGAATGCTTTTTGAACAGGGGGTTATGTGGTCAGTTTTGTTTTCTTTTTAGGTCTCTTCCACTAGCATTTTGAACCAGTGCATGAGGTTTCAAAAAATGATATCACTCCTGTAATTTCCCAAATGAATACCTTGCCTGCCATCATAGCAGCAAAACTCAATTGTGACTTGATGTCTTCCACTTGTTTACCTCTTCTCAGTGAAAGCGGGACACTGAAGCCACTCTAGTCAGTAGCAGTGGGGGTGGGGGGTGGGGGGTGGAGGCAGGCACTTCTAGAGTGCACCTAGGGGTCAGGGAAGGGAAGTGTGCTGTATTGGGAGCTTCAGTCACCCCCCTGAGAAGAGCACAGGTACAGATGACTTTGGCTGAGCTCACCCAGGGGGAAACTGTTTGTAGGAGGGATGCGTCACTGTAGTGATAAGTTGTACCAGTTTTATGTAAATGGATGTGGACTGTAAGATAAGCCTATGTTCTTAGTATTTAGATGAGACCATTTTTGGTTTGGTTTGGTTGATGTGTTTAAAATCCAGGGCAGCCCTGATGAAAATAACTTTGCTTTTTAATTTAATCCATAAAAACTGTCCACCACATCTGTTCTGTTTGAATGAAACTCTTATATGGTGTGGTTGTTTCACTTTAGTTCTCCAGTGTTATAGATGCTTGCATATTGGTCTAACATCTCCTAACATTGGCTGAATTAATGCTGTTTAGATTTAAGCATGTGAACACTGCGCCAACAGAATATCTTAACAAAAGCTGCAGAAGAACAACACTCCAACACAGAATTGGGCAGTGAATTAGCATTTTGTCTATTAGAAGTCTAAAGTATTGCAGAAGCACACAAGCTATTGTGCAGTGTACATAACCTAGCCGAGGTCATATGAGAATTCCATAGAAATTGTAAATATCAGAAGAACACTGCCACAAATAGTTAAGTAACTGCTACTATGAGGAGGCTTATGGTTTGTTACAGTGTAATCTCTTCAACAAGGCAGCTTTGTTCTTCCCATTGTTTTCTTATAAAAACCTCATCCATAGGAGCTTGCGTGTGCTCCATAATTATGCAATATTACATATATCAATGAAAAACTCATACATATCCTAAGGCACCCACATAATGTTTCTGTAACAGGTTTTTTACTTGTTACGGCAAGACTGTTTTCAGCATTCAGCAGTTCAGTCCCAATGCTTGGAGCTTCCAGGTTGTTTGAAATACATTTGCACGTCCGTGGTTTTCCATTATACGGGAAGCGAGAAAAAAAAATGAAATGTCCCATTTAATGGAAGTTAAGCACCTGTTTGAATATTAGAATGTTGTACTTCTCTACACTCTACAGATATCTCTTGGATCAGTTTAGCTTAACTGTTTTCACTGTTGTGTTTACTGTCCATCATTGGAACAGGTAGCAGACTTGGTAAGAGCATGGTGTGATTTCATTGATCATTTATTCAGTTGCCATTTTGATAGATTAGGAAGCATACCATCTCAATGTTGAACAACACTGGCCAACAGTGACTGGGCAAAGTGTAGAATTGGGGAAAAATAACTGCAGACAAAAGCCACCAAATACTGACAAGTGAGGTACACCAGTCTGAGTTTTGCTGTGTTTTCTGGGGGATGCTGGACCAGTCAGGCACCTTCTGCATTTGTCCCAGAATTTCACTGGTTAAACTTAATCTTTAAAGAGCAAGTATTCATTTACCCCCAATGTTTGTGCGCATCAGCACTTTTTGGATATTATTTGCACACCATTAGTCCGTACCTACTGTGACATCAGGGTGACCTGCCACCGTGTCTTTAAGACACATTCTCCAGGTCACAGCCAGAACTCTCAAGACAGCCATGAACCCTACCCCAGCTTAGGGTAGAGCAGATTTATACATCAGCTTCCCATGTTTATTTTAGTCTTTCATCCAAGAACACCTTACTGTAGCCACTGATGGGGATTAAGGGTTTTTTGCTGCCTCAGCCCCTCTGTGCATTGATCCCAATTTGCAGCTCTGTGCATCAGCCTTCATGCTAAGCCTGTGTTTACACTCTGAGCCTTTATAGCAGTGTGTGAGCTCCCACGCTACCTCACCGTCTACTAGGGCTGTACGATATGACCAAAATCTCATATCCCGATATAGGTCATTTCATATCCCGATAACGATACATATCACAATATAGCACATTTTCTGTAAATTCAATGAATACATAGTTTATATAAAATGACCACATGGAAAGGCCTATTTCTTATTACATTTTGAATTATATACTCGACAAATAAAAGGTACTTACTCATATTTGATAATTTTTCTCCTTTTATTTAGAACATTTGCAAATTTTCAATTAACCCTTTCGCGCATATGGTCACACCGGTGTGATTAGCCGTTTAGCGCGTATCCTAAAACAGGTGCGATTAAAACACTAGATTGGAAAAATTCTAGCTAATTTTAGCTCTGAGGGCACAGCAATTTAACGTTAAAAATATAGCAAACGCTAACTGAAAACCAGTGTTGTGCAAGTTCACACTTCACAAGAGCTAGCTCAAAGTTCACTTCACACAGATTAAAATGAACAAGTTCACGTTCATAGTTCACAATTTTGAACAAATTCACAGTCCCACTACACTTCTTCCATTTTTAAATGAGCTGCTCCAGGGACTATTTTATGTGTACGTCTACATGCGCAGTGATTGTTACGCGGGACCTGGGTAGTTGGTTGCGAGCTGTCTATCTGGTGAGTTGCACTAATGAAAATGTCTCAAGTATGGAATAATGCCGTCCGTGTTTATTCATCAACCAGTAACTTTAACACACCCAAGTTCACGTTCTTTAGTTGCAACGGCATATGTCCAAATTCACCGTTCAGGGAAAAAATGAGCACGTTCCATGAACGCGCTCTTTTAATGTGTTCATGCACAACACTGCTGAAAACTATGAGAAGCTTAAATAACGCTAATGAAAACATAAAGAACCATGTAAAGTAACACACGCCCTACATAGCATAAAAATAAGTTACATGCGAAAGGGTTAAGCATGTAACAAATATAGGGTTGTCAAAATAATGCATTAATTTCGATTAATTAATTATAGAAAAAAATAACGGGTCAAAAAATTTACGCAGATTAATCGCACTCTGTGA
Organism: Megalops atlanticus; assembly: GCA_019176425.1. Classification (NCBI taxonomy): domain Eukaryota; kingdom Metazoa; phylum Chordata; class Actinopteri; order Elopiformes; family Megalopidae; genus Megalops; species Megalops atlanticus. The sequence goes on along the minus strand of CM032875.1, from coordinate 72,732,322 downwards.
TGCCCCTTGACCCCATACATCACTGTGCATTTAAGCATTTATCATACCCAACTGCAGGTTAGCTAGGTTTTTTATATCATACAGAAACGTATCCACATTTGCGCTGTCAGTAAATGCGAATTAAGTTCGCATTGGTGTAATCAACGATTGCATCGGAACATCTGTAAAGCGGAGTACATGTATAGTTAAAAGTGCCAGTGCCATATAGATTAATTAATTACAAAGCATGTAATTAATTAGATTATTTTTAATCGCTTGACAGCCCTAAACAAAATATAAAATATTAATGTATAAAATATAAAAAGGTAAATAGAAAACACTTTTCAACTATAGTTCTGTGTCACGTCCACTCTCCTCCATGTTTGTTTGTGTTGCCTTCATGCAAATTTCCTGCCTGCATCCGCGCTGTGTGGAAGAACGCAAAGTGTCGTCCAAATTCGTCGTCCAAATATTGCTGTAAAGTGTGTGATTTGCGACACAACGAAATAAACGATAGAGCATATTTGAAACTATAGACGTTTTTCTATCGTCACACGATATATATCGTCATATCGCACAGCCCTACCGTCTACTTAACCGTAAGCTGTCTGATTAGAGCCAGCACTGATGGCAGGTGACAACTCAACCTCAGAGACAGAGAAACCACCATTAATTAATCTGGGGGTCACTCCCCCAGAATAATAGATCCATTGTAACTAAAGTACTTTATGGCTGCTGTATTATTTCATCATTGTGTGATCAGCGTAATATCCTGCTGCTGTTGAGGCCACAGCCTTTTTTTCTGTGTTCCTATTGAGGCATAACAACTGTGTTAGCGAATTCTTATAGGTCTCGGAGAGCTGTCCAGGAGAGCAGTGAGTTACTGCCATTTTAACAGTCAGTGTTTTACGGTCTCACTCCAACATATTGATTTTACAGTTTTAATGAGATGTTTTGTGTGTGGGTGACCGGAGTACAAATATGAGCGTCGGTGATTTAAGTCACCTGTGAGTTTGCTATGTTTTTGCAGTGGCTGATGGAATGTCACTCTGTGTTTAAGTCTTTCCTTATGGTTTACACAGCACTGGTAGCAAAAGAAGAGCTGGCTTTTGAAAAGCTGTGAGAGCTGTGTCATTGTTTTTAGTCACCAGTGTATCCATCAATCATTTCACATGACCCATCCCTTCCTCCCTACCCTCTGGTGTATTTCAAGTAATAAATCCATTCTTTTCACATTAACTGCGGTTAGGTCCTCCTTCTTCACTGTTCACTGTTATGGAAATAAATTTCAAATCAGAATTGACCTTGTCATACTGTATATTGTGTTTGTTGGCTTTGCAGTGTCCAGTACAAGGTAGTCTTGTCCTTGTTCCCAGGGCAGTACTTTTCAACAATGTTAAACATTTTCATTAAAGCTCATTAGCTAGGTAGTTAGCACAGATTTTACCTGCTCACAGGATGCCAACAATTTCAGTTGTTGTACAGATGTCGCAGACAACAGGAAGCAGTCAGTAAGAAATGTGTTAGGATTTGTGTTAGGAATTATGCAATGGCAGGGTAAGTATAATAGTGAATTTAATGTTGATTTGCAAAATCAGTTGGCCATGGAAGATATTTTATTCTCTTTTGGAATGCACTAATCCAGACAGGAAATTTTGATTCCAAATACAAATTCAGTGGTTCCACCATTGTGGAAAAGTAGGTGGTATTTTCATTGCATCCACCTGGCACCTGGGCATTGGCCATAAAGTAGCCCTTCACTGAATGTGTTACACCTGAGGGCCACTATCAGTGTCAGTATCAGAGACTGTCTGTCATGGCTTTATTTGTACTTAAAGAAGACTGTATTTATAATAAAAGAAATTTGTCTTTGCAGAGCAAGGTCTTGAGGAAACAAAGAAATTGCTATTGCTCTTACTGGGATGTGCAGTTCAGGTACGTTTTACAGTAATTGCATATATGTTTTGAGTGCACAAAAGCCTACAATGTGAATAAATCTGTTATATTCTACATCATGTTTATTCCTTGTTTTTTTTTTTTTCCTTTTATCAATATATTTGGTATATTATTAATGGTATAATTTGCACTCCACTGTGGTGCATGTTGGACGTAACAGTAACTAATAAGAAAGTGTCATTAACACTTCACACCTCTGTTGCTCCGTACTGTCCCTGCACTGTGTATCCTCTCAGTCTCAGGCTATTAATGTTGTGTCAGTTAATATTATTGCAAATACATCTCAAGATCCTGCACAGTGTTCTTCCTGTCGTTAAAAATTTCCCACACAGAGCACTCTCTGTCACTTTGCTGTTTTTGGTTTTGAATGGTTGATGCTGACATTTTGTACAGGTTGTGGTCAGAATCAGAACCAGTGACATTTTCATTGGCTTGAAATAATGTCTTTTGATAAAAACAAAGGCCAACTTGTGTTTGGCCTTTACCATAGCAAACACAAAAATCAGTATACTACATTAGAATGTGAATTTCTATGTATATTATGTTTCCTTATGTTATTTTTGTTTAGCAGGCACTCTTATCCAGAGACACTTGTATAGGTTACAGTTTTACATGTCATCCATTTATACAGCTGGATGTTACTGCTTGCGCCTATATTAAGACGTATCATAAGAACTCAGATTAATTTTCTGTAGAATGGATTCATAGTCAAACCCTTATACCTAACTCCAAAAACTAACATCTGAAAAAAACGGTAAGCCAGAAGACTGCTCTTAAAACCATACTCACAGACTGCAGAAAGACTAAGTTGCTATGCAGCGATCTGTCTTTGTTCATAAGAGCACAAGCTCAATTCAGATTTGGATGTTACAATATTTCCAGATATACGGATGCACAGCCAGTCTGTTCAACCACAGTCTTCTTTTTTTCAGTGTGAGAAGAAGGAAGAATACATCGAAAAGATTCAGAACTTAGATTTCGACACAAAGGCAGCAATTGCATCTCATATTCAAGAGGTATGTTGCGACTGTTTTAAGTCTTAAAAACTACACATAACTGTCAGAGCTTGCTGGAAACAGTTGGCCTAATCATGAAATAAATCAGTTTGAAGACAGTACAAAGAAAATATCAGGGGTCATTGGGTCATTTTTAGGACGTGTCAGAATTTAAAAGTGTATTGATCAGGGAGGCATATCATAATAATGTTGCCATAGAAACATGATGTAGAATCATTCATGAAAAGATAGCCTGTCACATTCCTACCGTATCTTTATGATGTGATAATTAGGATACATTTTCAGTTTTTGCATCTGTAGGAATCAAGAACAGCACTGCCCAAGGGCATGGTTGAACATTTTCTCTCTTTTTCACTTAATGGCCAGTGCATGTATTTGTATACCATGCTGTATTTTAGAAACATCTTGAACATACAAGGGAAGGCAGCTGGTAAATTAGCTGTGCAGTTTTAATCAATTTCTTTCTAGTGGATCCACGTTCTAGTGGATTTAACAACTATCCCTTTAGGAATAGCACAGAGGTACAAAGTCAGCCCTTAACTTGTCCTTGTCACAGAACCAGCTGCAGGCATACTTTCCCATCCTGTGACCCTTCTGCTACAACACAACTGCATGCTCGAAAAACGAGCCGGTGGATTGAAAGGCGCGAAGAGGCTGACCTTGCTGTGCGCTCTCTCTCATGAAGGTGACCCACAGTCAGGAGAATGTGTTCAACCTGCAGTGGATGGAGGTGAATGAGCTCCCCCAGGAGGACCTGGACTCCCTCTCCAGAAACATGGCCTTCCACCTCCAGCGCCTGGTGGACGAGAGAGATGAGCAGTTAGAGGTATAGCACCGTTGCTCATATCCTCCACAGCATCACAGCATTTCTTATTTGGGAGGTATATGCCACAGGGGTGCGATGTTCACTATTTCCAATCCACTGCTGGGGGGGATGGGGGGGAGGAGGCAACGCTCGTGTAATACCAAAGACTGCAAGTTTCATATTTGAAATGAGTGTATGTATTGTCAATTCTATAGGAGTAGTTTTCTCTCTTTTGAACAGCACTCATGCTATCAGTGAGAGAGCAGCTTTACCTGTGCTCAGCAGTGATTTGCAGGTTTTGTCATTGCTGATTTTGTAAAGCTGCCACATCTCCCATTGCAAATGTGATAGTTGATCAGTTCTCTTCTTGACGTACAACACACCCCAAGGAACAGCATGTCTGAAATCTCTCTTTCAGTTGATACTTTGTTAAAGTGAAGTTTATTGCACTATTAAAGTGCATTTACCTGTCATTACAGAGAGGGATCACCAATGGAAATCCTCCTGGCCCGAGTTAGGGGTTTCCTTCAGTAGCCTCAGGGTTTTGATAATGGTCACCAGACTTTCCTTCGCCAGGCAAGCCTCTCCTCATCAAAGGACTGCTTGCTTGGCTAGTGTGTGAATTATGAATGGAAGTTGGTGAACTGAAGATTTTCTTTGTGAAGTACTATAGGAATGCACTGTGGGTTCCTCACAGCTCATTTCAGCCTACTTCAGGTAACTGGTGTGACTGTATTTCACTGCAGTTCCATTTTCTAGCCCTGAATTCATTACACTCTACATGAGTGCACCGCAGCTTGAAATTTTGTTAGGCCAGTTAGGAGGGAGCTTATTTGTGTTTAGGGTTTCTTTTTAATGGGATACCCCCTCTGGGTGCTTTGTTTCCACGGGTAGAAAAAAGGAGGTGGTATGAAAGCACCATGTGCTTCCTGTACTACAGAGCAAAAGGGAAGTGCCCTTTAACTGACATTTCATATGGTTGAGAGAGGGAGTCCACTTCCCTCAGTCCATACCTGACTGACTGGTGACGTAAGAATACTGCATGGTAGCTGGGTACAGCCTTCATCCCCCAGGTGAGGTGGGGTAAAAGTGAGTCGTAGTGGTGAAAGTCCTGGCCATGTGATCCTTTGATATACCATGGATATACTTTGCCTGACCAACTTTGCCATTGACTGAGCAAATTAATAATGCTCCCTACTTTTGAGAATTTGTCATTCAGGTCTTGCACAAGCAAATCTCCTTTCGGGCGTCCATTGCTGTGCATGAATCAACACCCCAGAAAAAAGCAGGGGAGTAATGTGGCCACTTCAGCAGCAGCAGTGATGCAGTGTCCTTACACGTTTCCGGTGTGCCCCACAGACCATTGTGAAGCTCGTGCAGGAGAGAGACTGTGGGCAGTACACGCCCCCCGCACCCAGCGCCCAGTCACCCAACGGTTCCCCCAGCATGCGCCGCACCGAGAGCCGGCAGCATCTCTCCGTGGAACTCGCCGATGCCAAGGCGAAGATACGCCGGCTCAGGCAGGAGCTGTAAGTGACCCCTTCAATTCCTAAATCAAATTGCCGCTAAATTACCTAGTGACTCCATAGTGCAATTTCATGCATCAGGTTTGTATATTACCATTCTTTTTCTCTGTTTTGCTTTGCGTGACTCTGCAGAGGTAGCTCTGAAGGAGGAACTTGCTGCAGTTTTAAAAACAGAGAGGAGCACTGCCAGTGCCAGTCAGTGTCACCTCCTTTATGTCACAAAGCAAATCTCTGCTCTATGTGCCATGAGGGCTTAATACCACTGTTCCTCTGTAACATGACGGAAAGTGTTTATGCAGTGCACTGTTGAATGATGCAGGCCACTGTTTTTCTCCTGTGCTAAGGAATAGGCTACATATATCAGTCCCCGAGACTGTCTAGATTTTTTTATTTTACTGTTCTCTAATTCCCTCTTATGTTGTTACAGGGAACATTCTCACAATGTTATTCACAAGCTATTATTCATTGTCATAAAAAGTGATTGATGGACTTCCTCCAAAAAGTGCATTAACTTAAAAGTACCAAACCAACCCAAGTCCATTACCTTATTTGCCTGGTTTGGCCACAGCAGTGGCTGAGCCTGGGTGTTGACACTGTATTTGGGAAAGTACCTCTAGACAAGTCATGTCTTACATGTAATTGGCACTTAATCTGCCAATTAAAGAGATTTCAAGAATATTATGGGTTTGTTATCATTCCTTTCTCATTGTGATCACTTTTTTTTACCAGTGTTAGCAGTGCTCTTGATAGGAGGTCCACAGCGGCTTTGGTCCGGTGTGTTTTAAAGCTCTAATTTATTCAAACTGATTACAAGCAACATCAGTTTGTTAATCCAGCATAAGGAAAAGGTTAGGTCAATTAGTTTATCAAGAATTTGGTCAGGGGGAGAGCATGAAGACCCTGCCCCCACTGAATATATTACTGAATTAGAGGTGATGTGGTTTGTATTTTAATGGGCACTGTAATGAGTTCACTGTGTCTGAGTCCACTACTGAAGTAATTACTCCCTGGAGTCAAAATTAGAATTAATGTAGTCTCTGAAGTGTGTGGCAGCAGAGGTTTTGCACGTTGGTCATCTGTGCCTCCTGCTGTTGCATAGATGCAAACCTCATTGGTTCAGTGCCTGATGGAATGACACCAGTTGCATGCTGGACAAAGGGTAACACAACTGTCAGTTATTCCCCCAACTTTAATTGAAGGCTGGCCTTTGATGCATAATGTGTTTTAGAGACTTGAACATATTTTAAATTGATAAGAAGGTGCAGGGCGGAGGTAAATCCGTGGACATATAAAAGCCTGATGGGAGTTCTGGCCCAGGTTGGGAGATGTCTTGGCACAACAGATGCCCTTGTGCTGCCATTAACCTACTTTGTTCCTGCTCATACTACCATGAGCACAAAACACCATTCAGTCCACTTTTTCTCAGATTTCTCACTGTTGTTTTCCCTTTTTTCTACAGAAGAAGGGAGAGCCATATCCATTTATTAGTTATAGAAGCACAATAATATTAAGAGTGATTCAATACTGTATGGGCTGTGTTTGAAATGACTGGTGTAGACCTCTGGTAACGCTATAGCTGTTGGGAAGGGTATGTTCCAAAACCAGTTGGTTAACTGGGTCAGATATGAAAGAAACCCTGTATACTTTGAAGATTAAAAGCAATGGGAGGAGCTGCACGTTTCATAACGATTGGAAGTGGAAACTACAAAGTCTGTGGGAACAGCTTGGTCTGGGTCAGCTACTGCAAACAAGGAGGTGACCCCTTCAGTTGGGAAGAGGGTCAGATGGGGATTGTTAAATCCTTGAGCTAGGTAAGGTACTCAGCTTCGCTGTTGAGTGTCAGCTTGTATGATTGGGTCACAGAATGTTTAAAAAGTATAAACATGTCGCAGATGGTGATAGTTTGTGAAGGAAGACTGCTCTCAGCCGCCACCCCTGCCGTGATAAAGTGGCCTGAGTGTTTCCGATGTGCTGTTTGTGTGAGCAATTTGTCTCAGCATCTTAATGAGCAATTGGTGCACGTAAAGCAGCCGTTATCAGTCTGATTGACTCCTTAGCCAGCTGGAGCCTTAATGTTTTACCCTTCTATTAATAAAGCCCGTTATTACCCCTGCTGTCTCTGATAGCTGTGAAATTATGAGTTGTTTTGTTTTGTTTTTGGGGTTTTTTTTTGCTGTTGCTGCAGACGGAAGCACACCCCAGAGCATGCCAAGATGATTCCAGGAGCGAGGTAGAAGGAATTGCAGGGCTCCCTAATTTAGGGACTGACAGTGCAAGAGAAGGAAAAGACAGAAGCGAGAGGGACATAATTGAATGCTTTCGACTCTGCTGTCCCAACTCTTGGCAGTGCAACATGTAAGAGTGGATGTGAATCCCTCAGACTCCAGGGGTGGGAAGGCTCGCAAATTGTTGTGGCTGCAGCTGCTTTTCAGAGCCATTGTTCAGCATCCTCAAACGGCTGTGCTGCAGTGGGGGTTGGGTTGTTTTTCTGCGTATTGTTTTGCGCAGGTAGCTGACTGTGGAAGAAGGTCAAGCTTTGCACTTCAGTCTGTAGTTTTCTTTGTGTGAGTACCCTGCAAACTGCCCACATGCATCATGGAATTTGACAGCAAAAATACATGGTATGAATAAAGAGGGGGTGAGTTTAACATGACTGTTGTATACAGCATAAGACTGGTGGTTTCCCAATAATTACATGGTATTAAAGATACAGTGATAAGTGCGTCACAGTAAAGAGCACATAAAAATAAAGATACCCAACACTGATGTATGGCTCCTAAATAAAGTGATTTTTTAAGTTAAATCATTACAGAATAATAAGACAGGTGTGAAATTCTTCATTCAGGCTCTTGGGAGTGTTAAATATGTGGATTCAAAACTGCTCCCACTGTACTAAAAGCCTATCGATGTCACCTCCCCTGCATGGTTTGTAAACCCCCTGTATACTAGTGTATTTTAGGGAGGAAAGTCCTGCACTCACTAATTTTTAATTTGAGACGACTTCATGTGTAACCTACAGTACATAAGCAAGCTCCCAGGGAGACCTTAGCAAATGATAATCAGGGCACATGAACAGGACACAAATTCACAAATTTTGATTTTAGCTCCAGTCAATAGACAGCAGAAGGAATTGTATGTCGTTTTGTTTGTTACATTGTGCACATCTGCCACACTGGAGAACGTTTTTACATTGGTGGAGTGATCAGTATGGTTTAACAAGCAGATGTCTTAGGTTGGGGGTCTTTTGGAGACTAGATGTGGGAGTAAGTGAGAGTCAGAGCCAGAATTTTGTTTGTGGCACATGCAAAGATACAGTTCTCCTGATGTATATTTTTAAACAATTAGTGACATTCTTCTCCCACTCACCTCCCAAAAAAATCATTTCAGGCTCCACAAGTTAAATGATAATTTCAGAGAACAGTTCTAGCTTGCTTAATTAACAAATAACCATACTTTTGAACTCTTGTGATTTCGGATATGAAGTCATGAGAGAAAGTTTTAATGGGGTGAATCATTTCATTCCTCGTTGTAAACCGTTCATGTGTGCAGCAGGCTTCCATCTCCAAAGGCATCTGGCCACAAGCTATCAGGAGCAGTCATTGTGACCTACATCTAAAACAGTGCACTGGATCTGTGCTCTCTAAACTTCTTCAAAGCACTAAGTGAAGCATGCTGTTTACCCTCGCCACTGCACATGCCCTTCCCCGCCATGTCGGGGGGATCATGAGCAGTAAAATAAGCCCTCTCCTGTTACAGCACCTGAGGTGGAAACAAGAATTGCAAGTACATCTGAATGTATGTACAAGACCAAGCTATTATGTTACTTCTGTCGTCATAATTTTTTTCCCCACTTCCGTTAAAAAATTAATGCTGAGTACAAGTGTAAAATTGTGGGATTCTGCTGTTTCATCAACATATTTTAATGACACTGTAATTATAGAGACCGTGATCTTCAGCCTTGTCTGGTGTGATGGATTTTCATATCTAAGTTTCAGTGCATTGGCTGTGTGTGTGTGAATTGTATGGAAAAGTCAGATGTGACAGGGTTGTTTTTCCCATGTTAATCTCAGTGTTTTGCTCAAGGGTTGTTGTTGCCTTTTATTTCCTTGGAGGAATAAACACATGTTGATCTAATGAAAGTAAAAGAAGTGAATGGAATACTAATATCAATATTTAGTTGGATGAAACTTGGATGCTTTTACTCAGTCAATAAAACCCTTGGGTGTGGTGGGAAAATGGTACGATTTCAAGGACACACTGCAGCTATTCATGAAATCCAGACAACCCCTTCTACTGTGTCGAGCACGGCTGAGGGTAGCTCTGTTCTGGGTGTGTTATTGGAGCTTCCTGTTATCCTCAGATGCCAGGTACCCTCTGTGACAAACACTGGCTGTGTGACATAATTCACTTTTACTGTATACTGTAGTCCTTAGAAAAGCCTGACAGAGAATATGCTGTCAGGGTGTTACTGCAGTGTCATGCCAATGTTGGCAAAACATGTTTTAGCCAACTCGCAGCATCAGCTGTAACAAATCTTGTTAATACTGTAAAAGGTGGCCTGTAAAACCACTTTTTCCGAGCAGATTTTACCCCACAGTTGTTATCTGTGGTCAGACATGTACAGCACCCGTCAAAAGACAAACTTTTCATTCTTTATTTTTATACATTTTATTTTACACATTTATTTTATGTTTTCCACATTTTAGAATAATAGTAAAGCCATCTAAACTAGGAAATAACACAAATGGAATTGTGCAGTGACCAAAAAAGTGTTATAAGCAAATCAAAACTATCTTATATTTTATATTCTTCAAAATAGCAAAAAATTATTTTTTAAAATTAAGGATTTTTTTGGAAAGAAATGCCTGCAGAGGCATCAACTACACTATTTATATTTGTCTAAGAAACAAATTTAAAGCTTTTAACCATAAGCCTTTAGATCAAAATGTCTTTGAATGCATGTTTCCCCTTATCTTAATCAGGTGTGTCCAAACATGACTGGTACTATAGTCTGACGTGTTTCTCCACTGTGCGCTTAGTGAAGGCTGCATGGGTCTGTCATCACATGAGGAGGAAATAAATCAGACAATATCAACATCCAAAGGAATAAAAACATCCCACCTGCCACCATGGAGGCCATGAATGGTCAATGGTCTCATAGGACATACCCCGTTCATGATTTTTTTTAGGATGGATGTATATAATATGCCTGTTGAGAAGGCAGGAGAACAGAGGTTTTTAAGATCTGCAAAGCAATGCTTAGGTCAGGATCTAGCGGTTGAAGGCCATGTACCAGCAGTACAGTTCTAACGGTTGGTAAATGCAGAATCCATGTAGATTGGTTGCCAAGACTAAAATTTGGTGGATTAAGAATACTCTTTGAGAATGCTCCTTTCTAATGAGATTTATAGATTATATACTTGAAACATCTATAGATAAACATGTAATGCAGATTTTTAGTAAAGAATTTAAAGGTAAAACAGTGTTAAAGATTTTTAACACTGGCAATGCACTACAGATCCCTCCTTTCTCAGATATACAATAGTGACATGCATTGTTTTTACACGTTTCTTAATAATACCTAGTACTTGAAATACTTTTGTTCTGGTTTCTCTACTATTTATGGTAGGGAATGAGTAGATGGCAAATTGTAGTGATATGGAATTTGACCAGAACCCTGTGAACCTGCCTGCTCTTCGGGGTAATGATCCAGTTGGTACCTTGGTTTAACATCTCATCCAAAAGATGCCAACCCCTAAGATAGAGTGTACTCATTTCAATCCTGGAGCATTCTTTTTTCCAAGCTCCTACTATTTTTCCAAGTTACTATTTCCTACTATCCAACACTTCACATTTCTCCGAAATCTCTTCATTTAAAACTCAGGTGTAAAAATGGGTATGGCGTAAATGTCAGAATGTTGACCATATATGCCGGGCTGGATTATAGTCCGCTAATAAAGCCTGTAGTGTGTGAGCAGCAAGTGTGAGGTTACAGATGTTGCTTCTGTGTGAGAGTGTGCTGACACCTGCCTCTGGCTGACAGGGAGGAGAAGAGCGAGCACCTTATGGACTGCAGGCAGGAGCTGGAGAGCATGGAGACTGAGCTGAAGAGGATCCAGCAGGAGGTGCAGCACCTGAGTAGCTCACTATTGTCACAGTTTAAACTGTCGCTGCTCTCCAACCCCTCCCCACACACTGCTGCTGCTGGCAATGCACTAGAGACAGTCTAACAGCTCGGTAATGTAGAGGGATGGCTTTGGCCTGTGAGGGAATCCCAAGAGCTATGGCCAGCTGGAGCCTCAGGTGTGAAATACAATATGTATTTGGTACAGAAATGTTGACGTGCACGGATGTAGTAGACACAGGGTGTTGCAGTTTGTTATTCACACAATTTAAGCACCAACTCAGAAGAGCTGAAACATGATCCTGATAAATTATCACACAGAATGGGTCTCCACTGTGGTCCTTCGAGGATGTCTAATTACATGGTGTACTAAATAGCTGTGTGAGGCAAACAGTCGCCAGTGTGTCCAAAAAGCAGCCCCAACTTCACATAAGAAGCCACCTCACCCACTCTGCCTTTTTAATGTTTAATGCTTATTAGTTTATCAATAGTTTAAGGCCAAGCTGTTTCAGTTAAGTGGTCCAATATATGGTTTCAGCTTAATAGTTAAATTCATGATGACATTATTTCAGTTAAATAGTCCTCTAGAGACAAAAATGTCCTGGCATGTAATTCTTTTAAGGAGGCATATTGGAATACAGTGGGCTGTTTGTTCTTGTCTAACAATGCCAGTTTGAGTCAGTACCCCTATCCTGTGTAATTTTATGAGATAAAAGCCATGGCTGATTGTTAAGCTACCTTGGGAACATATGGAACGCGCGGTCATGCAGGTACTCTTGCACATGTCCATGTCAGAACATGCAGCTGCTGTCAGACGCTCGCTCAGCCCGGGCATACCGTGATGAGCTGGACGCCCTGAGGGAGAAGGCCATGCGCGTGGACAAGCTGGAGAGCGAAATGGGCCGTTACAAGGAGAAGCTGCATGACATTGAGTTCTACAAGGCCAGGGTGGAGGTACGACATGGAGACAAGAATTATGGGCTTGTATTACTCATAAGGGAGGACATATTTGGAATTGTGATTTCAAAATTTTCAAAATTGTGAAAGAGTTTTGATCAAAAATTTGCATTCAATGCTTTGGAAGTTGAAAATGAAAAGGAAGGTTTAGGTGACTTGACTGAAATAGGAAACACTCAATGTGGAGAGAAGTACAGTGTCTGTTGAGGCTTTCTTTGATAGTGAGTCTCAGTGCTTTTACAATCCTGGCTTCATGTAATGAGTATCTGAAGTTGAAATGTAGACCAGGATGTGTCATTTTCTGTATAATCAAGCTGTTTACACAAAATGAAAACGCAGCAACTGCTGGCAGCCGGAAATTATGTACATTACTGCTTGTAAAAAATGTCACCCTTTTCTGAGCGTGTTTGCGTGGCACTAATTAGCACAGTAGGTGAAGTGATTCTAATGATACTGACTGACTGTGCAGGAGCTGAAGGAGGACAACCAGGTTCTGCTGGAGACAAAGAGCATGCTGGAAGACCAGCTGGAGGGGTCACGCGCACGCTCAGACAAGCTGCATGAGTTGGAGAAGGAGAGCCTGCAGCTCAAAGCCAAAATCCATGACATGGAGATGGTGAGAGTCCAAGGGAATTTTGGGTAACATATGTATTCTTGGCTTGTTATCCACGTTCCCCTCTGTTTGCTTCCCATGTTTTCACAGTACATGGGGTTTATAAATGTTATTGCACCTGTCCCAAACATCAGTGGATCAGTGACACCAAGGTTGTTCTCTCAGAAATAATCTTTGTCTTTCATCATTTGAAATTTCCTATCACTCATTGAAGTTTGGCACATCCACAGCTATACTTTTCCTAGACTTGAGTCATAAGCCAAGCAAATGACTAGCCTTGCCAACAGCCTTGTTGGACCGGCCAAACTATTTCCTTAGTTAGTTTGGTACCTCAGGAAGCATATTACCTGTATGACCAATGCTGTGAGCAAAAGGTTTCCAGTCCCATAAACCGGTGTTTCCCAGGACCGGGACATGGACCGGAAGCGGATTGAGGAGCTGCTGGAGGAGAACTTGGCCCTGGAGGTGGCTCAGAAACAGAGCATGGATGAGTCCCTGCACTTGGGCTGGGAGCTGGAGCAGCTCTCCAAGACCCCGGAGCATGCTGATGGTGATCCTCCTCTCCATTCACTGGCGCGTTCAGGAAGGGCTGCACACAGTAACCACGGTGTCAGCATACAGCAGCAGGGCCAGAGGTGGTTTTTGGCTGCTCTTTAGATCTCGCCAGCTTTGTTCTATTAAAGCTGTAACCCGAAATTATGCCACCAATTTAAATGGTCCTGGACTAAATTAAATCCTGATACATTGGTGCATAGTTGAATGTAACAGACCTTGTGAAATTAATATCAAATACCCACTTTGGGTAACACCCAGTTACCCAAAAAACACTGTGAAAAACAGTTACCCAGTCAAAATCTATTTGGTCATGATAGAATGATTGCATCTTACCAAGAATGTTGAGTGCATGTTTAAGTCTGTCTTCGACTCATTGTCAGTGTGGAATGAAAGCTGTCTTAAAATGACTCTCATGTCCTGTGGAGATTAAAAAAAATTCACATTTCATTAGAAGAGATGGGATTACAGTCCCACAGAATTAAGTGTTACTATTCAATCAATAAAATAATGGCATAGCCAGAGCTCAGATGTGGAGCTTTTCACAGTGTCTCATTTAGTAGAGACCAGTATCGCAGGCAGGGAGGCTCTCATGTGGGGATCTCTTCTCTGTGCAGTCCCACAGAAGTCCCTGTCTCATGAGGTGATCGAGCTGACGTCCAGCCGGCTGCTGAAGCTGGAGAAGGAAAACCAGACCCTGCTGAGGACAGTGGAGGAGCTGAGAGGCTCATCTGAGCCCTCAGAGCAGAGCCATACCCACCTGCTCATGGTGGAGAAGGAGAACCAGAGGCTCCTTCAAAAGGTGGGAAGCACTGAGACCCGATGCAGCTGACGCTCTGAGACTTCATGGCAGTGTTGCAAGAGCATTGGTTTGCGTGGTGTGAGTAATGCCAGACAGGTCTGCAGCTTGGGTCCTCTGCTCCACAATCACAATGGATACTGAGTGAATGTTGATGAAATGTAATGGCATGGTTGATGAATGAGCTTAAGGGATAATGTCCAGGAATATCTATCAATATTCATACCAAAGTGGTGAGGACACAAAGCCAGTGGATAGTGAACATTAGACAAATATTTGAAAATTTTAATGAAAAGAATCTGTTCAGGTTAGAATCATTGGATTCATTCTTTTTCAAATAGTGACTCATTTATATGAGCACAAGAGAATTACTGGCAGTTCATTTCAAGGAAGTGGTTGAAAGAATGCCTATGGACACTAATACCAAAACTGCATTTTGTTAGACCTCAGATATCTAGGCACCCGTTTGTGAAGCTGTGAACTAGCATGAGTATGTGAGTGCTACTGTGTAACATTTAATGTAAAAAAGCTCAGGATGCTCAAGGAATGAAAGTAGTGTCTCCAGCATTTCTGCAGACTTCTGTCCCTTCTGCCTCTTCTCCAAGGTAATTCGTGGCTATTTTCAGCCTCGTCAGCTGTCAATAAACAAATGAACAAAAGAAAACAAAAGAAAAATGAGACATAAAATTTCTAACACAAAGGAAAGGACAAAACCCTAAATTAGGAAATGGAGAAACTGGCAAACTAGGTAAAAGGAAGTATTTATAAATGAACTCTAACTAGCTGTGCATATTAGCTGAATGCAAATTTACTAAATAATTATTCATTTTTAGATCATCAGATTTATATAGATGTCTTCAACTACCATAAAAGTAGCTTTTTGGGCTAAGCCGATTAGACAGCATTAGATGGCTGTGAGTCTGTTTTTACCTTATAGTCATCTTGCGTTTTCTTTTGTGTGTTGGAGGGGGTTTGAAACGTTTGTACCCAATGTGATGTTGTAATGTGTGTGCATTTCTGTGAAATAGAGTGCATGTGTGTGTGTGAGAAAGAGACACAGACAGTATGTGGAGAGGAGGACACATAGGAACAGCTGCAACTTGGAATTCCCCCAAAAAACCCTTGATTATTAGGCAGAAGCAGAAGCACAGCCCATCTGAAAAGCGCCATTTATTCAAAATGCAGATTCTCCCATCTATTTCCTTCACAATCAGAATTAAATGAGTGTTAATTATACCCCTTCCTCAGAGTAGGAACCAGTCTGCCATGATCTGGAGCCAAATCCGAGTGATCCTTGTACAGTACGTTTGCTTTTCCATCGCACTGCCCACAGTCGTAGCTGTGTCACATGACACTAAATGCTGGTGTCTAACTGAGATAACCACCCTCATTGCTTCTGAAGTTCATGGATACTCTTTTCTCATTAATAAATAGAGTCCTCGGGTTTTAAGTGGTGACAGAAGTAATGTAGTTCCACAGATTGCCCAGAGCTCTCGAATGAGGTCCAGTACCAGTGATGCTAGTGGTCTTAGTTGACACAGGTCACTATAACAAAGAAGATAATGGAAAAACCAGCCAGCACTTTATCATGCTGGTTCAAGCTCTACAGTGGAAAATGGCTGTTACTGTCCCTAGACTGTGCACTGCCTTGTTCTGGCTTCATCTGTCTGTATTTATACCCCTTATCACCTATGAGAGATAAAACTGCACTGGAGACCTTCTTGTTATAAAAGGCATCAAGGATTGTCCTGTAGGGAAGTAGAGTTGTAGTGTTTGGACTGTTGTCAGGGAAAGATTAGACACACCAGACTAATAAATCTTCATTGTAAAGGCCATTGACTTAGTGTGTGCTTTGAGTGTTGTACTGAAGTACTGGTACTAAGCATATGCTCAAACATAACAGCTAGTGTAAAGTGTTGTTGTATGTGGGTTCCCTGTATGCCAGTCTCTGCCTGTTTGATCCCTACACAGCTGAAACAGCTGGAGAGCGAGGTGAGTGTGGAGAGGCAGAACCTGCAGAGTGCAGAGAGCCTCAGCAGTGACCTGATGAGGGAGAAGGCCCAGCTGGAGAAGACCTTGGAGACCATGAGGGAGAACTCGGAGAGACAGGTACCCGTCTCCCTCAGGTCTGCTGCACAGGGAGGGAACCTCCAATGCAAAGTGAACCAGGGAGACTAGGGGCCGATGGTCAGCTTCTCCTTTTCTTCATTCCTATCAGTGGAGGAACATAGCAGGGAGGCGTCCTGCGAGCCGTCTCCATGTCTGCTTTACATTTGGGAGAGAGGCAGTCATGCAGGGCCGATGGCACTTTTCAGCCACATCAGCGTCCAGCTTTCAAGGCTGAATCAGTGCTGACAGGATTCTGAGACTCCACCCTCTATGGAACAAGAGCAGTGCAGTAGTGTTGCACATTGCAGCACATTACGTCTAAGGCTTCCTAACAGACATTAAACGATTAGTACATCAGTGTGTTTTCTTCTGTGAGGAAACCTGCATGGAAATACAGCATTTGCTCAGGTGTATTAACCTAAATTTAATTTGCCGGGAAAATGTGGGCACACACAACTAATAAACAAATATCATGTTGTGGAAGATTTTTGATAGATTTTTCATGTCAAAAATGGGTTAGCTGTATGTTTCAGGCCTTTCTTGTGCTTTAGCTAACAATATATTCTTAACCCCCAACTGCACTTTGATATGCCAGTTGTATTAAACTTTGAAATGTTTAGTCATCTCCTTTGCTTGTAGAATTAATCAGCATTTCACCAGGAACATTATCGTATTCACACCTAAAACAAATGTTCAAAATTTCTGTGGGCTGTGAGATTTGTATTTTGTGTAAGTTTTGCAAATGCAAAGCAGTTGAGCTGACTACCTATTTGATGAGCTGTGGGATCCATTATGAACTAAAATGTTCATAATGTATTATACAGTATACCAAAATACACAAAAAGTTAATTATCAGCTATCACTTAAAACAGTTCTTCACCGGCTTCCCTTCCCTCATTCTGTGTTACTTCGAGATGTCATTTATATTTTCCATGTTCCCAAACAAGTATCTGGCAGAGTGCATTTGGTTTCACCAGACATATTAAACTTTTCCTTTGGTCACACACTTCCTGCTGCCCATTTGTAGTTTGAGTTTTGAAGTGAACACTTCAAAGTAAACCAGTCGATCTGAATTTGTTTCAGTGAAACCCTGAAGATCTGAGCTGATCACACACTGATAATAGGTTAGGTGAACTCATGGTTAGTGTATTAGAACTCTTTACACAGCTTTGTTATGGTTCAGTCTGTCACTATAAAATAAATTTTCAAATTCCACAGAAACAAAGTTTCTTGGCATGAGCGACCATTGCGTAATCCAAGTGACTCTTAATTGACATTATTGCTTAACTGCTTAACCCAGCGTTAGGAAGCTGTGCATGGCTAGTCAGTGAGAGCACTTTCTCTTGCCTTCCTCAAAACTCCCATGGCCATTGAGAACTGAAAGGAATGCAGATTCCTAATGATGTGTGTGTTCATGCATCTCGTGAATATATGCGTGCTCAAAGTTTAGGCCTTCTAATAATTCTCCATTGTCTGCTATTAGTGAAATGTGTCATGTTGTCACAAAAATATATTATTTTAGTCATAATGAAAAGGATGACTGTAAAATGTATGCATTATTTGTGTAGAACTAAATACTTAAATAGCTCTGCCCCATGGTTCATGGTCTTTTATTCTTTATGTTCCAGGTGAAAGTACTGGAGCAGGAGAACGAGCATTTAAACCAGACCATAGCATCCCTGAGGCAGCGCTCTCAGATCAGCGCAGAGGCCCGGGTCAAAGACATCGAGAAGGAGAACAAGGTCCTGCACGAGTCTATTAAGGAGACCAGCAGTAAGCTCAACAAGATGGAGTTTGAGCGGAAGCAGCTGTGGAAGGACCTGGAGCTCCAGCGGGAGAAAGGGGAGCGGGCGGAGGAGCTGGAGCGCGAGTTCCACCGGCTGGAGCGAGAGAACGAGGGGCTGCAGAAGCGCATAGCCGGCCTCACCATCACCTGCGAGAGGGCGGAGGCCCTGGAGAAGGAGAATGCCAAGCTGGAGACGGAGGCCCGCGCTCTGAAGAAGAAGCTGGACGCCCTGCGGGCCACCGCCCTCCAGCTGGAGGTGCTGGAGAGGGAGAACGCCCAACTCGACGAGGAGAACCTGGAGCTGCGGCGCGCGGCGGAGACGCTCCGCTCCTCGTGCATGAAGGCAGCCCGGCTGGAGCTGGAGAACCGCGAACTGGAGAGCGAGCGCAGTCAGCTGAAGAAGAGCCTGGAGCTGCTGCGCGCCTCCTCCAAGAAGACCGAGCGGCTGGAGGTCAGCTGCCAGGGCCTGGACACCGAGAACCAGCGGCTCCAGAAGGCCCTGGAGACCAGCAGCCGCAGGATCCAGCAGCTGGAGAGCGAGCTGCAGGACATGGAGGTGGAGAACCAGACACTCCAACGAAGCGTGGAGGAGCTGAAGCTCTCCAGCAAGCGCCTGGAGCAGCTGGAGAAGGAGAACAAGGTGCTAGAGCAGGAGTCCTCACAGCTGGAGAAGGACAAGAAGCAGTTGGAGAAGGAGAACAAGCGACTGCGACAGCAGGCCGAGATTCGAGACGCCACGCTGGACGACAACAACCTGCGCATCAGCCACCTGGAGAAGGAGAACCGCTCCCTCACAAAGGAGGTGGCAATCTTCAAGGACTCCTGCAGTCGCATCAAAGACCTGGAGAAAGAGAACAAGGAGCTGGTCAAACAGGCTACCATAGATAAGAAGACGCTGGTCACCTTACGAGAGGTAACGTTTCCCTCACAGTGTTTTTACCTCTCATCAGTTTCATTTTTCTGAGAGCAAGGGCTTTATGAGAGTCATGACTCAGTGTTTTCTTGGCACGCTAGGTTACTATAAAAACTGTAAAAGGACACAATCAGAGTAAAAGTGTTATCCCACAAACCATGCTAAAGCGGAAAAGGTAACTTGGCCACCCCGAAGCCTAGACATAAATCTCTTACCTGCCATCCTACCCAGAACAGAGATATAATTCAATAATGCACTCAGGCATACTAATCATAGGGTGTGGTGTGCTTTTTCTCTGTCATCTACGAAATTGGAGTTTTCCAAAAATATTTCCTGCAGTTCTACAAATTTTCTTACAAGACTGGAAAAGGTATTCTTTACCCCCATAATGACACACTTTCTGAATCTGAAAAGCATCTCGGAGGTAGAACTATGTATGTTGCATTGGTCACCAAGAACTTATTTTTTCCCTGCAGATGAGATCATTCATTATCAATATTTCTATCTGCCGATTGCAGGGAAAAAACCATGTTGTCCATGTAATTAACATTTATTTGTGTAAAAAACATGAACCTAAGGGTGGTCGGTGCTATCTTGGCATGTGTGTGTATCATTACTTCCCAGTTGTCAGCCAAGTGCTTTCTTGCTGCTGTTGGTGACACATTCCAACTGTCTCATTGCCCGCTTAATTGATCACTTTATACCAGGCACCTGAGGTGGGTAAATGCAAATCATTATCAGTATTTTACTGAATAGGTATACAGTGCAATCTATAGTCAGTTCTGTAATGTCATTAGGGCTTGAAACTAATTTCACAAATTTGAACAGGAAACATATAAAATCGTTAAGATGGATGTATCAAGCACAAAGTGACCCTTATAGCACTGTTGTATTATGGAACCATCTCCACGTTTGCTGTCCTTTTAGCGAAAAGAATTGCATATAAATAAAATGCATTACAGATCACTCTTCACATCATAGCTGAGATGAGATAAGATAAGATACTGATGCAATAAGCCATTGCTGCTGCTCTTGACATTTCAGGAGCTGGTGAATGAGAAGCTGAAGACCCAGCAGATGAATAATGACCTGGAGAAGCTGACCCATGAGCTGGAGAAGATCGGTCTGAATAAGGAGAGGCTGCTGCAGGATGAGCAGGCCTCAGACGAAAGGTACACATCTTGCCCACTCACCCCCGGCACGAACCTGCTCAACACTGTCCGCCACAGCTGCTTCTGCAAGGGGCAAAGCATGGTGCATTTTCACCAGAACCCACCCAACTGTAAACATGCATACCATCTGATAGTGCAGCATCAGGGTTACAATGTTACTGGAATAATGTGGACATGTAGGCTCAAGAGAGCTTCCCCCCCTTAACTGCCAAAGCCCAGTTCTGCATTACTACATGGACTCAGAGGCAACAGAGGAAGTGTGACTTTTGAATAACAAGCCATTGATGACTAAAAGATTTCCTCAAAGTAAATTTAATAATGGGTTTTTATCTGCTTTTTTAGAGTTGTACATAGCTTTTGCTTAAAGAAATATGTCTGAATGTCTGAGAAATGGCTGTGGTCTGATAAAATCAGGAGTTGACCATACATCTGAAATTGTATTGAAATTCTAATTTTAAAAAAAGTGAATAAGGATCTGAATATAAACTTGAGGAAAAACATGGAGATGCCAAGCACATACCAAGCCAGAGACCATGGTTTCCTCTGACCCTGTACTACTTTATTTCTTTACTTCACCTTAGCAGGGTGACTTATGTACTTTGATTGAATGATTCACTCATTCATTTTCCAGGGTGATTTATAAGTGCTTAGTATGTTCAGCTAAATGTAAATCCTGAGGTTTGTTTTATTTGTTTCTGTTTACATGTGCCTTTCAAACAGCAGCTCTTTAAATATTTGTTTGTGTTCCCCAATCAAATTACAGGTATACTGATCATTGCATTGTTGGGTTGCCTGTGATGTTTCCCCGCTTTGCTGAGCTTTCCAATGTGCCCTGTAGTAGGTACAAGCTGCTGGAGTCCAAGCTTGAGTCAACGCTGAAGAAGTCCCTGGAAATCAAGGAGGAGAAGATCGCTGCCCTGGAAGCCAGACTGGAGGAGTCCTCCAACCTCAACCAGCAGCTACGCCAGGAACTGAAGACGGTGAGTCCACCCAAACACGATCATGCCTTTAGCCTTGTGATTATTACCGGGCCATTCACCAAAGCCTTTGAGCTACAAGAAATGCTCTCAGAATTAAATTTGTGGTGATATGTCACATGGTTTCAGACTTATATTGAATGGATTGACTGTTCAGAGGGCTGCTATTTCACATCTGTGCATTAGGAGAACTTCACTGTGATGTGATATTTTTCCTCTTACCATTAATATATTTGTAGTGTAAATATTATTGTGTTATTATTGACATGGGTTGATGGCCATATTGATTTTTTTATTTTCTAAATAAATTTTGCGAGAAATTGTGTGTACATCATGTTTTTTTACATTTCTTTTAAACTGTGAAGTAAAAATTGCTGCATTGAAAAGCCAATCACAAGCCAAGCTTATTAATATAATCAAATCTGCCTTTTCCTCTGCATATTCTCTGTTTCCCATTTCCCACCTCTGTCATCTCTTTTGGAAAGATTCAAGAGTTAACGTTAGTAATGTAATTAGTATTGTTTACAAATAATGTAAACACTATCAAAACACGCTGTAAGTTGCTCTGGATCAGAACATCTGCGAGATGGTAAAAATGTAAATTTAACAGTCGGATTTTCACAACTGGAATGATGCAAATACAATTACCTATACTTAGCCAGATATATCAGTAAAGCAGAGCGCTTCAAACATGCTTGTAGAATGTGACAGGCAACATTATTCTCTTTAGATTGGTTGGTGCCAATTAGTATGCAATTGTGTGTGTGTCTTTTGGTTGTTATGTAGATATTGTAGTGTTTTCTGCTTATTGAGTCTTGTCCTTGTGCCTGGCCCCGGTTAAATCACTGCTTACAGGAAAAGAAGAGACTGAATGCTTCAAGTAATAGTGAAGGGTCAAACCGCAAAGCTTTTACATAGTGCTAAAATCATGTTTGCTTTGTTGTGCAGTTAAGAGTGGGAAAAGTTGAAATGCTTTTTTCTGTCCCTTGTCCAAGACATTCAGAAGGACCTACGTATGTAGTGGGGGCAAAGTAAGCAGAGAGGAGAAGGTCTGACCTTTGTCCCTGCAGGTTAAGAAGAACTATGAGGCCCTACGGCAGAGGGAAGAGGAGGAGCAGATGATGAAGAGCTTGCCTCCCCAAGCAGGCGATGACTCCCAGATAGCCAGCAAGTGGGAGAAGGAGAGCCACGAGGCCACACGCGAGCTACTCAAGGTCAAGGATCGCCTCATTGAAGTGGAGAGGAATGTGAGTGGCTGAGGGTACTTACAGCACTTAAAAGCTGAACCAGGATCAGTCTGCCCAGCCATAATTCTTACCAAAACCATTACTTTAAAAAGATAATTGGCCATCATTCCTGGGCCTTCCATGGTCATGTGAGCAGCCACAGATTTTTATTGTACTGAAGACAACTGGATCTCAAATTATAACCATGACTGTGGCTTGCGACTTTGAATGTATGAACTTTGATGCAATAATTAAAAGTGAACCTTAGACAAATGGAAGTGACTTGGTTCCATCCAGCTGACTTAAAACAAATCAAAAGATTGCTTTTAATGGATTTTAGCAGTTGTGATTACTTACTCTTTATTTTCATGTTCATTTTTTCTATCTGTATTTGCAACTTATTTCTGATAAGGCAAACCAGTTTAAATAGTTGCCTTAAGATGTATACCACTGTACACTATTATGATAGGTCACACCATCCCTTCTCGTTACCATGGATTTTGCCATTAAACTAGAACAAAAGTCATGGTTTGCATCCTTCCCATGCACCCGATTCATGCCCCTCTGTATGTCTGTGGCCTGCAGAACGCCACCCTCCAGGCAGAGAAGCAGGCGCTGCGCACACAGCTGAAGCAGCTGGAGACGCAGAGCAACAACCTGCAGGCGCAGATCCTGGTCCTGCAGCGCCAGACGGCCTCCCTGCAGGAGAACAATACCACACTGCAGACGCAGAACGCCAAGCTGCAGGTCAGAGCTGTGCAGGGCTGTGTGTCTGTTTGATGTGTTCTGTTTGAACAGGTCCTTTTAGTATAGTCACTTTGGAGAGGGATTATGTAAACATCACTACACATACCACTATTACACACTATTCGCATTTAGCAGACGCTCTTATCCAGAGTGACTTGCATTTGTTACAGTTTTTTTTTTTTACAATGTTACCCATTTATACAGCCAGATATTATATTTACATACCATCTCACAACAGAGGTAGCCATGTGAGACCATGTGATTTGTATGATTATATGATTCCAGTGATAATTATCATACTGACACTTACCTTGTATCTGTTTGGGATTTATACGGGTACATATTAAAACATTAGGACATTATTAGCTTTCAGCATCACTGGAATTGGGGTGAAAACAATGTGCAGCACCCTCTTCTGACTTTGTTGTAACTTTGTAAATTCCCTGAATACATACATCTAAAATGGCTCACCGGTTTGTCATGATGACTGATCAAGTTTTCCTTTTCCCCCTTCCATGTTTTATAATGGTGCTGTCCATGAATAAAACATTTGCTGCAGCACGATGATTCTGTAATAGACGAGTCGATCAGTAAAAATCCTAGATCAGATGCGACCCGTACGGGCAGCTGAGGTGGGTGCGTGCTGCGGCAGACCGGTTTCGGTGAGTCTGTCGGCTCTTCCCGCCGCAGGTGGAGAACTCCACGCTGAGCTCCCAGGGCACCTCCCTGATGGCCCAGAATGCCCAGCTGCAGGGCCAGCAGTGCGCGGCGGAGAGCGAGCGGGAGGCGGCGCAGCGGGAGCGCGAGGAGCTGCGCTCCGCCCACGAGCTGCTGCTGCGCGACCACGAGAAGCTGGCGGCGCTGCACGAGCGGCAGGCCGCCGAGTACGAGGCGCTCATCGGCCGGCACGGCGGCCTCAAGGCCGCGCACAAGAGCCTGGAGCTGGAGCACCGCGAGCTGGAGGACCGGTGCGGCCTTCTCACTGCGCCTCCGTCACAGTTTCACAACGCTTTTATTGCATTTACAGTTTAATTTAGCGGTGTTTGATTATGTTAAGCCTTAACGAGCTGGACTGCTGTGAGTACAGAACAGTAAGGCTTTCACATAATAAAATGTAGTACAGTGGTGTTCTTTGAAATGAATGCAAGGACTAATAGCAAGTCTTCACATAGACATGATTGTTAACTAGACACAAATCTTGCATTGTGTAAGTTCAAATAAGTAAGTCATATGAGCAATCAGTTTATTGATGTAGAGCTCTTAATTGTTTTAGCACACTTCAAAGTGCTCACTCCAGAGAAAAAATGCAAGTCATAGCAGGCTGAATTGGAAAGAACAACGCTTTACATTACATTATGTGATTGTCATTTAGCAGATGCTCTTATCCAGAGCGACATACATAGGTAACACTTTTTACATGTTGTCCATTTATACAGCAGGATATTTACTGAGGCAATTGTGTGTTTAAATACCTTGCCCAAGGGTACAGCAGCAGTGCCCCAGCTGGGAATTGAACCAGCAACCTTTTGGTTATGAGCCCTGCTCCTTACCACTATGCTGCACTGCTGCTTTAGGAACGGGGAATGATTTTTGACTTTTCTATTAGCATTAGCCCTTTAATTCCAGTTTCCCAGCAGGCACTGAGAGTACACCATGTGTTGGCTGAGTTGTGTAGGATGTGTGAAAGGGCTCTTGTGTTGTGACCGCAGTTACAACCAGCTGCTGAAGCAGAAGGCCCAGCTGGAGGAGCTGGAGAGGGAGCTGAAGGCTGAGCAGGAGAAGATGCTCTCCGAGAACAAGAACCACGAGGCCACCACCATCAAGTACCAGAAACTGAAGGAGGAGAATGATAAGTGAGTACAAGAGGGGAAAGGCCTTGGCTTGTGTGTTTGTATGTGTGTCTGACAGACAGTGATGGGTTAGTGCTTGTAGGGGTGAAAGACTGGCTTGTGTTTCATCTAAAGGGATGAACATGTCAGAATAGTAAATAAAAAAAGGGGTGGTGGTCCTCTAGCTGCAGTGTACAGTATGTAAGGTGTATTGGATGTAGTATCTTTTTTTTTTGATGTGTGATGACGTCACACATTTCTAGATATCTTGCCACCACTTACTGTACACCCCATGTTAATGACAGATTTCCCTTTTAAATCTGTACAACAAGATTTAAATATATCTTGTAACGGTCATTGGCTTCATTAATTTTTTTCCTTACAACTTAGTAAACACTTGCTTCCACCTTTCCATGGGAGTCATTTTCTAATATTGAAAAAAATATTTGAAAAAGATGGATTACAGGTTCCAAGTAGATATTCTTTACAGGTTCCAAGCAGAGATTCTATTGAAGTGATAAAATTTGTTGTGCTCAAACCCCACTCTGTGGCTTTTGTAGACTGAACCAAACACACAGCCAGCTGCTGAAAGACAACGAAGAGCTTCAGGCAGACCACAAGACCCTGAAGAGTCTGCTGAACAGTGCCAAGCTGGAGCAGACCCGCCTGGAGGCCGACTTCTCCAAGCTCAAGGAGCAGTACCAGCAGCTGGACATCACCTCAGCCAAGCTCACCAACCAGTGCGAAGTACTGGAACAAGCCTATTACAGACATGGATGATTTAAATTTGTCTTCCTGACAGGATATAGATATATTTAGCTCAGCACATTACTTTTTGAATGTGTTTATATAGTGTTTAACCTTCTTCACAGTTTGACCTTATTTTATGGGCCATTAACTACACTAGGTTTGTGTCCCTATAGGCATACACATGAATGATACCTACAAACTCAAGGCATGCTAATGGGTACAGTCTTCAGCTTCCACACCAGAGATTCACAACAATCCTGTAAAAGTTATTGTACCCGCAAAGAGCCTAGAGGGAGCTGGTATTTGTGTGCTGTGTTGCAGCTACTGAGCCAGCTGAAGGGGAACCTGGAAGAGGAGAACCGACACCTTCTAGACCAGATTCAGACCCTGATGCTGCAGAACCGGACCCTGCTGGAGCAGACCATGGAGAGCAAGGACCTCTTCCATGTGGAGCAGAGACAGTACATGTATATACCCGCCTCTCTGTCATAATCTGCGCAAATACAGGCACAAATAATTATTAAGGCACATAGGAACTGTCCACCTGTCAGCTTTAACCCGGAGGAAGTTCTCTTTCCATCCAGTCCCAAGACAACACTCTAAGAGCACAAGACAAGATGGCACACATTCTGTTTGTCCTGCTGGAATATCTTAAGGTCATGTCACACTGGTTAATGTGAAAACCTGCTGACATAAATGTTATAGCAGCTCTAAATGGATCAAATCTCTTGCTGGTCACCCCTCAGCATGCACATGGCGTCTGAAATTTTGAGATCTTTCCATTCTTGCGTCCAACACTTAATAAAGTCACAGAGCTGAGCAGAGAGCGCTGTGCTCAGATGTGCAGAGTTCAGGATGACCTGCAGCCCAGTCATTGTTTATAACCCTAGGATAATATCCCGGTGAATTTTGCTGAGGGCATATTTTCCTCTCTACCTGAGTGATCGTTGGGGTCATTTCCTCTGTACAATCGGGGCCTTTCTTTCCCCCTCTCAGAGACAAACTGAATGAGCTGAGGAGGCAGAAAGAGAAGCTGGAAGAGAAGATCATGGACCAGTACAAGTTCTACGACCCGTCACCTCCACGAAGGTACACAACAAGCATCCAACAAGCATCACGTACATACAGATGCTAATGAAAGACATCCTCGTGATACTGTAGTCAGGGTATTTCACTTCTTCAAAACAAAAACAGCTTCCTTTCTCATATGGTGACTACGCCAAGGAAATCATCTTCATGCTACAGTTACCTGGCTGACTTTGGATAGCCTTTGGAGTCATTGAAGCCCAGACAAGTTCTGCCTTTTGCGCTCCAGGGTTCTTATGTGTTTATCGCAGCACTGAAAATTAGGGACCGTGTTACTTTGCACTGTGTAATTTTGAACGAATGGGATGGAAATTCTGTGCTTATGGTTCGTTTTGGTCATTCTTGCAGAGCCCTGCTAAGCAGGTATTTGTATGTATTGGATGTAAACCCCCTCTGCACGTTGACTCTATCTTGCATTCAAACTGCATTGTGCCAGAGCTTCACAATACCCTAGTCTGCTCTCAGTCACCGTGGCTTACTGCTCCATCATAGTAATGTGGCTCAGAATCTACCTTGCCAAAATTAGCAATCAGAAGATGAGAAGAATCATTTTTGCTGAAACCCCAAGCTGCGAGTTAATTGATTATTAATGAAGATTGTAATTATGCTTGAAAGGCATCAGCTTACAGTTCCCAGACAGGCAGGCATTTGATTAGACGTGACAAATCGATTGTTTGGATGTGAGGTGCACATGCAGGTTGACTGCAGAGCACGGTTGTCCCCAGCGTGAGTTTGTTCGCCATGGGTGCCTGCCGCTGTTTTACACACGTGTCCATCCTTCATTCGTGCTGCATGCAAGTGACTGTGCAGACAGTTGCTTTCCTGACAGTGATCTCAGCTTTGTAGTGTGAAAGTGTTGTAGATTAGAGAAACCGTGCGAGTAAGGTCCCAGGTGGCTGAAAAACACACGCATGCCTCTCACATCCCTCAAGTCATTCAGAGCTGAGAAACCCACGTCCTCTTGAATGTGATGTGAATTGCCGGCCATCTCATGGAGCTCAATGTGGACCTGGAAGGAGAAGACAAAAGGATGGGAATCATACTTTTTAGCGTGTTCCTGTCCCCCCGCAGGCGAGGCAACTGGATCACGCTGAAGATGAAGAAGCTGATCAAGCCGAAGAGCCGCGAGCGCATGCGTTCCCTGCCGCTGTCGCCCCCGCGCTCCGAGTCCGGCGAGGGCTTCCTGGGCCCGCCCCCTCCCGACAGCCAGGACAGCTCCTCCGTGGGCTCCGGCTCCAACTCCCTCGACGACACGCTGTCCCACAAGAAGAGCAGCAGTGAGTATGACCTGCCTCCTCCCCCAACACCACCTGCACACCGCTTCTACCATCACCACCAGCGTGTCAGGTCTGCTGACCCCTCCCACTGAAACCGCTGCTGAAATGACAGGGATATTTAGTTTGGGCCGATGCCGTACCCCTCCTCACTTGACTGAAATGGCTGGGGGATTCAGTTAGAGCAGGCCCTGTTCCCCACCTCACTCCCCTGATAGACCTAGCCAGACAGATTCCATCCACCTAAATACAATTGATCCCACCCCTTGGCAGTACAAGCATGTCTGGACCAAACAAATAGAATGAAGTACCTGCTAGTAACTACTTGTTTGTTGCTATTTAATTGCATTGCTTTTTGCTTTTAGGCCTAATGCACTCTGCTTGTTTTTCTCTATCTGAAAGGGAAGAGAGTGCAGCACACTCATTTGAACTGCCCCTCACATGGTATGCTAAAGGGGTGGCAGACGTGGGGGGGCACTTGACCGTAGATATGCAATTCAGCTGTCCTGTCGCTGTGGCTTTAGGCATGTCAACAAGTCATGACTCATCTTTTTTTGCAGTGTCAGACAGTATTAAAAGGTGCAATGTGCCCCTTTGCTGGTGAGAGATAACAGCACTCCCTACTCAAAAAGCACTGACCTTGAAATAGGTTACTTCAGCTATGTTATCCCCCTTCACTTGCACAGATTTAGAATCACACCAAAATCCCTCTATATGACCCTCTATATGTTGGTTTCCTTTATCTAAATCTAGTCAATTTCCATTTTCCTCCATTTACAGTAATGAGTAGAATCGATCTGTAGTTGTTGGTAGAATATAATTTTGAGGGATTCAGAACACATTGAATCAGATGAGGAATTTTCATACTTGATACTTCATTGAAGTTGTCACTATATACACACCTCTCATTGCTTATGTTTAAAGTGCAGTCAGACAGGGACAGTACTGAATTCTTTACCTGTTTCACACATCTTGCACTTGTAGACAGAAACTTGATTGTTCTTTGATTGTGAACTTTATGTGTTATGAATTTTCCATATTCATGGAGATGCAGCCTCACCACAGACCAATTCAGTGATGCTCATGGGCCAGTCACGGGTCTGTGAGCCAATTACAATCCACATCAGAACATGAGGCAGATGGCAGTGTAAACCTACAGTACCTGCAGTACTTTTAAATCTGTTATTTTCAATGAACACTGAAAGGCCTCTATCCATCTGTGTGATGTTTGCGCCTTTTAACGTGTCAGCCTTTGCATGCCAGGCGTCTAATGTGTCATCTGCTGAAACGCTGGCACTTCACAGGGTCCTGTCCTGTGTACTGCCACCCCCTTGCCCCAGCCCCTCATATGTCTGTGTTCATCTGGGAGAGACGTGTGTGTGTGTGTGTGTGTGTGTGTGTGTGTGTGTGTGTGTGCACTCTCACGTGTGTTTGAGAGAGCCTGATCCCTCCTCCTGCGCTCACAACCAAACTGGCCAGTCAGCCACGGGTCAGCGCCCTGGCCTCTCTGCCCCAGGTTCTCAGCATTATGTTAATGTCCATCTGTTCTCTTCTCCCTTCCCTCTTTATCTCCGTCTCCTCTGGCCTGTCTTGTTTCTCACCATCTTCTCTGGCTTTAAAGTGGCAGCACTGAAAAGGTTGCCCTTTATGAGGAACAAACCGAAGGACAAAGACAAAGTGAAGGCCCTCTTCCGCCGTTCCATGTGTAAGAACTGATAGTCCAGCTACTTCCTCCTATTGGCTGCACTTGTGTTTTTTCCTGCTCTTTTTATTCCCTTTTCTATTTTTTGTGCTAACATTTTTCTTGACCCTTTCCTTGCGTGTAAGCACTGGCCAGCTGGGTGAACAGTGCTTTTTGCAAGGTCTGTGGCTTTGCAATGCCCCCCTCTGGATGTAAATGCAGAGATTTTTGACAAACTTGACAGACTTTTCCTCACACACCGAGAGTTCACCTATCATGTAGTGATTTTAGTTAAATTATAAAAATAAGCAAGATTAACAGACTGCTGTAGGTTCTATATATTCCAGTGCAGTATTCCAAGCTTCTCACTCATTTTAACACTTTGGGGAAATGCAAAAAAATTAGGTATGATAAGAGTATAATAATAATTTGCAGGTCCATCAAACAAGGTTCTGTTTCAGTGTTAGTTTTCTTTTCAGCTTCATTTTTCATGCGTTTTTTTCCGTTAACTTTTTGGTCAAAACTTCATTTCATTGTACCTGTGAAGGCCCGTTGCTCCGTGAAGGATTCTGCATTCTTGTGTCGTGCTTGGATGTGTGTGACCTGCACTGTTTATGACCCTTTAGCCCCATGGATGCCTGCAGTGCGAGCTGTCTCCACACCCCTGCATCCCTCGCACACCCCCAACCCCTCACAGCTTCTCCACAGCTCATAGCAGGCATGGCTTGGCAGCACTGCTCTCCACCAACAGGGGGCTATCATGTTGGAGCTGAAATGGAGGCTGCAGACATGCTCTCTCTGTACCTTCCTCTTTGGCTGCCTATTTGAGTCTTCTTCTCTTTCTTTCTCTCTTTCTCTCTCTGCTCAAAGCTGCATTTCAGCTCTGCGCATGCTATGATAACACCAAAGTGACTGTTGCCTCATCGTGGAGGGTCCAGCATCTTTTTTAAAAAAAAAAGAAACCAGACACTCTGTTCTGTGTTGTAGTGAAGCATTCTGTCATGCTGCTCCCTGGAAATCCAGCACAGCCAACTGGCCACCATGCGAATCACACGTTGCCGCTCCGACTTTCCTTTCCGGGGACCAGCATGTCTAGAGGCAGGAAGCTGGCCTCACCCTGAGCCAGGGTAATTCATTTCTATTTCATTTCCATCTCAGCCATGAATGACCTGTTGCAAACCATGGCCCTGGCGGGGGGCCAGTGGGCCAGTAGCTCTGAGAACCTGGACAGGCCGGAGGAGGCCAGCACCGGGCAGCGGCGGAAGGAGCTGGGATCTATGGCCTACTCCACCACGGCCATCAACTACGCCACCCTCAGCCTCCCTGCCGGCCACAGGGCCAATCAGAGATTTAAGGCCAAAGGTAGAGCTAGGACACAATCCATCTTTTCCCTCCTTCTCATGTCTGCAACTGAAACTCCATTGCAGTAGAATGTCAAAGAAACAAAAAATGGCACAGCACGGTGTGAGCAGCTGTGTGTGTTTACTGGAGTGGTAATCAGAAAGTGAAATAAAGTAAATAAATCTGTCACAGTGAAGTGCTCCATAGGTGAGCACTCTGCTTTCAGCCAGGTGCTGCACTCTTTTTGGCATTCTGTTGTGTCTCTACTTACTGAACACGCTTTCCATCCTCCACTCCTGCTTTTAAACAGGCTGGCATGAGAACAAAGCCTATCGGATAAGACAGTGGCCCCGCCTGCTGCTGATGCAATGATCACATTTGTGTTTTCCTCCAGGCAATGCATCCTGTGAAGATGTTGCCCCACCGGCCCCTAACGATGCCAATGGCCTGAGAAGTCATGGTAAGCCAGGTGCCATGCGCGGATGCTGTGACTGGCATGTGGGACTCTGACGTACCATGGCATTTAAGACCTGTATATCTGTTTTTAATGTCCAGCATTGTCTTGGAATTGTCCTTTTTTTCACATTGAATCAATATCCTTACTTTTTGAGAATGAATATCCTTTTTTTCCAAAGTGAATATTGTACTTTTCCAGAATTAATATCCTACTTTTCCTAACTATCATAATTGGTAGATCATTTAGTAGTATGTGGGTTGTTTTCATTGTCTTACCAACCCATAGGTAATTTCCTCAATTTGGTACTGTCTTACAAATAATTAGATTTTCTGTCCTTCAGTAGAGCATTTGCATGAATGCATGCTGTACTTCAGAATCAATACATACATCATTTTAGCCCTGCTCAGTACAATACATTTAAAACTTTACTAGTGGACATAATTACCACAGTACCACAGATGTTACTGTAGTGGTTTCCATCAATTGCCAAACACACATTTGTTTTGGTATACATGCTGTTTCCCCTCTGAAGGAAGTTGCAGGCACACTTAAATAAGTGTTCATTGAGAAAACAATTACTCCAAAATTATTCAAATTCAAAGTTATTCAAAGAAAAAGTTCAACTGTTTAGTTTCTGCTATCACAACCATTAACAGAAATTTAAAAAAAGGGCATGCTCAGAAAAAAACATTTTTAATTTTTGGTATAAACTGGAACATGACCTACTATACCAGAGCAAGACTACTGCCAGCATGTTATCTTACTTTAATTTAGATTGTCATTGTTTCCCTGCTCTTGAACAAGCACCACATATAAACACAACCTGTGCTCCACTTTTGTTCTAATAGGCTAATAATTGTTTGACTTATAATTAAGGCTGTAATGCTTTGTAATTAATCTAAATTAATCACATATATCAATATTTGCTCTGAGAAGCATTTTATGTTCAAATTGTACTTTATACAACAGTTAGTTCTGACCAAGTAATTTTACTGGACAAGAGGCATTCCATGAGTGCTGATATTCAGTATAACAGCACTGGCACTTTTCACTATACGTGTATCACTCCGCTTTACAGATGTTCCGATGCAATCGTTGATTACACCAATGCAAACTTAATTTGCATTTACAGATAGCGCAAATGTGGATACATTTCGTGTATGATATAAAAGAACCTAGCTAACCTGCAGTTGGGTTTGATAAATGCTTAAATGCACAGTGATGTATGGGGTCAAGGGGCATCATAGAGTGCGATTAATCTGCATTAATTTTTTTGAGGCATTATTTTTTCTATAATATTAATTATAAATATAAATATATCAATTGAAATTAACATGTTATTTTGACAACCCTACTGATAATATACATATGGATTAATTCCCACTACAATTTTACACCAAAACTTAACATTTTTAAAACTAGCATCAGAAAAGAAATTTCACATTGACACAACACAGAGGGTTCAAACACAGTATAATTAAAATGCATTTAAACTGCATTTGCAAGGAAGTAATGATTGTAGCATATAACAAATGTGTTTACCTCCAAACTGCAAAATCAGTTATTAATTAAAATGATATTGAAATGATGGCACATACCTCATTGCTTCAACCCTCTTTCTTAAAACAAATAACTGTGATATAGATAGCCTGTCTCTTCTCACACACCTGTGTGTCACACACCCAGATGAGGGCCGTTTTACACAATAAGCAGACTACAGCCTGTAGTACATTGCCACATCTCACACAGATTGAACATTTTCACAAATGTAAATCCTCACTGCCCAGGTGCAGGTAATTATTAGTGCTATTTAAACAGGGACATTGTTGGATAGAATGAAATGTGACTAATAACTAACCACAACATTTAACATAATTACATCTGCATTTATAGTAACAGGGGATGTTGTCTTTTCTCTGATTTGAGGTTCACATGCAGTTTAAATATATGTCACAAACTTTCATTTGTCATAAATATTTGTAAAGTTTCTTGTCATTTGAAAAAAAACTGAACACAAAAAACAGATTCCTTGCAATAAATGTATAGGGAGAAAAAAGTTTGCCTAAACCCTGAAGTGCTCTGTATGACACATTTGTTATTGTGTTGTTGAGTAAGAGCCCATATGATCTCTCTAACCCACTCAGATGTTTGTGTTGAATTGGTCATGATGGGCGGTACTCACCATAGTTCTATTTCAGTTCATTCAATTCAGGTAATGAATTAAAATTTCCATTCATGAATTGAATTTCACTACATTACCTGTGTTCACTGAATTGAAATGGAACTGGCCCCAACTCTGCTGCCCCCCAGCTCTGTCTGTGCCTCTTCTGCAATATGCAGAATCTCCTGTAATCAGTTGTGACTAGCCCTTGCCATTTGTGTCTCCCCCTCCTCCCGGACCTGACCTTTGTCTGTCACCTTTCCTGTGTCATCTGCTAATGATCTGTTCTACCCTTCCTCCCCTTCCTGATCCATCCTTATCCAGTTTCCCCGGCCGTTCCATCTCCCGCCCCTTCGCTTGCCTTCCCCAAACTTCCCCAGTGGGCCCCCTGGAGGTCCCGCGGGCCCATCACCTGTTGTAAGGCACCGGTTTCTCTGTTTCTCAGTCACTTGTTGCATGGCACCCCGTGCTTGTGCCATCTGTTGCACCCCCCCCGTCAGTTTCATGCCTCCAACCCTGCTGGCCACATTCCACTTCCACAGTGGCAAACTTTGGTAGTAGCAGTACCACCACCAGCAGCAATGCTAACTTCTGCTCTCCTCTACCTCTTCTCACTTGTCCTTTCGTGTTTAAGTGCACATGACTATATCTGGCAAATACATGCATGTTGTTGCAAGGTCTCTGCTTTGAGCATTTATGTATATTTTTTCAAGTCAAGGGGTCTAGGGGAAAATGTGTGGTCTCAACATAAACATATCTGGGGAACAAAACTGAGCCCAGATGTTTCCCTTCATATCTCTACCTGAGAAATGAAGGGTTCTTCAGTTCACATGTCAATTCTGATCAGCACAGAAGAGAGCATATGTTAAAACAAACTATGTTAAAACATTTCTTTCTGCATCTGTGAGTGGTCACTTACTGCTTTGTTCATAAGCATAAACATGTTCTCCATTATATAGACCTTATTGGCTTATTTGGCTCCATACCTACCGCTGCTTCAAAGCTTGTTCTGTGACACTTCACTACTTCACTGTCACTGGTTATGCTAATGTATTAACATACTACAGCATGCCGCTTTCTCATGTTTGCTTTCTGGCACTCAGTTTCATAAATTATGTATTAAAATGGAAGAGACTGTGATCACTGAGCATAGATCAGTTACTAGGGTATTATCTGAAGTCTTCAAACCTGATATGCGCAAAATATGGGCCCCTCAGCATTTCTGTGAAAATGCTAATTCTGTAGAATCTTGCCTCATCCAGTCTCCAGCATTGAGTCTCTGATGAATGCACTTGTTATTTGATCTATTTTTCTGCAAGAAATTTTCCCACAGCCTGTGATTCTGATGTAGCCATTTCCATCCCATATCCTCCATCCTCTGCACTCAGCCCATAAATATTCAGCCAAGACTAAACAGATGAAAATGTAGACGTAAATAAACAGACGTGAATGAGCAGCTGGATGCGGCTGAGTTGTGCCTGCTCTCCTGTGTCTGATTGGCAGGGCTGCAGCAAGACCCTGGCTCTCACATTTCTGATTCATTGTCCTCTGCCTCCACGGGGGTAAACAAACTGGCCACATCCCAAAACCATTCTGTGTTCTCAGCTTCTCAGTGGTTGATAAGAGCGCTGTAGCTGCTATAACAGTTTTCACAATATGACTGTTTTATTTCTATGGAGAAGGAACTTGTCCTTCAGTGTAATCGTTTCTTTTCTCACGCTATTGTGATTCTGTCATGTGACATTTGCCATGTTTTTTATGCTTTTATTCGAGTAGTTGCACAATTTTGCCAACGACATACTCAACTGTCACTTGTAGTTTTTGTTGCCGTGCTCCCGTGTTTAAATTAGAAAGGTCTTTAGAAATTAAAGGATGAAGTTTCTAGTGAATAAAACATCACTGTACAAATAAATAAAAAATGCACAATAAGTGAAAGGGTGAATATGATGTGGGTCCATTAATAAAACTAGGAGGCTTGGCTGTTTCTCACCTTCAGTTCCTCTCTTAAATTTACTATGTCAACAGGCACCCTGAGCCAGTTTGTTATCACAGTTACCACTGTGTCTGTATCTTAACTACATGTCCCATGGTCCTACTGAATAATTCATGGCTAAACAGTAGTTTATTTACAAACAAGATGAGATATTCAGTGTGTTTAGAGGTTTGACCTTGCTTGTATGCGAATTGTGTGCTTTTATTATAGGTTGTTAATAGGGGTGCAACGGATCACAAAACTCACGGTTCGGATCGTACCGCAGTTTTTGAGTCACGGATCGGATCATTTTTCGGCTCAGAAAAAAAAAGGGGGGGCAAATATAACTTTGCTTTCTATTAATTACTTAAAGAACACTTAAAGCAAGGAAGTTTTGCTTTTGCGGTAGCAATGATTTCCATTGCCGTGTAGGAACCACCGGACTCACGAGTGCGTAATATTGCGACAGCTTCGACCGCGACATAAATTCCGAGCGCTTGTTCTGCTGTTCTTCAGCTGTGTCCGAAATCGCTCCCTATTCACTATATAGTGTATATGTATACATTTTACACTTGATCGCTGGACTTAACTGCCAGCTAGCTAGCTTACGTTAGTTTCAACTAATTTGAACAGATGAAGCTGGGTGCTAGTTCTTTCATTAAGTTAGCTAATGATAGCTAGATAGGTAGTGGTATTATCTAGCTA
Source organism: Megalops atlanticus (assembly GCA_019176425.1). Classification (NCBI taxonomy): domain Eukaryota; kingdom Metazoa; phylum Chordata; class Actinopteri; order Elopiformes; family Megalopidae; genus Megalops; species Megalops atlanticus. Next base: position 72,695,809 of record CM032875.1, on the reverse strand, counting down.
GCAGGTTAATGTCAGTTGCAACTGGCTAGTCACTTAGCTAGCTAGCTGGCACAGTTAGACACAAAGATGTTCATACAAATGTTCGAATAAACTTGCAAACATAAAACTATATCCAGAAAATTATTAAATTATTGTGTGACTGTGAATAGTGAGTGAGTGAACGAGTGAGCGATTTCGGACGCGGCCTTCGTCTTCGCAAGGCTTCTGCTAAGTAAGGTTGCCGGTTTTTAAAATGGTGCTTGTATCTTTTCACTGCAACTCTGCATCGAGATTTCGGGAATTATTACTTTAAAAAGTAACAGTGGCAGTAAAACTGTATTTCACACTATTATGGTTAAACTTTGCAATTAATCCGCGGTTCAGATGCGTGCCGAACCATGGGGGGTGATCCGTACAGATCACGGATCAACTACGATCCGTTACACCACTAGTTGTCAACATGTGCTTGCTGGCAAGTGTGTGTATTGGTAGTAGCTGTTTGCATATACAGCTGGAAACACCTGAAAGTATTAAAAAATTGTCAGACTTCCCACTGTTGTGTAATTGAAATTGTGTTTGAAATCTATTTCTAAAGTTTGTGACCAGATTAATTCATAATACTTGAATTGGTGTTTCGTCTTTGTTCCCAGTTACAGAGTCACAGAAGCAAATTCCATCTGCATGTTTTTTCTAACTACCATTTGTGAGCTGTTGCTTTACTTTTTGGGATTATGTCAGGGACAGTGTGCCACGGCATCCTAGGAACAATTCTTTTTGCTTGTAACCTTGCCTCACCGCCGTTGCAGCTTTGCAGAAATGCTGCATGTTGGCAGGGACGGGTGGGAGTGCGGGTGAAAGGGCATTAACACCCCGTGTTCCCGGCAGCAGGCGCGGTGAACGGCAGCCACAGCCGGCCCCACAGCGAGAGCAGCGGGGAATTCAGCCCCGGCCTGGACCACGAGGCCTGGTCCTGCGGCAGCAGCCCCGTCCAGCAGCCGCTCTCCCAGAGGCTCTGCCGCCAGAGCCCCCTGCTCCTCCGCAAGAGCCTGGAGCCGCCCGCCACACAGGCCAAGAGGAAACCCACAGAGGAGGCCAAAGACCCAGCAGAGGTGCGTAGTGTGTCAGTGGTGGCGTGGTGCTCAGGGCAGTGTTCTTAAGTGGAGGGATCCAGATTCAGTTCCCACTGCCATGGTGCCCTTAAGCAAGAGGCTTGACCTTAACTGCCTTAGCAAAATATCCGGCTTTACAAGTGGATAATGTACAGACATGACAGTTATGCTCCCCACCCTGGGTAAGGGTATATGGTTTGCAAGTAATGCACTATTGTAATTTGTCCACCTTTTCAGTCAATTTATTTTTAATTCTTTGTCAACCAAGTCTCTCAATACAGTATTGAATTTAAAGAATGTAAGGGTTTAAACAATTTATTTGGAACTTATTTGGAAGTCGCTCTGGGTAAAAGCATCTGCTAAATGAAGTAATGTAATGTAATAATATAATTTAAAATGGAGTTTTAAGTCTACCAGATCTTCACTGTACCTTTACATGGCATTGTTCCCAACTCAAGTTTGAGTTGAAGTGACCATATGTGTCATAGTAATGTCATATCCCTAATACATGGTCTTTGCTACACAGTCAGGTAGCCAGGAAAAGCTGACAGCAGAGGCATCGAGGCCGTCCGGCGACTCGTCGCCCCCTGTGCGGAGAGAGCAGCTTGAGCGGGGCTCCCTTCCCAGAACGAAGGGCATCATGAGGTCGGCCAGCGGGAGGGCCACGGTGGACTCCTCAGAAGGGCGGCTGTCTAAGCCAGGGCAGGGGGTGCGGCCCAGCCTGCGCAAGGCCGAGAGCACGCGGGTCAAGGGCTCAGCCCCCCGTGCCACGCTCGGCGCCCAGGGCAAGGCCACCTCCATGTCCGAGCGCCTCAACTCCTCCTCCTCCACCTCCTCCTCCTCCTCCTCGCTACGACAGAAGGATGCAGGCGGTGGCGGTGGCGGCGGCAGCGGGCCCGTCTCCACCTCGACCTTGCCCCGTGCCAGTAGCGTCATCTCCACAGCCGAGGGCACCACGCGCCGCACCAGCATCCACGACTTCATGGCCAAGGACAGCAGGATGCCCGTCTCGGTGGACCCCTCACCCACCAAGGCGGGGCCCCGGAGCCAGCCCCCGCTCAGTGAGTATCCCCTAGACTCCCTACCCCACAGCCTTGTAACACCATTGCCCAAGTCCTCCAACACGCCCGCAACCAGCGGCACTCTGCCCAAGGAGGCCCCTGATGCCTCTAGCCTGGAGCCTTTCCTGGGCTCTGCATTCACTGTCGATTCGGTCTTTATGGACACCATTTTCAGCGAGTCTGTGTTCTCCTGCCCTGGGAAGAACCACACCTTCCTGTCTCTCAATACCTCCCTGGTTAGTAACATCAGCGGTCCACCTGTCAAGCACAGCAGCTGGCCCACCAAAGCAGGACAGGAGCCCCAGGGGAAAACCAATCAGAGCCAACACAACGGCCAAGCCCCCAGCCCCCCCGACTCTACAGCCAACTTTGATGTTACTGCCACTGAGCACGTGATTGTTGAGCCCACATCTCCCACCTTATCCTCTGAGGACAAGCAGTCCTTGTGGTATGAGTACGGCTGCGTTTAAACAGGTTTACTCGGAGAGATAGGGGACGGGTTCTCGTGCGCTCAGCAGTGACCGGAAAAGAGAATGCACATGCCATCAGATTTCACAGTTCACTTCACTCAGCCAGCCTGGCCTTTAACTCTGTTCATGCATGTTTTGACAAAGCACTATGACATACTGGATTTGGGTTGCTTTTTTTTCTGTTACGTCACTATGGTTTTGAGGTTAATGCATGAATGTTAGCTTTTCTTTAACATTATATGTTTCTTTTTCTTTCACTCTGTTTTTTTTTTTTTTTCATTTTATTGGTTGTAAATGTATTTGTAACTTTTAACCCTCTGTGCCTTTGTCCATTATATGTAAATAAAATCTACATTTCAAAGATGGGGTTGGTACAAACAGGCAGTCATAATTTGTGGTTACAAGGCTGAAATATGCTACTATAAAAAATAAATTTATAAGTAGACTGCTTGTGCTTTTACACTTTGGCTTGTAGAAGCTAGATTTGAGACTGCCACCTGCCACAGGATATCCCCGAATGTCTCTTCCTAAAGCCAGGTAGTAAATAATTAAGTTTTAAGTGATTGTGAAAGTATTATAGACAATTATTACAACGTTTGATCTTATTTTGATAATGCAAGATACTTAACCTTTTTTTATTTTATTTTTTTTTTTTTTTTACTTCATTCATGGTTTTGGATGAAGTCTCAATTTGCATATAATCTGCATATAAACATCAACATCTATAACATTTTCAATGTGGTTGATATTTAAGCAAAGTTGTAGTGAGATTTAATTTGTGGTTATTTTCCCTATTTAAATTGTTGATCATTTTGCTTGAAACATATTTCTCTGCCTCTTGCATCTCTTGAAGAGCCCTGTGCTACAGCCTATTCCCACGTTTTATTTACTGCGTTACCCTCCCACTACCAGAGGAGTTCTGAATTGTTTTGCTGTATCAGTCACCCTGTCCAAAATGAATCCATGTCTACAAACCCCAGATGTTTAAAATGGTCAGCATTATGTGCGTTTTTTATGTTTTTTTAGTTATTGTGTTCCAAAACCATTTTGTTTTCTGTTTGTGTTTTGAGATTGCCATGGTTATGCTTTTTTATCTTAGAAGTAATTGTTTTTTGTACTTTTTATTTGTACCAGAAATCCTGTACGAGTTTCATTACCCAGCATTACCACCCTTATCCTTCTATCATGATCATTCCATGTTTAACGTTTGTCTGTTAAGATACGGATGACAAGTGTCTGCCTTTCCCTTCAGGCAATAAGGCCTTCAGACTCCCTTTGTTGGAAATGTTCTGAAGACAGATCCACCTTTCATACTCTGCAGATCTTCTAAAATAATTAACTTTTTTCAGTTCATTGTGTTCAGCATAGTATGATTCCTAAAATGCAAAGATTGAACCGTGGCTAACCTTGCCACGCAGTATCCCATGACATTTAAAAAGCATGCTTGGTTAATATACCAGAAACATTAAGGGGATTGTGTAAGTTTATATTTATTTATTTATTCTACTTTTTTTTCTTATTATTGTTATTGTGTTAGCACCCCATTGCTTACATATATGTAACAGCTCATGCAGAGATATAATGAGAGATGCCTTTGTTCTGCAGATGTGGAAGGTTTACAAGAGCGCAGAAAGTCAAAAGGCAGGACTGGGGAGCGGCAAAGCTCGTAAATGTAGCCCCCCCTCGTAGCGGGCTGAAGTGGTGAGTCCATGTGGGGCATTTTGGAGCTCCAGATTGTTCACTAACATCATCCCATACACTACAGTGTAACAGTGTCAGAATTGTCCACTTCCTTCTGACCTGGATTTACCATGTCAGTGCAGGGAAAAGTCTGGAGTCTCATCTGCATTTAGCTCTGTGGGGCTTCTGCTTGGTAAAAGTATGTACATACCAGTTCCAAAAGAAAATACATCCTGTACATCACTTGGTACATTCTTCTGTTTGGTCGTTTTGGTGATTTTTGTTTTGTTTTGTTTTGTTTATATACCTCGTTTGGCTGTAATAAATTGAATTACTTTGAGATCATGTCCAGTTTCAGTATTTTGAGAGTTAGTACCATGTAAGTTGTTACATCTTGCATGGCTCTTGTGTCTGAATGACTTGAACCTGCCACTCTGTCTCTGTTGCCTTCCAGTGCATGCTGACTCATCTTTACTCTGCATCTTTGTGTATTTGTCATTACTGATGTGGCATTTCTGCTTCTAAGTTTGCTCTCTGTCTATTTCTCTTGACCCTTTTCTGTCTTCCTCCTACTCAGAGAGAAAAGTGACCTCGAAGCTCTCATTTTGAAGCCCTTAAAATCTGGTTTTACAAAGGTGGTCTTCAGTGAAAAAAGACTAACATCTTGTAATCTTGTAAAACAAGATTAATTGGGTTCCTAGATTTCCTACCTTCCTTGAATCAAGGAGCAAAAAGACTCCCTCCAGAAACTGTGCTATGACTTTTTAGACATATTTTAATGGCATATTGCACTGCCATCGGGATTGAACATATATGCACACTTTGACAAATATTCTGTGCCAACACTCACCTGTTAAAAATTACTTGCTGGACTCTGATTTAAGTATAGCTTTGTGAATTTGAAACTTTGTAAATGACAAGCATGTGCACACAACATCTTGCCTGTGGAACTGCTGATCTCAATGCTCAGTGCATTAACTTTAATAGCATGTGGAGACCAGACATAGCCAACCACATTCTGCATGGAGCAATCAACATTCTGGCCTCCTCAGCAAATGGACATTGCTGGAAGTTCCCATCATTTTTACAGTACTACAGGAAGACTGCTTTCTTTCCTCCTGCCTCATCTTCATCACCGCAGGGATTACGAATACGAAACTCTGCGAGGAAATGTGCTGATCTTCAGGGTGAAGCACTCAGTGGTATTTGCAGATTTTTAGTTCTATCTCTGTCATGTGTGACTGCGAGTGATCGTGTACAGTTCATGTCCTTTTCCATGTTTACATCTACATAAATGCATTTGATGTGAGCAAATCTTGAGGTTTGTGTTTTTTTTTTCCACAATGTAATCCCATGTATATCCTTAACTTTTAGACTTGAACACAATACACACAGTAGATCACGTTTCTTAGACTGAAATTATAATCCATTAGATCCATTAAATTAGATACGAATAAACAAATTATGTTCTCATCTCTGTAAAGGTATGTGATTTGCAGCGCTTCCAAACAATCAGACTATATTGATGTGATATTTGCCGCATGACAGGAAATAATCTTTGGCCACTGAGTAACTATCTAACAAGATATGAACCAACATGGAGAAAGGCGCACAACTGAAGAATAATGGTTATGACTAAGGACCCAGTGAGAAGCCATTATACAGGCCACAGAAGCGAGGTGAGTGGATGTTTGAGTTTGTGAAGGTCCTGCAATATGTATGGCGCTGGTTTTTGCTTTTCCTTTGGATCCCAGTCAATTCCTAAGACATGGCTCTTCAAAAAAAGTTGTTGTACCCCATAGAATAACAACCCTTATATAGTCCCCTCCACAATTATTGGCACCCCTGGTAAAGATAAGTAAAAAGGGTTGTAAGAAATTCGCCTTTTGGCAAATTTGCTTTGGAGAAATGCTTGGAAGTGAATGCGTACCATATAATATTATCCTGTTTAAGACCTGTCCTGTTAACATTCAGATGGTATTTTCATGAAAGATAAACATAGATTCATTTGTTGAAATGTCATAAGGGAGAAAATAGTGGGAAGTTTGTGATGTCATGCATTTCATGTAGTTAGGGCAAATGTTCAGGGATTCAAGATATTTCACAGCCCTAGGATATCTCACAACCCTCTGACTTCTAACACTGACTCAGATTACTTTCTTTACACTGCAAAAAAATTAGTTCAAATCTGGAAGACTGCATTTCAGTTTGTACATTTTCTAATTACTAGGTAATCCAGGAACCATCATCATTTATATTATTTTGTCAGAAACATGGAAAACATGTTCTACCAACATTTTTGTATTTGGGGTGTCCACAAAAAATGTTTTTGGTGTACAACAATACTAAGTTATTCAACTGTATAAGGTGCTTGTTCTGTATAAATCAGTGGAAACTTGCAAGAATAGATCTGCCTTTAAAATGGTCAGTATCAAATTGAAGCAAAGTTAAACTACACAATAATGGCCATGTGCCCTCACACAAACCAAACGATAACTTTCAAAGCAGATCTGCCCAGATTTCAACAGCAGATATGTTTCGTAAAATCTTTTAACTTGGCCCTGTGTTTTTTTATCTTACTATATGAAGAAAATGAGGTCTTTCAAACCTTTTGTCACATTCAAGTATGTTTACTAAGATACCATGGTAGGCTCGTGTGACAGGCATTCAAAACATAGCTGCAGTGCATGATTACAACAATGTGATGTCACAAATAAGGTCTTTGTTGTAGGCACTCTCCTTATGTAGTGCACTATGTTATTACATTATTAACTATGGGAACTATTATTAACTATTTAGGGAAGTGGCTGAGTGAGTCATTTGGGATATGCTCACAGAAAATAGTGGTAGTGGCTTGCAGTTAGCTTGATTTTATCAATAAGTGACTGAGAGAGGTGTGTTTTTGTATTACTCATCACAGTATGCCACAGTAAACCATTGCCCATATGTGTGTCCTTCATGGCTGCATATATGGAGCACTGCTTTATTATTTTACAATCTACTGGGTACCAAAGTACCAGGAAAAAAACAAAATAAGGAGCTGTCAAAACAACAAAGTGTGTTCCAAATATTTTGTTAATGTCTGTATCATTATCTATATCTACATCTGTATCTTACCTAAAATAAGAGGGAAAGAATTTTCATGGATATGAACTAAGTTTTCCTCAAAGTTGTCAGCTGTTCTAAATCTCCCTCATGATACTAATAAATGGGGTTAGAGTAACACAACAAGCATCCAACATGTTCTATTATTATTGTAAAAATGCAATGATAATGTCATACTCATCCCTGAGTTTGCAAAGATATAGAAGGATATAGAAGCACATTTCCACAATAACAGAAATTTTTTTTTTAACATTAACTGGGTCCTCCAAATACTTTCATTAAACAAGTTGCCTCCATTAGGGGTGCCATTTGATACACATGAGCATTGTCTGGAAAAGAATGTAGCTTTCCATTATACTGCTGAAGAAGAAAAAGCCTGTGACAGACTTTTTCAATTTTTATCTGTCTTTAACTGTTTCTTTTCTCCTGTTTTCCCAGGCATCTTAGATGGAGAAACACACATATATTCTGTTAATACTGTCATCCTACATGGGGTGTATAACAGTAATAATAAAATGTTTTGTGTATTACATATGTAATATACACCTGCTCTATCCTCCACTAAGGACTTATCACTGAGGCCTTCTTAAAAAAAAAAAAAAAAAAAAAAAACAGGGTTATGTTTCTTTTTTCCTCACATTCATTATAGATCACCACTTGGTAAAACTGACTGTTGCAAACAATGTTCAACCCCATTGTTTGCAACAGTGGTCTTATACACAGTGAGGATTCCACATGCATTTCCTATAGAATGTCATGTGACAAGATGCCAGTGGCCTCCATTGTGACATCACTGCAATGTATCAGTGTGGGTCATTTCATGGACAGCACATTTTCATTAAGATTCCATTTTAATCCTGCCATGACTAAAATGTATTACTGATATAGAAGAAAGCAGATTTAGGGGGGTATTCATGGATCACTCATGGCTGAAATACTAAGATGAAGGTGGTCATCAGACAAGGGATGACAGAAAAAAAGAAATGAAATTTCTGCAGAAATGTAGGAAGACTTTCAAACTTGTAAGTGGCCTACGATTCTGGACTTCAGATATGTGTCTCAAAGTTACCCATTGTCTGTATAGGCACATTGAATGCAGTTTCATAAATCAGTGATATGGTATTTTAACATATTTGATGAATTAGGTTTAAGAGAAAGTAATATTGCTCTTATATGGATCCTTATGTGGCACTAGGTGAACCCCTTTATGTAGGGTAATACTGCGCTCAGAAATCTTTATTATTTAGACTAAATTTTTACATTAGTTTGATGTAGGTATTTTTACATATTTGTTACATGTGTATTATGAGTATGTCCAAAATTATAAAAGATAAAACCTGACAACAACCAGATGGTGGACACCCGCTAGCCTCTGCTCATAGTGTGAAAAAAAAAAATAAATCACACTTGTGAACTTGAAAGCAGTGTATGGCTATTTTATTAATTTTTATGTTTATGTTTTAACAAATATATTTGAAGTAGTTTATATCCAATAGGATAACATGGTTTACATCAATTACTTGAATGTCACAGTGGTAATTAGTGATGATGTTTGAGCTACAGTGCCGCTCTTTCAATGTCCTAACTAAATTAAAACATAAAATAATAGTTAGACTCAGGTTAATTATTTTTGAGCATCTCCATTGTAATTGGCACTGTGGTTCCTTGCCTGTTTGGATTCATTTTCATGATGTGAAGCCTCCTTAATTCTTTATGAATTCTTAGACAAGGCTATTTTATGCCTACTTTCAGCTGCATATATTTGACCACTGTAAGACGCAAGTACTCACTTTCATCACTAGAGGGTGTCTTTCTCACACCTGACATGTTGACTGGCATTCATGCACTAAGCTGAACAGCACAACTTTTTTGCATGCTAGGTGCCTTTGAAATTGGCTGTATGTGCCATTTCTCTCCATTGAGTACCATATTACACGTTTAAGAGAACCCAGTTCTTGGTTCCTATGAGCAGTTTTTAAACAGCATTAATATAGGAATGACTTTGTGGTATCGATCACTGTATATGGTTGATTCTAATATCAGTGTTTCTTATAAGAGGAGTACACTGTAACACCAAATGATAAACAAAGATTAGATATTAAAGAAAAAATATAAGTATTTAAGAGAATCAGGATGATTTGTTTTAGACTAAAGTCTATTTTGTGTATATGATAGTTTTGAATGCCTCATATCAGGGCTTTGGACACAGCTGTCATGAGCCAAAGCATCATCAGGAACCCAACAAAATGATACAGATACCAGAAGCCTTCAGAATCCAGTTGGTTGAGAAAGAGAGGAAGATGGCAGCAATTCGTGAGGAAGACCAGCAGGCTGCAGACCAAAAGACTAAGGGTACTTTTACGCACCACATGTCTTCTTCATCCCAGAAAACTCCACTTCGGCCTTTGTGTAGTGCTCTGACACAGGACAGAAGCATCACCCTTGTCCATATGAAGAACCTTAGAGGTGAGGACCGGGCCAACCCAATGTTCAACACCTGCAGCACCACTGTAACAGAGCAGAAGAGGTGGCAAAAGCACAGCAAGCTGCTCCCCTCTCTGCCCGTGGTTCGTCCCAGGAAAGACAGGATCAAAAGAAGGAAGCGCAAGGGCACAAAGGCCTGTGAAGCCTTGTCTCGTTCAGCAGACAGCCTTGAAGATGAAATTAGGACCTTTTGCAGCTACATACTGAGTGGAAAGGCCAAGGAGGCTGAAGCAGAGAAGATGCAGGAGACAACTGAGATGGTCTCAGATGAGGGCCCTGCAAGCCCTCAGGGAAGCACAGATGACCTCAGCATGACCAAGACGTCCCACATTCTCAAACCAGCCTCACCGAATGAACAAAAAAGCAAACTCCCCTGTCTGAGGAGCACACAAGCCCTCATGACGAACGGCAGCACCATGCAGCAATCCAACACACAGCTGCTGCTCACATCCAATCAGCAAACAAGCAAACCCCCTTGGCAAATGGGAATCCAAGCCCTGAAGAAGAGCAGCATAACCCAGCAGTCCCATCATCCCAAGCCACTCTCAACCACTGTGTTACCAATAGACCTGCCCCTTTCAAGGAGAATCTCCCCTGTGATGATGACCTGTATACCTCTGACAGGAGGCTCAGGTCAGCATTGTTATACAATGGTTTTTTTTTCCATTAAATTTCCATTTTAGTGACCATCTCTTATTTGAAAAACATACAAGCATAGCCATGGGATACCCAGAAGAAACCTACACAATTTATAGAACATTTTTTAATGTATTAATAGAAAATTTGACAAATGGTTCAAAAGGAAAAAAAGGCACCGTGTGATTTAGAATGCTCTGTGGGTTGTGTTCTGAATGTCATGTGCCTGTTATTGATCATGCCTGTTGGGGCCCCATCAGACAACCTGTCCCAAGGGTCTCATATCCAGAACAACATGGACCAGGAGCAGCCAAGACCATTCCCCAAACCCAAGCTGATAATGGACAAAAGCCTCCAGCTGCTCAGTTCGGATGCCTGGTGGGTGTAGACTTTACTACTAGTTGTAGTTTTGGTATTAGAGGCAAAATAGGGGTAATATAGTTTTTTTCTTTCTTTTGTGGGAATGGGACAGAGTATCTGATTATCTTTGACTGTCAATCTCACTCCTTTTTAGAGGTATTAGAAGCTCTGCAGAGTGTGTGTAGATGACTGTCAGGAAAGAAGCAGATACTTCTTCAAGGAACAATTGAGTGGAGCTGTATGTTAAAGTGCATCCTCTTATTCAGCTAATTTGTGTTTCAGGGAGATGAAGATTGAAGGCCTGACCTGTGTTCGTAGGCTGGCTCAGGGCCACTCGGATGTCCTAAAGACCAGGCTCCACGATGTCTGCCTGGCCATCATACAGGAGGTTTGCTGCCATCATTTTGGGTACATAGTGTGTTGTGTCACTGTGTAGAATGGTGCTAATAACATGTATGGGCATATTTGTTTCTGTGTGTGTGTGTGTGTGTGTGTGTGTGTGTGTGTGTGTGTGGGGGGGTGGGTGGGTGTCAACAGGTGCAGAACCTGCGCTCTCTTGTTTCACGAGCTGCCGTGGCAACACTGGGAATCTTATACCTCCACCTGCGGAGAGGGATGGATAAGGAGCTCAACTGGACAGCCAAAGCACTGCTCCACAAAGCTGGGGAGTCAAATGCCTTCATACGGGTGGATGTGGACATCGCCCTGGGCCACATGGTGCAGAATTGTACCCATAGTCGCATCATGAAAGCCCTGCTTGATGGGGGCATGAAGTGAGGGAGAACTCATTCATTATATAACCATTAACAGGAGCATTTTGAGTTATTGTACAGGCAGTTACTTGACTGAACTGACAACAAGGACTTTGGAATCAAATCCCAGATGGACAAAGACTGGGTGTTCCATTGACATAGGCATAACTGCATCATTACGTTTAAAACAATGATGTATATTGCCCTTTTCGAGAGTGAAACAATTTTGTCCCCGTGACCCCCAGGTCCAGAGTCTTAACCTCTGCTTCATACCTTTGCCAGTACATAGATTCTTGCATTTGTGAGACTGTTTCTTCCAAACAATGTTTCTTTCTCATAGTGACAAGAATGTTGCTGTGAGGGAGTGCACTGCCAGGCATTTGGAAGTGCTTGTGGAGAGCATGGGGGCTGCTCGTCTCCTGCGGTGTAAGAAGGAGCTCATGGACTGCTTCCTGCAAGCTGTCAGCCGAATGTCGCAGGACGCCTCACAGGAAGTCAGGTTGGGAACGCTTCTGTTTGTCCACACAGGCAAAGGACTTTTGAAGGTTGAAGCACCACTGATTGCTATACCCATCTTATTCTTTAGGTGCTGCAGCAGGCAAATTCAGCAAATGCTTTCAGCCCACAAGAACTTCAGTGACAAGATAAAGTAGTGCATCCCACAGAGACTGTTCCAGAACATCATCTGCCTAAGGTACAGGTTCCTGGGCATTTAGTTACCTTGGGATTATAATTGTGAACACATCAAGCAGTATGGTGTAGTGGTGAGGAATTGGACCCTTAACCCAAAGGTTGCTGGTTCACTTCTCAGTATGGGCACTGTTTAAGTTGGTGGGGTACTTAACCAAAATTGTCTCAATGCATAACACATAACTGGTATAGGCTAATGTAAATTCCTCTAGATCAGAACATCTGCTAACATAATGTAAGATAAAATTAGCATGGAGCTGTCACCCAGGATAGCATGTATTGCATTGTGAATAATCCAAGATTTTACTTCTGTTTCTTGGCAGGGAGCTTGAAGGGAGGCAGGGAGACAAAAGAACTGTGTCCTTTGACTGAACTCAGATGGTTGGCACAGCAGGACAAATATGAACTTGAGTGAAACAAACTTCTGACTGTAATATTCCTTTTTTAAATAATCAATGTAAATCCCACTTCGCAAAACATAAGGTAATAACTCACTGATTAGAAAACATCAGTTACCCACGCACACACATAAACACTCACACAAACACATCCCACAGAGAGTTAGCAGAACCTATAGCAAAACTGGTATGAAAGCACCATCAAAGGGACATTAGCCATTGCTTTATGTAGTGTTGCCCCCCATTCTCTGTCCTCACTGCAGGTTTTAGTTAAAATATACAAAAGCATGGGTTGTAAAACTATAATAATTGTAGTGCCAACTATATTTTCTCACAGACTAGCCAAACACATGACACAGGAGCAGAATCAAAGAAAAACATTGAGCCAGAAGGTGATATTACCTTGTGTAGTGCTAGTCTAGGCAAATTTGATATTGATATTAACTTCTGTAGTGCTATTCTAAGTACATGTGATCTGGGACAGGCACCATCACAAACAGGTGATCCCTATTGCAAGTTAGCCAACAGGAGGTAGCTGGCTGTTCACAGGCATCAGCTATATGATTTTATGTTGTGAATGTGAGCAGCACCTACTCTGAAGTAATTCCCATTAACATGCAGATGTAACACCAGATGAACAGACAGCATCACAAAGAGTTAGCTAGAGCTACATGTGATTGTGAAAGGACAATAAGAAGCTAGTGTATGATTGTAAATACTATCATCAGTATTTATTTTGGTTTATTAAACTTAAAACTTCATATCTTCATTTTCCTTATGCAAAAGCCTGGCCCAACAGGCCTTGAGTGGATGACCACCACTAGATGGGGTATGATGGGCATTTCTTGACTGAATAAGTGGACCTAACATAACCATACACTGTGAAACACACCCAAATTAACTACAACAACACATATGAATGGACAACTTGCAGCTGAATGATTTAATAACACAACAAGCACAAAATTATTGTAGGCAATGGTACAATGCACATTCAGTGATATTTAATGAAGAGATAAATAACTTTAATAACTTCAACTGACAAATTACATTCGAGAGCGAGGAGCGGCAAGAGACCGTGGATACAGACAAAAAAATCCTTACAGTGTGTATAACAGAGTCTGAATTTTGCAAGACTATCCGAGGGCTCTTTTAAGCGTTCTCAGTTTTTTGTACATAAGGACAGAAGATCCTTAGATGTGAACAAAATGCATTAGGTGGTGAATGAGTGTAATGTCCCTCTGGTTGTTTGCTGAGCGTATCCTTATTGACTGGATGTTAAGCAGAGTCCACTCTTCATCCTGGGGGCTGTTGCCAAATTTCCATCAGTTACACTGATGTTTCAGGGTGTAGCTGGGCATACTGGAGTATGGAACAGCCAGCACCACGAAGTTGCAAGTCATTGTCTGATAATGAAAAAGAGTATAGCATTAAACATTTTTCACAAAATGAGAATAAAAAGTATATAGGACTCACTACCATTATGCTTCAAAATTATGTGATTCTGTGTCGGTGTGCTAAACTATAAAATACACCATGTAAAGAACATAGTTTTGTTAATTATGTATCTGATATATAACCTATTGTACATCACATGCAAACAATACTAAATGAAAAAAATGAGTTAACAGGAGAAAATACATATTTGATATTTTTCTACTTAAAATGTGTAAAAAGGTTATACTTTAATCTTTGCAATATACTTTAAGCATCACAATTTCAATAGTATTTTTCAGTGTACTCCTTGCCAGAGGATTTACAAAATTCTAATTTCAGAATAAATGTAATAAATGAAATAAATAAATGTAAGCCTTGTGTGTGTCTGGAATAAAATTGTGCCATTCCATGTGTTGTGAATGACATAAAAACACATTAAGTATGAAAAACATACAGACAAATCAGCACTTTGTGTAAAGATGTGTAACATTACAGTGGAGACTCTTTATGGTCTGAACTCTTGTCACCTCAGCTCAGGTAAATCAAGTTAGTTCACCTTGACATCCAGTGTGTTCTGCAGGCTGCATTTGGCCAGGTTCACATCTGGTTCATTCTTACACACTGTTTCTCCCACCAGCACTTTCATGGTGTACTTTACTCGAGCAGGAGGATACATCTGTGGGTCACGAGCAGAATGAGAACCGATATTTACCCTGTCCATCACATAGACTCCCAACTCATTGACGGATGTTGCTAAAAGGTAAATCAAGAGATGTTTCTCCTAACAGCAGCAGACAATTAACAGCACACAAGAACTTCCTTATACCATATCATATGGCCTTGATTTTAATAGGTGCCCTATTTCTATCCATCATTTGCAGAATGCTGGCATCTTTGTGCCTGCCTGTAATGGACAGAGCCTGTGATAGGGCCTATGAGGCCGTTGTACAGTGCTTTGGCTTCACCTCTGAGGTCCACATTCACCTGCTGCAATGCTTCTCTGTGGTTACTGGGTTTCACATCAGCCTTGACTTGCTTGCGTGCAGCTTGTGCCAAACATCCAAGAGAAGCCAAGCTCCCACACCAGTGAGCAGAACCGTGTGCGTGTGTCCATTTCCATAGAATGGTTTTGAAGCCTGCTGTGTCAGATGCTATTAACCCCCAAACTAAGCCATCACAGGTGATCCTGACTGTGAAAGGAGCTATGTCTGCTGTACCTTTTCCTCCTATCAGTGTAGTGGTTAACACTTGGTGCAACAAAATATGATGACAAAAAATAAACAAGACCATTTGTCCTAAGTTCCTGCATTATTTCAATCCCCCTGCTTTTGCAGTAATAACCTGTGGCCTCATTCTTATTCCAGATGTCTCTCTATGTAGATGTGATGTGATTCAATGCAGACAGAAAGGACAACATTAAATTGTACTTTTCAGTTCACCTGACTGCTGGCTGACTGGATGGTGATGACTTTGAAGGCATAGGTATAGTTGTTTATCCGATTGTGGAAGCTGATGGCATAGTCAGCTGCCTTGAGAACCTCTGGGCTGCTGGGATTGATGGTATCAGAGTTGGCACCTGCCAAGGCAGTCGCCATGGCAACTGAGAGAAGGAGGGGGATTAATGTAGCCATCCCTGTGGGGTCCAGGCTGAAAGACAATTGCAAAACTGAGCAAAGGAGTCATTGTGCATTTATTGGCATTCTGTCACATTAAGATGTAGAAAAAGTGTGTGTGTGTGACAGTTCAGAGATAATTACCTGCTACTCCAGCAATATCCGAAGCAGAAAACATTGTTGATTTGGTTGAACAATTTCCTATGGCTTGTATGAATCTGAACTGGCTATTTTTTAAGTTTAATTTGAAATATAACATGCAAAGTGTGTAAAGTGTTCCATTATTGTGCTAGAATATCCAAATTACCACACTGTAGGGTGATCCTTGAGGTAATGTTTATGGAAATAAAAATGCTATATAAATTTAATACATAGACCACATAAAGTGTTTTCTTGGACCTTCCTGACATTTTGGAACATGACATTTGTGTGCATATCTCCTATGATTACATAGTTGGATACAATAATACAGTTTATGCAGAAGAACCTTTCCCTCCTCATCACCTACTTTTCATTCACTTACCATATATTGCCATCATAGTCAGACCTGTAATATTTGGCAAACATTTTTTTGCACCCATTACAACTGGTTTGCCAATTTTGCTGTATATCAACCAATCTGGTGTCAGAACATCTGCTACACAATTAACAGTCATCAGAGACCTGGGTCTGATGCTGTCATACAGGGTAATCTGTATACAGCACTATTCATATTTCATTTTGTCCTGCTTCTATTGAATTGAATTCATCAGCCTTCAAAGTAGGAAGAATCAGTTATCTCCATCTGATTACAGTAAGAAACAAGTTTGGAAAGAGTCCACATGCAGTAATTCTATACTGTGATAGGTTCAAATTCAGCATGCCAATTTGATGCAGATGTCAAGCGCAGGTGATGCTATAAATACATCTGAAAATAGGGCATTTTCATAGGATTTAGCACTCCATGCATTACTGAAGTATAAAGTGAAAGGTGAAAAATAGCAGCACAAACAATACATTCCTCAATAAGTAGCCAAATTTCAGCGAAGTGATATTTGAGCTGAAAGGAAATTAGCAAATGCAGAGCTAAGATGTAGGAGATACGCATTAAAACATGACAAAACAGTCCAATACGCAAGCACTAATCTTACCGAGAGGCAATATTCTTAAGACACAATAATCGGTTTGTTTTCCACTGCTTCTTGCCCGTACTTGGATTCAGTAAATGGAATCCCTCCTTCAGGATCTCTGCATGTCACTTCTCCTCTGCTGTTGAACCAAAATCTAATGCAGCATCAGTGAGGGGTCTCTGTTTTGCCATAATGGTGCCAACTGTTATTGCATTTCATTAGAATTCTTGCTGACTCGCACCATTTCTATTGACCCGAAACACTCAGAGGCTTGTTACGTCAGCTTCCATATCACATGACCTAGCCTCAGCCAATGAGGACTCCACAATGTTGTGGCTGGGTAAGTGTTTCCCATATAAGCTGTATTTTTATATCAAGGTACCCTGGTAGACACAGTCAAGCAATCAAGTAAGGAGGAGTGCTATATATATGGTATGTTTTATAATGGTATTATCATTTTATTTTTTTTAAGCACTACTCTATAATTTTAGCCCTACACACTTTTAGCCTTTTGTTGACTAAGTACTTCTTTACTTTCACTTAAGTCATTTTCAGAAATTGTGTAACAACCAGTAATGTCATTACTGTAAATAATTTAATAACTTTTTAGGTGACCTCATTAGGTGACAAAAATGTTATGAATGAGGTAATAAAATAAATAAATAATGGAATACCTCATCAAAATCACAGAAAAATGTATTACATTATGAAAAGTTATCTGGAGTTAGAGAATTATTAGTTGTTACAAGGGTTATTTTAACATCTACTGAGGTACGTTTTCTAAAGTAACACAACTTTTACTTTACAAATGACCAGGTGGTATAAGCCTTCCAGTTGTTATTATTATTATTATTATTATTATTATTATTATTATTTTTGCTGTTGTTGTTGTTGTTGTTATATATTTTACTGCTGCATAGCTCATACACTAATATGTTGCCCAAAAGTGGACTATATACAACATGTTTGAAAACATGACTGTGAATGAGAGCCTTCATTTGCCCCCCTTAACTGGTAAATTAATTGCTGAATTTGTAACTGTCGATCCTTGTGTCACTTTCTCAATTCAAATCTCTCAATACGTGATCTACTTCAATCAGCTGCTTTTCAAAACAGGTTAATTGCAATTGCCATTGTCTGTTAGTGACAAGGGACAAGTTATGTAAACCAGTAATCTGGACAATGTGCTAGACCTGCCCTTGTCAGAGTCATTATAAATTGGTTTGTGGCTGACAAGTAGCCTATGTTTTGTGTAGTTGGCCTGTGACAGCTTTCTGGCTGTCTGGTTTCTGTTGTGTTAATGTTGTAAAATAAATTTTCTGATTCTTTTTGAAAAATTTACTCCTGTGAGGTAGTCCGCCCCGACCTACCTCCGGGACCTCATCCTACCCTACACACCTGCTCGACAACTTCGCTCTGCTACATCCAGACACCTCACTCCTGCCACCAACAGAACTTAAGGCCCACGCTCCTCTCATCATTGTTTTTCCATCATGGCTCCTCAGTGGTGGAATGAACTCCCCACCCCCTGAGAACAACTCCTTCAATCCAACCTTTCAGACATGGGCTGAAGACACACCTCTTCATATCTGGACTGACACCAATGCCATTTGACCTTGTAAACTCTAAGATTCTTGGCTCATACTTTTAGCACTATCTCTTATGTTGTATTTGTAGCATGCCTTTGCCTAGGTAGTATAGCAGCACTTTATTGTCCCAGTGACTGTATTTGATGTATGTAACCTCAGATCAGATTAGCTCTGTCTTGCTACACTGACCTTGTGCTCAGCTTCAGCACTATCTGCATTGTATGATCTGTACACATCTTGCTCTTGTGCCTGTTGTTTGCCCACTATTTGCACCTTTGTACATCGCTTTGGATAAAAGCGTCTGCTAAATGAATAAATGTAAATGTGTTTTTAACATTTCTATTTAATTATTTGTGTGTTTGAGGAGCGTTGGCCAGCTTCTTTACAGTGTCTGCTGTTGTGTTGGTCAATGACCAACCTGTTGATATGAAGCAATACAAACGTCGATATCAAAGACGAAGGAGGAGTAGGTCTAGTGTCGCTTTGTGGGTTAACGTCCGTCAATCCATTACATTACATTACGTTACATCTTACCCAGAGCGACTTCCACGTAAGTGCATCACTATGCTATGAAAATATCAAACATAGCCTACACTGTCCATACGTGTATGAATGATATTTTCAAACTGAAAAACGGAAAGAGTGTGATTTTTTGCGTTTCACATTCGGTGATTAAAAAAAAAAAGAAAACACGGGGCACGGAACCACGGACCAACCGTGTGGCGTTTTCGCTTGAACTTGAACTTGAACTTTTTGGTCATGTGGTTTCATCTATGCTGTCCTTAAAGAATCTCGGCATCATTCACAAAAGCAAAACACTTCCGGGATTGAATTTACGGTGCAGCCGTCACTGCTCCTAGAAATCGTGATAGATTTGGGGTATTTGTAGTCTCGGCTGACTGTTAGGCACTTATATAGGCAGCATAATGTTTGTTCTAGGAAAAGAAGAGTTGAAGTTGGCAGAAAATGTACTAAAAGGATTATTTCCCGAATCAATTAAGGTAAACTTTGTTCTTTTGTCACTATATTGACTGAGAATTAAAGTGACTGCTGTCTTCACCCTCCGTTGTGTAGTTGTCAAGTTTGATTGATAGACAGAGCATAATCTCATTTTATTCTCTGTGACTTCATAAATGAATTCCATGTTTAATTTCCCATTAATTTGTTTTTATAAATAAGTTTTTTTTTTTTTTTTTTCTTTCACTACTGGGTAACTGTATTTAAAATCAAATAATATTTGAGGGGTTTACATGATTTGTCTCAGATTTACTATAAATTGATAGTCAGTATTCTCCAGTCATTCATATGACTTAATATGAGCCAATGTTACCTGTAACAAATTATTTTAGGCCCCTGTTTCCTGACATATTTGGATCTGGAAATGTAGAAAACAACGACGGCTAAAATTTGAGTTATATTTGAAATGGATATCTCCTAATTGATTTAGAATACAGTGCCAAAACTTAAACAGATTTGTTTATCTGAATGGAAACATTGGTTAACAGTTTGAGATGAATGAGAAATGACCCTACCATCTGAAGTGACCTCTACTTTCCATTACCCTGACATTATAACACATCTTTGTATTGTAATTGTCTAGGTGTATGGCTGCCTCTTTAATATCAACAGAGGCAAACCACATAATCTGGAAGTCATCGCTGATTCCTGGCCAGAATTTAAAGTTATCATATGTAAGCAAAAACAACAGGTGCGTAACAAAAACAGACAATCTGTAACACTTCATGTCCATTTTACAAATGATCAGCTCTTAACCACATATGTTTCCAGAGTAGAAGAATTCTCATATTCTTGAAACTGTATGTTTTTCTTGGCCGACTGGATTTGTTTCATTGGAGGGAAAGGTGACAAACCTGTATTCCTTATTGTTCCTGTTAATATAAAAATCATAAAAGTCCCACCTGTGTACCACAGAGGCACATGCAGAGTTTGGGAACATTTGTACAGCATTCATGTCACTGTTTAATCTGTATGTTTTAGTCAACACAGGATTCTCTGGATCGGGAGGGGGATTTTAACATATACAGCATCTACTCAAAGGACAAGGAGAGCTTGCAAAAACTGCTTGGCACCTCTGGTATTGTCAGTTGGAGCCGATTTACTTTATTAGCAGGTGAAAATGAAAACATAGCCTTGCTTATACAGCTACAACAAGTTGCCAAGAGAAGCCACACTGCAGTTTGTAGAACTTGGTGTAAATTTCACTATATACCATGATGGCTGTAAAGCTGAAGTTTTTTAGGTTTTGGTTGGGAGACTACGAGTCTTTCTCATGCTAGATGTAATTGTATTTGCATACATTATAATTTAAGAGGCCTGTGAGTAATTAAGCAAAGTGTTTGTGTGCCTCTATTCAAGGTGTTGATATCAACCACTTGGATGCAGTAAAGGAACTTGCTGTTCAAAACAACACACCCACAGAGACAGTGGCAACCATGTTTGTGTTGATGCTGGAGGATGCCAGCCATCTCAAGGACCCTGAATGGTAAAGAGGCAGTGCTGTGCCCAAACTGTGGTACATTTGCAGGCAATCTAAATTGACAACTGGGTATGAATGTCACCATCAGAGCTGTGTAAATCAGTCTCAAGCTTTTGACCTGAACTGTGACACAATTTCTTTCTCTCCTTAGCGACTTCACAAGTAGGATAACCCCTCTCATCCCTTCCCATGCTGAGCTGGTCAACAGCACCTGGAAGTATGGAGGAGATGCATACAGCTACAAATCTGTGCTAAACTACATCTCCAACTACCCAAGCTTGTGTGTGATGGATGAAAGTGGCAGGCCAGTCTCCTGGCTGCTGCTTTATACACACTGTGCCTTGGGCCTTCTCTACACCATGCCTCAGTATAGACGCAAGGGCTACGCCAAGCAGCTGATCACCATCATGGCCAGGCATCTTCTGGAGCAGGGCCACCCCGTGTACTGCTTTGTGGAAGAGGGCAACGACATGTCCTACAGGTTGTTCACATCCCTGGGCTTTAGGCATAAACCAGATTACCGTGCAGTCTGGTTTCAACTCAATCGCCGATGAGTGTCTCAGTTTCTGGAGGAAGGTGTCTCCAATCTTGTCCAAGCATGCCTTTTTGTTTTGGAATTGTCGCAAAGCACATTGAGAGACCGTGAAGAGAAGGTTCCAATGAAGTTTTCCCAATGCAGGGAGGCAACGTGACACTATTAGAGTGCAGTATTAGAGCAACATAACACTGGTACATTAAAATTGACATTGTCTTACTGTCTTGTTAAATTGCAGCGGTCTTTTATTCTTACTAGTCCTGTTTAAGAGTAACTGGTTGTAATACAGAACAATTCCAAAAATGAAGAGTTCCACAAAAATGTGCTCCTTTCATGATTTTTCCCTTGCACATCAAGGTTTGGTACAAAGCTAAGCAGGCATGCATGGGTACCTACTGTGTCAAATGCCTGACATTATCCGATTACATCCTGTGTAAATGAGGCATTGGGCCAGCTGGCACTGTTAGAACTGGATGAAACAGAAGCACAATTTTGACTGTTAATGAATATGTAGTTATTTTTGAAAACATTTGGAAAGAAGATGACCAACATAAGTCCAATAATTGCCTTACATTGCTAAAATTGCTAAATTTAAGGTTTCTCTTTTTGTTTTGTTCAAAATAAACATGTACACAAAAGGCATGTAAATACATGTACCGCTTTTGATTAATCCCACAAAGGCCTTCACAGTGAAGACATTCATAGTGCAACATCTTTAATATACATGCAAGTTTGTGCAAAGAAATAATTGTAATAGCAGTCCATCTTTCTAAAACTTGAAAAAAGTTTCACCATCATGACAAACTGATTAGTGAAACAAAATACAAACAGGAAATGCTCTGCATTTTACAAAACAAGTAAACAAACAAACCTATTAGGGGGCTTAGTGATGCCACTCAGCAAGGCAAAGGACAGCATTTTGATGGTCAACTACTAATTTATTTTTGTTAAAAAATTTAATTATCCCATACAGGAAAAAAATACATTTGATATATTTTTGATGAGCACTTTTGTAATATATGTAAATATTTGATTTACATCAAAAAAATTTTGGCCCAAAACAAAATTGGCCCAATAAATATATTTTATTGAAATATATGTCAATAGATCTACTAATTAAATATATTTACTTATATGTATATTTCTGTTTGTATGTCACATATATGTGCAGATATTTTTGACTTTGAGATAATAATATTTCACATAAAACAATTATTGTTATTAGCATGTAGCAGACACTCTTACCCCAAGCAGCTTACATCAGTTACAATGTTATCCATTTATACAGCTGAATATTTACTTAGGCAATTTGGGGTTAATTACCTTGTCCAAGGGTACAACAGCAGTGTCCCAGCGGGGAATTGAACCATCAATCTTTTGGTTATAAGTCCTGCGCCTTAACCTCTACGCTACACTGTGAAATATATATGTATATATTGTAGTAATAATGGAATGAAGAAGCTGTTGTGTGTATATTTTGTAAGTCCAGTGTTGGACACTGTGTGTATTCTATCTTAATATTGTATTATTTCACTGTACTGGAATAGTTAATATATTTTATATTAGATAAAATATATTACTATAGTTAATATATTTTACTCATGGACCGTCCTGAATAATTCCTTGGTTTTAAATATTTGTTCCTTGTGATCCTTTCTAACATTTGTCTTGCTGCTATATGGTATACTAAATGTTAATTTTTTTTTATACTCACACTTCAGAGTCATCGAGGTGCTACACTTTCCAATTTGTATGTATAGCCAGCGGGGCTGGGCGGATACGGGACATGGGACACTTCCTGTAACCGAGAACTACAAGTTGCATACGGCTAGGCGACTGTTCTAAATTTCCGCAACCATACAGAGAAGATGCCGCTATGTAAGGCTGTCATTGTTCCAGGGAATGGAGCTGGAGACGTGGAACACTGCAACTGGTATGGATGGGCCAAAAAAGAAATAAATAAGGTAAACGAAACACAAATGTGTCTGCGTTTGCTGGCTAGCATGCTAGCTAGATAGTTTCTAGCTAGTTAGCTATAGCTACCTGGGTACGTTAGTTAAATAATAACGAGCAGAAGACCTCTTCTTAAGCCAACACTTTAGCTAGCAATTACTAAAGCTTCTCGCTATTTTGCAGTTTTCTGTTTCCAGTGGAATTTGCTACTAATGGTCCTCAAAAAACTCATATTTCCAGTTCTTAGCACAATGTTCTTTACTCATCGCACAGTATGCGCTGATTACTTTTAAGTTGAGACACTAATATGTACAGCTACACGGATGTATTGCTAATATCTGTCATGTCTATCTCACAGATGCCAGATATGATTTGCCTGCTTAAGAACATGCCTGACCCAGGTAAGCTAAGAACAACAGCACAAAATTCTTGTCGATTCGAGGGCTCCTGTTGCAGTTTCACAGTAAAGACAGGTTGTCCGTCGTTAATGCAGTGACAGCCAGGGAGTGCCTGTGGTTGCCCTTCATGGAGAAGGAATTGGGGTGCGATGAACAGACGGTGATCATTGGCCACAGCTCTGGAGCTGCAGCCGCTATGAGGTACAGCTTTGCTCCATTAACATTACTCAACGACATACGGCAGAATACTGACTGGATTTGATATGTAGTTAGGAGCATTACATGGCGCTGGAGGCTGAAGGGGCGTTCACGGTTGCTTTGGTCCCTCCTGGATGTGAACTAAAAGGCATCAGCATATTAATAATGCAGTCTGTGTCCTAAAATAAATAAGAAGTCAAAGTTCAAATGGTCTGACACATCTGCAGAGCTCTTCAGTAAATGTTTGAACAATTGAGTGGTACTTGGTACACAGACATTTTCAATAATATGCAATGGTTAAATACATAAAACTGTCCCACGGTTCTCTGTGGAACTGCTGTGAACAAGTTTTTTTTTTATGTCCAGGTATGCAGAGACTCACAAGGTGCATTCCATTGTGCTGGTGGGTGCCTACACCTCAGACCTGGGTGACAAAAATGAAAGAGAGAGTGGTGAGTTGAGATGCTATGTCTTTTTTGATCTTTTGATCAAACATGGCTGTGAAATTTATTTCCAAGTTCATATTTCCATTTCTTTCTGACAAGGACTTGACAATGAGCAGTACCAGACTGGCAAAGGTATCACACATTTCCTTGAGGGCACTGTGTAGGGTTTTATTTAACTCTCTGTTCTTAATTTAATTTTTTAGCTCATTAAAGCAGATATTTCTACATTTTGTGAAATTTAAAACACATAAGGAATTCCTTACACTCATAAGGAATAGGCAGCTTCTTGAAATAAGAATGCATAAGTATGAATGTTTTGATGTTGATTAACTTGTTAGACCAAATAAATAATAATCTCACAGATGGACAGCCAGCTATTGAGTTATTAAGTAAAGTTAAACTAAGCTATTAAGACACCTGTGGGCTGAAGGACCAGGTCCACTGTGTCACACATGCCTCTTATCCTCTGTGAAAAATCCTTTTGCTTCTCTCCACTTAGGTCTTTGATAGCGTATCACATGGTTTTCCCTCAGGGTACTTCAGCCGGCCTTGGGAGTGGGAGAAGATCCGGGGAAACTGCGCTCACATTGTGCAGTTTGGCTCCACGGATGACCCCTTCTTGCCCTGGAGTGAGCAGCAGGCAGTGGCCGATGGCCTGCAGGCACAGCTGCACAAGTACACCGACCGCGGACACTTCCAGAACACGCACTTCCCCGAGCTCATCCTCACTGTGCACAAGCTCAGGGATGCTGAATGAGCAGCAACAAGGAACCTGGATATTCCTTCTGTCACATCAACGAGACAGCTGCTATGGACTGATAGTGGTATTGTGCTGGCTATTAAATCAGGTGGGATTACAAGTACTGTATGTAAATTATGCAAGTCTTAATATAATGAGCATGCATAGATTTAATCAAAGAAAGCATTTCAGAATTTGCAAATCTTGAGAATATGTTTTGTTCCTTTTACCTGTAGTTTGAGTGCCCCATTTCACTTAAGTGCTCATGCCCCAAGGTATGTTGTTCCTCACCATTCTGTATATTTCATTATTGTTATTTAGCAGAGGCTCTTATCCAGAACGACTTACATAGGTTACAGTTCTGACATGTAATCCATTTATACAGCAGGATATCGACCAAGGCAATTGTGGGTTAGGTACCTTGCCTAAGGCTACAATGGCAGTACCTCAGCGGGGGATCAAACCAGCAACCTTTTGGTTACGAGCCCTGCTCCTTACCACTGCTTACCATGCTACACTGCCCACATAGGCAGTATAAGTGGACTTGGTAATGATTGGGACTACTGGATTCTGACTTGGTGTTATATAAACTGCAGGGAACAAATCCTTTTTGCCTGGATTTAGTTAGTATGTTTCACTCAAATAAAGAACCTTGACAGTTACATTTTGTAAACATATTTTATTTCATATTTCACTGAAGCAACAACTCACTTCCCCTGTATAAATTAAGTACATCACTGGGGCTAACCCAGGCTTGTTTATAGATATAAATAATGATTGGATTAAGACAGGATTTCATTTTAGGCTCTAGCCACATCCCAAACTTGTTTAAATCAGTAGTGCCTATAAACCTGGTGGACAAACCTTGAGGTCACTTACTGTACAGGGAACTGTTTATTAAGGGGTAAGCACAATGAAAGTAAATCAGCATCTACACACAGATGCTCTTAAACCAAGACAAACTGCTCCTCCATGAACATCAGTTATTTTAACCTTGAGCCACTTAATGAGGAAAGACTGTTTCCATCAATGCCCTTCTGTAGATTGGCTGCTGGGTGACAACATTTGGCCAGGTCCACCTGCACTGGCCTTCTGCAGACAGTCAGGTGGGAAACCAAGCTAATCATGCTCCTGGTACAGAAGCTGGATAGCAGCTGCCATACAAAATATTTTCTCAAAGGTCCAGCCATGAAGACGTACAACCTCAGCTTCTCTGGCCTGTATTGTCTTTATAAAGAGGAATGACTAAGTGTCAGTGTACGTATCTTGCACAAAATAAAATGATAAATCTAAAGCAGTTGAAATAAAAATATCCAGTGACAACATTCCAGCCTTTAGCAAACACCGTTTGAGTAATACTCTCTTCACACAACAGAAGAAAAAAAAATAGCCTTTGGTCAAAAATCCAGCCACTCAGTCATGTATATGCAAGTAGAGGGTGAAATCTCTCCTCCTTCATGGCAGTCATCAAACACCTGAACAAGAGAGAGGGAATGCATACATGAAAGGGTGATTGCTGACAAGCTGCAGTCACGGGAATGTAAAGCTTATTTCAGTTCATCCATATCAATAGACAAAGGTATTAGAGAGCATTAATGCAATATTAAATCCAATGTCTACTTCACTTGTAAAGTGATTAAAGCTGAAAAATGTTACACTATTAATATATCCAGTGCTTTAATGAAGGATGTTTTCAGGTTTTGCTAAGATGACAGAAAAAAAGAAATGAAAATGATGGTTTCCATCTGCAACAATGGGCATTCTGCATGTCTGACAAAACTGGAAAACCATCAGGTGAAAAGACTTACAGGACAGAGGCCACATGGGGTCTTGACCAAGCCCGTGGGCTGAATGATGGGGTTGACGCCTCTGTACAATTTCATTTGGCCATCCACGCTGCCCACCGTACCCTCCTTGGCTGCAATGATGGTCATCTCCACCTTGCCATCGTAGATCAGCGTGTTCAGGATAGTCTCTATGTCTTCCATGGAGAGCTCAACCTGGAACAGCGCAAGATGGCTGTCTGGTTTTGACTTGTACAGATTTGTACCAAAATGCACAACTGTACTTGGATTTACCTGGATTTTGATTTGTTCTTTTGAAATACTGTTCTGATCCCTACAGTCATGTCTTCAATTCAACCCGGTGTTTTGAAATCAAAGCATGTTCCCAATGTTTCTGTAATCTAGAGACAAAGCTGCACAGAATTTAAATGATCTGGATACCACATCTCATGATTTGTGCCTGCTCTAAGCCAGTCAACATAATATAAGAATGTGCTGAGATCCAGGGCAAGCTTTCTGCTTGTGGATGAGAATCAGTCAACAAGCATGTGCAGTGCCAGTCCACTAACCTACATTAATGTTTGTGTTCAGATTGTGTAAATATCAGTGGATGTCAGCAGTGCCTGCTTTGAGCTTCTGCTTGTGGACAAATAGTTTTTCTCTTGGTGACAGACACTTTGAACACATGCTTCAGTTCATTATTACTGGGTTTGTTTCAGGACATAGAAGACGTAGGAACAAGACTACCAACTCTTTCCAACCAAAGGGAGGAAACAAAATATAAAACAGTTTTTACAGTGCAGTTTCCCTTTGTGTCAAAAATTGCTTCACTGCACAGGCCTCTACATACTACTGTAGCCCACAGAACCCTTTAAAATGAGGAGGATGTAGAGCCTCCTCTGGTATTAATGTATTTTTATGACAGGTCTTGGCCTCACCTTGCTGATGCCCAGCTCACAGATGTACTTCCACACCTCATGTGAAGTGGCAAAGGAGCTGTTCCTCTGCACCATGGGGCTCTGCTTGCTGTCCCTTGCTACCTCAGCCTGGGAGAGAAAAAGGCACAGTCAAAGCACAACTGCTGAAAACCTGCCCCCTGCTGGCCACAGTACTGCAGCCCCTGCTCCCTGCCATTCACACCGATGTCCAACAGTAACTGTAAAACATAGTCTGGTTCAGGACCCACAGGTGGGTTGTAGGAAATTTAAGTTGGGTCACCAAACCAAATTGTAGATCTACAATGCAGATCAATCTCAAGAGTAAAATTACATTTATATTTGCTGTACACCATCAGGCAATGACTTACAAACTTGTTCTGTGATAGTGATGATAAATATATTGCAAATAGAGGGCTGATTCTGACTTGATATACACGTGTAAACATGCTTATGTGCTTCTGCAGAGAGTTATGTGCCTCTGTTACTACTGAGTGCATTCAGACATGACCACTTAAGCGCCTATGTGGGAGATGTGTGTTTCGGGAGGAATTTGCCCAAAATGAGGGCATATTGCTCTAAATATGGATGTGTCTCATTATTTTCCAAGACTTGTGTATTCTGATTTGACACTTAAGTCCCTTTTCTCTCCACAACCTTTCCTCATGGGCAAAGATCAAATAAGTCATGAACCCACAGTGGCCATGGTGTGTAAAACATTGTTGGTGACTAGATAGGCAAAGGTCAGTGACAATAAACATAAAAACAGTTTCCAGTTGATATATATTAAATTTTACAGTTGAATAAATTCATTCCATTTTATAACCCTATATAATTCTTCTATCAAGGAAGACTGGAAGATGCATTCATTAATGAATGTTTGACCCAACCAGTGTGATAACCAAACTTAATTTATCTTAAGTGGGTCATTGGTCATACGTGCACTCACACATGTACATAAATATCTGAAAATAATGACACCTGACATATGGTATTACAGAAGAACAAATTGCCACGTGCCCTGTAAGTTAGGCTTGGTGACACACGTTTCTAAGGTTAGTGAGTCTAAGGTTAGTGAATCGCAGCAGCTGTTCTTTGGAAATGATAAACAGCTTGCTAGTGAACATAAAAGAAAATCATTTTATTTGCATTATAACACTGTCGGCATGACAATTCAGACATCTATTTGACGAACACATTCTGTATGCCATGGTTGATATGGAGACTAGCCTCAGCTCAGTACTGTGAAATAGCTGACACAGTTGGAACAATCGTAAAAGTATCTCCAACCACCTCACCAGTTACCAGCTAGGCAGAGGTCTGGAGAGCAAAATATTGCATATGCCGGTCTATGGAGATGATAAAGGCGGCATACACGATCCAGACACAACATTCCAAAACCTTCAGAGCTGGGCAAAAAGAAACCCTGAGTCTCATTTAGATCTTATGGTACTGACAGACAGTGTTTACAGTGCTTTCGATTGGCGATTCATGACGGCTCTTCTCTGAAAATTTGCACTGCAGTCTTGTTTATGCTGAAAAGATATGTGCTCTTGGTCCTGGCCAGGTAGTTCCAGTTAGTGTAGTAGTACGCCATGACACACAGTCTCTCCACAGCTCTTGTCCCCAAACATGGTGTCCGTATTTTGTGTAGCAAACACAATTGCATTCATTTTATTATCCTACATTACATTTTAACACTGTTGTGTTTGAAAGGGGTGAGCAACATGTCAATTCAGCAGCAGTAACAATCGCGATAATTGAAATGGTAGGTAGTTAGCAAGGCTACACTGCATATAGACCCATACTGATCATAACAGGACCACTGTATAAATACAGCTGCAAACGGAAAAGCACACTTTGCCATGAAAGATCTGACACAGTTGTCCTAGCAAGCAAGCTGGCTAGCAGTACATACGACAAACTATTTAGTTCAGGTCACAGACAATCTATCCATCAGTGTCCATGTGTAGTAACCAGTTGCCGTATGAGACACTAGGGTACACAGCTGCCTTCATAAAAATCTCCCACACTTAATTTCCAATCAACCATCTTGGTCCCAGGACTACTTTATTTTCTTTGAAGTATCTGCTCAGCTTTCATGCTTAAAGTGAGTGTCTTGCAACTACTTTCTGCAATGAGGACTAATAACTCTCTGGGAAAATCTACTGGCCACAAGGCTTTGGGCAGAGAGGTGTGGTTTTCTAGGGCAATTTACATTTATTCACAACACTCAGCTTTGTACCACCCATTTTAAGAGAACTGCAGGTGTGTAACAAGAAACGAGTAAGTGAGGTGGGAAAAAGTCTAAATCGGCCCTTTATTGAGAAACTTGGTCTGATAATACAAGATAATAATAAAAACAGGCCTACTGCACATACTGAGAAAGCAAATTTCTGCTGATACTACTGCATTTATTGAAAAAATGAATTTGTTTTGATAATACCGAAGATAACATTGTATTAAATTACATTTTCAAATGGGACATTTAAACTCTGTCTGGTTGCATGTTCAGTGCCTTTTTATTTACTTCAGTAGTTATTTTGGTCACAATGGTTTTTCACTTGTGAGAGCTGGTTTTTAAAACGTGAATCGCCAGACAAAAAGTTCTAAAACCACTTCTGTTCACTGTGTGACTGAGCTGATGGCTGGATGAAAGTACGTTCATCACAGTCTGTTGATTTGTGAGTGTTGTTCAACATGATCTTAACAGATGTAGTCATATGTATACACTTCGATCATGTACGTGCAAACTAGGCTCTCTGCACTGGAATGATGCAAATCCTGACACTATAGCTCAAGGCTGTGTGCAGTGTCTGTCACTGCTTTCAAGGAAATAGCCATTTTGAAAATGACAAGATATATCTTTGAAAAGACCTCCAGAGGTATGAATTGCTACTCTCACCTTGCTTTGTAAGAATTTAAAGCACTGCTGGTTCAGCACCTCCACAAACTCAGACTCAAAGTCCTGGTCACTGTACCAAGCCCCTCCTGTTACTGAGCGATCTGGCTGCAGGTTGTACAACATGTAAACCTTCTTCTTAGAAGCCTAGAAACAAAAACACAATTCATCAACAGATGGTTTGCATATCTACACAAAATGCACTACCTTCCCCATACTAAATATCTTGGTACACAAATGAAACATTTGACCAGAGTTGCTTATCAAACTTGGCAAGTATTATTTGTTACACAAGTTCTACTACTTTATGAATACATCTCATCATAAAAAAATAAAAACAAATAAATTAAATTGATTTTCATCACTTTCATACAGACTATACTCTGTAAACTAGGGAAGTTGGCACATAAGAAAAATGAGGAGAGTCCCACCCAGTGGCAAACCATTGTGAATTCATATGGCTAACAAACATGGTGGCAAATCTTCTCATGTTGACTTACAGCCACAGATTTCACAGCCTTGATTAATTTCTTGCTCTCAAGATTCTTCAGTATTTTGTTAATCTCTGTCAGGGGGAGATTACTTTTGTATCGAATATCCCTGCTCCAGATTCCTGCAACGGAGGACAAGACAAAGTCACATTCCATCCAGTTATGCAAGGGACAATTCTTTTAATTAAATGTGTTCATGTTAACATTGATTGTCATTTTCTCTGGATGGCACTGATACATTTGGGGACAAAATGTGTGACACTCATGGAAAACAGTCTGGGGCCCACAGATAGGTCAAGGGCTGTACTGACACTTGAAATTGTACCTTTGTTTCCGCGTCCTCAATAATCTGATAAACCAACTTCTCCTGGTTGTCAGATCCCTTCATTTTACTAAAAAAAAAGAATGATTGTAAAGATTGTTGTAAACTTCATGCTGTGATATTTTGGAAGTAGCATAGCAGTTTATACAACACAAAGGGAAAATCTACAAAAGACACACAAGGGCATGAAAAGGGGATTATGTCTGGAAATGAGTAAAATGTTCACCTTGCAGTCTGCATGTCTTTCAATCTGTACAGAAGTCCTGTGCTGTTTCTTAACAGGTCTAGCTGCCCCTTTAGAAATAAACAATCTTGTTTCTGTAGAACACAGAGCACACAATCATTCTGGCAAGCATGTGAGCCAGGAAATAAACAAAGAACTGAACAGTAGAAGCCTTATGTGGCTGTACAAGAGACACGATGACTACTTCTGTATTTCCTTAACTGAATCTAAGGACGTGACTTACTATTGATAGCAGTCTGTTAATGGCCATAGCCCTCTGTTGCGCCTCCACGTGAGGCATGTCGTTCTGGATCACTTGGTCCGTTATTCCGTGGGGGAACTGTTGGCATAGCTCTTTTATCCTTACAAGTGGAGAAAAACATCAGGTATCCGGAAAACTTGACACAAATAATGCAACACTAAAGATGAGCAACTAGTTGAACTTGATTTAATCGTTTAACTACCAACAAATTAAGCTTGCTTTCCAGTTGTCTGTTATGTCCCATAACCGGAGTACCCACAATATTAAGAGAACACACGCAAGTGAATATGAGAAATTACATCACAGAAAACTTGCACGCTACATAATAATAATAATAATAATAATAATAATAATAAGTCACATTTATATAGCGCCTTTCACAATAGCCAAGGTCGCTTTACATGGTAATCAAAAAAAAAAAAAAAAAAGGGTAGACCTATGCAGTGGCAGTGGAGGAGAAATGATCATTAAAAAGAAAGGTCTTGAGATGTGCTTTAAAGAACGGAAGAGAAGGGCAGTCACGAAGGGATTGAGGGAGAGAGTTCCAGAGTTTGGGGGCCATGGCACTGAAGGACCTGCCACCCAGGGTGGAGAGTCTGGTGCGGGGGACAGCTAAGAGATTTTGGTCAAAGGATCTAAGAAAGCGGGATGGAGAGAAGGGGGTCAAGAGGTCACGGATGTAGGGAGGAGCAAGATTATGGAGGGCTTTGAAGGTGAGAAGCAGTACTTTGTATTTAATCCGGGACCGAACTGGTAGCCAGTGAAGCTGATGAAGAATGGGGGTGATGTGTGCAGACCAGGCTTCACATATGCTGTGTTCTCCCCACATATAAAATAAATGGACGGTTTCATAGCAACCAAATTCAAGGTAGTTGCTAGCTATAGCTGACCAAGAGAAAGTGACTTTTCTGTTTTGCAAACGTTGCTAGAAATCCAGTTACTTGCTAGTGATCCAGCTAGCTAGCATGATAAAATTCACTGTGACATACCGGTTTTCGATGTCCACGGGATCAGTAGACTCTTGTTTCACCTTCACTTCCGCCATCTTCAAAACGTAAAGGCAAAAATAGTTAAAAAGTTAACTTTCTATGAAAAATGAAGCACCTATGTATATATCTATCGCTCATCGTCACCAACGTCTGTCTGCATCAACACTCGAACATGCTACCAAGGGTCCTTCATAGTTGAGTCGCGATTTTAGATTTAGTAGCTTTTGAATATGGCCTGATCAAAATGTTACAGTAAATCTTGTAAATCTAAAATCATTTTAATTATAAATCAAAATTGTATATTAAAGATGTTTTCTACCGTGAAATTATTTATTGTTGTTATATGCCATACAATTCGTAGGTAACATTAATAAAACAAGTAAACAGGGTTAGCGATTAACTTCAAGCCTCATATGGCGGAATCAGGCATCAACCCTCCAACCAGTGATCGAAACAAACGTAACCCATTGGCCGACACCTTTAATGCCAACTATTGGCTGAATGGTTGCTATGGTATATGTTGTACACCAACGGCGTTGCTGTGTGCTGTATCGCTTTTAATTGTAGCGTTTCTCGGATACGTACTTGCGAGCTCGAACTGTTGAGGTTCGTAGGAAACGTACGAATTTAGTCAGATGAAAAATACACTTTAAACAAGCAATATACTTATGTTTTTAACTATCTGAGCCGTTACCTACTCTATTAGCAAAGTAAAATTTGTTAGCTAACTGAAAGAACATGTGAGTACCTTTGTAGATAAAACAACTAAAGTTGTCATATTTAGCTAGGGTTGGCTATAATGGTATATGCAATATATTACACAAACAGTTATGATCAAAATGCTAAATTTTTAACTCCCTTGCATCAGTAATCGAAGGATAGTTATCCAGATCGTCAGTGCATGTTAAGTTATTTTTTGGGGGTTGCTGTGTTATTGTGTTGTATGGTTAAAAATGTGCTATTTTTGTCTGTTGTTTTGTGGATATGCAACTTGCAGTAGTTTTCGCTGTCTTGTATTGTGCACAGCATCAGTTGCATCGCTTTTCAACAAAGATGACTGCAGGCTCCATATTTGTGCCACAAATCATACCCATTCGGGTACCTCCTCCTGGGAAAGCAAAGCATCAGATCGACACAACAACTCCTATCGAGATCAAGTCTGGTAAGACGCAAACACGATGAAACAGGATTCAGAAGTTGAAGAAGTTGACGAGGACATGCATTGAAATTTGTCTTCATTTTCATATATCCAGATACCCAGAACGTCACCATTTACTACACTTTGGATGGCAGTAAACCGGAAGTTGTGAAAAGACCTGGATTTGGAGAAAACAGTACTTTGATGTACAGTGGACCCATACATTTGCCTGAGGGAAAAGTGTCTGTAAAAGCACTTGCTGTTTCTAGGTAAATTTTCAAACGAAGCAGAGCAGATGACTGTGTTGTCATTTTGCCAGAGAAAAAGTTGTTTTCCTATAGCTCTATAACTTGACATAGAAATCCTACTGTGCTATCTCTTGACTATTTTGGATTGACGGTTGCCATGTAGGATTTGCTTTGTCACTTGCAACCATCAAAATGACCCATGAAAAAAGGGTGTGAGCATTTTTGGGCCAAGAATAAGAGGGAAAAGTTAGTGTGGAAGTTGCTGAAATAAAGTATGAGCACTGCTGTGGTGATTGGTGATTTTGGATTGTTCGGGTTTGTTGTTCCAGGGATGGCAGACAGAGTGCTGTTGTCACCAAGCTCTTTCTGGTAGACTATGTACCTTCAGACAAGCCAGAGTCCACTGAGGACAATGAGGACAACTTTATAAAAGAGTATGCTCGAGACATCTCCAAACAGGTGAAGTGCATGAAGCCTCTCTTTCTACTTCTCTCTTCTTTGTCTTATATTGAATTCATATTGCAGAATCATGCTTTCTCCACCTTAGATTATATTATCTCCCACAGGAATCCTGTGAAGGATGTTCCCCTTTTATGAATTTGACCAGCACAGTAGACAGTGCAATTGAAAATACATCAAAGAGGTATCAAGGTGTGTTTGAAGGGGTTATCCACTTAAATATCTTCATTTGGAATGTTGTTGCTCACCTGTCAGAACAGCTGGTTTGTTTTCAAACTGAACCAGGTAGTGCAAAATCAAAGCTTGTTTTCTGAGTGTCTTAGTCCCTGGGAGAGTTGGTGTAATTGGAGGTTCTGTGCAATTTTTGGGATTATGGTTAAGGAAATAAAGTGCTGAGCTAAATTAAATTCTGAATTAAAACACCCACAGGCTCATGAAGGTTCACTAAAGGTTCAGAGCTGAGATAAAATTTTCCCCTCTTTTCCCAGCATTGAAGATTGAGGGCAGTGACTCTCACAGGTCACCAAAGGGCCCACGTTTCATCAGCAGTCGCCTGGGACCCCCATCACCTGGACCTGAGCTTACCTCACACCGCACGCAGGAACAGGTACGCGTGTGTGAACACATGACAGGGTAGTCAGAATTTTACATACACAATACAGAACAATGCTGAGCTCTCCTGTCACTCCCTCTTTGATTTTGGCTGTGTGCATTCCTGCACTCCTAATTTTGTTGTTGCCCTCTGTCTTTCATCATGCAAGATTTCTTTTGCCCATTTGTATGGTCAGATCACAGCTGAGGGGGATGGTCCTCGGAAAAGCTTGTCAAGCACCCAGATTTCAAGGATACAAAGAGAAACAGACTTCTTGAGGTGAGAGCTCCAAGCTGCTGGTGTATGAGCATGTCCGGAAACAGCTACCAGTAAATGAGGTTCTGTAGACGTTACACAGGAGAAGTGGGACTGTAAAATCTTCTGTTCAGGTGGCACATCATGTTCTTGGCTAACGCTCAACAGCCTCAACAGGGCTCCGTTGATATTCTATGCTATCTGTTAGCTACATTTTTTCAGTTCTCCTGCCATCTCTTCAGGTGTGCCCAGTGCTTGTCCCCACGCCCCTCGGACCCCTTTGCCCGTTTCTGTCTTCAGTGTGGTGCCCCGGTGCCCCCCATCCCAGGACAGAGGTTACCACCCACAGAAGGGGGCAGGTACTATACCAGAGTAGGATCTTCAAGTCAACAAATGCTTTTCATTTGCTTGAAAAATGCTTGGTGAATAGAGCAATGATGATAGAGGCATTTTCCTGTGTGTCTTGCCGATAATGGTTCCTTTTTTAAATTTGAGATGGGGGTGTGCGTCCATTGCAAAGCCATGGTTCCTGTGAACACTCCAAACTGTGTGGTCTGTGAGGCTCCAGTGGCCCCTCAGCTCCAGCCTCAGGCTAGTTTGAGACTAAAGGTAAATTCACAGGAAGCGAAAGGATTCATAATAAATGAAGTGATATAGGAGATGCCAAAGTACTATGTACACTGCTGTAGGTTTTATTTAGATGTATGTCTATCCTTATGGAAGAGTGTTCTTGAGCTAGAATTACATCAGAAATTTATCCATCCTCAAATTAAGTATTAATCATCTCTTACATTTCAGAAGTTGAACATGGTGAACTATTATGTAACATTAACAGTATTTGAAATGGTTGTGTAGTTTTCTTAGTTTGTTTCTCAGTTTAGTTGTCTCAGTTTTCATTTGTATATGTGAACCATGTTTGTGTGCATGTCTCTCTTGATCCGTTTCTGTTTCTCAGGACAAGGTGATCTGTCCATCATGTGGGACAGGGAACCCTGTGAACATCACTTACTGCGTCACCTGTGAGACCAGACTGCCAGAACCAGCTACTGTAAGAGACTGACCAATCACATATTAGCTGGGGTGAAATGTGAATGCAAGCTTGAAAGAGTATGAGAGGATTGGAGAGATGATTGGAAAGGATGATTAGACAGGCAGGTGTGCAGGATTATGATTGACACTTCCCTTCCGTGGCCAGGCGGTGCTGGGAGGACAGAGTGCCCCCCCTCTGCCCAATACGACTGGCAAAATGGTCTCCTGCTCCAAGTGCAACAGGGTCAATACCTCAGATGCCCGATTTTGTGACTGGTGTGGTGCTAAGGTGAGCAGAAAGACTATAGATGCTGCTGTTATTGTATTGTAGGCACTGAAAAATTGATTGAGGAAGAAATCTTGATGCTTGTGCTTGTGATGATCTCTGTATTAGAGACCCCAACAGATTATTGTGATTATAAGATTATGACCAATAATGTTGATTATGTATGGTTCTGGTGAACACCATGGTGTGTTCCACTTGTACAGGGAACGTATAATGTAAAAACATCTTTTAACAAGATGTCTTCCCTCCCCAGCCAGATCCTACAGCTAGATATTTGACTTGTTCCCGTTGCGGGGCATGCAGTCACCCCTATGCAAACTTCTGCTCCTCGTGCGGTGTATTCCTAGAGGGACCACCAAGGCTAGACTCCCACGCCGGCACAGTCCATTCAGCATGGGACGCTCCAGAGCTGGACCACGTATGTTGCTGAAGAACACATAGGAAGCCTGTTTACACGATGTTTGCGTGGTGTGTTTTTTTCATGTACTGTTTGTATCTCTCTCTGTCTCGCTGTCTGTATCACACTGTGCATTCCTCCAAAGTTGCCCAGCTTTCAGATAGCGCCACCTGGCTGCCCGTGCCCCCCTCCCTGCCCCCCGCTGTGGCAGCAGCGCTGGCTTCAAACCGCGTGGACCAGCAGACTCAGACGGCAGGGCTGTTCTATCCCTCAGGCACGGAGCTGCAGAAGAAGGGGGAACAGGCGATGCTAGAGATGTCCAGACAGGAGCAGATGAGAGACCGCAAGCCTTTGCTTACAGCCGTCAGCCCAGGCAGAGGTACCTCAGCGCTGGCGTTACATAGCCTAGTCAGTGCAAGGGAATGGCTCACTGATTAGATTGCCCTTCAAGAGAAAAGCAGTCCACGCTTGAAAAAAGCACTTTAGAGTGAAAACATTGCTGATTTTCTGCAGCAGGTCTGCAGTGCTGTGCAGGCAGAGGAGAACCGTAGCAATGCTGTGAGCAGGAATATCTTACTCCTAGGTTACTGGAGGAAACAGCTTGACCACATCTGTGCACATTTGCGCAGCTACGCTCAGAACAACACCGAGTTCAGAGCACTGATTGGAGAGCCACGCATGGGCAAGGTGAGGTCAGGGCTGGACTTCTGCATGGATTGCATTCAGCACTTGGCCAGTAGAATATAAACCACTAAAGTTATTCAATCCATTATCCACAGATGATTTCAGCGATTGTACAGGAAGACAACTACGAAGTTAGTCTGAGGATCAACTTTGTATCAGCAGGATCTGAAAGATCAAGGGTATGAAATTTCCTGGTCTCTTGCATGATTTATATACCATATTATCTATTAATATTATTACAGTACCATAGGTTTTATAGTGTAGACCACAAATGTTGTCCATTCCTGACCTTGGAGTTCCTTGAGGGTTTTTGAAGCTTTTCAATGAACAGCTTGTTCACTCCTGGACACTCCTAAAACTCATAAGGTCTCCAGTCAATATCTTCAATAAAGGAACTGAAAATGCTGATAGAATGAAGACCAAAGGCTTGTGGCTGTCCGGTGGTCATCACTGTGGTAGCCTAAAGTGATATCTGTTTTTTTGGTGCCCCAGGAAACACAGATGGGGAAGCCCCTCGGACTGTCAAAGAACCAGCCTCTGAGCAGCGTAACAGAGGGCAGAAATGGCTTGTCAGGCAGTCAGACCAGCCTAGGTGAAGAGCTTCAGCATGCCCATCAGTCATCATAAGGGTGGGTTGGCACAGTGCCCTCTGTTGTTGAGATGTGTTCACTTACTTTCATCTCTTGTGATTGGCAGTGAGTGAGAACAGTGTGGTGTCCGCTGGAACCTTCAGGAAAAGCAGGAAGTCCCGGACAAACAGAGGTTTTGAGGGGGAAGAGAAACTGCCAGTACGTGTCCATATTTCAACATACTTCTTGCCATCTAACGTAAAAATGCACACAATGTCAAATATGATCTTGTAGCAGCATTGAAATATACGGAAATATTGTTCTCCATCACATGTTGCCTTGTCCTCCAGCCATCCAAAGACAAACAGCTACTGAAGGAGGTGGGGCCTGAGGGGAAAGGACAGATCTCAGTGGTCCAGCAGCTGCTGGATGAAGTAAGTGTCCTCAAGGACATATAACGTTCTTCCTTTAAAAAAAGATAGTTTGATCATATGTATTATATATTTATTTGTATGTATGTATATATATACATACCATACAGGTCATCTTCTTGGTGCACGCTTGGTACTCTCTATTTTATTCAACTTAAATTCCTATGCAAGGTATAGATATGTACGTGTAAATATAGAAGATATATAGATGTAAGATTATATTATCAAAGAGATTTAGAAGTTCCCTAGATGCACTGTAAAGACTAAGATAATCCCGTTGATTGTCAGTTAAATGCAGCAAATTCAGGCTCATTCATGCAAGTACATACAAAATTCCTGACCTCGAAGAAGAGAATGTTAGGGAATTCATTTCCCAAAGGACATTAGTCACTAAAGAGCTAAGCTGAAGTAAAAATGCTTTGAGCTCAGGATGACATACTACATCACTGCAATGTTTTCATGGAGTTGTACTTGTATGTACATGAGAATAGTTGAGGGTGGCATCTGGGTAACGCTCCATTGATTGACGCTCCTTTGTGTGGGCGTGTCCCTCAGGGTGCAGACCCCTCCTGTCAGGACAGTGATGGCCGCCCGGCTCTCACAGTGGCGGTCATGAACTTGCACCATGAGGTCATCCCCCTGTTGGTGCACAAAGGCGCTGACATTGACCAGCAGTCAGGACCGTGAGTACCCTGGCCCTTCAGCTCCTATTCTTCTCCATGTGTGAAATGCCCCCCCCCACACTGTGTGTACAGCTAAATGCATCAAAAAGGATGGTTTTTCTACAGAAAAGGGCAGTTCAATTCAAAAAGGACATCAGGACAAATGTCCTTTACTGTGCACAAATTTACTGTTTCGGGGGTACATACATACATTCTGTTTTTGAGACTTTTCTCTCTGCCGGTATCTGATACCTAACGCTTGTGATTATATTTCATCTTCGTCTGGACACGTCTCAACCAGTGACATATCAGTCTGTCAAGTGTGGAGTAGCTCAGTGTAGAAGATTAAATCCTAACTCAAAAGAAAGTACAGTGTAGAAGTATAGTATAGTACTACTATAGTATAGTATAGTCAGTAGGTGATTTGTTAATTTTTAACAGGGGGGATGGCAGATACACACACAGCACTCTCTCTGCTACTAACTAGGGGATGGAGAGGGGGGGGAGGCTGGTTAACAAGGGGGATGCATTTTGCTAACAAGGGGGATAGCATCCCCCCTCAAATCGCCTACTGAGTATAGTATAGTATAGTATAGTATAGTATAGCATAGTATAGTATAGTGCTGATTCAGGCACGTGCCCAGTCCTGGTCCAGAAGGGGTAAAACCCAGAAGGTTAACCAGCTGTCCTTATATGACTTTCAGTCTACTAACTTGGAGAAATAAACTAGGAGTGGTTAAACAAGCCACAAAACTGTTAAAGCAGCAACTGCCAGCTTGGTGTGAGATTGTCCGCACTGTTCTGTCCATCTCTCTTAGGGTGAATAACACAGCCCTCCATGAGGCAGCCACATGCGGGACTCAGGCTCTCCAGTGTGCTGAGACACTGCTGGGGTGAGAGATGTGCCCTTTGTATTTTAATGACCCTTTCAGTTGTTCATTTGAGTCTTTCATCCTGTTGTCATATTGCTCTAATGGAGTAACACCTACATGTTTTGTTTTACATGGAGAGGGTTAGGTCAAGCAACCAGTGAATGAGGTATATGCCAATTGAACTCCAACTCCAAATGTCCAGCCACATTAATGGATAACATGTTAGAATTGTTTTGTAAGTCATTTGTAAGTTGCTCTAGGTAAGAGCATCTGCTAAGCAACTGAATGTATGTATGAACTACTGCTCCATTTGCCTGCTTGTGTTTGATCTGTGTAATGTTCAGCAACGTATAGAATTAATGAATTTTGCTCTGATTCACTGGACAGATCTGTTCACAACTGCTTTTGTCCTGCAGCTGTAATGCCAGCATCAGGAGGAAGAATGACAAAGGGTTGACGGTGTATGATCTGGCGGTCAAGTCTGGTTGTCGCCCTCTGATTTCCTTAATTGCTGCGAAGATGGGGCAAGGCATGCTGGACAAACTGTCCAGGCCAAGAAATAACATCAGCCTGGATGCGTTCTGATAAGGGAGGGATGCAGGTGGTCTTACTCTTGTTTGCATCATCTTGGTATTGTTGATATAAAAGTCCGTAAAGACTTTGTTTTCGGATCAAGTGCTTCCCCTCCATTTACTAAGATACATTCACTATACTACAGTACCCTGATTCAGACTTTGATCTTATTACTGCATTTGATTCAAAGTTTTTTCGTATGGTGTGAAATTTGATCTTAGCAGCCTTTACACTGTGTTTTGAGTCATGTACCTTGCACTCATCAAAAGAATAATTATTGTGTGGACACAAAAGTATGCAAATTCAAACAGTTTTTTTAATGTATGGTTTGTGTATTGTGAAATTTTGTTGATACCAATCATTGTAACAATACAATAAAATCTAGTGTGTCCTGTTTGTGTTGACTGGAATTTTGTTATTTCTCTGAATGTTAATAGTGTGTAATGTAGGGGTGCCTAATGCACTAAAATCGAAAGAATAATTGAATTGTGTTAGTTGGTGACGTCAAACTGAAACTATGCTCAGACATATAACCTAAGCTACGTTGCTTTACTGGAGTGAACAATACAGATGGCAACACCTTCAAACAGACCTCAAAAAGTGTGGCAATTTCACTTCAACCCTTTCGCACGTAACATTTTTGTAATGTTACATAGTTGTTATATTTTCATGTTATTGTTCTCAAATTTCTAAATCCATTTAGTTGATAGTGGATAAATTGTAGGAGGTTAATGGTTAGACAATAAAATCTAAAGTGTGTCTGGCTCTGTTTGCTGATAGATAAATAAGAGCCATTGGAATTTTGTTATTACTCTGAATGTTAATAGTGTGTAATGTATTAAGTTTTTTCAATATGAGCATTTCAAGCTATTTCTAAATATGACAACACTTTTTAAAGTGCCTAGTCAAGGTCTTGTTTTTTTGTTTGAAACATGTACAGACTTAAATGTTACATTTGGAAAAAAGTTTAATATGAAAGATGGCCTTTTGGATACACAATTCCATGTACAGAAACTTGAGTATTTACAAAATAATAGATTTAACAGTCATTCAGATTACAAAAACAGATTCTGGTGTGAGCTAAATCTAGTCTAAACTTAAGGTGAACAACATGTTGCTGGGAACAAGAGTTTTGTCTGACTTAGCTGTGACAAACAATCAGTCCCTTTGCTTATAATGTCAAACCATACATCAAAACAAAACATGGTTGCTTTCCATTTGATCCTACCTGCCTATTTGATCTCACATATACAGCACAGAACATTCAATCTAACAACATATTCAATACAGACTTCAAATCAGTGTCTCATGTGGCCTTCTTTTGCAAGTCTGTTGAGTGGATCCCCCAAAAGTCCTGAGAGGAGCCCATCCCTTCTTTGCCTGTTCTTCTGTCCTCTGAATGCTGGTTTTCCCCGCCCATGCACAGCCCCGCTGTTCTCTCAGCGTCTGAGGCGCAGGAAGAAGGCGTGCCGGCACTCCTTGCTGTCCACAGGGTAGTACTTGTCATAGAAGTCCAGAACGTACTCTTCTGTTTTGAAGCCAAACTTCTGGTACAGAAGCATGGCTGGGTTGCTGGCGGAGACGTGGAGGGTGACGTCCTTTCCCATGCATGTCTGCAAGACAGAGTCAGAGCCTCAGCCTTGGATCACGACATGGATCAGAACAGACAGAGTGACAGCGGGACTTTTGCTAATGGGGCTTTGATACATTTTATGGTATTTTGAAGTATACCCCCAGCATTATAACTGACCAACACATCAGCTAAATCTGAAAATTATAATCATACTGCAAGACATCTGGTCCAAGGGAGACAATTAATACAGCAAATACAAGGGCATGTGCTGCTGGGCAGCTCACTGTTATGGACAGATTGTGAATCAACAGGTTTTCCCATTCAGAAAAGTGATGAACAACATTACTGTGAATGTTTTGCTGCCTGATCACACCT
Source organism: Megalops atlanticus (assembly GCA_019176425.1). Lineage (NCBI taxonomy): Eukaryota > Metazoa > Chordata > Actinopteri > Elopiformes > Megalopidae > Megalops > Megalops atlanticus. Next base: position 72,652,520 of record CM032875.1, on the reverse strand, counting down.
GGATGAGATGGTAGATCATGAAGGTGGCGATTCCTGCCCTCCTCCACTCTGGATGGACCAGCAGGAAGGAGATGTAGGCCTCGTTGTACTTCACATCAGGCACCATGAACCCAAAGCCTATGACCACTTTCTTGTACAGGACCACCACGCTGAAGTCTGGATACTGCAGACACTCTGACAGGTCTATGCCTGAGGCAGAAATGAAAGGTGGAGACGATAAGCTCACAATACAGATGATACAGATTCAAGTTTAATGGAATGTTAAAGTCAAAAGCATCTTAGTTAGCTTTGAAACGTCTGTCTTCTGAACTTGGACATGGCAACAAAATGCATTTTTATTATTAAAACAGCATGTTGGGAACATTTCGCTACACTAAAGAGACCACTGAACAGCAAGCGGAATGGACGAAACTGAGAAGACACACACCTGGCCAGAAGATCTCATGGCACATGGAGTTGACCGAGGGGATGTGGTTTGGGCGGACGTAACAGTAATCGATGGGTGCGTCGGGCTCTGGGACCCAGTTGGGGTCATTCTTGTGGGGGTGGGCACGTATCTCCGCCAGGAGATTAAGCTTCAGGGGTCGGCTCTCATAGTCCCTCCTTGAGACACAAATGCAACACAAACACAATTCGAACAAAGGCACTGTATAACTGAGATAGGGCTTACTATGCACCCTCCAGATAAAGTGTCCTGGGGTTCTACAGAACACATTTACATTATTCATGTAGCAGACACGCTTCTACAGAGTGACAAGAGAAACGGGTTAAGGGTGGATTTTTAAGTTGAGCAAACTTGAGATATCAGGGAAGCCTGGTTAGCAGATGTTCCAGAGCAACATGCATAGCTCAGGAAATGTCTAGCTGTTTATATATATATTTAAAAAGATAAGTCTTTTTTACATGCTATACTTTTAAACAGCTAGACATTTCCTGAGCTAATTTTTGTTAAATGCCTTGCCTGAGAGTATAACAGCAGTGCCCCACTGGGAAAACTGAACCAGCAACCTTTGGGTTCCTTACCACTATACCACAATGATTCAGAGTGTTCTAAGACTGTACCTTATGAAGGGCTTAAGCATGCGAGATGTGTAGGGGCTCCTAATTCCCTGGTCAATGCTAGCATCTGAGCCCATCAGCCTGTGCCAGAAGGACATAGTTGGCTGCTGGTAGCCTTTCCTGTTGGACACGGTGGTCTGGACGGAGAAAAATAACATAACGCATCACCGTTTTGCGACACTGCCAAACACCTGATACCCATGCTCTAATGTTTCAGCAGTCAAACCAGGTTGTACCTGAAAACGGTCGAGGATTCGGAGGTCCTGGCTGGTGGTGCGGTACGTCCCGATGCCCTGCTGGTTCACACCCCCCTCCTGGGCCCCGTACACGCCCCCTACTAGGGTGAGAGCGGCGCTGATGGCCTGGTCCAGGTCCAGCAGGGGGAGCCCTCTCTCACGCTTGGCCTGCCGCACGAGCAACTTCCTGTGCAGCCGCTTGGCCTGGGGTGTGATGGCCAGCGCCTGGGGGCAGGCCTCCAGCCGACGAAGCAGGAGCCGCTCCTCGTACAGGCTAAGGGGGGCGTAGCGTGGAGCGGCCAGGGCCACCAGACCCTCCCCCTTATCCTGTGGAGCCTTCTTCCTGTCGCCCCGGCCCCGGCCCGCAGCGGACGAGCCCTCCTCCAGGCCCCGGGGTGTCTCCCCCTCATCCCCACCACCCTGCTCCTCCCCCTCGCTATCTACTTCCTGCTTGATGTGCTTCTTTCGCATGATCAGAGCGCCGGTGGCCAGGGGCATGCTGGGAGGGGGGATGTACTCAATGCCAGGGTCTATGACCCCCTCGCCGTCTAGCTCCTCATCATCTGTGGCAAGAAAAACATCAACTCTGATCAGATGCACCACATATTTTCACATAATAAATATGCAATATACATAAGTAGTCCTTGGATTTTAGTTACGAAAGAATAAAAAAACTGTTAAATGTTTATAAGACTAATAATGCAAGTATGGAAACTATGTATACCTATGAATGTACATTGATAATAAATATATGATATATAGCCAAGTGGTCCTCAGGCCTTAAATAAATAAAGTTATTCTTCAAGTTTATAAGACTAATGATGTACATACGAGAAGTAAGCATACTTATGATACGTATAAGTGGTCCTCAAACCTTTGCTACCAACAAATAAAATACTTATTATTAACAAGTATGTTTTGTAACAAGTATGAGAAGTAATGGGGCGCACCGTGGAACAGAGCCTGTGGTGGCATTACGTCTGGGATGAGGTCCGCCTCTGACAACAAGCTGGGCGTGGCGGAGTGAGAGGCAGGAGTTCCAGGCGCCGAGAAGTCGGGGGAAGGTGACGGCGAAGGGCTGGTGAGGGGAGTGCGGTCGGACGAGCTGAGGGAGGAGAAGTCGATGACCTCCCCCTTCTCTAGCACCAGGTCCGGCCGGCGGCCGCGGCTGCCGAACTTCACCGGGGTGGAGGAGGCGCTCCGGTCCAGGAAGCCCGCCGCCTCCTTCTGCGCCCGCCGGATGTCCTTGGCCTCCTGAGTGCGCGAACGTTTCTCCTTCAGCTGCATGGCGCTCTCCACAGGGTTCCGCCCCGCCCGTTTACGCAGCCCCTCCACTGTGATGATGGGGTCGAGCGGGGGCTTTGATGGGACTGGCATGAGGGGATAATATATTAAACCAAATGACATCGATACTACATTACTTTTATCACAAACACTGGCAAGAAAGGATAGCTATGTCAAATATCTCTCTCAGGTGCACCTGAGGACGTCTTGCATTTAGTCTAATATTTGCCCTATCTAACACAGGCATTCTTTTCTCTCTGAAGTTTCCACATAGTATTATATTGTATTTGATGAGTTCAACCTTTGGCCTTCAGTGATGCGACAGAGGTCTTGTCTCCCTCTGGCCGCAGAGTGGGTGGGCGGTTCTGCACCAGCTTCCACCAGCCCGGTTCTCCGAACTCCTGAGCTCCGGAACGGAAGAACGTGGGGCTCCCGACTGACAGACACCCAGCCACTGTGCTCCACCATGTGGTTGTTTTCTTCCTGAGGAGACACACAGAGTTCTCAGGGGGGTGGAGTGGGGAACAGGTTTCCCAGGAGTGTTTGCTGCATTGTGTGTACATGTGGCCCACACTGGACACTACAGTCACAGCACAGAGAACTCATGTAATGTGTTGCATCAGTGGCAATTTCACCTCATCTCTACAGTGTGTTCTTGCAACCCTAGAGATCAGGTTAATTCTAAGAAGTGCTGAGAAATGACAGCCATTATATAAAGATTATTTTCACAGTCAACAAACAGCATCAGTGACTGTGACTAGCCTGCTCTCTCTTACCTGGATCCCAGCAGGAATGTCCAGTGCCTCCCGATGAAGGCACAGATGTCCTCTTTCCAGCGAAAATAGCCTTGCCGCCCTGTGCCCTCTAGGGACAGATTATACATGGCCAGCATCACCACCTGCACACACATAAAGCCAATCAGACACAGCCAGAGTTCAATAGACCCCTTACTGTACTTTTTATCATTGCATTTTCACCATTATTTTTGCTCAGCAGATATGCCTGCCCTCAATGACACAAAGTGCATGTAAGTGCTTCTTTTCACATACTCTGTAAAATGTTTATACAGCTGGATTTACACTAGAGAAATCAAGATTAATTGAAATTAACAAACTCAAGGATACAACAGCTGTGTTCCACCCTGGATTTAATCCTCTGTTTCACAGACCACTGGATCAAACCACTCTTCCAAAAATGCTGTACTGTCATCAGATGTTTGACCTGGTGGACTTCATGCTCTTGAAGGCTCAGAATTCTTTGTGATAGCGTCATGTGCAGGCTTTTATCCTACGACACTAATGAAAAAGGCTATTGTTGCATTGTACCTGTTGCCAGGTGAGTCTCATTCTCTCAAATGTCTCCTTGCCATCCTCTGAACAATCATAGCAGGTAAATTTGAAGAAGTTGTCTCCTTTCAGGTAACTGGGCTGCTCTCCTCGTAATTGGGCTACATTTGGGAGTAAAAAAAGACTGCTCAGAGACGTAGTTTTGTTATATCATAATGGTTTATTTAAAGAGCAAGGCACCATGTAAATACATCAAGATGATTATTATTTGCTCAACTATTTCATAGTATAAATTAGCTTTTCATCTGCCTGATGAGGAAACGTGGCAGCTTGTTGGTCAGTTCCATTAGTGGATATAATAATTACAAATGAGTCTAAATAGCACTAAGACCCACACAGCATCACCAGTGAATTCATGAGAATCACTCTTCCTTGCTAATCCTTACACAGATCTGTTTCATCATTGAGACTTATATGAGTGACAAATACACTTCCCACTTCCTGTGACAGGTGGAGGTCTCACCGGTGGGGATCCACTTGTGACACTTGTCACAGTAGAAGGACATGTCCTCGTTCCAGCTGGTGTCTGCCTCCTCCCCGATGTCACTGTTGAGTGAGTCACCGCTCTGGTCATGGGAGAGGTCCACAGAGGCCTGGTCCTCCGACTCAACGATCAGCAGGGTCTCCCCCTCCACCTCCCCTTCCTCCAGCCCCTCCGAGGCCGAGGTGCACGTGGCCTCATCATCCCGCTGGCTGGAGAGGCCCCTCAGGTCCCCACTGCTGTCCATTCCTTCCTGGGTCCCCTTTTCAGACGGGATCTGAGCTGGGGCAGGACGCTTAAGACCTTCAACGGGCGGAGTGAGTTTACATTACCTAAAGGCTCTACCTTTGAGCTGCTGGGACAATAAAATGCTCTCAGAGGAGTGTCCACGAATAAGAAACAGTTCAGCTATACACTGCTCACAGCTGACTTCACCAGAGGCCACACAATTGGCATATGCTACACATTACCAATTAAAGCACCTTCACATATATACACTAAACATGATATGTTAAGATATTACTTTGTTTCAAGAAACTAATTAGATGTTGGCCACAATTAAAAAGTAGAATTACTTACACTTACCACAATCTACAAAATCGCTGCAGGTCCTGAGTGTTTGATCAGCAGCTGTTCAAGGCCTAGGGACCTTGTGTTCCAGCAGCTCTCCTCTTTCGCTCTGCCTCCAACTCCTTGGTCAGAATGATTTGCTCCTCAAGAAGCCTCAGATTCTCTCTCTTCCTCTCCACTCTTTCCAGGTCTCGGAAAACTCCCTCCCGCAATCTCTGTTTAGAGGGAGACAGGATGCAAGTTTGATAGGTTCGCGTATCACGTGCTCCAGATCCGCCAAAGTCTTGAGGTGTTGTCACTGCTACGTGACTGCACTCCACACACATAAAATTCAAGTGCATAAGGGTCACGATTAATGCTACTCGCTAACTCCTGACTATTGTAATGGCTGACATACGATAATTATCGGTACAGTGAATATTAAATGGCTGTAGCGACCAAGCAAAGTTTTTACAATGTACGATCATAATCTGGCTTGTGAATATTACATTATCTGATTATATAAACATTTAAAAATGCAAGTGCATGCCTGGCTAGTTGGCTAGATTCCGATTAGCTTCCAGGTGAACTAGCGACGTTAACTACAAAATAGCTAATAAATAGCTAACTAAAATGGTACTGAAGTCAATCAGTTAGATGGATGACCACTAGCTAACGTTATCTACGTTCTCATCTCAATCCAACCGATGTTTTAACCCCAAACAAGCTCAAGCACCCTTTCAGATACCTAGCTACGGAGCTAGATCGGGGAATCGCTAAACAATCCGCAATTAGCTAGCTAATGACCAGCTAACATTATGAAGCTGCCAGTCGATGCAGTTAGCTGCTGTTCTTTGAAATGCTTTCAAATGACAAAACAGCGAACCTTTTATGATAGTAACGCTGAAACACAAACTGAAGGACTTGTTAGCTAGCTGAATGACTAGCTGTATCAATACATAGCTATCTTAGCCATCGTAAATGTGTATACTATGTGCCGGCTAGCGTTAGCTAGTTATCTTGTTTGTAATCTGGCGTTACCTCTCGGTCCCAGTTTTGCTTGATATGCACTCCCGCAACAGTCGCCAATGTAAGAGTTACAGAAATCCCAAGTACTACTTTGGAGGTTGCAGACATAGCTAGCTAACTACAGCATGATATTTAGAGGACAAATACTACGCATGTGGCAGCGTATATCTTACTCAAACGTTTTACCCACAACAGAACACTCAGTGGCGCGCCGAGAATGAGGGGGGAACTCAGTCAAAATAAATAGAATGTCGAGTCTGTGCAGTTATCCGTATGCAAATTATTCTTCCTCCGCTTTAAATGATTGTCCGTTAGAACAGATTAACTATAACGTGTATTTGTTAGTGATACGAAAAAGTTAGTATTTTATTTTACTGACCTGAAAAATGTGAAGTGTCAGTAAAAAAATAATAATCAGATGGATCAAAATACTTCTGAGGGATCTGAAATGCTCTACATAAAAAGCTATACATTTAATATTGAATGGTTTTGGGGGGTGTTTCTAATACCCACCATTAATTTATAAAATGCCATGAATAAACAGAAATTAGGTCAGTTACAGAAGATACCTTCACCACACTGACCACAAAGTGCAGTGCATGGTGCTTCTCTCTGCTGTTGATGGCCCTCATGTTCTCATGCTGCATCTGTCTACCATGATGGAAACAGGTACCCACTCGCTGTGTCCTGAGATGCTTCCTCAGCATGAAAGTCCCCCTCTGAACCTGCATTAAAAAGTTTTCTTCACCTGAAAACACCTTAATTAGATGAACATTTATTCTGAAAATATTGCAAGAAATGCAAAATGTATAACTGAAGGGTGTGACATGAACATTCTGATGACATGGTTACATCAGTGATTAAGGAGCAGGACTTGTAACTGAAAGGTTGTCGGTTCGATTCCCTGCCTGGTCAATGCTGCTGTACCCTTGGGCTAGGTACTTAACCCACAATTGCCTCCAGTTGTATAAATGGATAACATTGTAAAGACCGGTAACCTATGTAAGTCACTCTGGGCAAGAGCATCTGCTAAATGATGTAATGTAATGTAATGTAACTAACCAAATGTGTCAAAAACTTAATGACACTGAAGGAGGTTAACTTGCTGTGAAAACCCTGAAACAACCTGAACCCAGGTCCACAATCTCTCTACTGCTCTGTCTGTCCAGGTGAAAAGTCTACTTAAAGGGCCTGATTTCACACAGAATTAATGTCATGCTTGGGATGGTGCGGTTGTCTTTGCCTGTTTTTGGTCAGCCTTTTGAGATCTAGTTTGAATTCTTGCCTTTGCTCATCAAGTTCATAATTCAACAATACTGTTCATAACAGCAGAGGTGCAGAGGAAGGCTTTGATTTGGGAACAAGCCCGTATTTGTTCATTGTCCTCTGGCTTGCTTTTTTCATCTATTCTGTGTTTCACAATCAAGAAAAAGAAAAAAGAAGTTGAACTGTTTAAATGCTTAAACAGAAATCAACTTTTGTAGAAATTACATTACATAGTAAATAACATTAGTATATACATTTAATTGAATGTATAATTGAAATTTAATTGAAATGTTATTTTATTTAACCCTTTCGCGCGCATGGTCAAACCGGTGTGATTAGAACAGTAGATTAGAACGGCTATTTACAAGTGACGCAACAAGGCAACATTCGTTCCAAAGTAAACCGACCGCTTTTTCACATAAAATGTTCCACAAATGCAATATAATTATTTATTTTTCAATGCAGATTCACACAAGTTGCAACATAAAAGAAAATTTCTAGCTAACGTTCGCTTTGAGGTGATTTAACAGTGTTTGCCTGAAAGTGACAAAGTTGAGCAAATGCAGCGGTGAAAACTATGAGGAGCTTAATAACGGGTGACTTATTAAAATACTGAAACCCTGTGTTTCTGGGTGTGATTAAATATTTTAATACATCAAGTACCGTGGTATTCCGGTTTCTTTCCATGTCATACTATTTGAGTCAACCGAGCAGCGCCTTTGCACTGATGCATCCACGGATAAAGCGACCTTATTCATCTCGAAAATAAAGTAGCCTATACGAATAGTTGCTATTGGCAATTTCTATCATATTATGTATTCTTAAAGTCATATTTCGAAATAGGACATTTATGTATCTATATTTCTGAGTACAATGAAGCATACCCACATTCGCTAAAAAGAACAGTGTGCACATACAGAATACCAGGTTTGGGTATTCGTCTGCTGCAATTCTATATGTACAAAACCAGTTTAAGTAAAGGATATTAGTTCAGATATTAACCGAGTTCCATCCCTTGTTCGCTAGTATAACTAATTTTTGTAATTAGGATTAAAACACCAGAATAGTCACGCCGGGGGGCAGTTGGAAATATTTTATAATTTACATGCGAAAGGGTTAATCATTAAGTTTGCTAAGATTATCCTCAAGCGTTACTTATCCATCCATAATCTACAAGTCCCACAATGCTTTGCTTTTTCGTGTGTATCCACAAATTCTATCCGTGGTTTCCTTTGTGTGGAGTCGATTCTACCGTCCTACAAAAAAATCGAGGGCATTGATCACAGTAGCTGTAATTAATTTTGATTGACAAGTAGGAGGTGTAATCAGACGTGGAGATCGAACATCGTACCGTCCAATAGTAAACGTGCGTGGTCGGGATTACAACAAAGTTAGTGGAAGTGATAAGGTGACAGGGAAGCTAAAGGGGTGGACTGGCTGTAGGTTGGACAAATAAAACGTATAGCGTTGTTGACGTTTAATGACATTTCAGGTGTAATAATTCACTGTTCTCTTGAAAAATGGCATCAACCCCTGATGAGAGCGAGAGAGAAAAGGTAAGTCAGTCGGTATGGATTGCTTTGTCAGATGTAGCTTGGTAGCTAGCGATGTCAAATTTTTTGACTGGACAATCTGTGATGGGTGGCTAGCTAGCCTGCTAGCTAACTAGTCTGGCAGTTGGCTGGGGTTTTCTTTGTGTTTCTTTCAAGTTTCGTCTTGCCAACAACTTTTCACTATCGTCCGTGAATGTGATATTCCCCATCAAGAGATTAGAAATCGCTTCCTTGTTTACGGCATTGTTCTGTACTGCGTCTTGTCAGTTAGCCATAGTTAGCTAGCTTACGTTTATACGTACAGATATTAACCTAACGTCACTATAATTTGCTGGTTCTTATGAGAGGAATACTTCCTCTTTTAAGTTTAACAGCAAATTGTATCCCGCAACACCTTGTGATATTATGACTGTAAAACCAAATGATGGAAAGTTCACCTTGCGAAGTAACTAACGTCAGTACTCTCAAGTGTTTGCTAGCTAACTATCAGAATTTGAGAAGGAAAAGACCGCTGTAGTGTATGCACATGACAGTCGTTTAGTCTGTACCGTTACTACGTTTGTGCTCTTGGCGATTTGTTGCGTTGTGTCATGCAACAATGCAGTTTTTCTTGGAGTTGTAAGAATTGCTAACTAACTCTTCACACGTTTTATTAATTTCACAATTTAGTATGTCAGTTACCTCTTATGTGGTGTTTTATTTGTTGTGTAGGGTATCATTTAACGTGGTTGTTATATTGCAGTCTTGGAAAAATGTCATAACTTGCATTGATGAGAGTGCGAGTAACTATGGGAAAATACACCAACCTCAGATCTTTTGAGCTGTATTTCAAAATTTGCTTTTTTCTTTTGCAAATTTAATTCCTTTGCAATTTAACCTCCCTACAATCTCAAACGAGTGTTTGAGGAATGGTCTGTTTGAGCCCTGAAACTACATTTGCTTTTTTGGCATTTGCACCAAAATCCAGTTTTACATGTGTTTTATAAAGTAAGCAGTTACTGTTGTAGCATGAACTCTGTAACACTGTCAGTGATACATAAAGAGAAAAGGCATGTGCACAAAGGTGTTTCATGTTTTATTTGCAATGTTGAGGTGACTCCAAATTGACCGTTTTTAAACCACCGGAGCTCCCGTTGTGATCATTTGGGCTCTTCTCTCAGCTATCTTATTCCCACGGAGTGGCTCACACTGTAGATTTTTGTTACTGGTGGATTTCCATGGCTACAGGGTCGTGTGATCTCACTTGCATTTGCAACAGCAGTCAGCATCGGTCTGCGTATTGGCTCTGCTGCGTGATGCGTGTATTGTTTTCACCTTCCAGAAGTTCTCTGAAGCTTGGTTAGCTTTCCTTGATGATTTTTGAGGAGCCAAGGTTAACATTATTAAAAAACATAATTCACAGAGCCACTTGATTCTACACAGAGAGAAAGGGACTATCAGTAGTGTCTGACATCTACCTGGAACATTAAGTTTGGAACAAACATTATGCTGGTATAAAGAGCTGTTTTGTGGAAAGTAAAGCTTGATTGTGCTGCAGTTTCCCCCTTTTTTCTGCGGCAAATTACATCTTCAAAACACACATAGGAAATGTTGTTGTTTTCTTATTAACAGTTGACCATTGCTTTAAAAGACTTAGTATGATAAATTTCTTTATTCATGGAGTTTGTTCATGTAAATCAGGTTATGTAATCTGATGTTTTATACCTGTTACCTGCAGCTCTATTCAAAAAGTATTCTATTCATATATCATAAAATGTATAATTGGTTTCAACTTATGATATCTATTGATAAAATAACTAGACTTGATTACTCTGCACATTTTTAACTCCTTTACCATGTCATTCCATTACTAGGCATCTCTTTGGATCAGATTTTCATGATGAAATAGTTTATCAAATGATACCAAAGTAGGTGTGGATATAATAAACTAAGTATACTATAAAATAGTATTTCAACTTAATGGTTAGTTCATGAATGGGTGTATGTTATGCAGATTTACACTTTCAAAATAGTTGTTAAGTGGCTATACCTCTGGTACCAAGCACTAATCAGAGTTTTTTGCAGGGAAGATGTATTTGAACAATTACTTGTCACTATTACATTAAAGCACCAGCAAATACTTATAAATACATGTATTGCAAGAAGCTCCTCTGCTATAAGCATTTCAGAGCTTTCTGGCACTTCCAGCTTCCATGCTGTCTCCTGTCAGCCTACTTTGTTGTATTGGTAGGAGATCAGTGGAGCCACACTAGGGTAAGGAGTAAACATAAGTCAACTGCCCATGTTCTTAATTTCCTCCATCATTCTGTCTCAGGTGCGTGTCATATACATACATTCCATATGATCTGAGGCACCTGTTTGCCTTGCCCCCAACCCCCCAAGATGGTGGTTGAAATGTTGATGTTTTAATTTCCCTTTTTTTAACACGGGCGCCCCAGTGCAGTTACAATGGTAAATATCAGGCTCATTTCCTATTCTGAATTCTACTTTCATTTTGAGTGGATTACACTTCTTTTTTGTAATTATTTCAAGTGAATCAAATGTTAAGTTGCCACTTAAGATGTTGATTAAATGTATTAAGATTTAAGTCAAGATTCAGCGACCAGCAGCTCAAGGTTTTTGCTTAATTTTATTGGTCCACATAACTAGTTTCTTAAATGCAGTGGTCTGTTACAGATAAATAGTCAGAAGTTATTCTGAATCTGTGAAATTGACCTCTTCATGTCCTAATAGCTCAGAACTGAGTGACCACATCACAAGATTTTACCTGCTTATGCTGTTTACATTACGGCTATTTCTTTGTTTTTGAGGGATTTTCAGGGTGCATTTTTTACATTATTATAAATAGTCTGAACATACAAAACGCAAACTTGTGGGCAGTGCTAGATATGAGCATTCAGAGGAAATAAAAATAGTTAGCATGAGCTCATAGTCCAGCTGTTTATTTTCAGTAAGCCTTACATTTGGCCTAGTGTCCCTCACATATGACAGTTTCCGTTTGCCAAATGTGGTATAGAGTTTGACTAAAGGTAAAGTTGAGCATCTTCGGATCATTTCTACCAATTGCTTGTGATTTTTTTTCTGTAAAGATCTGTCACTAACTTGAAAGTCAGTTTAGCCTATTCATTGGCCTATCTGGTTCTTCAGAATTTAGAATGGGGAAAAAGATTCTCTTTTTGAGAGTGATTAGCTGTAAGTGATCCTTCTCAGCACTCTGCTTTGCAACTAACCACAAGCAAACAAATTAAAAAGAAAATCATTTTGAGCTCTGAACCAGATATTGGAACTGAACTGAGAATTTGCCACATCTATGGATCTGATGATTAAAACTATGCTCTCTGCACTCCTGTGAAATGTACCATGCTTTCCTGTCTCCACTGTCAATTGGCTGTGACCATTTTGGATGATAATATTAAAATAAAGCCACCCTATCTCATCCCATATTTTTTGGTTGGTTACAGAATTATTTCTAGTGAGGAAATTAATTTGTGTATGGCTACTATTGCTTTGGCGCACATTGAAAAGCAGTCCAATATGGAATTATGGATTGCACTTGAGTTGCATAACCTTATATATATTAGAACATGTTAATTTTAAATAAACTGTTTAAAAAGCTAGAATATATACCCAATGGCAATTACATTGTGTTTGTTGGTACCATTGCATACTTACTCTCACAGATGCTTGTGACCGATGATTCTAATGCCTGTTGCTTTCCTCTCTCCTTCCTCAGGTCCCCTCAGTGTCTGTTGACCTGAACAATGATGCCTCTCTGCTTATTGACATTCCAGATGCCCTCTGCGAACGTGACAAGGTCAAGTTCACAGTCCACACCAAAGTAAGCTGACCTTCATCCCTGGGACTTTGCAATCAGTAATACCGTGATGTACATCATTAATTATTTTACTGGACCACCTTTACTGTGGGAGGTCACCTGATATAGGACCAAAAATGATAGCAGTTCACTACAACAGTCGCATCATTCTCTTTGTACCCTTTGATGAATGTACATATCTGACCAGAGAGTGCTCTGTTTCACTGTAAAAATGTGTAAACTCAGTTCTAGTGTATGGCTTTCTCAGAACATCAGCTTCAGCAAGTGATGTTAAAGGAAAACAGAATGGTCATTGTCCTTTGTGGTGAAATATAACTTTGTGTGCTGGGCATTAGTGCGTCTCTCCCTGTGTTCTCAGACAGCATTGGGAATATTCCAGAAGCCTGAATTTTCTGTGACCCGGCAGCATGAGGACTTCATTTGGCTCCATGACACCCTGGTAGAGACAGAAGATTATGCGGGCCTCATTGTGAGTCATGGAAGTGGCAACACCTTTCTCTCTCCCATTAGTTTGTTTGTCCAAGTACCATGTCTAGACCCAATATTAGCGCTGAGCTGCATATAAAATCAAGCGTACTCTGTACTGGAAAGAGGATAGAGATATTCTGATAAGGACGCATGGAAATGACTACATTCATTTTGTTTCACTGTGATACTGTATGGCCTTTCAGTTCAGTTCATTTCCTTTGGCCCCTCTTTGGGTGCTGGCTTGAGTCCTCACCAGCTGCAGTTACATGGCTTGTTTAACAAATAATTTTTTTCCCCCATTTGCTTCCTCAAGATCCCGCCTGCTCCCCCCAAGCCTGATTTTGAGAGCCCCCGTGAGAAGATGCACAAGCTGGGTGAAGGCGAGGCCTCCATGACCAAGGAGGAGTATACAAAAATGAAGCAGGAGCTTGAAGCGTGGGCATTCTCAAACTTTTCACTCTAGAAACATTGCAGCTCAGTGTTCAAGAAAGCAAGAAGTGAAATGCCTCAGAATGATGAAACCCTGATGAACACAGGGTTATTGTCCAATATGGTTACTCATTTAACAAAGCCACGTGATAGTTATTTCTTAATTTGTGATGAGAGGTGTGCTTTTTAGGCACACCTGTTTACTCACTATGGGGTGACGTCTTCAGCACTGTCAAATGAAATGCATGTGTCAGCATTAAACTGACTGTTTTAGCCTCTCAAAAGGCACCCATAGGCACCCACATTCTCAGAAAAATGATCAGTACTTGACCTTCCAGTTGTCTTTTATCTTTTATGTTCAGTTGCTGCTCATCATCCGCCTCTGAAAAGAGATAAGGATTTGAAAATTACGCCTGGTGAAAATGCTTGTATAGGCATACCAAGCATGCACCCATATATGGCTGTTACAAGGGTGTTGGTCCAATGCATGGTTTGTTTAAAGAAACGCTTTCCCAGTAACCATTCTGAGTACAGTGTAAGAGTAGAATCTACCAGATATAACAGGCCTTACTCTTTTGTGTATATTAGAGTCAATTACAGTATGTCCCCTGCCCTGACTGCCCTCTCCGTTGCTTCATAGAGAGTACCTGGCAGTGTTTAAGAAGACGGTACAGGTCCATGAAGTCTTTCTTCAGCGCCTCTCCTCCCACCCCATATTCAGCAAGGACCGCAACTTCCAGATCTTTTTGGAATATGACCAAGATGTGAGTGGGTCCTGGACACAAAGTAGGGAACGGCCCTATTCCCTTGCCTGTTGACTTTCTGTGATACTGTCTATCTTTACGATCCCCTCCATAGAGCCAATTTAAAAATCTAGTTGCAATCTTGCTACCTTCCACCCTGAAGAGATTATTTGCCACTTTACGTACAGAGGGCCTCAGTTTGGAGATGCACTGCAAAAATGTGTTAAACCAACAATGGTTTACTTTTTTCTTGTTGTTTTTATTCTTCACTTGGATTGTACCTGTAGCTCAGTGTCAGGAGAAAGAATGCAAAGGAGAAGTTTGGGGGCTTTTTTAAGAACATGGTGAAGAGCGCGGATGAAGTCATCATCTCTGGGATAAAGGTACTGTGTTTCCAGTGCTTCTGAGTCAGAAGTTGACATTTCCAGTAGAAATGGCTAGAAATGTGTCATTTTGAATGTTTGAATGCATTGATAGCAGAGTTAACTTTGGTCTCTTGCTCTACCCTGAAGGAGGCGGATGACTTCTTTGAGCAGGAGAAGACGTTCCTGCTGGACTACTCCAGCAAGATCAAAGACTCCACTGCCAAAGCAGAGAAGATGACCCGCTCACATAAAAGTATGAACAAATTACCAAACCAGCGTGCTTTTATTGCTTGTGTAGTTGTGTGTATAGTGGCATGTTCTGAAATTAGTTTCATTCATTCATTTTCAGATGTGGCGGATGATTACATTCTCATCTCCACTACCTTGAGCAGCCTATCAGCAGATGATACTACAGCACTTAAAGGGTGAGTCCTAATAGGTTATGATGGGTGCTGGAATTCTCATTGAGTGTTAACTTTGTAGCGTATCCATCTGCCTAACAAATACAGTCAAAGCTAATGAACAGATGGCTGTGCAAATGGTCTGCAACTTCCATAGATCTCTCCCGCTTAGTACACTCTGGTAAGTAAATACAGAAGCAGAATGTAATGTCATAATATGCTTTGACAGGGAATCTGACCTGGAAATATAATGTTAGGATAAGTATTTAAAGGGCAGTACAGGATGATTTCTAGCAGAATGTCCACTGATTTTCTTTACAGGCATCCCTTAGCATGGAAGAGATGATTATACAGTAGAACCAGTAATAAAATGTATAGCTGGATGTCTCAAGCACACACATGTCTCAAGCACAAGTAAAGGGTCCTTCCATGGATGATGTATGTCCAATGACTGTATGTCCAACCAGACATTCCCTGCCTACAGATGGCCTAGAAAGTAGACCACGTAGGTGTTTTGTTGCCATCAAGGTCATTAAACCATACCCTCTCTTTCCAGGCACCTGATGAAGCTTGCAGAGCTGTTGGAAAAGCTTAGGGTAAGGTGTTCTGTTGGCATTGCTTATGTGTGCATCATTGCCCTTGGACAGAGCATGCTGACTGTCTGTTGCTGTGACAGAAGGTGGAGGCCCGAGTTGCGTCAGATCCAGGAGCTGAAGCTGACGGAGCTGCTGAGGTACTATGTGAGGGACATCCAAGCCGCCAAGGTGAGGCCTACTCTCAGAGCTCTGGCTCTCTTTGCACTCAGACAGCCCCATAAAGATCAGCAGCTTCCATTCCTAGACCTAGAGGTACATGGATCTCAGGGTTTTAGAGAGTCCTTTCAACTTGCAACTGGTTGAAATGTGGAACAGCAGGTGATTCACATTCCTGTCCAACAGTTTTTGTGCTCAAATAAGGCCCAACAAATGAAGCAAAACTGCAGACCAAGTATTACCTAAGGGATGAGCACAAAAATGATGTCAATTTACAGCATCAGTGTTTTGGAGCTGCTTTCTTTTTATGGCCTACAAACAGCATGTTTACATGGTTCCCACAGGACCTATTATACAGGCGTGCCCGAGCCCAGGTGGACTACGAGAACTCCAATAAGGCCCTGGAAAAGGCCCGTCAGAAGAGCAAAGACATGCTGCAAGCTGAGGAACACCAGCAGCAGTGCTTGCAAAAGTTCGATAAGCTGTCCGAGTCGGGCAAGAAAGGTATGGTAGCATGGGACTGTGAGACATGCCTGATAAAATGGACACTGGTTTTAGCAGAAAGATTCCCTGATTACTTGGTCCTGGTTCTGGTTTTACTTGATTCCCCTCTGGTCGTCATAGTATCACAGCATCTACACAACAAAAATAGTGATTTTGTTGTGTTTATGTAGTCTTAATCTTACGATAACAAAGGACTCACATATATTTTCTCTCATTAAAATAGCAGAACCCTAGTCTAAATTTTTTGAAGATATAATGACATTTCTTTAAAATAAATAAGTAAAACTGTAATTCTGTAATTGCAGCTCTGGGGAGAAAAAGGACATGAATAGCCGCATTCTCAACCAGGCACTTGACATTCTATTGGCAGCGGCAAGCTGGCATGAATTTCTCTCTAGTGAATGCAAATGTGCCTGTGGAAAATTACCATGAAATACACAATTGATTTCTGACTGCAGAGCTAACCAGTTTCAAGGGAAGGAGAGTGGTGGCCTTCCGCAAGAACCTCATTGAGATGGCTGAGCTGGAGATCAAGCACGCCAAGGTGAGTAGTGATGTCTGAACCATTGGCAGCAGTTCTGCAGATGAGGGGGAAGATCACACCCATAACACAAGGAAATGTCCTTTATTGGTGGGTCAGGTCCACATGAACAAAGTTCCCACTGCAGAGTTTAAAAGCACCAAAGGCAGTTCAGCTGAAAAACTCAGGGAAAGTGTTTAGACACACAAGCCAAGCATTCAAAAATCTGGCTTGTGAAGGCATCTGACTGGGTGAAACATAAAGTCAATGAACCACTTTAGCTTTTGACAATTAATGACAATATGCTCTCGGTTCCAGATACTGGGAGTATACTTATCAGAGTGACCTTGCATGATATATGGGATTATTGTGATAGCAGAGGCTGGAATGCATGGTAAATACCCTGCACACCCTTCTCTGGAAGTTAGAAAATGACTACCTTTCCCTGAATTCATCTTTTCAAAATCACATTTGATAGGACTGTTGTTTGTGCGAATGGGAAGCATTGTGATCAAACTTGTGATGTTCGAGTGACATAAGTAAAAGCAGTCCCATAAGCCCCATGTGTGTGTTGCCTCCTGTGTTGCCTGCTGTCTGGCCAACCATTCAGACTTGGTCATGCAGCACTTCCAATATTGTTGACTCTTTATATGGCTTTTGTTTGTGTTGTACTCTGCCTCACTTGTAAGTCACTTTGGATAAAAGCAGCTGCTAAATAAATAAATGTAAATGTCTCCACAGAGCAAAGTGTCTCTGCTGCAGGGCTGCATTGAGCTTCTCAAGACCAACTGACCGCATCTCCTCCAGGCCCGCTGTCACTCAACAAGAAAGGAAATTGGTTGGACAGGCTCCCCGAGGCTGTCTCCTCTCCCTGTAAAACCAAGCCCAGCTGACCGTCAGCTGTCACCAAGTTTACAAACCCGCCCCCCTTTCCTTCCAAACCGCACTTCCAGTTGTTCTGTTTACACCCTTCTTGTTTCCACACCATGCCAAACAGGCATTTCCATGGTTGCAACTACATTAGAGTGGCGTTGACATTTGCATATGAAGGGTCCAGTCTGCACACCGTGAATCTTCCCGCATTTTTTTTTTTTTGACTTTTTTTTTTTTTTTTAACATTTTTCTGAAATATAAGTGCGGAATTACATTTCCTGTTACTCTGTTTTGCTTTGAGTTTGGTGCTTGGAGTAGATTCTTTCCTTGTCTGTTTTCTCGTCTTGCATTACCGCTCTCCTCTTGTAATCAGTTACCCAAAGAATGTATGGAGAGGTGAGCTTTTATGATCTCTGCTCTGACCCAGAGGCCTTGCTTCAGTCACCTGGAGTCTGCAGTAGAGTTTGACGCTGTTGTTGACCCTGTAAGGGCTGTTCACAGCTGCAGCCATTTACCCGTGGATGAGGGTTTTGACTTCACAAATGGCTAGTAGAGCATAGGTCCTGCCTTCATGCATGATGGGTTTCTGTTGCGTTGGACTTCTCTCAGGGTTGCAAAGCCGCTTACGAAGACACGTTAATTTCAGTACAGAGGTTTCAGCTAATGCTAGTGTGCCCAGCTGTGGATGGAATAGTGGAATGAGGTTTCGGCTCCAGTACAACATGGAGACACCGAGGAAGACTATATTAAGAGTAGAAATGGTAAAAGTTAAATAGTTAAAACTTGGTGTCTAAAAGAAGAGAAAAGATTCTTCCGGTTATTATAACTTCAGCACCCCTGATGTGAGCTTCTCTTAAAATACTTGTCATTCTGATGATGAAGCATGCAGTTGTAGGGTTTCATTCTGAAGAAGAATACATAGAAACTGCCATTGGTACTGAATTCTGTTTGATACTGTCTACTAATACATCTTTCTCAAAAATTCACCTGGTTTGTGCTTTAACTTTACTGCCACTTCCTCAAGTCAGTCAGACACAGCAGTGGCATGTGATGTATTAAAAAAGTTTTATAGTGGATATTCAGTGCTCTGTTTGGGTGTAATTCCAGGGTACAGTGTAGGTTAGCACCAAACATGAACATTTTGCGTCAAGTATTCAACTTTCTTTTTGAGTGTTGGCAAACAGACTTGTGAATATAATAACAAGCTAGAGCATTTCATGTTTTTTGTGAGGGATGTTATGAAATATGCATTTTCAACTGTGATTAGAATCATATTTTTGACATGGGGAAAAAATACTAATCTGTTGATATGTGAGCGACATACCTGAAATCCATGTTTATAATTTGTGTGCTTCTGCTCAGCTAGTAAATAATGTTCTCACAATGTTTCTGTGATGTTATCACAAGTTTACAATGCCACACATTGGAAAAATGTAACATTTTAGTTAGGAGGCCATGAAGTTTGTCTTTAGTTCCCTCTAAAAGATAAAGGAGGCTGCAGTCTTACCTTGTAATCAACCCTATGAGAGAGAGCGACTGCAGGCCAGAGCGACTGAAGCAAAATTCAAACTTAAAGGGATATATTTTGTATGGTAATATGTTTAAATATATTTCTAATGTAATGGAATGCAGTATATATTGGTACTAATAAATTCCTAGACATATATATTTCAATATAATCCTAATGTATGGGAGTATATTTAAATATTACTCCATTGATTAAGAAATATATCAGTTATTAACACTTTCATGTCATGTTTATGTTTCATTTTATACATATAGTGTAGTATGGAATATACTGTAAAATGTAAATCGCAAATCTTTCTGCAATACATTTCATATTTGAAACTGGCAATAATTGATATATTTTGTAATAAATGCAATATATAAATGCAAAATATTTTGACATTACTGAATATATTCCTTATGTGTTGAATTTCAAATTTTACTATTTTACTGTATCTTGAAGTATTTATTCTTTTTTGAAAGGGTGGTGATAATTCTCTAAGGCACACACATCTTTTAAGCATGTGTTGCACATGCAAGACCACCAATCACAAATGAGTTTGAATTGGGACTAATTACAGAGGCCCACAGGGCTTCACTCACTTAATCCCACTCAATGCTGAAAGTTTTTTTCCAAAGCCAGAACAGTCCAGTATTTAAATGTCATAAATCTAGCATCATGAGTAAAGCACAAAACAAAACTCTTGATTTACACATATGCAAATGTTCCATAGGAGCAAATAAAAACAGTAAGAAGTAATAACTTTTGAAAAGTGTATAAAAATGTTGAGTCTTGTGGTTGTTTTGTAGTGTTGCCAGCCCCTTGAAGCCACCCACCCAAACCCTGGTTGCAGTACTAATGTTTTAAACATCTGAAATGGATCTACAAAGGAAATTCTTAGGAGTTTACGCTTTCTACATTGTTGTGGATGAAATCCCTATTTTTTGACACCATTTGTCTTGTGTACACAATCACCTGGGGACCAAATGTAGTTGTGTTATGTAATACCAGATGTGTCTAGTTGATTGAAAATCATTCAGAATCAAGAAGAAAAGAAAATGAAGTCTCACTTCAGGGATTAATCAAATGGCGTCATTTCTGAGACTGACAGTTGAGGGGGAAGAATTGTACTTGTTTAATTTTTGATGACTGAATGTAATTCTAAATGATACAAAATGACTTGACATGGTCTTTCTTCTACAGTTTGTGTGTGTTTTTAAAGAACCTTGTAATAATGACAATAAAGAAGTCATCCTTTCCCAAAGAAATTATGCACACTGTTTGTACTAGATTTGTAGATGCTCTGTTTCTGCTGTTGAAGCCTTTATACAATGGACATTGAGTAGCCAAGTAGATTTGGCATTTTGTTGGTAATGGTTTATGAATTGTCAGAATAATTCCAGACACATTTCTGTACTGAAATTCCCTTAAATACACAGAGCCCTAATGTTTTGTTATTCCAGGTGGTGCTGTATTTGTCATCATCTTACATTCATGCTAAGAGGGGACTGTGTCGTTCTTCCAGCACGCTTCCACTGCCTCTCTCGATGCTGTCACTGTTTCCTCTCCAGTTGAGTAAATGACTAGGTCCACTCACTAAAAGGCCAGAGGACCACACGGGAAGCTGGGAGACCTTGAGGACTATTCTTTAACGACAGCCACACTAATGAAGGGGATCGCAGTGTGCCTGTGCCTGTGCCACTGTACCTGTGCACATGGTCTGCTCCCTGCTGCTGAAAGCCTTTTTCTCCAGTAGGGAGCAGTATTGGGTACCAGTTGACTCTATGAACTATTTTCACTACAGATTTTCAGTCATGCTTTACAGTTACATATTCATTACTGCATCTGAAAATACTCCGGTCTCTTTTTTCCATGTGAGTCCTAATACCATGTCACATCTATAAGTTTCAGAATAATCTGAACATATCTGTGGGGGTGGGGTGCAACTGTACAGAAGTGACAGTGATTGAACCCCCCGTGTGTTTTAGGAATGGGGTGTCCAAAGCGTCTTCATTTGTAATGTTGCAGAAAGGATGTCTCCTTTCTTTCTCCCAGTATGTATTTATGCCATAGAATACCATTGCTGTCTTCTACCATTGTCTCAGGGAAGGATATCTATGTTCCCAAAGTGCATGTATTGGGATACTAGTAAATACTTCTCAGAGCATTCATTTTCCATTTGACACAGTTGTTTGGTGTACATTTCACTCCCTGTCCTTTGTTATGATAATCTTCTGTATTCAGTTACATCACTCCCCAGCCACACTATGGAGATATCTTTGCCCTATAGTATTAAGTGCTAATCAGACTCAAGAATAGCAGCAGAGGTTGATCCCGTGGGTGAGACTGTGGGAAACAATCCAGTTTAATACGGTAGCAGGGTTACACATGGAGGAGGAGGTACTGGGCAGATGCATGAGCTGCCGAATCCCCGTGCCCGAACCACTGTGCACTGCCCACACAGCCATGGTGAAACATGAGTCTGCCACCGTGCCAGCAGCAGCCCTGTGTAAGTAGTGTAACCATATTGAAAGAACAGGAGGTCTGCAAGCTCAATATTCATGTTAAACTTTAATGGCTTTCAAGTAGTCTGTGATGTAATGTTTAGGCCATGTCTAAGGTTTCTTCTCTTACTTAAACACTCTTTTAACTTTAGAATTGGGGTCCGATTTACAACATGCCTCCTGCATATTTCCATCATCAAGGCACTGAGCCAACAGCTGTAGCACAAACATGGAGCTAGTTGGTTTGGCCTTATCTGAGACACACTAAACACTGTTTATGAGATGCTCCTGCTGTATACAGAAGAGAGATCTACAACATTCTTATCATGTCATTTTTTCTGCTAAGTCTTAATCCATAAATAGCCGGCCAAGTAATGCTGCTGAATTTGGTGAAAAGTAGGGAAGTGACTGTACGTCTAATTATTCCAGGAATGGTAGCCTGTTGCTGTGGAACACAGGAAATCCTTGCCTGAACCCTAACAACTCTGACCAAAAACAACAGCTCGCCGGAATGAGACACTTCAATGTTGTTCATGCAGTTTTCTCGTCTGTGTTAGTATCTCTGTTTTTAAGGCCTGAGCTCCAACCCATAGGCTCCCTTTTTTCTCTCAATATGCAAAGTACAATACTTCATGTTATAATAACTAGCCCTTACTGGCTATTATGTAATTTTCTGTTACATAATGATGTAGAATAGTTGTGTCAGTTTGCAACAAGGCAAAGCTGGAAGACTCCTCCTCCCCGAAAAGGGCAGCTCACACTAACAGCAGTTCAAAAATGTTTTGACTGGTTTCTCTAAAAAAAAATTACCCCGTCTCCTCCAATTCAAACAGCTTTAGAACAAGTGTGTGTGCTGGTAATGTATCCCTTGGCTTCCTCTCCACTCCCCTTTAACCAAAACTGAACAGAACTGGGGTTTTAAGCTCAGTCCAGATTACCTACAGAGACAAGAATATGCATTTTATCAAATGAATGAGATGACGTGATTTCACTTTGGATAAAAGTGTCTACCAAATGACCTAAATGTAAATGTAAATGTAACATGTATTGCAATAATACACAAGTCCTGTTGAAGACACAAAGAATGGAAACTGTTGTGGTCACAGAATTCCATGTTCTCATGCTCTATGAAGTTTCTTCAAGTGAGTTCTGCAGTGAAGAAAGGTCATTCTTTGAATAAAGTGTGGTATGTCTATCAGAGTCATGGGGTTGTGATTGGTGTTGCAGAGTGCAGCTGTGGAGCTGTTGGTGGGTTTAAGTCATGACAGGGTGGAGGAAGTGTAAGCCCAATCACTCTGATGGTCTTTTTAATGTTTTATTCTGCTCTCTCCCTTTCTCCCTCTGTGGCTTGAGTTATCGATCTACTTGGCATCTCTACAGACCGTTCTGTCCAGTGGCATCATAGTATGGGATCACTGTGCTGTTGGAGTGTTTCCCTGCAGGAGATTCATCCAGAGTGTTAGCCTTTTTGTTGATCAGAGTGTACTGTGCCACTGAGCCAGAGATACACTATCTTGAGGTTCCATTCCTGAAGATGGGAGAGCTGGGACTTCATACAAAGACACACAGAAGCCAACACTTGGGTTGTTACACGGTGTGCAATAGGAATCGTCTCTCTGGTGCTCATGGGAAGTGAAGTGCAGAGCTTCAGGGTGTCGAATACATTTAACCCTCTTATTGTCTTAAGAAATACTAACACCTATTACCTTTAGGTCACTATGACCCGGGGTCCAATTTATCTCATAACTCAACTAAACCTTTGAATACAAATGTGAAATTTGGCACAATGTTACAGCTATAAGTGTAGAATACAACCAAATAGTCATAAACAACATCAGCTGTTTTGTTAACTCTCTAGCGCCCCCCAAAGGTCCCATGCACTGCAAAAGCATGAAAAATGTTTTGGATATAGGTAAAATTGTCATAAAATTCCCCAAAATACAACTCTTAGCCTTTTAAGATGTAATAGATTCTGACATTTATGAATTGAAACTATCACAACATAAATTAAGTCTATAGGGCCCCCTTTTGAAGTAGCCGACTATAACATCTGAATGTTCAAATTTTGTAAGAGAGACAAGATAAAACTATAAATTTATGAAAACTAAGTCGAGGAGGTTGTGGTTCTGTAATATTACCATGAATGCATCTAAACTGCCCAAAGGAAGCGTGTGAATTGGAATTTTCTCTTCTTTTGCTTTAACCAAGACAAGTTGATTTCAAGATTGATTACAAAATCTTTGAGTTACTGCTCTTTCCAACATCCATATAATCCAAACATACACTAATTCAAATGACTAATAGACAAAAAAGAGCTGGTCTTAGTCTAATCTCTCACCTTTGGTCTTCCTGATATGGTTGGACCTCACAGGGACTGGTACAGCCCCTATCAGTATAGCCCCAATGATCACTGAGACACTCAAGCTACCCCACCTTGACAAGGTGCCCACTCTGTATTGGGGTAGATGTGGGTAGGTAGGGTAAAGGGATAGTTTGGTAAAGTTTGGGGGGAGGGCATGGTTTTTTATTGTATTTTTTTTGTAGTTTTTTACATGCCGTCTCTCTTATTATACAGTGTGTTGGCAGTGTGTGAAAAATCAAAAGTGATTGGCAAAAGTTGTATGTGTTTTACAGATATGTCACTTGCATCTCTGGCAGATCATTGGGGTTTTATTATCAGACCCTATGCAAAGATGACATCATGCACATTTTGGGGCTGCTGTTGGCACTGGCTCTGATGTTTGGGCACATCTTTTTCTTGCTGCTAATAGTTGAGCACGTGTAAAATGTCAAGTCAATCATTAGAGGTCAGGGGGCATCAGTGGTTTTGATACAGTATGGAATACAGTATGGAAAAACATGGAAATTGTGTACTGCTAGCAACCTAGCATTCTAAACTAGCATGCATGGTAATGTCTTTGAAATGGGTCGAGTACCAGGTATTTATGAGTATGAGGAAATACTTGATGAGTTTGTGGCACTCTGAGTTAGACAGAGCTGCTCATAAAGATAGTTCAACATCAAATTGACCCTAAGACAATAGGCGTTACTTTTTTGTGACAGCTACACTGAAAATGATTTTTTTTTAAATCCCCAAATTTCCATTTTTGGGGTCATTTTAGGAGGCTACATTGGAGGCCATGTACTTAGATTAATGTTTTATATCGTTTTCTTAGGTTTGTAAGGCGTTTCTTAGGGACGCTGTTGGGATTGATAATAGGGCTGAGGCCTGATGTCAATCAGTGTATGACTACATGTCACACAAGGTCTGAATAAGTCCAACGCCAGATCTTTTCCATTCTGGTGATTGAGCATTGGGGGCATGAAAAGATGCAGGAGATAGTGAATGTTCTGATGGAAATCCATGTCCAGCCATTTCTTGGTATGACTGTTGTTCACACAGGCTGTGGAAAATGTAGTCACAATGGACCAATGTTCAGATGGGCTTTCACACCTACTACATAATGCAACATGGAACTGAGGACATCAGTAACCACTTGTCTGATCATTCATTCATCACGGTATCCAGTAGTAAATCTTCATATTTAATTCAATCTGGTAACTATTAATAATTATTATAAACAATTGGAGGCATATTTGAATCATCTTCATTACACAGTTATTCCTTAATACCTCATGTTCATCCACTTGAGCAGCAACAGTTCCCAGCAGCAGATCTTACCTCACCCTGCCAACAAACCTTCCTGGCCAGCTTGTGTAAGCATTGTGAGAGAGTAGTGCAATGTGATAACAGCAGCAGGCCAGCAAGCAAGAGCAAGAACCATAGTGTAATGCTGTACAACTCCTATATGTAGGAGTATGCGTTAATCCTCTCTAACTGCCCATAATCAGTTTTCATTTTTCAAGATTTTTTCACAAATGTCTTGAAGTGTCTTCAAATACTCCAGCCCCAAAAGGAGTTTTGAAATTACGCTGTCTTTGTTTTTTTTCTTTTAAGTTTTTTAAAGCTGAAACAACTGTAAAGCTTAGATTTTTTCCTCATAATTCTATGAGATAGAAATAAGTGTTGAATCTTTTTGCTATTTTAACCCAGCATCAAGTAAAAAAACTGTTTGATTGCATATACAGTACCAGTCAAAAGTTTGGACACACCTGACTAAGATAATGGGAAACATGCATTTTGATCTAAAGACTTTTGTTCCTTTAGACAAATATAAATAGTGACATTGATGCCTGTGTATGAATTTCTTTAAAAAATTTAATTAAAAGATATTTTTGAATAGAATCTGAAAAGAATAAAAAGAGAATCTGAAAAGAATCTAAAGAATATAAACAATACAAAATATAAGAATTCATTTGTGTTATTTCATATTTCACCTTTCAACTATGATATTTTGACAATGGAATCCCAAACAACAAGCCCCATTGTCGTATTATAGTTAGGGTAATGATGTGCTGTCTCTTCATTCCAGTGCCCTCCAGGACTCAATCTGTAATGTTCCTGATGATAGCAAGAGGATACATTAACATTACTCTCCTGGCAGCCCCCTTAGTTTACATCACAGTACATTCTTTCATTCCCAACTATAGGAACCTCTCCACCAAAATTACCCGCCCACTCTCCCCGCCCCTCTCCCTTCTCGAGTTAAACTTTGGATGGCCACATCGTGAACATGCATTTTGGTCAGGACAGCAATGATGTAATGCTTGAGGATCTGTGGTTGCTGAGCCAAGGACAATACTTTTCTCTGGAGGAACTGGGGTATTGGTGTATTTTGTCTTGTATTGGAAATACAAGCTTCTTTCCACAATAAAACAAAGATTGTGTAGTCATGATGAGAAGAGTCATGAAGCTTAAGATTTTCTGACCAAAAAAACACTTCTAGGACCTGGACAACCCATTGATTGCACAATTGCAGTCTTATGCCATAGTAGTGCAAGGAACTTGTTTGCTTAGTTTTCAAAAGGTTTGTTAGTACTATGCAGCTTGCATTAGTTCTACATCTGGGACATTGTTTGAAAAGATGTGATGTGACCTTTCAATTCAGTTGCTGAGAATACACCTGCAGGTTACATAAGTGAGTCCCAAGGGAAGGAACTCAGTGTAACACAAGCCTTTGCCTCACTGTTATTCTTCCTCATATCATTTCCAGCTCCAGAGCCCAATTCATTACTCAGGCAGGCATGGACATTAATTACTTTAGTCTCAGGTAAATTGCCAGATCATACTGTAAGATATAAGGCCAGACAGAGATAGCCACTTTTTAAAAATGGGGCTCAAGAAGTGATGAAGAAACAATGGACACATTGAAATCACAATAAGGCTCCCATCTTCCATTTGAATTCTGCTGTGTCAGGGAGCAGAAGGTGCCTTGGGAACATCAGGCCTGGTTCAAAGCCTCTGCTAACGATTAACAGGCCCAAGAGTGGGCCCTCCAGGAAGACATGGAAAGGAGCATCGTGAAGGTGAGTCCACAAACACAGCTTGGTTGGTACAGCCCCCAGGCATGCAGAAGTGACCCTGATCAGCTGCAGCCCCAATCCCTGCTGTCAGGTCCTTTATATTCCACAGAAACCAGGAGGATGTGCAGCTCTATAACCCATGGGTGTGGACAGCCTCAGTCATGGTTTCTAAAAATGCTTAGAATTTAGGAGCCCAAGAGGAGCTTTTGAAAAGGGAAGGGCCAGTTTCTGATTGTTTTATTAGAAAAGATGCTGTGAAGCTGGTAACTCATCCTTCCACAAAAGTATTTGGCCATTGCTGTGCTGTTCCACCTCATCATCGTGCTGGTTCCCTTAAAATAGGCTTTCAAGGTATAATATTGTGGCACTCTGGCTGCAGTAAAAAACAAATCCAGCTGTTTAAATGGATGACATGTAAAAATAAAATAAAAAAAACGACCAAGTGCGGTAAAAGCTGTAAAATAGGATTTTACTGTTGTCCTAGTTAACAAAGATGGTCCTTTGGAGAAGTGGTATATACAAAAATGGTGAAATATGAAATGTAACTGAATAATGTACAACAAAAGATACAACACAGGCCTAGAAAGAGACTGAATGGCCCAGCTAGCACAAGGAGGTAAGCTGGTGGGACCAACCATTGATGGCTGTCAGTGTGCTGCAGGATCACGGTGCCCAGCTGCAGTCTAACACGAATGGGCCTCTGTGGCAAGATGGCAGCATTCTACAAAGGCACAGTGGGGGTTCCCCTCTTTTGAGTCCGCAGAATCTTTTTGCAGCTGTAGATGCAATACTGTCTCAGAAGAGCATGACTGAATATGTGCCGATGGCTGTCATGAAAAACCCTTAATCTGCGAGGCAGCTCAGTGGCAGCGCAAATCGTGGGAGGAGTCCAGGTGCCACATAGCATCTCAGTACGTCTGTGTATGAAATCCGGCTCGCATGTTAAATTCTTGTAACGTTACATTGAAGCAAATCAGTCGAAGGTGATAAAATTGCTGCAGCGTTACACTGACATTGTCAGCATACTACACTGTGTCTGGGGTGGATATGTCAGCTTATATTTCAAAGCTCCCAGTAACAGAAATCGAGTGATGATGTTTGTAGACTTTGTGCCATGACTGTACCGTTACCTCCTTCCTCCAAGAGATGTCTGCTGGAAGTAGCATTGTTGTCTGAGGACAGAACCAGCCATGCTTGAAGGCTCTGGATTTAACAGTGCAGTTAAGGATGGTGGTTGGTGATGGAAAACATTTAAAAAAAATTTATCAAAAAAGTCCTGTCTCAGCACATTAAACATGAGGCACTTTTCTGTGTGACAGCTCAAATAGTCACAAAGGGTTCAGACCATTTCTTGCAGACTCTCCTTTGTGTCTCAGCTGTCTCTTCAGATGGAAAGTGGGTCAAGCCCATACCTTTGGTGGAAACAATTTTTGCCAGCGATGTCTGACACTTTACATTCCTTCAGGGAGGGAGATGGGGCACCTGCCAGCGCTTTGATGTGCCCTCTAGCAAATGACTGTGGGATTTCAGGCACAAGCTGGAAGGCCTGTGCAGGGAGTAAATCCTGGTATGCCTCTAAGTTTTGATATTACAGGAGTGTATATAACACTCACATGAAGTGCTTTCATCTGTTGAAAGACAACACCATTTTTGGTTTCATTTGAGGCCTCTCACAATTCCCTCTGACCAGCAAAAAGCCTGCAATGACCATCCATAGCCATCAATACTGTAGGAAAACCTATTCCCCTTTTTAATCTAATCATAATAAGCTCTGTCCTTAACTAGGAATTTAAGTAACATTATGAGTTTACTGATTGAAAACTGATTGTCCTTGAAACCAAAAATTGCAACATTTGCTTGAACTCCTTTCTCAAAATAGAGGCAGGAGGCATTAACATGGATTAGGGACCTTAATATTTTTTAACACTGAATTCTGAATTAAACAGTACGATAGATCTACTCCCCTCTCAGCAGATGTTTCAGATTAATTCATAGAATGCTGCCTTCTCATGCTGATCTCACCCCAGCAGACATGTTTATGGAATAGCAACAAGGAGATGAATCATGATTATGGTAAAAGTTCATTTTTAACGGTTGCCATAACACATTCCTGTCTACAGCCAGCTGTAGTGGCACAGTCTACATTAGTGTGCCCCACCCTGCAAGACTGACTCTGACTGTCTACTTCAGTGGGTGGCCCCAGATGGAAGATTATGAGTGCAACATAGCAAAATAGTAACATTCATAGCAACAGAGTACATTGTAAAACCCGATCAGTTAGTTCAACTCAAACTGTTTGAGAAAACCGGTTGCCTTAAACCATTTAAGTTTATCAACTCAAACAATTTAAGCATAAAAAATTCTTTGATTTGCGTACAAGTAACTCAAGTATTTATTGTTAAGGTAGCTTGGGTAAATAAATTTAATAGTACCAATCCCACTGAGTTCAGTTAACTTAAAACTAAGAAGTATTTTACACTCATATGTAGCATTTCTCCAAACTTATTAAAATGTGTTAACAGAATTTATCTGAATTAAGCAAGACTAACTTAAAAGGATCTTCTTTACACAAATGTTACCACTTAAGTTTCATTTACTCAGTTTTCTTCCACTAAAGCAAATTATTACATTCTAGTTGTGACAACTTAAAACTTTGTTGTAGCTACTCAATTCATTTGAGAAAACTGATTGCCTTAAACCTTTTAAGTTGGATTAACACAATATAAACACACATGTCTGACACAACTTAAAGTTTATCTAGTTGAATAACTGAATACATAAATTCAATGTAAAAGATTTCAATGTTCACAGCTCTTGAAAGGTAGTTTACTCCTGTCAATTTACTTTTGTTTTTCGTTAACCTATTATTTAAAAAAAAAAAAAAAACAAAAAAAACACCCCTTTAAAGTTGAAACTTAACAGTTCAGTAGACTTCAGTAGACACCACAAAAACAATGCAAACACACATTGTAGTAAAAACTATTAAATCAAACTAGAACTCATAACAGAGAACAGTTTTTGGCATGCAACACAAATGATAATTATCAAGACATTGCTGACCTTCAGCAACAAAACCTGTTGACAACTTTACTCCAGCTCATTTCTCAAGGCCCGTAACTTAGGTTTGAGCTGCTTTCTCCCATCATCAAGATTTAAGAGGACAACATGGATGAACTCAAAGAAGCCACTTAGCTTCTCAGGGTAGCTCAAATGGAGAGCATAGATCAGTCCAAACAGAATCACCAGTGAATCTGTTCAAGATCTGTGAGACATTACAACCTGATCCTCGAGGACGATTGACACGTAAGCTTCAAAGGGAACTCCTGCAGGCACCTCCTCTTCACTGACCACTGCCACCAGAGCCACTGCTCCCTTCTGGGTTGCCTCCAACTCATCCTGAAAAGGTAATACATGTTCAGTGTATGTGTCAGTACTCCGGCCCCCTAGCTGTTGTGTTTATGTTCTCCCCATCTCTCATTGTGTCCATGTGCCTTTGTTTTCAAATGTTCCAGCCCTGCCCCGCTCTCCGCCCTGTCTCCGCCCACCTGATCATCTCCACCTGCCTGCCTGCACACCTGCTTCCCATCACCTCATCAGCCCTACCCTAAAGAGAAGTGTTTGTCCTGTTTCGTTCCTGCCGTGCTTTTTCCTGTAATTCATCCTGCCTGTACCTTTGACTTTGATTCTGCTTTGCCGCCTTGCTCTGTTTGCCTGATTATCTGCCTGCCTGGTTACCGACCCTGCCTGTTCCTGTTTTTGACCCTGGTTTGCTACATGCATTAAAGCTTTTGGTACCTGACGCCCTGGTGTCCGCGCTTGAGTCCTTGCCTGAGCCCTGACAGTATGTGAGTATAATTGTACAAATCATCAAGCTTATAACAAGGCTAATGATGAAAGAGAAAACATCATTACACCATCG
This sequence comes from Megalops atlanticus, assembly GCA_019176425.1. Classification (NCBI taxonomy): domain Eukaryota; kingdom Metazoa; phylum Chordata; class Actinopteri; order Elopiformes; family Megalopidae; genus Megalops; species Megalops atlanticus. The sequence continues at coordinate 72,621,473 of CM032875.1, read as the reverse complement.
CAAGCTGCCAAAAGTACGTGAACATCCCACCTGACCACATTTAAGTGCCCTCCCTGTACAGAGTCCATGAATTACCTTAAGGTGCTTGACGAGGCTGTTTGGATTTCCATGGTCACTTTTGCAAAGAAAACACCTCATAGTTTCACCTCAACAGTTCTTCACTAATGCACCATTCATGCTCTTAACTCTGCAACTATGGGAGTTTCCTTTGTTTCCCCCATGTCAATGTTGTAGATGGTTGTTTGCAGATGATTGTTTGTCACAAAAGTAGACTGAAAAGTTGTTCAGGTTTGATCCCGGCCGTGTCACTAACAGTGACCGGGAGCTCACAGGTGGAGCAAAATGGGCCAGGGGCTTCGGTCCCATTAGCAACAGTGACCCCTGCTGGTCGAAAGGTCCACGTGCCAAAAGCTGCATACGAAATGTCTTCCTCCGACTCATCTCTGTGCTAGCTTGGCTTGTGGAGCGAAGAGCAAAAGAAGCAGCGGCTGACATCACGTGTCTCAGAGGAGGGCACGTGCCTTTCTACGCTCTCCCGGATTGACAGTGGGGTTGCGCAATGGGACCGAACATCGATGACTAATTGGACATTCCAAATTCGGGAAATTGGGCATTCCAAATTCAGGAGAAAAATGGAAAAATGACAAAAAAAAGTGAAAAAAGTTGTTCAGGCAAGAACTGTACAACATACCGAAGAGGAAATGGGCCTTAGAGTTTGTCAAAGGCTCCCACTAAACCTGTCGCCTTGCATGGAAGCGCATGCTTGTCAATCATAATGAATTAGGAGTGAATGCTGCTCCTTGTGGATCCCAGGGCAAGAAGGTAGGGCTGACTGCTTTGGGTGATGCTATCTAGATGCTGCTGCACACTGGTTCCAACCTACAACAAGAGATATTCAATAGAAGTATTTAGTGACTAACCTCTGATGATACATCAGAACACCTCACACTGTGCATGAGGTTGAGGTGATAGAATATAGATTTCAGACAACTGTTCAACATACCTTTTGAAATCTGATGAGCTGATCTGCTGCTTGAGATGCAGACATCTTTCCTGGCCTCTTTCAACCTTGTGCAGATGGTGGTAGCAGATGTAGCAGCAACAAGATGGCAGACATGTCACTGTCCCAGCCTACTGATCAGTAAACCAACGTCAAGTTGACATAATACCACAATTACATTCAATTGAGAACTTGCACCATTACCAAAATGCATATTGTGCACCTACATAAAACAGTAATGGCAAGTAAAAACTACCATTCATACCATTCTCAGCTTCAACTGCTGACTCAGCATTGTGCATCAAATCCAAGAGTTCTGTGGTGGGTACAAGTCCATGGCTTTCCTTCATCACTTTTCTTTTGAAAGTGGTTGGCCACCTCTCCAAGAATTTATTGGCTGTGGCCTCACCAAATAGAAGTCTGAAGTCTTCTTCTATCTGCAATGCAACAAACATAGACATGAAAAAGAAAAAAAACCACCATTCTCTTGAGTGATACCTGAGGCAGTATTGGGTATTTTAGTGATGTAGTGAATTAAAATGTCATACCAGTCCTGGTGTGTCCAGAAATCGTGGGAAGACCAAAAAGACATCTGCTGATTTGTCTGCATCATTTCACCATTGCTTGGTGATAAATGAAGGTAGTTTTCATCTTCTCACGCACAGTGTCTTCATCAGCAGAGTATCTCAAAACAGCAATGGCTGCTTCCACATCCTCATCAGTTGGCACTTCGTCACTGATGAAGGGTTGTCAACCATGGTCTGGCCCACCAACTTAAGACAAAAGACAATTTGATAGCCTCCTGCCTGCACAATTCACAACTCATGATATCATTATATTAGTCAGTAATATGTAACTGATAAGTGAACTTACCTTTGGGGGATTTGCTTCCTGAGGCACCTCTTTCCTCTGCAGTTTTTCTTTGTATGGTCTTCAATCGCCATGACAGGTACCCAGACCCACTCTCTGGATCGTAGTAATGTTTCTAAGTTATTACATATAAACATTTACAAATGAATAATACCAATATTTCAATGCTTAATGCTTACCCATGTGTTTCTGTCATCTCAGCAGCAAGTAATGTTAATCATCTGTCTTCTGGTGGCATCTGCCAGAGTTTTGATTTTTCCATACTCTTGCACAATGCGTTCACCACCAGGTTTTGATGTTAGGATTTTTTCAATCAACTGTAAGTGGAATAAAAATGTGCTTTCAGTAATTTTAAAGTCATATGTAAAAAGTAAAATTGAAAAATAATTAGCTCAAGAACACTTCCCACCATTTGAAACAACATTCAGATTAGACTTAACAGTAATTTCTACAACCACTTTTGCCTCATAGTTTATTTGGCATGGCCTTTTAGGTTGGCTTCCTTCACTAGTGGCTGCTTCTTCATGAGGGTCACACTCAGATAAGTTCAGAATGAAGGTGTCATCAGATCTTACAGAGGATGACGATAACTGAGAGGCACCTGTGCGTTATGAAATTTGTACAAAATAGAAACATATCACATAGAGCTGTTATATTTATGAAGATTTAACAAAAAAAAGCAAAAACATAAAAAAAACACATGTTCAATCCATGTATATAAAATCTTTAGTATTTTAAATGGTCTCATGATAAACCCAACCTTTCACCTTAATAATAAACTAATTTGTTAAGAGTCTTAATGATTACCAACGTCTTCATTGCCTAGAGTGACCTGGAAGGTTCCAGGTGACTCCTTTGCAATTTCTTCAAAAACCTCAAGTCAACTTCTGTGTCAGACTGGTCATACACCTTGATGTCAGGCTGTCTTCCTTCTGGTATGTTGAATTTTAGGAACATTGGTTAAAAAAAAAAAATGCAGAAATTATGTGTTCTGGTCATGCAGTGGAGCATGTCTACTGTATATCAGTTAGGGCCGCAACTTAACCAGCCACAGGCACCATTAAACATCCCAACGTCTTCCAAAGCTTGGATGGCCGTGCATTTCCTTCCCAAGAGAACCAAGGGTCCACAATTATTTTAGTTAGGCTCATGTCTTCACAAAATGCTGATGAAATATAAGAAGGCATAACCCATCCTCATTTGATTTTATATTGCCATTTTTTGAAGACATAAAGCTCATAGCAAAAAATGATTGTGGACTCAATTAGTTCTCATGAGTTGGAAAGTCATGGTAAACCAAACTTTGTAATAGGGTGGAATATTGCTTTAAGCTAATGTACGCACCTTCTTTCAAGAAAGCATCGAATGTCAACTCAGACAGCATAACATACTTTTGCTCTCCCCAACCTGAACTCGCAGTAACAAAAAAAAAAAAAAAAAACCCAATCCAAAATCATCATTAACACAATCAAACCAACTAAAGTTACCTCAGCTTCTCTCAGTACTGTTCTGCAAAGTAGAGACATCACAGTATAGTACAATGTTAGAAAGTTTAATGTTGGACGTCTAGAATAGGCTACATGGGTTGAATGTGATTAAGTTATTCTCTGGAACCGCAAACTGGTGAACTGTAACATGAGCAAAGCAGACACGTTGTTCTGCCAACTGCCATTCATGTAATTCACCCAGCACTTCTCTATGCAGCTAGCTACTTAACTATCCCTAGCTATCTAAAATCGCTCTAGCTTCTGTGAACAGGTGCATGTTTTTGGCCTCTTTATTCAAATGGCAATGCATTTTGCAATTGGCAATTCAATATCCGATTTGGTCATGTACATTGAAAATGCATTTTGCAATCAGCAATACAATATTCAGTAAATATCCAGCTGTATAAATGGATAAATAAAAAAACGCAAAGTCCTCAATTCAAATGAATAAATTTAAATATCCAATTTGGTCATGTACATTGAAAATGCATTTTGCAATCGGCAATACAATATGCAAAGTGGAAATGCAACCCTCAATTCAGTTTGAATTATTTTGATTAAAAATTAAAATGGATGTTGCAACACAATATGCACATTGCATTTTGCATATGTACAACACATTTTGCAGTACAATATGATCATTTATAAACTGAAATAAGAACAAAAATGAAAAATCCTAAGCCACTCAGCATTAGAAGCCCATCAGCGGGGCTTACATTTTTGTAATGATATGAAGTCAACTTAAAGAAAATGAGTCAATGGAACAAACTGAAGTTTTATCACCAATACTTAAAATGCTCCAAAAAATTAAGTGCACTCAAAACAACTGAGTTATTACTTCAACAATTCATTTTTGAGTTAGGTTAAATTGGTAGGAATGAGTGACTCCAACTTTTTTCCAAGATTAAGTTATGTTAACTTACTTCTTTTATTAAGATATACTGTTAGGTTTTACAGTGTATAACAACAATGTCGGACATTCCATTTATTTTTGACATGTTGTTATTGTGATGTGCCCTCATTCATAAAAATGGTAGTAATGTGGACGTAATGTGTAAGTAATGTTATGCCTAATTTGCAGTAGCTGGAAAGAACCAAAACTGTGAAAGAGAGTCAAGTCCATTCCTTAGATAATGCTGTGTGTAAGGGTCCTTCATGGGAAATGCCCATGCACATACTGACACAGCTTCTGATGCTGGGGCTGAAATTCAAAGAGCCAGCTCCACTAGGCAATAGTTCACAACATAAACAGCTCATTAACAAAAATGGTTTTGCTTCTGTCTTTAGTCGTAACAAGGCTTAAGGCAGAGGAAAGTACTGTGATCTGTATGACCACAGCTAATTTGGAATTGAAATTAAACTGAAGCAAAAAATGGGCTGTTCCCATTGCAATGTTGCTATTTGAGTTTGAATATACCCTCTTTTTCTCTTCTGAGAGCGTCCCAACTTAGTTTTTGATTCTGGCTCTGGGAGGAGATGTTAATGATTAATCTAAGCCAAGCACTTCCCGGATTAGTTTGTTCTCCTGCCAAATTCTGTTTGTCTAGCAATCAGGACTGAACACAAGTCAAGGATGTGTACAGAGAAGGAGGTCAGTGTTACTGTGCAGGGTAAAGTGTTTAACCTGGAGTGACATCAAAGGCAACAGGGGCAATGACACTGACCACTCACCACAATTACGGTAGCTTTTTAAATGCCAATCCCAGAGGTACTTTGCTGTAACCTTGACCCCTTTGTAATTGTTAGCAATACATCTATTCTTGGATTACGTTTGTGATTTATCTTTTTGTCACAACTATATATAGTAAACCTACATTTTAGATTGCTCCATTCAAATCTAGAAACCAGCAGTGTTTCAACAGTACAGGCTACTGTTTCTAAGTCTATGGGTAAATGAGAAATAAAATAAATTAAAAAATCATCAAAAATCTTTCTTGCAATACCATAACTTGCTCTCTGTCAAGCTAATTTATCTGCACAACTAAATCTTAAATCACTAGCATATTAGCCAGCTAAGACATAGCTGATTAATGAAAATTAGGCACACATAACAAAATAATATTTAACTTAATCAGATCAGCAAAAATGATTTGTTTGGCTGGATGAAATAAACTCTGAACTGATTTCATGATGCACAGGGCATTTTTTCCCTTTGTACACAGTATAGCCAGACACAGCTAGCTGAAGAAAACATGACACTGATGAGAAAAAGTATCATTAGGTTAAGTTAATGATAGCTGAATAACTAAAATGATAGCTAAAGCCATGCACCACAGCCCTATTGCTAGTCATTATATCAGTCACTCTTTCATCTATGCTGTAGTTGTATACCTGCTGTATAGATTCCATGCAGAAGCAGAAAAACCAGACCAGCTCACTGGGTTAGCTTTAATATCCACTTCTTTCATTCACTGAATTAGCCTCGAAATTATATTTGCCTAATTCTGATTTAAGTAAGAAAGAAACTGAAGATACCGCCAGGCTTGGAGACAGTGGGTAGGTGGCTGGGTAAGTTAGAACATTTCATTACGCATTTGACAGAAAAACCTGAAGTAATTTCTTGCCTGTAGCTTTTTAGATACAATTTACGCAAAACTCAGCTACAGGGTTTTAAAAAAATGTATGTAAATAGCAGCTTCCAACCTCACTATTCAAAGTAGCCAAAGCTTGTATCCAAATTTCATACACCCAAGGGGATTCCCTTTATTACCTACACTTTTATCCCTCTGTGACAAGTGTTTCTTGCTTACTGTATCAGCATTCACTTTTCTGTCATGGATGCTCTGTCCCCATAGCTCAGTTGTGTAGGTTTGCATAACCCATCACTGCTGTTCTGGCTTAACTGTTTAAAAGTGAAAGCTCTTACATCTCCTGCTGACCACACTTTACCACATGTGAAGCTTTTACTGCACTGAGTTCAGCAAAAGAAGCTCACACAACGTTGTTCTGCAACACAGAGTGAGATCTTACAACGATTTGATACTCCTAGGTCAGATGAGTTTTATCTCTCCTAAATACCAGAACCTGTGCAAAGCATCACTACACTCTGATTCTAAGTCTTTTGTGCATTCAGGGACAAGAAGCCAGGCACATATGGTGCTCTTGACAATGAACAAAGGTCTTTGCTCGCAGTAGAGCTGATGAGGGATAGGACACTGACTTGAAAACTCTCTCTTGTGTTTGTGATAAACTTGTAACAGTGCTTTCATTTTTGATGGCCTGGTGATGAACTATCAAGTTCTCTTATTGGACCTTTCCCTGAGGGCTTCAAGGAAATTTTGAAGAGCCACATTTCCAACATGTCACACTGGACAGGGATCTGTATCTTATTCACTGAACTCATTGTGTAGATCTTTGGCCTTTGGTTGGTCTGGGTAATGCTAGTTGTGTTGATGTAGAGCTGCCTTGAATGCAATGTCCAGGTTACTGAGGCTAGAAATATGGAGTAGTTATTCAAGCACTGGGGTCTGTACCTGAGGCTCATGTGTTAAATCCCAGGGATGACACTGCTGTTGAACTCTGGAACAACATACTGCACTTTCAGATGTCTTGGTAAAATCCAGCCTCTTAAGCAAGTTACAGAATGCTAGAAAATAATAAATATCATAAGTCTCTCTCAACAAGGGTGACAGAGAAACATAAGTTCAACAAAACAACTCCCCATTTAAAATCTCTCGATCTTTCTGCAATCCAAATATTCACATTCCCTCTCTAGGCTCTTGTTTTGTAGAGGTTTAGCTTTTAAAAAGCCATTCTCAGATCCAAACTGCACCCACTGCCAATCTCATACACACACACACACAAAATTCACAACTCTGTCACAAAGAGTGACAACTCTGATTGCAAACTGAACTCCAGTTAAGCAATCCCTAATTAAGATCTTGACACTGCGGAACTCATTGGTGGTGCACTAATGTCAAGTCATTGCATTGTTCAATAGTTTGCAACACAAAAGCAAACAGGATTCATAAACAGGGTACAAACACAGCAGGAGCAATAAGACATCTTCCATTTGTTGAGCTAAAACTCTGCTATTATTAGCCTTGTCAACATACATCACATTCAGAGCAGGAAAAGCAAATATTGTCAAAAGGCATGTCTATATTCAGGGCTAGATAACACCTACACTGAAAGAATGACACCCTTTGATACAGTTTGTGGTATTCAGTGTTTATCAAAACAGCATAATTGAAGTAAAGGAATGAACAGCACCAATCTGCAAATGCACTCTGAAGAATTGTGCAGTCATCTCTTACCACTGAAATGCTGGAACACCAGGGAGACTATTAATAAACTGAATCTGTTTAAAAGCTCTTCTACTTTTCAATATGTGTAATTCTCAGCTATGTGGAGATAACTAAGCTGATACATTTAGGTTTATTTCTTGGACTTTATCTGAAAGCACCAGAGTATACAACATAAACCAGTATGATTAATAAACCTTGAAACAATGAGGATTCAAATGGTTTTCCTAATTGAAAACAAGCGGTCCAAGCTAGAGGCTGAAGGAAGTAGATAGCAAGGAATGGCTGTGTCAAGTTTTTTCTTCCCTGCACATTTCTGTCATCTATGGTTTATAGGCATGCCATACATCACAATTGCTTTGCCCTGCAAAGACTGCTGACTTATTGCAAGATCAGATTAAATTCAGAGGGGCGACAATAATGCCATTCTCTGTCGGTCAGAGGAGCCACCCACTCTTGATACCCAATGGTCAGTTGTTCAAGCAGTCTTGATGGTGGCCATCCAAAACACAGTTGTTAAACAGTGCTATTTCACACTGAGACAGATCTAATTTCAACAGTGCTTTCCTGTTCCCACGCCTTTGTTTAACTTAAATAAAAACATAATACGGCTAAAAAAAAAACAGTTTGGAGCTGTCACCACATCTAAGAACATGACTGATATCTTTTCAGTGACTTGATAATCTGAGCTGATGAAGCCATTTTCTTCAAATCCCTCCCTGTCAACAGAGGCAAAACCCAACACAGCAGCCAATCAAGTTAATAACAAGTAAGAGCAAAGGGAGTTCTCAATTACTGTCTACCTTTCTGTGTGACATCGACAAAGAGTGATGTTAGGCCTCCAAATAATAAAGACTAATGAATCCACAATACCTTGCCACAGGCCTGTTTCCATCTCCAGGGAAGAGCTCACAATGAGGTTCACAGAAAACCTGTGCTCCTGGTTTGGGCTTCTTTGGAGACCACCTGATGGTGGAAATCCTCTACAGTTCTTTTGTTAGTGGCATTCCTCTTGAAGGTGGATACTTGTTTACATTGCTTTTTAATGCGCTTTCCATATGATCTACATGCTCCATCCATGCAGGTATAATGCTGAGTTGCAGTGCCGTGTGGATGCAACAACATCCTGACTCGTGGCATAGTTTTGACCAACGCAGGTCTGCCTGCACACCTATCACCATACTGTAATCTCGTATGAGAAATCAAGAAGTGATACAGTGTAGCTGTGTCAGAATTGGCGGTTAGACAGCACCTCCCCTCCACCCTCTCTTTCTAAAACATTATATGTGATACGTATTCAGTGCTTATGCAAGAATGTAACACCAGTGCCACAGGAACATGAATGTGTAAGTGGCGCTGACAACTGTGCTATAAAAGCATGCACTCTGTGCTGTACCAATAGGTCTGACCCATTTTTGGGTATGAGAAGTTGCTTTAGTACTCCCACAGTGTTTAGGTTAACTTCTTAGTGAGGAATTAGATGGGAAAATCCACCTTTTTGGTGAAAATCTTCAAAAGGGAATAATACATTCTGCACTTCAAGTCGTGTTGGGTGTTCTGATTTAGTCTGCTTGATTCAGCAAAAGAAAAGTATGCATTTGAATAAAAATAAATGCAACTGACATCTGATTGAAGTTGTTAATCATCCTATGACTGAATTCACTGTGTGTGAAAAGTCAGCGCTTTTTCAGCAAGATATAACTTTTTCATTATTCACACCTTGACCTGTTGTGTAATGCCTCTTTTCTTTCGGTGAAAGATTTCTGTGAGAAGAATTTGGGTTAAAATTACTGTTGTCACCATTTTTCTGTAAATGAATTACATTTTTGTGTAACCTAGAAGCCAGCACTGAGCTAATTGATTTGTAATATCTCTGCTCCACCCTAACCGCCTGCCTCGACAGCATCTGCCCTCTCTCCTCCAGGCTTGCACACGCGACACCCTCCAACCCCTGGCTTTCTGAGGTTCTCCATGACCATCGGGCCGAGCTCAGGGCTGCCGAGAGGACATTGCGCAAATCCAGAGACCCCGCTGATCTGATTAAGTATCAGTCTCTCCTTTCCTCTTTCTCCTCACACATTTCTACTGCTAAGGCCGCTTACTACCAGGACAAAATCAACAGCATGTACGCAAACTCTTCACAACGTTCAACACTCTCCTCTGCCCTCTGCCACCTCCACCCCCCACCTCTCTGACTGCTGATGACTTTGCCACTTTTTTTCACTGGAAAGGTGGATGCCATCAGCAGTCAGTTCTCCACTCCACACATTCACAGTCAGCCTCCACCCACATGCAACACGCTACTGTGCACTTTCTCTCCTATCTCTGAGGCTGACGTCTCTAAGCTGCTACTCTCCAACCGACCCACCACCTGCCCCCTGGATCCAATCCCCTCCCATCTCTCCCACACTTGCCTGCACTCACTCACATTATCAACACATCACTCACCACTGGCACCTGCCCCTCCGTGTTTAAGCAGGCTAGGGTAGCCCCACTACTCAAAATATCCACGCTTAACCCCTCAAATAGAAAACTACAGACCCGTCTCTCTCCTCCCATTCCTGTCCAAAACCTTTGAATGAGCTGTTTTCACCCAGGTCTCTGCTTCTCTCTTCCAGAACAACTTGTTGGACTGCAATCAGTTGGGATTCAAAACCGGCCTCTCCACTGAAATGGCTCTCCTGTCTGTTGTTGACACCCTGCTAGCGACGAGAGCTGCCTCCACGTCATCGGCCCTCATCCTACTGAACTGGGCATCACTGGCACTGCACTTCGGTGGTCTGAGTCCTACCTCATAGATCATTTCAGTTATCCTGGAGGGGAGGGGAGTCCAAGCCCCACTGACTAACCACTGGGGTACCTCAGGGTTCGGTGCTTGGCCCCCTACTCTTCTCTCTATATACAACGGCTCTGGGTTCGATCATTCAGGCGCATGGCTTCTCCTACCACTGCTGTGCCGATGACACCCAGCTCTACCTCTCATTCCAACCTGATGACCTCACTGTCTCACCCCAGATCTCTGCCTGTCTTTCAGATATCTCAGCCTGGATGAGGGAGTGCCATCTTCAACTCAACATATCCAAGACAGAGCTCCTAGTAATCCCAGCTAGTCCGTTGATCCAGCACAACATTACCGTTCAGCTTGGCTCAACGACACTGACTCCATCCTGGTCTGCAAGGAACCTGGGGAAACCAGCTGAAATTTACTGACCACATCGCTATGACAACCAGGTCATGCAGATTTGCCCTGTACAATATCAGGAAAATCAGGCCCTACCTATCTGAGCATGCTGTGCAGCTCCTTGTCCAGGCACTGGTCATCTCAAGACTGGACTACTGCAATGCTCTTTTGGCCGGCCTACCTGCATGCTCTGTTAAACCTCTGCAGTTGATACAGAACGCAGCTACACATCTGCACAAGGGCTCGATTAGTCTCATTCCACTGGCTCCCTGTATCTGTCCCCATCATGTTCAAGGCCTTGATGCTTGCGTACAGGGTGACCAACAAAACTGCACCTAAATACCTGAACTGCTGCGATCCTATGTTCCCTCCCAACTGCTACGCTCTGCTACTGAGCGGTGCCTGGTGGTCCTGTCACATTGTGGCGTTAAATCACTATCCAGGACTTTCTCCGCCGTTGTCCCCCAGTGGTGGAATGAACTTCCCCACCTCATCCGTTCTGCCGAGTCCCTCTCTGTCTTCAAGAAACATCTGAAGACACAACTCTTCTGCTCTCACCTGAGCACCTGAAACACTTGCCCCCATCTCCTATTAAACTATATTAAACAAAAAAAATGTAATGGTTTGGCTGTAATAGTTTAACGTAATGGTTTGGTGTAATGGTTTAAACGTAATGTTTTGGTTGTGATGGTTTAGTTGTAATGGTTTGGTTGTAATGGCTTAATGCACTCGCTAGCTTTACCTGCTAGATGGTACCTCGCCTGACCAACCTTTGGAACTTTGTCATGCAGTACTTCTAATATTGTTGACTCTGTATGGTTTTTCGCTTGTGCTGTATTGTACCTCACTTGTAAGTCGCTTTGGTTAAAAGCATCTGCCAAATGAATAAACGTAAATGTAAATTTAAACTGACTGATATATTGCCCTGACAAGACACATGCCATGAATCCCAGGAGCCTGAGAAGTAGTGGAATTTTTGACATAACTCATAGATACCATACAAATTAAATCTGAGTTAGTATTGCCCTAGCCAGTCAAACCCAGCAACTAGCTACTGACTCACATGTCAGAAAATGACATGGTAATCCGATGCAGAGGAAAAAATGTGAATAACTCCAGACTGCTCCTTAATAAATTTGGCCTCAAGACAGATTTGAAATTGACCTGTTGTAAAGTTATACAGACCCATTTCATTACATTACATTACATTACATGCATGTAGCAGACTCTCTTATCCAGAGCGACTTCCAGCACAGTAGAACAGAAGTTCATCCATCCAAGTTAGATGAGCAACAGTGTCAGACCAGGCTAACACTCCCAGATCAGTGAGTGCGAGCATAACATCATTCAAGCCCTATCACAAGTTATCTTGTGCAATCTGACTATGCAGCAGAAAAGTAAAGTATACTATGATATATCAGTTACTAGAACACACACTCCAAAATACTGCATGTAAAACAAACTTCAAATACTAGAGGTAGCAGGTGTTAGGGGGCGGGGATTGAGATGAGACTGAAATGCAGTCTGAAGAGGTGGTGTTTCAGTCTGCTTCAGAAAATGGCCAGTGATTCCGCTCTGCTAACCTCTGTGGGAAGTTTGTTCCACCACTGATGGACCAATACAGACAGGGACCGTGTCTGAGAGGAGCAATCCCATCGGGACGGGACAGTCAGTTGTCCCATGGTTGCAGAGCATAGCAATCTTGATGGAACATTGGGTTTGAAGACCAGTTGTAGATATGAGGGGGCTGTCCCATTCACTGTCTTGTATGCGAACACCAAGGTGATGTGAGCAATAACAGTAAGTGAGGTGAGGAGAGGAGTAACTTTACTACATTTATTGTAGACAAGTCAAGCAGCTGCAGTCTGGATTAGTTGTAGGGTTTTGATTGCACCAGCAGGAAAGCTGGTAAAGAGGAAGTTACAGTAGTCCAGCCATGAGAGGACCGTGGCCTGAACTAGGAGAATACCTAGTAAGGTAGGGGACAACAAAAGGTAGGGGACACACCCGACTCACCGCTGCAACCTGAGAAGATAAGGACAGTTTGCTATCAAGTGTTACACCAAGGCTTTTGACAGTGGCATTGGTGAAAAGGCTTGTAGAGTCTAGGCTGAGGGAGAGGTCTTCAAACGGGGCGGACTTGGATGGGATGAAAAGCATCTCAGTTTTAGCCAGGTTAAACTAAGATGTGTGCAGAAACCTGTGTGTCAGATGGCAGAAAAGACAGGAAGAGTTGCATGTCGTCAGCACAGAAATGATATGAAAAGCCATGGGAGGCGATGACAGAGCCGAGAGATTGCATGTAAAGAGAGAAAATGAGGGGGCCGAGTACAGAGCGTGAGGGATTTGATGTTAACGCTGATTTATGGTAGTTTTCTAAAACTTGGGTTAAGAGTTAAATAGCCCGAAGACAGAATGACTACGACTCCCGTGAGCGCAAAATATATAGTGCTGCTTTGCCACGCCTCAGTTTTCATTTACGCTGGTACTGACAAATGCTGGTGACACGAGTCCGTTCATTCTCTTGATTGACAACGTTCTAGCCAATGAGATCTGAGCATAATTAATAGTATTTGGGCCATGGGCAGGCGCTTTGCCAGCTCACAGAAGTGCCACGACTCCACAGACAGCGGCTATTCCAAGGCATTAAAACAGGACACTGTGGGGGGATATATTGATTTAGAGAAGAAGAACTAAAAATAAAAACACAGAATTAAAAACAAAAAATCTCACTTATATTTTGTAGCGGTTTACGACTACTGCATACAACTGCTTAGGTAAGAACAGTTCGATAACTAAAACGGTGATTTTATTTGTAGGTAATTAACAAATCAGGTCAGACTTCTGAGGAATAGAGGATGGATGAATGGCAGTTGTGTGTTAACATGATGTAAGGGAATTATGCGCAGTATAACTTAAGTGTTATTATTGTTATTTAACTCTTTCAGCTTGCCTTTTGTCAGTGGGAGAAGCTAGACTTCCAGCTTGCTAACTAACCGGCTAAGAACTCATGCCAATGGGTGATAGGGTTAGCCAGCTAGCTAGCAAACACATAGTTCCAGCCATTAGCGTGTTAGCCAGCTGGTTGGTTATCTAGGTAGCCATACGTAGTTAGTGAGTTAAGGATTTGGACCAGAAACCATCTAGAAGAGATTGTGGTTTGTGAAACGTATTTAGGCAGCTTGCTACGCGTTTCATTTTTGTTAGGACTCCAAATATGAGAGCATGCAGTTTTGTTCTCTTGCTTTAGCTAACTAGGTGGTCCAGCTAGTCATTTCATTTGTAGTTGTAGCCTTTTATTTCGTTATGTATAACCAGTTAGCTTGGGTAGGTGACCATCGGTCTAGTTGACTAGACTCTAAGCAATACAGGCGTCAGAGTATTTTCGTGTGATAAACTAGGCTGCCGATGCGCTTTGATTTTCCAATTTGGCTATCTGGCGAGCGAGCAGAAATGTTATGGTATTGCTAGCCAGCTAACAGCCAACCATTGATGTAGCTTCTGGATAACTTTTGCTATACAGCTGTTTAATTTGTTCTAGAAGTAGATCATGTCACAATTTATGCGAGTAGAGTGCATTTAGAAAATACTGCAGCCGCGTAATAAGGAATTTCTGATTATCTATCAAACCTTAGTTAACTCAGTCTAGACAGCAAGAGTAAGCCATGTCTTCAAATATTCTATATTCACGCGGCGCAGCGCCTTTAAAGGTAGTTTGTGACTGGAACCAGAGTCCAAGGTGTTACGTGTCCAACTTCATAGAGCACACATTTCCACCAACTTTCTGCTGAGGGGAAAATGTGCTATTGCCACCTCACAGCTCGTAACTTGGTTTCCGTGCTTCCCTTTGAAACTGTCTCCAGTCCTTGTTTCGACTGATGTTCAAAGTTAAGTGTGGCATCGCAACATTAGTAAAATGCTGCTGTAATTTCAAGTATAGCCAAATTTCTCGTTGTTGCATGTAGTACGCTGTAGTTTTTCTACATCGTGAAGTACTGTATTTTATTAAACTCTTTGCTCCTATAATTCCTGAAACTGTATTTGCATTGCTATGGAACAATAAATATTTTCAGATTTATGCCAAGTCAGCGATTTCTTTTTCAAGGTTGTAAAGTCTCGGTCGCGTACGCTATTTCAGAGACTGTCGTGGATGGGCGAATCATGGTCATATTTTACGCCCGCATCCTAACTCGTTTACCTTCTGGTGTCCGGACTTTACTGTGTGCGCCAAACCTCGTTGTCTTACTAATGCCTGTAAACCCACTTCCCATACTAACATAATACAGCCGTTATTTCGGCTGTTAATGTTTTTCGTGTTGTGGTCGCTTAAGCAACGTGCTTTATTACAGCGTGTGTTCGTCTGATAAATCGAATTGTTTAGTCTATGCATGCTTTTCATTGATGATGACGTGTGTTCTCAGGGTCCCGTTTGTCTGTGGTAGTTGCGTAACAAGGAGGTACAGTACAAGGTGTCTGACTGGTATTGACCCCCTTTCCTGTTCTCCCCATCTGAAACAATTTTATTTATTAATGTGAAAGTAGTGTTTTTTATTATTATTTAACATTTGAATGGTGACATTAATTGTTGCAGTTATTTTTGCTGAATAGACTTGCACAAAACATTTCTCAGTCTCTCTTTTTGTATTTATAATGAGGTAATGTGCATGGGTCTAAAACTTCAATGGCATCTTACTTGCACCATTAGGGTTTTGGAATATTGTGCATATAATATTTGAAGTGTTTTTTTTTTTACACTTAAATTTCACTTCACCTGAAGAAGTAGCATTATTGCTGTTGCACATGGCCAGATTTCACCTTATGTCATAAAAAGGAATTATTCTTAATGCAAGCCTGAATTCAGGTTACATTATATGTATTTCCTGTGAAAATCATCTACATTTACATTTACATTTATTCATTTGGCAGACGCTTTTATCCAAGGCGTATGTCTAGGGTTGTGCTCTTTGTTTTTCTCATGTCTTTCCATTGTGCCTTTGCATAGCATTACAACCCCTGCTGGTGGACTGCAGGGTGGTTTGGTAAGGCAAGGAAGATGATTGCTGTCATGCCCCCCACTCAGTTTATCTGGAGGCAAACCTCTTCAGTCAGTACAGTACTAATGTGGGGACCCTCTCCAGGTTATGTGTCTGTGTTGTGGAGGGCCCTGAGCAGGAGAGCGATGCTTACTCCCCTGAGGAGTCCCTCTGGAAAGGCCAAGGGGGTGGAGCCAGGAAGTGTTAACATGTGGGAAATGTATTGTGTGCTACTGCCCAAGTGTCCTATGGAAAGGGGAGGGAAGAAAGTGGCAACATGAGTGTGTGTTGTTGTGGCACAATGTGTGGGAGAGCTATGTAAAGGCGTTGCATACCATTGACTCTCCAGTGGTCGGCACTGAGGCAACCTGCACGTCTTTATCAAAGGAGCATTCCTCTGAGGTAGCACGGAAAGTTACAGGTTATCTGCTTTTCACAGGCATCTGCTTTTAATTTGTCTCTTGAGGGGGCATAATCACATGTAACTTTATGTCTTAGTTCAGGGGCTCATTGGGTAATTTTGATATTCTTCCTCTCCCCATAAGATATTTTTTTTTCCATTTCACTGACAGTGTTTCGTGTGTATGGATTACACTTTCATGTCTCTCAACAGGGTGTTTTGTGGGAATGTAATTAGTCTTGAAATGCAGGCTTTTGGCCATGTTCTGCTTGTTTGATGAGGATGAAATGTATGCTTCATTAGTAAGACTCCACCGTAAGCAAAATCAACGAGCCTCTTGTCTTGATGTTTCTCCATTTATTAAATACTTGTTGTGTTGTGACTCATGCTGGCAGTTTTTTTTTTTTTTTCATTTGGTTTCCTGATGGTCTGGGAGCCTTTGGAAAATAAAATGCGTCAGTATATCCTGTTGTTTTGTTTTTGTGTCTGCGTCAACAGGACAGAAGTCAAGCAGACATGGATATCTATGACCCCCAGACTCTTGGCTTTATGGTGTTCAGCGGTTTCATGGTGATTTCGGCCATCGGGATCGTCCTGGTCTCCACCTTCTCCATGAAGGAGACTTCCTATGAGGAGGCGCTGGCCAAGCAACGCAAGGAGCAGGGCAAGACCCAGCCCGCGCGCTCCGAGAGAAAGAAGAAGGAGAAGCAATCGGAGAAGAGAGGCAGGGCCAAGAAGAAGGAGGACAAACCGAACGGGAAGCTGCCAGCGCCTGAGCCCGCCCTGGAGGCTAGCGAGACGGTAAGCGACTCAGAGCCTGAGCCTGCCCCTGTGCCCCCTCCCGAGCCTGTCGCCCCAGAGCCTCCCGTCGTCGTCGCCGCCGCCCCTCCCCCTGTGGCCTTGGAAGCCCCGCCTGCCCCCTCCCCCAGGGACAAGAAGAAGAAGGAGAAGAAGGTGGCCAAAGTGGAGCCCGCCCCCACCCAAGCTGTCCCCGCCAAGTCTGCCCCCTTGCTGGAGGCGGTGACCAAGGAGGTGCCTGTCATGGCCGTGCCACCAGTGGGGGCACTGCAGGCCGTGGCTGTCGCCGCCCCCGTCGTCACTCCTGTGCCCCCTAAGGTGGAGGAGCCTAAGGCTGATGTCCCGTCCAAGAAGAAGGTGGCCTCAAAGAAAAAGTCAGGTGAGCACCGTTAAAGCGCCCCATCTCCTGTCTGTCTTTCAGCAGCCTCATTAGGGCAGATGGAAATCATGATAACAATGGTGATGCCTCAGGGTAAATGTGAAGAATGAATTAATTATCAAACTGTCACAATGTACAGAGGTTTAATTAATTGCACCAGCCAGTCAAGTTATGCATGGTTGTGCATTTTTCAGAAACGGCCTATGTCTTGTCACGGACACAGGAGGTAAGGGAGGATTGTTTAAGACTTACAGCACGTAGGGTGCATGTTTTTACCTGTCATATAACTAAAGGAGTTATTTATGCAGCCAGTGTGGTTAGTTTCCAAGATATCCAAGCAAAAATTTAATTGATTCAGAGGAATATAGCTTAGTGCCAATTATAACCACTGTGCCAGTGCTAACACTTCTTAGGCCTTTCTAACTTGCCCCTGATAAGAGAATGAGCTGAGTGATAATGTGAATGGAATGCAAAGAGGATTCCTCAACTGTTGCCAGCATCAGTTTGCAGGTCACACCGCAGATGATTTCATTTAGTACAGTTTCATCCTCCCTTAACACCCAAATAACATCCACAGAAATCAAACTGAAATGCCACAGGGCATTGTGAGCTGTGGGCTATTGTTAGTTCAGGGTGGAGAACAATGTTTATGTCAAATGTTGAACATTTTACTAATTTTAACCAACAGGCTGTCGTCACAGTGCTTTGCTATTTTTTTAATCAACAAATACATTCTAAAATGGTACATGGCAATATTAATGAGACTGGATAAAAAAAAGGTATGTATGATATTTTGAAATAAAATCTCAACCAAATCTGCCTTCTCTTCATGGTCCAAACCAAGAGGTTCTTTCTCACACAAGTGACTGCATTGTTTGAGTGTCCACACATAATGTAGAAGAGTGCTGTCTGAACTCAGACCAGTGATATGGGTGCTGATTAAAGGAGTCATTCAGTGAAGAAAATGGCAGTTTAATCAAGAAATCCCTCTAATTTCTGCAAAAAAATGTGCCTGAAGTAATAGAAGGCTATTGTGCATAATCTCCAGAGGTAACTCCAGTTTTCTAAATGCCTCCAATCTGTTGCTTTTTGAATATAGAGCTCCTGTCTTCTAGTGGCTTTACAGTTCAACCAGATGAGTTGGTGAGGTTTTGGTTGAGTTTGGTTGAAACTTTAAAGAGTAAAATTGGTCATTAGTAATACAGGTTAAACCTTTTCACAGTGAGAGATTAAACATTATAGTAGTGTAGTGTAGTGTTTAAGGAGCAGGACTTGTAAGGGGTTGGTTCTGGGGGTACACACTTGTATGAATCTAAAGGTTAACAATTAGCATGAGAAAAAATTCTTCTTAAGCTTCTAAAAAGTTTTCAAAAGGAATTTATCTTCCTAATGAAATTAGCAAATGTATATGAAGAATGCAGTGTAGTCATCACTGAGCTGTGTGAAAGACACTGTTTAGGACGTCTCCCCCAGCTTCTCTGGTTGGCATTGATGTTGCCCTGTCAAGATTGCAGAGTCACAGGAATTCTGTTGAATAATTGTTGAAAAAGCTGTTTTTTTTTGTCACTGCCCTTTTGGCAGTGCTGAAATGACAGGAACCTCAGTAAGCGACATGTCATTTAGCTCTGAGCTTATTTCACTGCAGGGAACGTCCTAAACCCAGGAGGGGTTTTACTGTCTCTCACTGAGGAAATTAATGGCAGACCTCATTCTCAGTCTGTCTTCCTGTGGTAGCTTGACAGGAATACCGAGGCAGATTTTTCCAGGCTTTCAAATGAAATGCATCAAAATGGCTGTTTCAGTTTGAACAGAGGATACATGGGGGGTGACAGAAGGCATCCTCTCCCCGCTGTCCTCTCTGTTTTTGGGTAAGAGTGTCCAGCAGCAGTGCTCACGGTAGGACACAATACTGAGATGCTTCCCTACATTTTAAGTAAGACATCTTAAAAGCTGTTGGCTGTTTATTGCTCCTTTGCATAAATCAAAGCGTCTATGTCAGTTGTAAGGGCCATTTCATGAGGACACCCAGAATGACATGACCTGGATGTTACTATCAGTGTGGTCTCACCTCATCGGCCAGGTCTCTCTGATACGAGCTGCACAGCCTAGAGGTGGATCTCTGCAGCAGGCAATGTGCTCTTAATAGGCCTTGTGTATTGAATAAAAGGTGGAGAAAGGGGGCTGGGTTTCCCTGTTTGCTTTCCCGTAGTGCGTCAGATATCCTTGTAGCACTGAGAAGAGCCCCTAATTGTGTGGTCCCTAGATGGCTTTCACATCACAAGCTGGTTTTTGCGTTCTGTTGTAGTTCATGGTGTTTTGCGCACTGCCCGTGTTTACTCTCTCCCCATTACTGTGCATAGTTTTCTTGGCATCACTTGGTGACCCTTCCAGTAGGGGTGTAAATCTGTGAATTAAGACACAATGTTAATACCTAAGCAACGATATGATATCAGAATAAATTCAAGGATTCAATACGATGTGATATACATTGATTCATTATAACTTTAAAATTATTCTTTGCTTTTAAAGGAATGTAGAGTAAGGAATAACTCATTATATGGTATTGAAATGTCACTCAATGTTCAGCTATAACAAGGATTGTTCCTTTTTTTGATAAAAATAAATAATATGGGTCAGTTATCGCATTCAGCATTGATATAGCTGTATTGTAGCTTTTGTATCAATGAATTGGTATGATTCAATGTATTGTTACACCCCTGCCTGCTGGGATATAAATCCATTAGTACTGGTGGACCAGCCAACTTAACCCGCCCTGAAATTGTCAGCACGGTGGGCCTCTAACGTGGACACAGCCAAGGTGATCAAACTCTTGAATCTGAACTTTGGTCTGAGACCCATTTCTGTTTGACCTCTTTGGGGAGAAGTCGCCATCATCAGTAAGGAAACATCACTTCACTACAGCTGCCACATTGACAGAGATATTGCTCTGGGAACATCAGACAACATCTGTGATGTTCTTTTTTTTGCTGGTGTAATCCCTTTTCCTCAGACAGGCATAAGATGCATGCTAAACGCAGAATTTTGCATAAACTTTTTCTCTCTTACATAACAGCCAGGCGCTTGATCAGAGCTGTAGTGTGACCAGTTTGAAATTCAGGTACTGAAAAATAGAATTCCTTTCAAGCAGGCTAGAGTGGGCAGAAGACGCGCGTCCCTCCACGCAAGCCCGCTCGAGCGTCGCGAGCGTCCAGCACGGCGGACACAAACCACTTCAGTAAATGGTGGGCTTGCGCCCGTCAGCTCGTTCTCTCTGTGGACAAAGGCGTTTCAGTGCTTGAACAATAGGGGTTTCTGTGCCCACGGCGCCGCCTAGGCCCCGGTGTCACTCTGCGCCATCGCCGGGCCAACGCTGCCAGGGACATCCGGGAACCGCAGGCGACGCGGTGACGGAGCTGTGGCCGAGACCCCACTCTCCACAGAGACTCTGGGGGGGGTTTCAGTGTGCACTGTAGATCCTCGCACTAAGAATATTCTGAATGTTTTAAACCGTATTTTGTTGCCGAATGATTGGCTCTTACAGTGACTGTGTTTAGCCGTAATGATTGGAGTCTGATCCAAACAAGTAAGGGTCTTCCTGGGAACGAATATTCGTAAGCAACTGCTCTCACCTGCAGCTCTTAAAGTTCAATAATTCAGGGATGTAGCTCATTAACATATACTTTAACATATACATAATCTGTGTACATTGCAGTAATAATTCATGAATTTATATGTGCTTACAGCAGGTGTATTAACATTGTATTTTGAACAGGCTTTCAGAGTAGGACATGGTATTTGTGTAGGCTGAAAGGCTAAATGGTGCCATGTTCATTTAGCCAGAAATTGCAAGGTCAGAGTAGTGCAGACTGCAGCTTGCCTTCCTAAATGCGTATGCGCATCATTGATTTTATTAGGGATTTTTGCCACTATGCCCCCAGCGGCGCGCTTGCGATCCTCTCTCAGGGCTGCTGTCATGGATGATGAACTGCACACGCGTTCTCACGCTGCTGTTTGTGATTGTGAGCTCCCGTGACAGCGGCGGCGGCGGCATGAACGAGGCGGGTAGGTGTCCCGGGACGTTTGCCGAGGTGCCATTCAGCCGCAGCAGACTGACTGGCTAACGCAGCACGTGGGCTGAGGTGCTGGGGCGCCGTCCTCCTCTGCCCTGCCTCTCAGCGGCCAAACGGGCGTCGGCTTGCGCTCTTTCCATTGATTTGTTTCCGTTTCCGTCTCTTTCTCCACTGCAAATAGAGGGAGTGCAGTGGACTGAACTCTTTTCAGACGAGTTGCCGTCACCTGGATTTGCCCGGCACGGTAGAAATCCTGGAGTGCTGCCATCTGGGTACCCCCCTGTGTTTCAAGCTGTACCAGACAGAGCGATACACATCACCTCCTATTTCATAGTGAATGTCCCACTCCGATTTTGTCAAGTTGGGTCTCGCTCCCCGCTAGATCGAATTAATGAGGTGACGACTTAACAAGGTAGACAATTCAGGGGTGGGCAACTCCGGTCCTGGAGGGCCAGTGTCCTGCTGGTTTTTGTTTTCATCTCTTAGTTACCTGTTGATTTTCACCTTGAAAACAGGTGTGCTTGCTCATCAGCCAATCAGAGATTGTATTTAGTTGGTCAACAAGAAAACAGCAGGACCATGGCCCTCCAGGACTGGAGTTGCCCACCCCTGAGGTAGATCTTTCCAGCGCTCTGGGCGAGGCGTGCGGGCACCTGGGTTTGGATTACACAACGCGGGGTGCGACAGCGGCGCCTGTGTGTGCGAGCGAGCGTGCACTGCGTGTTGCAGGCACGCTAACGTGTCTCCTCCTCCCTCTCCCCCTCCCCTGCAGCTGCAGCGGACCCCGTGGACACGCCTCTCTACCTGCCCTACAGGACGCTGGTGTCCACTCTCGGCAGCATGGTGTTCAGCGAGGGCGAGGCACAGCACCTCATCGAGATCCTCACCGACAAGGCGGCCATCACGCAGGACACCTGGCACACGGTACCCCTCCACACTGCATCTCCTCACTCCCCCTCCCCACCCTGAGGGGTCAATACCAAAGCAACAATGCTGTACAGTGTAATATATCTAACTAATTCACTTTGACGGGATGCGATATGGTTTCAGAGGATACATTTTGATGTAATATGATGTCAACGCAATCTTAAAATTATTCTGTGCAGTGAAGTAGCACTCATTGTTCAATGCTCAATGTGTTAATTATTGTGGAGAGTAGGATTGTCGTAAGTAACGTGAATAATATGAGTAAATGTAAATACATTAAAAAAAAGTCAGTGGTATGGGTTGATTCTCATATGCAGCATTGATACAGTCATATAGTTGGTTTTGTATCAATGCATTGCGAGTAATGTGTTACACCTCTACTGGTCCTCACACTTTCATTGACCAGTCCAAACTGGCATTCTGTACTGGATATCTCAGCGTGTAAATTGAGAGTTCCAGAGATTTGATTCTGCCTGTTTGCCTCTTGTCAGTAAAAGCCACAGTAATGATGTTTTTGCAAGGACTTTTACATGGAATTGCAAAAAAAAAAAAAAATGCATGGCATTAGATGCAGAGACAATATTCAGATTGTAGGGCTTCTTATGATAGATCAGCAAATCTGTCATACCTTGAAATAAGGTGTTCTGCCATCCCTGAGTAATGATTAAGATGCCTCAGACACGAATGTGGTCATGTCTGATATTATATGGGGGTAGAATTGTCATTATCTGTATGTTTCCCACTTTCATGTCCACAGTGGCTAGTGGCCTGTGAGTTACTTTAATCCAGCTGCGTTTTAATTTTGAAACCCTCCTCAGTTTGTTATTGCAAGCCTTTTGAATCAGTGTTACCATGGTCATTAAGACAGTAATATTGTAATGTGGTGAGATGGATGCTGCAGGAGTAACCGATACAGCAGCACAGGTTGAAATGAAGCAATGCAAATGGGACAGTGGGGTTTAATGCACTGCCAGGTGACGTCAGATGGTCTCCAGCTGGTGAGTGGGTGAGTTTAAGCTGTTTACTTTGAGAGGAGGAGGAGGAGGCGGAGGAGGAAGAGAAGGAGCAGGGCAGTTTGGCCAGAATCTGCAAGGTCAATAAAACTGCAACTTTGCTTCTCTGTGCAGATACATAGCGTATACGTAGGATTCATTTTATTGTGTTTTTTTGCCACTATTTAGGATTGGTCACTGGTGAATTTTTTTTTTCCTCATATGCTTTAGATTGGATTAATTTGCTTCATTTCCTTTACTGTTCAACTAAACGATGAGCAGTGCACAGATTGCGAGCATACGGAGCCCTGTGTCCTACTTTATTTTCCCAGCTGTTAAAATGTCAAGCATGACTGATGACAAGACTTTCCATGCTCAGAAGCGATGGTTCCCCCTTTAGTTTTGAGGGGGATGTGTGTGCAGTTTGCTGCCTGTGTTGGCCAGCGACTGGGATAATTGGGTGTGTGTCCCTCTCTCTCTGGCCAGGCCACCCAAAAGGGCGATCCGGTAGCGGCGCTGAAGAAGCAGCTGGAGGAGAAGGAGAAGCAGCTGTGTGCTGAGCAGGAGGATGCCGCTGCCGCCAAGAACCGGCTGAGGGAGCTTTCCAAGGTGGGGGCTTGAGGCATTTGGCAAACGCATTGCAGATATTTCTCTCAGTTTGCTACGCTGCCTTTGCATGTTGTTCCTTGGGTACATTCCCCGGGGTTGTCATGTACTTTTATGGTGCATGTTTACTAGGCAGAAGCAGTGTAGAATAATTTGTGGGGGAGCTTAGGCCAGGGCTGGTGTGATGGCATGCCTCCCATCCCACCCTCTTTTTTGTGCGCAGGAGCTGAACGCAGAGAAATCCAAGCTGGCTTCTGTGGAGACGCGCCTGAGCTCGCAGCTGAGCGCCAGGGAGCAGGAGATGATTGCCCTCCAGGCTCGAATGCAGGCCAGCTACCAGGACCATGTGGCCGAGATCCAGCAGCTCAATGGCAAGGTCAGGGGTCATGCTCAGGCCAATGGCATCGCTAAAGCCTGGCGTTTTACATGTCCCACAACAAATCCCAAAGTAGATCAGTGTATAGAGAAGAAGCCTCATTGACAACCAAGTAAAAAAAGTTTCCATTAAGATGAATGGTACCGTTGCCTCCAAACCCACCCCTAATACCTCTCTCCATGGGTTTGCTGGAAACAAACTAGCACAGCCTGAACCAGAGCCATAGCTGGCTGACCCAGTACAACACAACTGCTTTTTCCATTGCGTTACCCATGACCAGGGTGCAGGCATCTGTCCTGACTGAGACGAGTGCCCAGGCTTCATCTTCAGTCCAAGGCTGAGGTTTGCCTCCACCTCCCCCACAAAAAAGCTGACTCCACATAACTCCTATCTTTCTCTGGTTGTTTGCTGTGTTCCTGAGTGGAAAAGGGAGTATTTGTGGTGTAGGCTTTCCATGACAGAAACATGACCCTCAGTTAGTTTTAGGTTGGCTCACAGGAACGGCTGCGCGGTCGGGGCCCTTGGTAAGTGCGAGCGCAGTTCTGACGGCACTGCCCCTACAGATCCAGAGTCTGCAGGACCAGCTGGAGAAGGGTCCCAATGCTCAGCTGGCCCGTCTGCAGCAGGAGAACAGCATTCTGAGGGATGCCCTGAACCAGGCCACCAGCCAGACCGAGAGCAAGTGAGCAATCCGGGGGGGGCTTCCTCCTACTCTCATATACCCTCATCTGTACTCCCAGGACCAACTGCCTTTGCCCATGGCAGACGCACAATGAAATATTTTGTTGCATGCTTGCTATAATAAGAAATTGGCTAACAATGCAGAGTGGTAATTGAGCACTGTCACACTGGCTGATTTTTAGACCCTACTCATGCAGCATGGGCCCTGTGGCGGTATGGTAATGGGGATGGCATACTTTGTTCCTCTTCAGTTTGAATTCAGCAGTGCTTTTGGAAGGAGCCTCATGCGCTTGGAAGATAACATTGGTTTAGATGAAAAAGGCATTATCAGGCAGGATATTATAGCTTTATCTACTGTACTCTTCGAATATGAACATAATGTAGTTGGACTATTCATCAGTTGACTTTTGCATATACAAAAGGCATCTGTATTTTGCCTGGAATGTTTTAAGAGGCAGTGAGTTTAATACATAGGCTCACATTGTATCATTGTGCGCTAAAGAGGAGCCATGCTCACTGAAAATGAGCTCCGTTTACAGCACATGCCTTTTGTGATTAAAAAGCCTCTGACTCAACTTGTCACATTCTCTCATCATGCCAGACTCTGTGGGCGTGTAGATGTTTTTGTACATGATGCACGCTAAACTCTCATTGGTGTTTTTCCCCCATGTGATATTTCTGGACCAATTGCAGACAAGTGTGTATTGTATGTGAGGAGAGAATGTACGTGCACTGCAAAGAGAGGCTTGCATGTGGAGGCTGAGACAGCTGGCAGCCTCATACACAATTAAATGAATGGGAAGGAGGTGGACATACTTGACTCTTGATTTCTGCTGTTGAACTTAATGTATGAAACAGCTGTCTCACTGGTAGACTGCAGTTGCTAAGCAATCAAAATAAACATGTAAAGTGTAAAAAAATGACTAAAAAAGGTTTAAATTTGCATGTGCAGCACAATTTTACTTTCTAATTCCACATAACACTACTTCATTTTGCGTATTTGAAATGTTTTGCATGAGTCTGAAGCCCAACAAAATTCGTTTTAGCCATGCATCAGGTCAGAGAAGCAGTGGCGGTAGAATTCTGCGATGCAGACATGCAGATATTGTAAATGAGTTCAGGTGCCTCAAGCGGTATCCCCGAACCTTTGCTGTGGAGGCTTGTCGTAACCGCTTCTGCTTTAAGCGGCTTCTGCCTGTCGTCCCTCAGGCAAAACTCAGAGCTGGCCAAGCTGCGGCAGGAGTGCGCCAAGATGAGCAAGGACCTGGCAGAGAAGAGCGAGGCTCTGCAGACGGAGGAGCAGCAGAGGAAGACCCTGGAGGCCAAGGTGTTGGCCTCGGAGAAGCAGCTCGCCCAGATCCAGGTTAATGTGTCCCCTGTCCCCCTGGGGGGCAGGGTGGATTTCCCCTGGGTGTGGGAGGCGCACTGCTGTCTGCTGCTCAATTAATTTGCTCTGTTTGAGCTGGTAATAGAACATGCTCATCTGGATTTTCTGTCATTAAAGAAACACCTACATGAGTCCTTTTGATAATGATATGTTAATGGAGGTATTAGTTATTACAGAAAAATGTAAGTCGAAGTTATTTATGTTAATTTGAGCTCTCTAAACAAATTAGTAATACAGAGAGGTGTCTGACTGTTAGAGTAATTGTTCAATGGGAGCAATGAATTGATCAACTAATTATTGCTCTCTAAATTTGATTCAATATGGAGATATTAACAAAAAAGTGTTGAATAAATAACTGTGTTGAGTAACACAAACACAAACTCTAGAGCTCATTAATTTAGAGCAATCTATGATGTCAAAAACTGTGTCAATTAACAGATGTTGTTTAAAGGCTCAGACTGAATTAGGAAAACTCAGCTGGAATGAAAACTAGCATACACACCATGCCCTATATCACAATGCATGCACATACATTTGTTTTGCTAATTTTCTGTGCATGGTGTCATTCCTTTCCATGGTTTTCCTGGAACCACTTCCATTCAAGTTTGCTGCCTTGATTCCATTTAACATTGGGGCTCCTGCATGGCCCACAGTAATTAAATAAGCTCAGATACCCCTCTGGTATTTTAGTTCTTAATAGGAATGTCCATGTCATGTTGGAATGTAAGATATCTGCATAATCAGGCGGCCATTCCTTGCAGATGGGTTCAATCTCTCAGCGTATTAACCATTTGAAGGTGCGCTGTGTAACACAATTTGGAATTTGAGTGTGTCTGTGTGACCTTAGGCTACAGTGAGAGCTCTCTTCTCAGATGGACCCGCTGGTTCTATGGGTCATTCCCTCTGGTATTCCACAAGGATCAGAAGTTGACCTGTTTAATCATTAGTTGGTGGGCTGCGCTAGTTAATCATCCATGCTTAATATGTAACTCAGGCTTTTCCCGTTACAGACTGTGTTCCTATCATGCCATTCCTCCTTCCTTTGAGCCTTGTCTCATTCATACCAATCTTACTACTGCTCCAGATGTGTTTTACATGAGGAAAAAGGAGATGTGAGGTTTTTTTAATTTTTTGGTGGGCCAAAAGTGTTTTTCTTGAGTGATTTTCTTTGTCTTGTTTCTGCTCTTCCCCTTGATGAATGTGTTGCTCTTGAACTCACTGCCAGGGAAGACTCTATTGAGCAGCTTAACTGCCCTTGATGCTAAATGTTTGCTGTGTTCATAACCATACTAACATGCAGGGTTACACAGTTGAAACAGTTGTATGTAGGCCCCTTCACTCCAACTGCAGTTGAAAGGTATCCATGTGGAGAAGTGCAACCAGAAACAGTGCTGGGGGAAAAAGGGGGCAGCTTGCCTTCCTCGACACTTTGTGTCTGAACTGTGTTCCCGCCCATTGCGTCTCAGGCCGGTCAGGCGGACAGCGAGCTGGCCCTGCAGAGGAGGCTGGAGGAGGTGAGCGAGGCGCTGCGGGCGGCCCAGAGCAGCAGCAGCAGCCTGCAGGCCGAGCTGGAGAAGGCCCGGCAGGAGGCGGCCACCCTCACTGGTCAGTACCCACACCCCACCGCTGCCAGGGGATCCGCCTTTAGCATCACGACTGGGCTCGGCCTGGGCATATTCTCTGGCTCTGCATGGTCTTACGGCAGTCTCAGTGTGGTTGAAGCAGGAAAATGCCCGTTCTTTTATTGTGTATTATACCACGGCTTGGTTAACTACTTGTTTCTGATTGGCTGGAGGGGTGTGCATTATTTCCCAGTAAATGCACGGTAATAATGCACGGCTATGAAGTAGTTCCAGTGAAAGTGGCCTTATCACCGTTTGAAATTAATACGCAAGCTCATTCAACTTTACTGAAGATTCCATTTACAACCAACATAACAGCAACATTGTAATAACATTAGATAACATTACAGTTAACAGCAGCGGTCATGAAGCAACGGCGACTGCCACAGCGAGATCAGAATTTCAAACGTCAAGTCTCCCACGTACCTCGTTTGATCTACCATTTTCAATGTCAAATTTTACAATAAATGGAAATGTTCAATTTAATTTCAATAAATGAGTACGATGTAGCTTATAGTCATGTATGTTTAAACATATGTACGTATGTTTAAGATGATGGACACAAATGTAACGTTATCCACTTCACCAGCTAAGCGGACACTGTCTAGCTGGCTATATCAGAAATTTCTAGTTAGTGGGCTAAGTTACTGTAGTTTCAATAGCCTAAACCTAGATGTGTAACGTTTAGTATTTTTTAATGTAGGCTAACATAGTACACGACTGGCGGTGCAGTTCTATGTAAATAAACTTGGCTTCACCGTGGGGCTGCATCACACCACCCTGTTGTGGTTTATTTCCATAGAACTGCACCGCCAGTCGTGGTTTATTTCCTATCACGCGACCCTTTGGGATCATGTATGGGGGAGTGCAGTTTTTATAATGAGACTTGATGTCCTTGGCATTTTATTCAAACCATCCAACTTAGTTAGAACAGTTGTTTGACCTAAATGCTGTAATGTTTTCTAACATGTATACAAACACAGTATTTTATTAGTCTTTGGATAAAAAAAAACAGTATTTATTTATGCAATGGATTAAAACATACATTGAGGGGTCTAAACAGTTACACAGCAATATGTAATGCATACATTTTAAGCTTGAAGGGGGAGTCTCAAATGTCATTGCATTTCTGATGGGGGCTTTGGGTTCACAAGAAAGTTTTAAATCCAGTTCTAAAGGGCTCTGTGCCGAAGGTGTTCAATCACTGATACAGCACAGATACGCAGCGCTGCAGTAACAGACCTGGTCATCGCCTCCGGTGCACATGCACGCCGTTGACCTTTTTGTTTAACGAGGCATGACCTCAGTGCCGCCACTCCCCACAGAGCTGCGGTCACGTGTGGACACAGCCGAGGCGGAGCTGAAGGAACGCTGTGCCCTGGTGGAGGACCTGCAGGCCCAGCTGAAGCAGGCAGAGGCCGACAAGGCGCAGCTGCTGGAGAGGGTGGCCTCCATCGATACCCTGCTGGAGGCCGGGCAGAGCAAGGCTGCGCAGGCAGAAGAGCAAGAAGCTCAGGTGGGGCCTGGAGATATGTCTTCATCCTGGGAGAGAGAGAGCCCATGGGAGGTGGAATCCAGCTGCAACCCTTGCTCTTCATTGGCTGTCCTCTTAGACAAGGCCTTGATAACCTTTCATGGTTTTATGGCTTCAGAAGTATTTCCCGCTTCCCATTTCCTGCTTCATCTTTGAGGACAAAGTACATCAGAGGCCTCATTTCAAATCATTCCAGCTGTAGCAGTCTTGGAGATGGTGTTCAGTTATATAGAAATCTTGTGACTTCCAGATTTTTTTCTGGAATATTTTTACTACATTTTTTTCTAACATGTTTCTGATGCCACAAATATGTTTGCCAGGGATGATGCCCCAAGTCATGCTATTTCCTATGTGTTTGGCTGTTTTGGGGTGGTAGTGTAGCATAGTGGGGTGGCAGTGTGTAGCATAGTGGTTAAGGAGCAGGCCTCATAAGCGAAAGGTTGTGGGTTCGATTCCCCACACAGGTGCTGCTGCTTTACCCTTTGGCAAGGTACCTAACCCACAACTGCCTCAGTAAACATCCAGCTGTATAAATGGATAACATTGTAAAGCCCTGTAATTGATGTAAGTCGCTCTGGATAAGAGCATCTGTTAAAAGCCAATAATGTAATGTTTTTCCATTTATATTTTTACAGGTCAAAGAAGATGCAGAAATGGAGTTGGTACAGAACAGGTATGATCAGTAAGTAGTTCTCTTTCATTGTTTTCTCAAATGTTCACATTTATTGTTATCTAAAAATGTACATTTTTTAGTCTTAAGGAAAAAGAGAGTCAAGTGAAATCACTGGAAGAAGAACTTAAGCAACTGAAAGAAGAGCTGGAACAAGTAAAGAACACAAGAGCAGTAAGTGTTACCTCTTTGTGAAAGCCTCTGAGGTGATAATGTAAAACTAATTTCATACTGCAGCAAGTGTGTAGAACTCGCCTTGGCGATGCATGGTGCCATTGTCACCACAAGAATCTCTGGTGTTTAATCATAGTGCATACAGAATAACCTTTACAGGGAATAAGACGTTTCTTTAACACTTTACAATACAAACAAAATATTCTGATGTCTCAAGTGCTTTTACCCTCTTGCAGTTTTTGTGGGCTAACCAATTAATGACTGATGGTGTTCCGCAGGAAGGGTTTTGATAGTTCTGAATTCCATGATATTGCTGCAGAGTATTCTATTGTATTCTACTAGTTCTGTTAAACTACCTCCTATGTTTTGAGTATTTTATGTTAAACTATATATACATACACACATTATATATAAATATATATATATAATCTCGGCATCATTTAAGTGCATGTTTGTATGCCAAAGATTAGGCTGCAATGATGTCCTGACAACCTGTGTTTTGTGGCAGTTATGTTACCAACCAATCTGTTTGAGATGATGGAAACAGGAAGATGATGTTGAAATAGTCGTGAGATCTTAACTGTTAGACATTGTTCAGTAATGTTTGAAAAGAAAGTCTTTTGCCTTTTGATTTTGATGATTCAAAAGGCATTAGAGGGCAAAGATGGGAAGGACCTGGACAAATGGAAAGTATATTGTTTCTGATCATGTCTCTTCCTAATGCAATTTTAGCAGCCTGACAGCACGACAGAGGTGGATTCACAGCAGAACGGGTGTGTTAAGATCACATACACATTCTTGCATTCTTAAATTTCTTGTATTCTTGGTCACAGTGCATTTTCAGTAGCAAATGTATTGTTATATTGTTATCAATTTATGTTTGTAACAATTCATTTTTACTAGTGTTTACTAAAAAGAAAACATGTATTTTGTGAGTCTTTTGTGTGTCTTGTTTAATTCTTAAACACTGACCTGGATTGTTGGGTCAGCTTACTTTACCTTTGCAAAAAATCATTTATGTTATCTAGAAAAGTGTCAGTAAGGGTTTGATCATTTTTACTGCACCTTCTTTCAGGCTTTTGGAAAAAGACAGCCATGTTTCATCACTGGAGGAAGAGCTTAAACAACTGAAGGAAGAGATGGAACAAGTGAAAAGCATAAATGTAAGTTCATCTTTCACGAGTGACCATCTTTGAATATGAAGTCATTATGAAGAGCGGTGTCAGTGGCTCTTGGAGTGGTCATCCCTAAAATGCATTTTCTGCCATATTTAGTGACTGAAAGTCATCATATTTTATCACTCCCTTTATGAATTTACCAACCGTAGCCACAAAATGTTATTCAGAGTTCCTCTACAAATCATCATAAATGTAGCGTAAGGGGAAAAAAAATGCAGCCTAGTTGCATTGTTGCTTGTGCTGGCTTCCAGGATCTGTTGGGCTCCCGGTATTATTCTCGCAGTCTTTCCTAACTGACATTTTCTGTCAATATTTCAGCAGCCTGACATCACAGCAGAGACTGAGCAGCTACAAAACAGGTATGTGTGTATTTCTTTATAGCTGTTTTCTCATATGAACTCCGGACAATGTCCGGACCTGATTCTCCCTTGCCCTTTCACACATGTAGCACACGACAGGAGATTGTCCGTGTCAGATGCATTCTCACCTACTGGAAATACTCCATTTGGTTTAGGTGAGGGGTGGCGCCTGGGTTAGAGCGTGCAGGAGGCAGGACATGAGGCAAAAAGTACGCTGCGGAAATCGCAGTGTTTTGTTTACAGCACATCGGTTACATAGCCGGTTCGTAATTTGGTCATAAACAACTGGGTCTCTTGCCGTTCCTTGAATGTGTCTGACGCTTTCGCCATCGGCCCTTACTGACAGAAGTTTCCGAATCTCGTCGTCTCTCCAGTTAGACATTTTCGTCGGCGTCTTCATGTAAATGACCCTTCTTCACCTTCAGATGTTTGTATTCTTCCGGTTTCGCGCCAGTCGCATGATAGAAGCGTCATCAACATGCCCGCTTGCCCACTGTGAATTCTCCGGACAATGACCTGCTTTATTCACACATGGACCCAATCGGACATTACATGCACTTTGTACTAGGGAGCCGGCAGGGTAAAGTCCGTTTAATGTCTGGTCCAACTGATTCGGACATTTGCGTTCTCACATACAGCTCCTCCGGGTAATGTCTAGATAAGTTCAGGGTTGCAGTACATGTCTGAAAGGGGCTTATGACTACATGCTTCATTCTGTTACTTTTCTGTGTTGTCAAATCATGCATATCCATTGTGCTGTCAGTCTTTTGGAAAAAGAGAACCAGGTAACATCACTGGAACAAGAGCTTAAACAGCTGAAAGAAGAGATGGAGCAAGTGAAAAACACAAACTCAGTAAGTTCACCACCTTAATGAAAACTCTGTTTTTATATGTATTACATGTATGTATCTGTAAAATTATACAAAAAATACCCACATGCTCTTCAGAATGTTTTAGCTTTTCATTGTATTTTTTTCTTGTTCATCCTTCTGTAACTGCTGTTGCCCTAGATACGGTTATATCCAAATATTTTTGTGTGTGTCTTTACTTCTTTTGATGCGTTTTGTTACCCTTCCTAATGGACTTTTAATTTTAGCAGCCCAATGTCACTGCAGAGACTGAGTTACTGCAAGAAAGGTATGTGGTGTTTTCTGGAAGAATTTCTAACTTTATTGGAGAATTAATTTAATAATGCGTAACATGTCCATGTTGCTTTTAGTCTGAAGGAAAAAGAAAGTCAGGTTTTGTCATTAGAAGAAGAACTTAAACAGCTAAAAGAAGAGATGGAGCAAGTAAAGAACACACTAACTGTAAGTTTAACACCTTTTGAAAGCTTTTGTACTGTTAAATATTTGAACGATCCAGTAGCTCTTCATTTCAAATTCACGATTTGAACAGTTTCTCTGTAAAAAAGACATAATGCTGCCAAGACATTTTTCTTGCATCTTGAATCTAATGCAAATGATCAATTTTCATTTGAAGTGAGACCTACAGGTGTACAATCATTCTGAAATTTAATGTTGCTTCCTTATGCTGTGTTATTGCCGTGGTCTTTAGTAATGGCCTTTTCTGTTCAATTTTTTAACAGGCTGACATCACAGCGGAGACTGAACAGCTACAAAGCAGGTATGTGGTGATTTTGTTATGGCAGTATGGATAATTTTTACTTTCTTCTTCTGAAAATCTGTGTTCATTGTGCTTTCAGGCTTTTGGAAAAAGAGAACCAAGTGGCATCACTGGAAGAAGAGCTTAAACAGCTGAAAGAAGAGATGGGACAATTAAAGAGCACAGGCACTGTAAGATTTCTGCCTTTTGAGCTGCTGAAAAATATTATAAAATCCCCACGCTGACTTCATATTCAGGATTTCAACTTTTCCTAGTAGTTAACTTTTTTAATGACCTGGCTTCAGACATCTGAAGGTTTAGTGTTGTCTAATTCCATGTTAAAGCTAGCCTGAACTGAGATATGCCTCAGTATTGCTGGATCACTGGTTCCAGGCCAGGTGGAAATGGGCGTCTTATTGTCTTGCTGTGGAATTCAGCATCGGGATGTTCATTTACGCACCATGGTGTAAGCGTCCCATAAGTAAGCAGTGGAAGATCTGTGCTTCTCTTTATGTTGAAGAAACTTATAGGTGTAAAAGTTAATTTGACTGCCACTTTCATCATTCCAAAGGCTTAATGAATGACGCTTCACTGAACTCCTTACTTTCTAGCTGCATTTGTATGTATGGATATGAAGGTTTACTGACTGACTATACTCTGGGTATGCTTCTGCGGGGTTAGCTGATGGCTCACTTGCTAATTAAACATGATTTCATTGCTGTCCACTTAATAGATCTGGCACCAGATATGCTTGCAGAATTCAACAAAATTGTGAACAACTTTTTTCATTTCCATCAAGCTCATATGATTTGGGAAGGGTGGACTTAAATGAGGCATGATATTGGGTCAGAACTGGGGTGTCTTGGATCAGCAGTAATCTAGAAAAACTCAGGGCCCTTTTAATGGTTCTTGAGTCCATTCCATTAAAATGCACTATATGTTAATTTTCAAGACAGATTTTGAGATTTTGTACTTCCAGATGTTTCACCTTAGAATGGGGTGTGTTGAATCAGCTGTTGTTCAATGCTGCTTTTTGTGACCATCTGTACTAATGGGCTTTTCTTCAAATACATATTTTAGCAGCCAGACATCACAGCAGGGACTGACCTCCTTCAAAGCAGGTACACAACAAATTTCTCATGCCTTCTATGCATTGCTCAGTTTTAAAATGCTGTTATGTATATAACAAAAAATAAATGTTTTGTGCTTCCAGCCTCAGGGAAAGAGAAAGCCAGGTGACATTGCTTGAAGATGAACTTAAGCAGCTGAAAGAGAAGATGGAGCAAGTAAAGAGAGAGAGTAGTGTAAGTAGCTGTCTATATACCCTTTCACCATTCACTTGCTATTCTGTGACTGAAGTGACATTTTTGCAGGTTTTGCTAGTTTGCTCAGTGAAACAAAACTCCAACATAGTAATTTGTGTATTCCAAGCTTTTTTAAAGGATATATTTGAAAATGTAATATTATAATATTAACACGATACATTCAGCAGTGCGTAAAAGCAACTGGCACACTACTACAGCTTTGATTTTCATATTTTGCTTTTCTGCTGCCCATTTTAGGTCATGTAACTTGAATTTTGCCGCTAGATCACACACTAGGTCAAAACTGGTTTTTCCTTTTTTTTTGGCTTACCCAAACACTTGTGTTGCACTGAGCTAATTTGCTTCTGGCATGCCCCCCCAACACCATATGAAACTCCAGTTCAGACAGGAAAATGAATGGTATGAGTGAATT
The DNA here is from genome assembly GCA_019176425.1 of Megalops atlanticus. NCBI lineage: Eukaryota > Metazoa > Chordata > Actinopteri > Elopiformes > Megalopidae > Megalops > Megalops atlanticus. Next base: position 72,586,163 of record CM032875.1, on the reverse strand, counting down.
GTTACTTTTTTCCACTCTACCATTAATGGTGAATAGGAAAAAATACACATAAAAGAAGAAAATAAACAAAGCTCTCTCATGGATGAATAGTAAAATAGTCAAATATTCCATCTTGTTGCTAATGGGATCATAGATGATTCATACAAATCTGGGGTAGAGAACTGTCACTGCATGTTTGAGAGACTTCTAGTAGCTTTAGATATATATCAGATTGCAATGACAGAATCAAAATTAAGAGGTCTGTTGAAGCAAAGTCTGAGGTGGAATCCAGAGCTGTTCTGGCCTATGATACAAGTCCACCGGGTCCTGATTTACTTAGGGATGGAAACCGGAACAGTAGGTTTCCCTCATCTGTATCTCTGTCAGTGACTGCTTAAAGGGTGATTTGGCTGAAACTGTATGCTATACCAATCACCTGTTAGGAGCTTTGAGAAGAAAACTGGGCAGCCGTGGAGTCCATGAGCACTATCTAAAGAATGAGTTATGAGAGAATGACGTTGGCTCAGCATGCTCAGGTTAGGAGCACAAACCAGAGTCAAGGGTTACCATAAAGCACACTAGTTGAGGCAGGAGACTCTCCAAAGGCAAGTTCTACAAACCATGGTTTGCTTAGATCAGTGTTTCTCAACCCTACTCCTGGCGGCACCCTGTCCTGCATATCTTCTATCTATCCTTGCTCTACCTACCTGACTGAACTCATCAGTGGCACGTTTTATTAGCTGAGCACACCTGATTTAATCAAGCAGCAAGGATAGATAGAAGATATGCAGGACAGGGTGCTGCCAGGAGTAGGACTGAGAAACACTGGCTTAGATGTTTTTTTGCCTTGGGTTTCCTACTACTCAGAAAGGGAAAACTGTACAATAAGTGAAGTCTTTCTTTCATACAGTTTGTCTTCATTTTCCAGCTCCATTCTACAGAGAGAAACCTTTGTAGCAATGAAGTTTGAACCCCAGTCACCTCAGGATAGAACTTAAGTTAAAAAGACAGTGGTTTGTGTAACTTGGCTCAGATGTCCTCCTAAAATTTCTCTTGTCTGACTGGTAGTAAACTTGAAAGGCACTTTAAGCGCCATACCACAACTTAAAAATACACTCTTCATGAACCTTTTAATGGGTCACCAAACCATTCCCTTTCAATGCACAGTTCTGCCTGCATGTGAATTTTACTTTAACCAAGGTGATATCTTTTTTGTTGTCATACAGGCTTAATTAACTTGCAGACGCAACCACATTTTTGTTTTCTGTGAACATTTTCAATCTTAGATGTTAACAATAGGAGGACAAATTGTAAGACCTGAGTGAAAAAGAGGACATAAGAGAGAGAGAGACGAGAATCAGCAAGAACCCCTAACACCCATCTGTGTTCTGTCTCTGTTGAACATCGGGCCCATTTCAACCAAGTGTCTGGCCTCTGCTTTGTTTTTTCTGTCCCAGTTCAGCACACTGTTGTGAATGTGCATGTTGAGCTTCTACCCATTTTGTCAGATCTATGGTAAGCCCCAGAATGCCTTGCGTGTCTTGAGTTGTCATGGTGTGTCTGTGTCTTTAGGATGCAGTGGAGCAGCAGCTGATCACATTCCAGACCGAGACCAGGACAGCCCTTCAGACACTCTTCCCACACATCTCCATAGAAACAGAGCAGGTAACTAATTTCTTGCATATACCAGAATCCTCCATGGCTCAGTTTGGTGCCTCAGGCCAGCTGGCGAAGTGAACTACTTTGGGTCCGAATGACCATTTCTTGCCGGTAGTTTAAGACTGTGGCATTTATTTTGGTAGCATGTACTGTGGATCTAGAAAGTCTACACACCCTTTCAGAATTTTTTTTAATTGTCTTGAGGCCTGACATGAAAACCCATTAAATCATTTTTTCCACTTTCATTTAGATATGGTAACCCACAACCTCAAAGTGAAAAGAAAAGGCAGCACATTGCCTGTGAATCAATGTTAACTACCACCACTGTGGAGGCACTTGCACATACTCTTACATTAACTGTCATTCATTCATATTCTGTTTCTTCAGTGCATTTTAGACTTGTTGAGCTTGGAGCTGTGGAGGGGGGGAAGGGTCATGCAGTCTCATTGAAGCAGCAGGGTGTTTTCAGACAAGGCATAGTGAAAATGTGAATTGTGGTTGGGTGAACCATGCCAAGAATTTGATTTTGTGGTTCTTATGTTCCGTTCTTTTTCCCTTCAGAATAACTGGCTGCAAGAATTCACACTGAAAGCACAGGAAATGCTCAGTCAACAAAGCCAGCAGAAAACCCAGGAATCCACAGAACTGATGGTAAGATGTTTCAAACGAAAGCTGTTTTTTGTGTTGTGAATGCTGCATGAAAAGGAGTTTTGCTCCTGGTTGGATTTAATCAACCCAACCACCTTGGTCACCTTGGATACAGAAATGTAGTCTAAAACCTCAGGCTTTGTAAATGCTTAGAACACGTGTGGCTGATTTGTGCTGTAATTCTATGGAGTCAGTGAGCACAGTCCTCTGTTTGAAATGAACAATGTCTATTGCCTTTCAAGGAGCTGCAAGAGAAACTTCGGGAGGCAGAGGAATCTCAAAGCACATTACAGGCAGAGTGTGACCAGTACAGGACCGTTCTGGCTGAAACTGTAAGAGTGCATGTGTGCGCACACACACTGTGCATTTTCAGCAGTCAAAGGATGTGATCCCCAGCTCTGAACCTTCCTGTTGCAGCCTTTCACAGCCATTAGGATAGATTGACCTGTGCTAGCTCAAGCATTTCATTTGCTGTTCCACTTTTTGTCCTCACGTTAGGACGTTTCCCTTCATACTTCATTCCAGGGAGACATTGCAATCACACGTATTTTGCTTCGCCTGGCTGGATCATAAGAGCAGCTCTACATTCTGGACATGCTGACGATCAGGCCTGCCTGACAGTCGTATCTCTCTGGTTCTGCAGGAAGGCATGCTGAAGGACCTGCAGAAGAGCGTGGAGGAAGAGGAGCTAGTGTGGAAGGCCAAGATCGCAGAGTCCGAGGGGCAGCTCAAAGCGGTAACGATATGACCCCCAGATCCAGGCTGAACTTGCGTATCTCCAGTTTCTGTGCCGGTGCTTGGATTAGGGTGTTGTTTACTAAGCTTGGACTTTTTCCTGCAGGCTCTGGAGCAGGTGAAGGCCTTGGAGGTGGCTGCAGGGTCGGTGAAGGTGGAGAGTGAAAGCATGGAACAGGTAAGGCTCTTCTGGAAAGACACCAGTTCGCCCGAATGTCCACACAATGTTGCTCATGCCTCCTCCCCTCTCTGCAGCTTAAGGAGCAGGTAATGCTCCTGGAAGCGCAGCTAGAAAAACAGCTGGAATCTGCAGTCATCAGCCAGAATTACTCGGAGGAGGTGAAACAGGTACATTGTAATGCTTCATGCTCCATGTACTTAAACTCCAAATTGTTTAAGATTCTGTTTCTTCAGAACTCTCTGACTGAACTTGGTCCTTATGTGGTGCAGTTTAATAATCCAGTGGGCCAGGCTCCCGAGTGGCTCAGTCGGTAAAAGCACTCGTTCCGAGTGTAGACTGAACGCTACGGCCCGGGTTCGATCCCGGCCGTGTCACTAGCCGACAGTGACCGGGAGCTCACAGGCGGAGCGCATTGGCTTCGTTCCGCCGGGGATAGGGGTGGGTACGTCGGCAGGGGCTTCGGTCCCATTAGCAACAGTGACCCCTGCTGGTCGATCGGGCGCCTGTGGTCCACGTGCCAAAAGCTGCATATGAAATGTCTTCCTCCGACTCATCTCTGTGCTAGCTTGGCTTGTGGACCGCAGAGCGAAAAGAAGCAGCGGCTGACATCACATGTCTCGGAGGAGGGCACGTGCTTGTCTACGCTCTCCCGGATTGACAGTGGGGGTTGCGCAATGGGACCGAACATTGATGACTAATTGGGCATTCCAAATTCGGGAAATTGGCCATTCCAAATTGGGGAGAAAACAGAAAAGTGACAAAAAAAAAAAAAAAAAAAAAAATCCAGTGGGCCATACTACAGTATAAATACTCTTATTTGAAAAGTACTATACTGGCAGATACTTGAGTGAAGTGATATTTCTTTGCAGCTGAAGGAACTGTTAGCAGACTCTCAGAGCCAGCTGGAAATGGCCCAGTCAGAAGTACAAAAACAGAGTGAGGAGCTGGCTTTGGTAAGTGGTACTAAGATGTAATTGTGTGGTTAGTGTGTGGTACAGTCATCAGATGCAGATGCCACATGGAGGTGGTTGTGTTTTAGGATGTATTACTGTCTGGAGTGTGAGGACATTCGCTCATCTTTGAATCATCTCGATGGCTCTTCTCACTTGCTGTACCCTTTGCATCAGTGGGTTTACATGCCATCAAAGATGAGTGAATCTGCATAGTATGCTGCCCTGAAACATGACCACAGGGATCATTTCACCCTAGTAGCATTTCGGCACTGACGATCCATATGACTCCATAACTCCCCTGTTATTCCTTGTGAATATGCTGAGTTGATGTCACACAGTGACATCCACGATGCTCTATTTGATGTCAGTCGAATATACCATGGATTTGTATTTCAACAACTCACATCAGTGGGTTGTACAATGCCAAGAGGCCCCCCCTGTTTCTCGCCAATGGCGTGGGTAGAGGGGGTGTCCCAGGGCCACTGAAACGGCAGGCTTGCGGTGAGTGCCAGCTTCCCTTTGCAGGTCAGGCAGCACCTGAGTGAGATGAAGGAGTGCGTGCAGAGCGAAGAGGCCTCTGGGCCGCAGAACGGCCAGCCTGAGTTGGAACCCAGTCAGGTCAGGGTGCGAGCTTGAGGGTGCACCCTGCAGAGCCTTTTGGGAAGTACTGGATGTCCTCAGTATGACCTTCAGCCAAACCAGGGGTCCACAGTACACAAGTCTTATCTATCCCAATGGACAAATGTGACAGATTAGCCACTTTAGTGGCTTCACAGCCCCAACCTTTGGCGCCCTTGATTTGGACTGTAAACTGTCACCTTGGTGTAGATTTTGGCTTATGGTTATGCTAGTTCAGTTCAGTACTTTCCAAAGGCAGCAGCTGATGTTTGCACTAACCTGTGAGTGCTAAAGGCCAGTTTTCCAGCCGTGGCTGTTAACCTGGGATGCCTGCTGCTTGTATTAACCACTCCAAACATTCACCTTTGTTTTTGTCACCGACGAGGCATCTCACAGCATGTGTTGCAGTTGCTGCCGCTACCCTGTAAAGGCTTTACAACGAGCAGTACACCGTCTTGTCTGGTGTGGAATGAGAACAGCAGCTACTGATGTTGTGCCTGAATTGTTTTAAAAAAGTCACTCACCTAAAGCGCACATTTGGAACCCCGCTGGAGCGAGCACCTCACTATTAGGCCAAGCCCTCCTCATCCTTGGCCTCGGTTCTGCTTCTGGCCCCCGCTTGCTGGGTGGGGACCTGGCTCTGACCTGTGATTGTGTCCCTCGCAGGTACAGTCACAGCTGGAGCTGACAGCAGGGAAGCTGGAGGGCGAGCAGGCACTGAGGCAGCAGCTGTCCGGGGAATATGAGCAGGTAATGCTTTATTTACATCAGCAATGCATGTAATGACAAAAAAAACCCTGTTTTGTTACTGTTGTACCTTAAGATCGGTGTTTTTTTCGTCCCATCAGAGCTCTGAATTTTAGTCTGCGCTGTTAAGTACTGATTGGGATTGTTGGAAGTGTTTGGTCTAAGACAAAAGTAAAATTAAAGATAGTTAATTGTTTTGGTTCATTTATCCCTCTTTAACAAATACAATTTTCCAAGTAGTTTAATTAAGACTTAACTGAATTGAGTAATTGCCATGTAACAGGGCCAGGTAAACATTAATTGAAAAATTTGTTCAGCTTAGGGACAGATAACAAAAATACTTTTGAATAGTCTTTCTCCATGTTAATATTTTGGAAGCATAAATGCCTCCAAACACATCTTTTGTGAAGAATTTATACCTGGGTTTATGAGATCACGCTAGTAATGAATGAACCACTTGTCCTGGTATATTAAGTCCCCCAGATACATTGCCTTTATTTATGTCCACAGATTTTACAGTGATGTAAAGCAAGTCAATGTGGTCATATCAGTAGTCTGCACTGTCTTTCCTTCCTGTGTGCTTATATCTTCCCTGTTCCCCTCAGGCCCAGAAGTTTGTTAATGACCTCCAGGCGCAGCTAGATCTACTGAAGGCTGCGGGAGAGGTCCCTGCTGCCGATTCAGAATTAAAGGTACTGTCAATTGCGCAGCCTCAACTGTCACATGCCTTGTGGTGAGATGCACTGCTGGTTTTCACAAGTTGCCTCTCCCCAGAAGGATGTTACTCTGTGTACGAATTTCCTGTGTACGAAGAAACCATTGAATTGGCAGTGTATATAGATTGATTGATGATTATTTTTATTGCCTTTGATGTGAAATGATCCGCTGCTTATGGAAATCCCAGTTAATCCATTTGGAAGCCGTTTTCATGAATATTCTGAATTCCTGTGATCTCTGTGAGTTGCAGGAGAGGCTTGAGAAGGAGAAGAAACTGACCAGAGACCTGGGCCAGGCAGCCACCAAGTTGCAGCAGCTCCTTAAGGCCACACAGGAGCAACTCGCCAAAGAGAAGAACACCGTCAGGATTCTGCAGGAGCAGCTTCAGGGACAGGTACTGTACCTTCTAAGCAATCCCCCAACTGCCCCCACAATCTCACCAATATAGGTACTTTTTCTGCCCTCCCCCCGAAGAGCAGCAGTTTCTCCTATGTGCACTTCTCTCCCAGGGCCTCTGCACTATACGCAAACATATTCTGAGTTCCAGTGTCATGCGGTCAGTGGGTTTTTCATTGACTCCATTTAGCAGAATGGACCCTTTTACCACATTGCAGAGCACAGAGTCCTCAGGGACTCCAAGTGAAATGCTTACTGTATGTCAGTTACCCTGGAGCAGCAAGGAACATTAACGAGACTTCCAGCTGAACTGTTACTCTTAATGTTGTTATGATACCGTAGTGGGTGGTTGTGATGTTGTAGCAAACCTACTGTTCTTAGGCATGAGTAGGTGTGTACTAGCGTGAAAAGGAGACACTGTGCAAGGCTTACTGTCTTCCTTGCCAGCAGTATATAGACAGATGTGTAAACGACCACCCCCGAGAGGTGGTGGTACATTAAGTGCGCAGGTCTCAACAGACAAAGATGCTTATTGCACTTGGATGTAGAAAGTCTTCAATGTAATGTTGTTTACCGTCTTTCCTCCAGGACGATGGTGAAGACCTGAAGGAAGGAACATCTGTTTGAGACTGAAGAAGCATCACACAATTTGCCAAAATGCCTTACAATTACTATAGTTATGCATTCCACTCTGTATGCTCTCTATTGTACTGTAGTTATGATGAAACGTTTAAAAAACAGAAAAAATACTTATGAATACTTCATTGGAATGGGGTACAAAATGCACCTACATATGTTTTTTTATCATGTTGGAACAAACATTCCATCAAGGAGCTTCTGGCTGTGTCAGAAACTACATATTTTGACTTTCATTCACAGAGCACCCCACGGTTCAGTGTTAAACAAAAGGGAAACTGCATGTACGTTAAACGTGCATCGACTAGTGCAATTGTTTTTGTTTTGTAATGTCTTTTGTCAGATGATAAAGGTGAGAACATTTCATGGTACACAGATGGGATACATGTCATGCCTTCTACACCCTGTAGCTGGCTGCAAAATAAAGTGTGACTTTGATAAAGAAAAAAACTGAAATGTAGGCATTTTTGACTCATTTGATGATATCTTCCTCTTATTTATACCAAACATAAATGTGGGAAATGCAAACAAGGCACTCCTAAAAAAATTTGTCATACAACTTTCATCTGGAATCCCTGCATCATCTATGGCAATAGCCAGGGTTGTCATCCAGTCAGTAGATGGCAGTATACTGTAGTTTATGCAGCATCATACTTAGTAAATTTTATTATTATTATTATTATTAGTAGTAGTATTAATAATAATATTAATAATAATAATAATAATAATAATACTATTAAAATTATTAATATTATTATCAACAACAACAACAATAATAATAATAATAACCACCATCATCATCATCATCATTATTATTATTATTGTTATTATTATTAGAATGAACTACAATAGCTTCTCTCTGAAGATGGGTTACCATTGTAACATAACTTATTTTTGTCCAATGTCATTATTTTTCAAAATTCAGAACACTTGTTTTGATTGGAATCATTTGTTTCCATGGCATGCATGGAACCTAACGCTGTCACTGTAACATTTTACAGTACCAAGAATTATGTCATAATTCCCTAATTCTAATCAACTGAGCTGTGTGGTAATAGTCTCCTGTGCTGTTCATTATTCGACTTCTTGTCTTGAACATCCTTCAGCGTACTGCCCTGTGAATTTACTGATCTGTTTATCTAGCAAGTTTATTGTGCTCATATACTTGGCTAATAAATAGCCACAACATAGCCTGCCATCATGGCAGCTGTTTGGCGTTGGTACTTCTTGGCTTTATTGTTTCAATTAAGGGTACCACAAAGTGCAGTGGATTTCAAACCATTCGAAGAACGCACTGGTAAGTGTTCCCAGGCATCTTAACTATTAGCTAAAGGTGGCGATAGCAACCAGTAGCCCATTCCCCTTAGTGGTTGTGTAGTAGGTAGCTAGGAGATAATCTGCCTACACACAGCTATACTAGTGGTGATGTTGGCTGAGCAATACACATTTCAGTGTATTTATAGCTTTATTGATGTTAACTATTTCTTTTGCCATCATTGATTGGGAATCCCTCAGACACACTGAGGTACAGTTTTATGTTTGACAAAGTGCAGGCCTCAGAAGTGTGATATTTAGCCAGCTAATCAGTACAATTCCTTTACTCAGAGCTTCCATGCCCCGTGTTTGGACCGCAGAACATCTCTGGACCAAATGGTCAGCTCCTGGAATTTGAAAATGTGTTAAGGCTGACAAATGCATGGACAGGAAGAGTAAGTATGTATTCAATTCAGTATTCTGTCAGGAAGGAATGCTGCTTTCATTATCTCTAGGGTACATTCTTCCACATAACTGGCTGATATTCTAATGAGCAGACAATGAACTTCAATGATGAGGAGTATATACCTCAGATATGTTCCAGCCTATTATGAATCTCTTACTGACCTCTTTGTTAATGGTAATAGACAAGCCCAAAAATACAATTGCTTGATGAAAAACATAATAAATTATTGAACAAAAATGTGATATTTCAAATGAACCACGTGGGTGAATGCCCTGAATTACAAAAAACCTAAGTAAATTAAAACACATTTTCTCTCAGCTTGTGCTGTTTTGTTGTTTCACTGTATATGAATTTGTCTCTCTATGCGTTATTGTACACCTTTTCATGACATTTGTAAATAAAACCTTGTTCTGCCCAGCTGTGCAGGCTATGTCTCATAGTGGTTCACACATGTAAGTGAGGAAAATATGCAATGAAAGAGTAACACATTAACATGTTCTTGTGGGTCACACAGGAGACTGTTCACTTGACAGCTCTCCTTCATAATTTTCACCAGATTCAGTTTTAGTCATCTTCTAGCAATGGTAGGCAGTCATTGATTAACATTACAGTGTTACCACACTTTATTCAGAAATGTTTAGGCTACTGTACTGTAGAGCGCACATTAAATAGATGGTATGGTGCCATTTATGATGGTATCCCTTTTTGTTTTCAGGAAACGGATTCAGTAAATGTCCAGACCAGACGCTTCAGTGGTTTGATTCAGACAGGCCGACAACCTGTTGCAACAAAGCAAGCGGATGTCTGTCAGGAGGCTGATGTGCAACATCGTTTGCCTATTTGTCTGGAGGCCAACCACCCATCTACATGTAATTCCTTTCTGCTGTTGCCTTGAAGATGAACATTCTTCAGTGGAGGGGGAAGTTCACATTTTATTATGTTTTGACATCTAAAACTGTATCTCCAGTGTCCATGGATTCAGCAAATGCTTCATTGAATCATGGAGACAAATCAAAAGATGATACTTCCTTCACCAGCAAAATGCATCTTGGCAGCATTCTCCTTCTTGCAAAACAGCTTTGGGGAGAATATTCTGAAATGGTTAGTACTTTTTTATAATGTGTGTGCTTTCTTGAGGTGAAAAGTTTATAATGAATTTCAATAAACATTAATATTTTGACATTAAACTAAAACATTTTTGCACTGTCAGTGCCCACGTAAACTACTCATGTTTGTAACATTGTGTCTTAAGGCTTTCATCATATAAGGTTAACTTTATTTTGTGAGAACCCTTAGTGAATGAAGGAGTCAGTGCTTCTTAACTTCAGCCCTGATTGTTTTGTTGTTTTTGCTGTTGTTTAGCTTGTCATTAGCCTTCTTGATGAATGGCAGCCAGGCAGCATCTTCGACAGCAAGGACATGGTCATCTCAACATCTTTCAAAGTCCTCATGATATTGGCGTTCATCTGGAGGACAATGTGCGCTGTAAGCTTTCATTTCATTTATAGTTATTGGAAACAGCATCTTGTAGTCCTCACTTGCTATTGTACTAAGTTAAACCTTTTCACTTGGTTAAGCTGCTCTGCATTACTTTGCCTTGCATATGATGATCTAGAACCTGTTTTTCCTTTTTTTGTTTATAAGGTTACAAGCAGGAAACATCTGTGTAAGTTACATTATTTTTACTTTCTTGATCACTTTACTTTCTTTTATCACTTTTTTAGTGCATTATATGTTACATTACTGTGTAAAAAATATTAGCATGTGGCAGGGTTTGGTTTCATGTTCATTTCAAATTTGTTCCAGTGACAGAAAAGCAGCTTGCCAAACAAATTTCCCAACTTATTGATGAAAAGTGTGAGGCTCTCAAGAAGTTATCAGACTTGAATAAAAAGGTATGTGTCAGTAGCCTTTCTCTGGTATAAGTATGTTTTAGGAACACCCTTAATCATGTGTCCTGTGCTTGTCCATTTTAGATTAAAGAACATGAGAAGCAGTTTAAAGAATCACAAGAATTGGTGACCTCTACCCTATGTGAAAACAAGGATCTGAGGGTGAGAAGCTGAAATAGGTGGTTAATCCATTTGTCAACATTGTTAAACACCTAACATTGCCACATAGGTACACCTTGGTTTACAAATTAATAATTGTGACTTTTGCATGGGATCTATTGTTCATGCAAAAAATTGTATTGACATCATTTCATATTTTAAAAAGGAATGTCTCAAGCAGCTGCAGAGGCGATGCAAACAACTAACTGAAGAAAAGGATTCCCTGGACACTACATTGATGATGCAGATTAAAAAGAACCAGATCAAAACGATCAAACAGGCACCAGAGATTACAAAACAGACAAACCAGCAGAATGAGAGAGCTATACAGCAGTAAGTACAAGTTTTAATCCTGTCAAGTGCAACCAGATCCTCATGCAAACATAGCTTTGTAAATGAGGTAACAGGGCTCATAACATAAAGGTTGCCCAGCTGATAGCCCTGTGCTCTCTGTGTTGCAGAAAACTGAGTCAGGAGGAGCTTGAGTGGCGTGCCCAGATAGCAAAAGTATTGGAGGAAATAAATGGGTATGAGCAGAGCATCAAAGAAATTAAAAATGAACAGCAGAAGACTGAACAGCAGTTCAAGAACCAGGTGAGCATGTCCATCCAATGCACATATACTACTCTTACCTTACAAATCTGCCTACTGTCATGGGATTTTTGCTATTGCTTTTATACTGTACATGTAGGTCTTGGCAACCCCTTGAATCATATTTTCTGATCTTGTCCATTTTAGATGAAAAAATGCGAAGAGCAGTACATAGAATCGCGAAAACTGGTGGATACTCTGAAACAGCTAAATGAGGAGCGGAAGGTGAGAAGCTGAAATGAGCAGTAGGTCAGTAGATGAACATGAATGCGATGGGCAACTGGCTACGCTGGTGGTTTTCCATGAAATGGGCTAAATGCTCTGTTTGGGGATGGTGCGGTAAAATTCTTCACTCAAGATATGTGACTTTCAAATAAAATGCCATCCATTATTATAGCTTTCTGCATTGGTTCAGACTCATTACATTACATTTTAGGAATTTTATCTATTGCAAAATTGTCTTGTGTCATTAAAAAAGCACCATCAGTTATACATAACATTTTGGTGTGGGTACATCTCAGTTTCAGAATTCCATTCAGAATTGTGACTTTTGCACTGAATGCCAAGAATAATAGTTTTCCTTGCAATAATTTATATTTTCAGTTAACCGTAACCTGGAAAACTTTGTACATCTCTTTATCTGCTGCATGCCAAAAAAGTACAGTATACTGTGACTCATTTTACTGCACTCACTAGGCTTTATTCTGTAAACTGTATTCACAAACTCAAAAGAACTGAAAATTGCCTCTTCATGTCTAATCCATAGCGCCATGAGAAAGAAGAAATTGCTCAGAAGGTAAAGGCATTCATGGAAGAAGTTTGGCTAAAAGAGGTCATTGAGGGAGAAGGATGGCTAAACAACAATGAGAAGAGCAACCAGACAGTTAAGGAGCAGAAGCAAACCCTGTCCACTAGCCCAGACCTAGGTGAGGAAGCCCAGCCAGTGATTCTTATAGCATTTCATTCCTCTAAATTGAAAGTTCAATAAGTCCCTGTATTGGCTTTTAAACAGTATAAAAATAAATTCTTTTCAGTGATTCTTATTAGTGGAGTCTACTGTTTGTCATGTACTCTATGTAAAGTTTAAACATAGTACAGAATGCATGCTGCTACTACAGTCACTGTCCCTGTAATTCTTACAGTGACTTCACTTGTCATATCTTGTACTGACTGACCTTTGTCTCACCACAGGATGCATCTCAGGATATCAAGCTCAGGACTGATTGGTAAGAAGCACATGACTAATTGTTTTGCGAATATCAGTCTTGGGCCAAGATGAAATATTCATTGTGCCCCCTTTCCATCCACCCGACAAAGTCTTGGAGGAAGACAGGAAAAAGATTGCAAGCTTTCAGATAAAGCAACTTAAACAGTCACAGAAGGTCTTGTGAATGACTCTTTGATTTATCAATCGATTGCTTGATTGATTGATTGTTGTACAAATATCAATAAAGTCTATTAATAAAGAGCTGAGATGTTACCAGTGTAGTCATTATACTTACATCTAAACTTTGACAGCAATCATCTTACTGACCCAAATGACATTAAACATGATGAGAGACCATCAGAACGGACCCTGGGAGCCCTCTGCTCCACTGTCATCTGTGAAGCACAGGGGTGTTTCTTCAGTCAGGGGTAGAGGCGACACCGCACTCTGTCAGCACATGGGGTTGGGCTCCGGGAAGGTTCCAGTGCCACACTTCCCTTTGGAGGGTCTGACAGCGCATCAGGGAACTGGAGCCTTCCTCATTTTTAACATGCACATAAACATTAAATCAAGAGGGGAAAAAGCAGTCTTGTATTCTTTGGGTGTAAACATAATTGTTCCAAAGAGAGTATGTGAAACTGGTGACTTTGCAGGGTTTACAATGCATATATTTTTAATAATATCCAAGAGGATCTTTTCGGGTGGAAGGAGTGCCCAATTCTGTCTAAGCATCATCAGCAACAAAAACAGAAACAAAATACTTGTCAGAGGGACATAGTAAATGCCTTTCAAATTGTCCAGCTATGGTATCAGAGCTTACTCCATACAGAGGACAAAAGCATATTTAAAAATGCAAACATTTAAGTAGAATCACAGCGTTTTCATGGTAACAACAAACCCCCCAAACACCTGCTCATCCAATGTATGGCTGTTAATTGTTAATCCTAAAACACATGCATACAAGCATTACATTACTGGCACTGAAGATGTCGTAATGAAGATTCTTTGCCAGCAGGCCTGCTACACTTCTTTCTTTTCATCGCAGCCATTTTCCAAAAATACTTCAAGGTAAGTCTGTTGAGAGGTGAGATTTTAAGCCCATCGGGTCGAACTTATTTATTAAATAAAAATTGGCTTGAAATATTTGCTAAAAATGAACAAATATGGTAGTTAAACCATAAAACGTCATCATAGTCAGTTATATGGTTTTAAAGTGAAATAAACAAAACCTAGGGCTCGAGTCCTAAATATCCACCACAGACATCACCACCTCTGATGGAATCAACTCATATCACATTGTTCACGAATACTGAATTCCATTTTAATGTCGTACAAGGGCTTTTCGGTTTTGTTCTCATTATATATTACAGCTTGTCTAATTCTGTAAATATTTACGTAAATCAATTAACCACGACTCATCGTCAGTTTCACAGCAAATGAATGTGCAGAAAATTTATAAACTGCATAATTTGGCATATACGTTTCAATTAAGTGTATTTAGTTGCTTTGGCCACGTGACGTAACCGCAGCAAAGTTTTTACCTTTGACCTTGTCCGACTCTGTCCGACTCTGCCAGCCTCCAAGATGGCTGCCTTCGTAAGGATTCCCAAAACATCCTATAGTACTCTTTTAAACCTGAAATGTTTTACTTCGGCGACATGTTTAAGGCAGCGTGTAGCGTTTTCGTCCACGATAAGTACAGAATTCACATCGAAGAGAGTGCGACACATGTTTACCGAGTTTTTCAAGGAGCAACATCACCACAAACTCGTGTCGTCTTCTCCTGTGCGACCGAGAGGAGACCCGAGCCTCCTGTTCGTCAATGCAGGCATGAACCAGGTGCAGTTTGCTAGCAACTGACAGCCGACTGTCGACGACTTAATGTGTGCCGTTTTCTTAGATGAAACTGCCCATATCAACACCAGCTTGTTTATCCATGACAGGGCTTCCAGTACAGACTGTGTAATATTGAAGGCATGTTCATGCATGAGCACATGAATATGGGGGGACTGAAATCTTTCTACCTAGGCTGCCTAGCTACCTACAGTAACCACTGATCCAACTCTAGTTATATAGGTATATATTTACTAACATAGAAGCTATTACGAAGACACTTTCACTCCACGGCCCCACTTTTACAACGAGTAAACTAGGTCCCTTACTGCACAACGCAAATGTGGAGTACAGTTTATTTGTATGAGCCAGCTCAATATAAAATTCCTAGGCTGATTGTTTGTATAATAGAAGTATGAGGTGTCCCAGATTTATGTTATTCCTGCTTGTCTTTTATGAATGTAATAGGAATATGTATATTCAGATTGTTAAAACAGCTAATTTAGCTGAGGTTCTGCAAGCCAGTTGCTTTTATACATTGTCGCTCGTTTTATAGAACACGCCTCTGGAGCAGTAATTACAGAGCACGGCGTTCACTGTTATCCTCTATCCTAGACCTAGAGTATTTATTTGATGCGTGCATTACAATGTCCCGTTCCTGTTCGGTCCAGTATTGTAGCCTTTCGAATTTTGCCTGAGCTGTTTCAGGACATGCATTCTGGTGGAGGTCCACCAGGTGTCTCCCTTACCACAGCATTTGATCTAGTGGTGTAAATATTTTATTTTAAATTACATTGCAATATGCTTTTTAGATGATTGTGGAGATATAATATATAATATAATAATGTCAATTGCTTATACCTTGCATCTTACCCAGTACATGGTCATTTTTTTAATGAGTGGCATGTATACATGTATTTTTCTTAATGTGTGAACATGTAAAACAGATTGCATTCATTAATTTATTCTTGCATTGCTTAGAACAATTAAACGGTTAGTACATTGCATTTTCCCTAAATTTGTTTGAAGGGCAGATGTTAAAAATTAGTCATGCTAACCCCCCTGACTACATATTTCTGAATACTGAGTAGATAATTGTCACGTGACATCAGCTCCTGCTCAGGTGTAAATGGGAAAACTGGATCATAACTAATTCGTTTCGGATGACAGCACATACAGTGGCTCACCAGGACACGACCTGAGCAGCGGTGTGACGTGATGCATGGCTCACTCAGCTGTTTAGAGCATCAGGTCTGGATTTTGTCACCTCTCAGTTCAAGCCGATCCTGTTGGGCACGGTGGACCCGCGCAGTGAGATGGCGCAGTACCGGCGGGTGGCGAACAGTCAGAAGTGTGTTCGCGCTGGAGGCAAGCACAATGACCTAGAGGACGTCGGCCGAGACGTCTACCATCACACCTTCTTCGAAATGCTGGGAAACTGGTCCTTCGGCGACTACTTCAAGGTCAGTCTCCTCCAGCCCCTGCTTTGTTTGTCAAGTCTTTCATCTGTTATTATACAATTAGCTCCTTTTAAGCACATCATTTGCCAGATTTCTTGAGTACTGCACTTTGGGAAGAACAGTTGGTCTAAAAGGGTTTGAGAAGTTTGATATGAGAAGTCGGGTCACGTCTTTACAAGTGTGACTTACTGTGTGGCAGTACTCAATACTGCAGCATAGCCAATATGTTGGTGTCTCTGGACTATTTTTGTAGAGAGGAAAAGCTCCTCAATTAGTTGCCTGGGCTCAGTGGTTCCAGTCTTTCAGCAGACTGCCTGTAAATTTCTGCCACTGCCGCGTGGAGTTATAATGTAGCCTCTTCACTACAGTGAAGTGCCAAAGCCTCCGTACCCTCTTATGCCTGCAGTGACAGCCTTCTGACTGATGTCTTTGGGTGCTGTTACTTTTGCAGAAGGAGGCGTGCTTCATGGCTTGGCAGCTGCTGACAGAGGTGTACAGAATCCCTCCAGATCGTCTCTACATATCCTACTTCGGCGGAGACAAGACACTGGGGCTGGCAGCGGATGAGGAAACCCGTGAGATTTGGTTGAGCATTGGGTATGTCAGCCAGTGTGTCGAAACATACTAAGACACGCCTAATTTTTAGCGCACAGGGAAGTGACTATAGACATGAAGGCGCTTCTGTGTGCCTGGTAAAGATGTTGCTGACCTGCATGACGGACCTCTGTTTTGGTTGTTGTTCTGTCCCTTCGCTGCACAACCTCTAGGGTCCGGCCTGATCACATCCTGCCATTTGGGATGAAGGACAATTTTTGGGAGATGGGGGATACGGGGCCGTGTGGCCCTTGCACAGAGATCCACTACGACCATGTTGGGCTGAGGAATGCAGCCACCCTGGTTAACAGTGACAGTCCGGACGTGGTGGAGATCTGGAACCTGGTTTTCATGCAGTACAACAGGTACAAAACTAGCTCATGGAGGCCTGGATCAGGGATGATTAACTAGGATTTTTCATTTGGTTTTGTTCCTCCCCTCCATGCACAGTTGTTACAGCTGTTGGATGGCTTGATGCTTGCATGACTCTTGTCTTTCACTGCGTTATGTGAGGTTGTATTGACCTTATGTGGCTCTTTTTCCCAGGGAGCCGGACAACAGCCTGCGCCCACTCCCCCAGTTGAGCGTGGATACAGGGATGGGTCTGGAGCGCCTAGTGACCATACTGCAGGGTCAGCGCTCCAACTACGACACTGACCTCTTTACACCGGTCATTTCTGCCATTCACCAGGTACTACTTTGCTCTTGCCATGCTCTGTCTTACATTCTCTGCTATAGTTCCCTCTTACAGTTATCTGTTAGATTTTTCTCTTGCTCTTCTGTTTACCTTTCCATCTTACCAAGTTTATAAATTAGACGTCCCTTGGTGTCCCCACTCATGTAGATTTATTCATAACAATGGCAGTTTTCAACAAACCTTGTAATAGTAAAAAGACAAAAAGATTCTGCCATGTAAACATAAGCATTCGATAAGCAAAATCCTTACATACATCTGTATTGTGCGATAAATACTAAACATGGCTTCTGTCTCTGCCTCAGCGGTCCAAATGCCCAGAGTACCGTGGTCAAACCGGAGAGGCTGACAAGGGTAGCGTGGACATGGCATACCGTGTCATCGCTGACCACATCCGCACCCTGTCTGTCTGCATTGCTGATGGGGTGTACCCTGGCATGTCAGGAGCTGAGTGAGTCTGCTCTTCCTTTAAGCGGCACAACACACCTTCAGTATCTAATCCACAAAAACCAACGCATGTGGTGAGCTTGTGTCTGCAGCTCAGGAGGATTTGTCAGTGTGTCAGTTCGTAGGAGGAGCAGTGTTTGACACTGTGCGTTTGTGTGCTTGTTTGTTTGTGCATTTATGTTTTCACGTACGTGGATGTTATATATTTTCATGCGTGTGACTGTGTTTCTGCATGCACGCGTTTCCTGTAGGCTGGTGTTGCGGCGTATCCTTAGACGGGCGGTACGCTTCTCCACAGAGGTGCTGAAGGCCCCCCCCGGGATGCTGGCGAGCCTGGTTCCTACTGTGGCACACATACTGGTGAGTTTCATCACTCAGTCAGAGAGTGCCTTGAGATACTTAATTAATTTACTCAGTCTTGTTCAACTCTGGGCAAGTGACCTCTAACTGTCATGGTACTGTACTGGTGACCCGATGTTTGACTCATACCCTAAAACTCTGTCAAAGAAATGAAAAGGTAGTGATGATGTTTAGAGCTCACCACGGTGTTTGTCAGTCTTTATTAATGATCAAGTGCCTTGTGTGCCTTTTTTCACAGGGTGACGCCTATCCTGAGCTGCACAGAGAAACCAATAGGGTGAGCTGGTCATTAATAATGGCACGATATGAATTCGCATTTTACAATATTACTGAAATCTGTGATAAAACTGTGCAATTAAGGCAAGGTATCAAGTTGTTTGTTTTTCTAGATCATGGACATCGTCAATGACAACGAGGCCCAGTTCCTGTCCTCTTTGAAACAGGGGCGTCGCGTGATTGAGAGAACACTACAGAAAATGGGCGGGAGCAAAGTTTTTCCAGGTGAGACACTGCTGACTGAGAAGCTTTCTTGATGTACAGTGTTTAGTCCTCATTATTAAAAATCAAAGCCAGTAAGCCTGCAAATGTACCTGACACAGTATGCAACTACTTGACTATTGTGCTATCGCAGGAGTCACTGAAGCTGAAACATTGGTCTAAAAAACAGGTTCTTTATCTTGAGTGGTCATTTGTCATTGGTTGGCAGTCTGTCTAATCAGCTAGGCTTGTGGAACATGGCACAAAACCTCTTCCTGGTGTAAATTCCCAGGCTCAAGCCAGAATCACAGTCACCTTGCAAGCACCTCACAATCTTTATGATCTGATGTGTTGAGCCAATATACAGTTTCAGCAAGCAAACGCTGTAAATTTCAGCCGAGTTGTAACAAAATTGTAGCTGCGATTGAAAGAGCTAAATCAGGAAAAAATGAGTTGCTTTAACTTTTGGTTGGACTTTTTGTGG
This sequence comes from Megalops atlanticus, assembly GCA_019176425.1. Taxonomy (NCBI): domain Eukaryota; kingdom Metazoa; phylum Chordata; class Actinopteri; order Elopiformes; family Megalopidae; genus Megalops; species Megalops atlanticus. The sequence goes on along the minus strand of CM032875.1, from coordinate 72,566,976 downwards.
ATGTTTTTACAATATCGTTAAATTGTGACATTATTACATAATATGTAAAACAGGTACACTATTTGTCACTAATTTGCAAAATAAGTGGTTGCATATTTTGTCATGCTAGTCTGTAGGATCCAGTTACGGTCTGTTCGTATTGTAGCTACAGTAATGTTGCAGATTATTGTGAAGGATTGTTCTGTATGGGAACATTATACTTTTATGTTACAATAGTACAAGAACGCAAAGAAAAGTCCTCTTACATGCAGGCAGAAGTTTGTTGAATACAAATTCTACAAGGATTTATTAATGTCATTTAGTAGATGCCCTTGTTCAGAGTGACATACAATACAAATTCAAATGTGGACATATTGGATCATAGTATCATGGAGAGTAATATTTGTATAGACTAGGACAGACCTGTGCTGTAACCAGTGTTAACCACCCCAACCACTGCCATCCCTCTGCTTCGTGTCAGGATCTGTGGCCTGGTCCCTGCATTGCAACCTTGGCTTTCCCCTGGATCTGATTGGCTTAATGCTGGAGGAGAGAGGTGTGGCTATGGACACAGAAACCATACAGAGGTTGGCTTTAGAAAACGAACAGGTTAGTATACTTTTTGTGCCACTGCAAGTTGTTTGCCAAAGTTTGAAGCCTGAAACCATGAGAATGAACAACATTAACACAGAAATCCTCCTTTGCTCACCCGCAGCTGAAGGCGCAAGACCGTGTTGTTGACAAGCAGAGCTGCGTGGACCTGGACGTGCATAGCCTCTCAGAGCTTCAGAGGATGGGAGTCCCTCATACAGATGACTCCCCAAAATACCACTACAGCCTGGGGCAGGATGGGAAATATGGTGACATCTTGTTATCACTCTCAGTGTATTCTAATGTGTGAGAAGCATGGTAAACCAGTGGGAGACTTGAATCAGTGTGAATAACTCATTTTTTTAACCTAAGCTGAAAATGTCATAGACACATAATAACAGCCTTTGCCCTCTGTATTTAATCAGAAGTATTTATTACAAATGATAAATGAAATTATTTCCTTCACTGAAGTTCAGCTTTAGCAGTCAGTCAACTATCAGACCACAAAAGTGGGTTTGACCGTCAGGATTTTCACACATTACTGCACCTGTAAGCCTGGGAATGAAAGCCAGGTGAAACTTACGCAAGTCAGTGCTGAACCAGAAACATCAGGAAGAGTGACAGTGTGTGACCATGTATGCCCGTGTGTGACCGTGTGTTACTGTGTCTCCTCCTCCAGCGATCCCTCCCTGCAGGGCTACGGTGCAGGCCCTGTACTGCGGTCAGGCCCTGGTGCCGGAGGTGCAGGAGGGCCAAAAGTGTGGGGTGGTCCTGGACCAGACCTGTTTCTATGCCGAGCAGGGAGGACAGGCACACGACCAGGGCTACTTCATCCGGGATGGACTGCAGGTATCCGCCTGCAACGGTCATGTGACATCCTGCCCTGGACGTCGGTCATTTCCGCACCCACCATACCCACCCGTCTCAGTGTGGGATTGTAGGGCATTATAGTAATGTTGCAACACACTCTTTTCTTCAGGACGTCCTGTTCCCCGTGGAGGCGGTGCGGCTGATGGGAGGGTATGTGGTCCATCAGGTCACCGCTGCTGAGGCCCTGAGGAAGGGTGACCAGGTCGAGCTCTTTGTGGATGAGGTACAGCCTTCTCCGTCATGGTTGCAATGTCATCTGAGCTGTTGCTTTCATATGTTTTCATCCAGCATGATTGAATAATTCACAGCTTTGTGTATAACTGTACTGTAAGTCTGTTGTGATAGTAAGTACTATAAGTGCTGTGCTAGTGGCCGTTTGTCTGCTGGGTGTGATTGTATCCTCTGCCATGTCACAGGCCCAGAGGCTGGCCTGCATGGTGAAACACACCGCCACACACATCCTCAACTTTTCTCTCAGGCAACTTCTCGGCGACGGGGTGGAGCAGAGGGGGTCCCACGTCTCCCCTGACCGCCTGCGCTTTGACTTTAGCATCAAGGTAAAGCAAGGCCCCCACAGCCACCCCAAATTCTCTCACACCCTACATTTTCTCATGAAGTCCTTCACAGGGGATGTTGAGTAAGGATTCCCAAAGCCATCAGGGATATCCTGCTATACCACTTAGCAGAGACATGATGTTCTCACCATATTGTAGTAATATTGTAATGTTTATGGCTGTTCAGTGCTAAAATTTCCAACAACAAATTTAAAAGTTTACTTTAACATGACTTCAGAGGTTGCTTAGATTAAAGACAGGCGTCACAGTAACAGCAGAAAAAAGTTATTTGGCACTCATTTTTAATATGTAAAAGTTAATGACAAAACTGAAAGCAGTTGGGTTGCGTTGCCTCACAAGGATACAGTATCATAACATGACATGAAGTGTAAATGCATTTAGCTTGGTGTGCCATCCAGACAAACAAGGCCGTGTTGTGAATATGTGACCATTTCAGGTTAAGTTGTTGTCACTGAAATGTCTGTTTCCTGTCTTCAGGGGTCATTGAGTATTCAGCAGCTTCAAGACATTGAAAAGGCAATACAGGACATCATCACCAAAAATGAGCTTGTTCACACCCAGGAACTGCCCCTGACCCTGGCCAGAGGGATACAAGGATTGAGAACAGTAGATGAGGTAAAGGCCTATCTATCCTTCACAACCAGATAAGTGTTGTACCAGCAGATTTTATTTAGACCTGCCTTTTTGTAATGTGATAGTCACAGTTTACAGCTGCTCATATTTCCAGGTGTATAAAAGAAGTTAAACATTTAAATAAGCCAATAACAGCAAGTACATGCAAAAAAGATGGGGAGAAACCATATCATTATGTGCAGTGCCAGACAATTTTTATCCTAAGTGTTCCCTCCAAAAGCTCACAGGTTGTGTGACCCACAGATCATTGCATAATGGAATAGGCTCAATGTAATTGAATTGGCCTGCCTTTCGGAAGGGATTAGCTGTGACGTAGCATAGCCTGATCCTGTCTGTGTGTTGCAGGTGTACCCTGACCCAGTGAGGGTGGTGTCTGTAGGAGTGCCTATCTCTGATCTTCTCAATTCCCCCACCAGCAGGCCGACATCTGTGGAGCTCTGCTGTGGAACGTAAGGCCGCTAATGAAAGCACAGAATCAATAAATCGAGATGTCTGAATGTGGAAATTATCCAATTAAAGTTCTGCATGTTGTGTATTATCTAATGTAAAATTGCTAATTTGTCTTTAGCAATAGCTCTATGAATGTTTTTGAAAATGCATGGTTATTAGTATGGAGAGTATCAAGTCATGGTTGTGGACAGTGGCTTTGAAAGAAGAGGTGTGGCTTTCAGTGGAGTGCCGGGTCCTCCTTGCTTTTGTGCCGAGTATCTAAACAATTACACGGATACCTGTGATTTTTAGATGTTTTCATGAAAGGTGTTTACTTGCCAAGCACTTCCATACGGGAAGCTGGAGCATGCGACTGACATCCTGCAACCCTGATTTTGTGTGATTTCAGGCACTTGCTAAGAACAGGAGAGATCCAGGACTTTATCATTGTCTCTGAGAGGCAGATGGTGAAGGGAATGAGCCGGATTGTGGCTGTCACAGGAGACGAAGCCAGGAAGGTGAGGGCAGGGAATTGCAAAGTCCATCGTGGTAACATCCTGTTATACACATAGTGAAAACACCCAGTACACAAGAAGACACCTGTTAAGCTAGTGCAACCCCCTTTATTTGATAATGCTGTAATATATTACTTATGTCAGTGTTTGTTGCTGTGGTTTTTGCTGCAGTTGCTGTGTTAATGGGGGTTGGTTTAAACAACAATTTTATGCTGTCAGGGAATTTGAGTATCATGTAGTCTAAGACCCTAAATATTTTCACTTATGTGTTAACGAGTGACAGTAGCTCAAGGTGTTGCTGTACGTCTGCATGTTATGTTTGAACAACTCTGTGAAATTGCTGCAAGGTGTAGATGCTGCTACAGCATTTATGCCAACATTGATAGAATGTTTTGCGCTGGGTGGGTAGCGCTCTGTGGTGATGCTCTTCCTGACCTGCAGGCGCGAGAGGCGGGGCACGTCTTGGTCCAGGAAGTAGAGTCTCTGTCTGCACGGGTGGCGTCTGCTGATGTGTCCATCTCCACCACACAGAGGCTGTCCAAAGAAGTGGGCTTGCTAACAGATGTATGTAAAGACCCCACTTACCCTCACACCAAGAGCCCCTAATTGCACCCTACACCTTCATTTGAGCACTACTGTCTACTGCCATACACAAGTCAAATTGATTGAAAGAGTGCACAAGCTGTGGTTGTGGGTGCTATTTTGTGGGGATTGACCACTTCTGTTGCTCTGTGGAAGCAGTGAAATGCCTTTGAAAGTCCATCAGTACCTGGGTGATTTTGTCATTTTAACATCAGGCCACCACTGTTGTGGAACTACTTAGTTGTGGTCCTAGACCACCACAGTGTCTGCTGCTTTTTGTATCACCCTGACCCTCAACCACCCAATTCATTGAATCATAGTCTTGACTGAGCCAGTTTAGCTTCCCCTCCCAATCCTGAAAATGTTATTTGTTAATGAAGAGCTGAAAAACCTGCAGGACTACATGGGTGTATGCCTATATTATGTTGTCAGGTGGTTGGCACTGTTTATTGAAATGTTTGGAATATGTGTGATATGTAAGAATATGTGAGAGCATGGCTTTGCATGGTGGTGTGCAGTGGAGTGATGGCTGTATGTTTCAGGCGGTGGACAGCACGGCCATGCCCCAGTGGCAGCGGAGGAAGCTCCAGCAGCAACTCAAAGCTCTGCAGAGGACCACCAACACTGCCATCAGGAAGCTGGAGATCGCAGAGGTACAACACCACAGTCTGTCTCTCCAAAGAGAAATGGTGCCTGTACAGCTTCCTTTTGCTCATTATACTCCCCAGAGTGTAGGTTTGCTGTTCAAAATCAGTCCAGACCTAAACAAAGGTTGTTACATTTACATTTACATTTATTCATTTAGCAGACGCTTTTATCCAAAGTGACGTACAAAAGTGCATATAATGGGCAAACGGGCACAAGGGCAAGATGTGTACAGGTCATACAATGCAGATAGTGCTGAAGCTGAGCACAAGGTCAGTGTCGCGAGCCAACTAATCTGATCTAGGATTACATATATCGCATACAGTCACAGGGACAATAAAGTACCGCTATACTATTTAGGCAAAAACGTGCACGATACAAGGTAAGAGAGCTACAAATACAAGCCAGGAGTCTAAGTTTTGCAAGGTCAAAGTTACAAGGTCAAAATGGCAAGGGTGTCAGTCCAGGTAGAGTCTGAAGAGGTGTGTCTTCAGCGCACATCTGAAGGGTTGGGGTAAAGGAGTTGTTCTCAGGGGGGTGGGGAGTTCATTCCACCACTGGGGGGCGATGATGGAAAAGTGACATTTCAAGGAGCGTAGGCCTTTCATTCTGTTGGTGGGAGGGGCGAGGCGTCCGGATGTAGCAGAGCTAAGTTGTCAAGCGGGTGCGTAGGGTAGGATGAGGTCCTGGAGGTAGGTCGGGGTCTTTCTTGCAGCAGAAGAGGTGAGAGTCAAGGTTTTGAAGCGGATCCTGGCTGCGATTGGGAGCCAGTGGAGGGATCTCAGTAGGGGGGTGATGCGGGAGAACTTAGGGAGATTGTAGATAGGTTGTGTACTGTACATGTGTGCACACTGTGTTCAATGTGAAATGTGATTCCTCTCACTTCTTCAGATTGGAAAATCTGACACTGACAATGTAATCGCATGGTTTTCACCCATCAACACAGTAAATGACAATATTAGGGCATTGTGATTTTAGAGGAGACAATGATTGCCTGCCTACTGCTTGTGATCAAGTCCATGGTGACATTTGGTGTTGACTTTTTATGCTTTTCAGGCTGCCAAGAAAGCCCAGACACTGTGGAAAAAACACAATAAATCATCTCTGGTTGTGGACACAGTGGATGCAGACTCCATATCGGTGCAGACTTCATCTTGAACATCTATTGATAAAGCTATCTCTTTTAAACTGGGCCCATTCAAGTTTCGTAGTTTACACCCTTGTTCTTGTCCCCACAGGTGGTTATGAAGGTGGTCAACCAGTACAGTGACAAGGCCCCTGGAGCGCAGGTCATGCTCCTGTCCCACCAGCAGTCAGGGAAGGTCCTGTGTGCTTGCCAGGTGCCAAAGGTAAAACACTAAGGAGCTCCAGAGGATGAGGGACATGCATGGGACCCGGGGGGTTTGTGGATTGCACCAGGTCTGCTGGATTTAATTCTGCTCCAGCTCTTCACTGTTAAGTTGAAGTCATTGATTACACATGAATTTACTTTTTTGAATTGTTGAACTAATTTGGACGACTGCAGCCATTAAGCGTTGGTACTGCCAATTCCATTAAGCATTAGAACTGCCTATTACATTGAGTGTTGGGACAACCAATTGAACAAAGCATTGGAACTGCCTACACCAGTCTTTGGCTTACATTAAAAATATTTTCACTTAGTTGTGGAAGTTCTGGCAGTTTGTTTTTCAGCTGTCCAGGGCTTTTTATTAATTTGTAGCAATAACGGTAACAGTGGAAGTGATAGTTGTAGTAGTAATAATAAAATGGATTGCGTTTAATTGCACACACTCCACATTAGCTGTGTATTAGATTCCCCATATTAACAGTAACTCCCTTAAAAGCTGGAGACCTGTATGCAAGGCTTACTAAATTACAAATCTCAACGATGGAAGCAACTGGAGGATGCTAAGAGACAGACAGACAACAGAACATCAGTAGCAAATGCAAACGAAGTCATAATTCCTTCTCTCTCTGTTGCCTTTGCAGGGTTGCAGCTCCCTCTCTGCCAGCGACTGGGCCCTGGCCGTCTGCACCCATCTGGGGGGGAATGCAGGGGGCTCCGCCATTGTGGCAAAGGGCACAGGAAGCACCCAGAACATCTCAGAGGCTCTCCAGTGGGCTGAGGAGTTTGCCCGTGGCAAGATCCAGCACTGACTGTGACGACAACCCACTGGGAAGGGAGTGTCTGTGTGCAGTATATATATTGTTGCTTCACATTTATAATGACTATCTGTGCCACTGGCAGGTTCCAGTTGTTTGTCATTTAATTATGTGAATAAATGTTAATGTCACCATAAATTAAAAAATGTCCAAAGATGCCGTTCCTTAGTTTGTGGAAACAGACCAAAGTTCCCAGAGACAAATATCCTAGTTGCCATAGTAGAATGCACTCTTTCATGCTGTAAACTTGCCTCTGCCTGTTTTGATCTTTTTGGTGAAGTGTTCAGAACTTTGGAATGCATCTCTGCAGATTCCCATGGCAGTAATTAAAGATTACTCAGCTGGGTTAAGTGGGCGTGAAGATTTAGCTGTTCACTAAAGATGCCTCTAGCCTAAATGGTGGTTCAATACTTGGACATAGTATTTAATTGAATGTACAAATCTGTCTGCATTTTCTTTGTTTAAGAAGGAATAAAGACATGGAAATTTTCTTGTGTGACATCTGAGATCATGCTTCTCCATGGAGATCTTCTTGACGTGATTTTTGCTCATAAAAGGCAGTGCATACTGGCTGGTGCTGAGATATCTTTGGTGCTGAGGAATCTAGCCTTCATTTCAAACTGCCATGTTTGTCTGTGCTCCCACATGGCTTCTACCACATTCACATTGAACAGAGCTTCTGAAGTTCAAAAAGTTGCCCTCAATGTCTGTGGAACTGGATGTGTGTTTGTTAGCCTTTAAGCTCATACAACCACAATTACTGATCTTGCCTGCCCTTGGATTAGCACTAGAAGGGAGGGGAACTGAGTTCTTTTGTCATGCCTTTTGACCTGTGCCAAACATGTTGAAGCTGCTGTAGGTCTTCTTCAGAGAGACAGGCCTCAGTGTAAGTGGGACCTGGTCCACTCCAATGCACTTTTAATACTTGGGGTCATGGAAATTTTTTTAAACCATAAATCTTAATCAAGCAAAGTATTTTCTAGTTTTACACAAATAATTCTGTGAATTCGACTTTAGAAAGCAATGAAAGTTAGGATGTGAACACCAGTTGTTAAAAACATTGATTTTTGTTTCTTTATTGCACAATAATTCCATTAATGCCATACTTACTTGAACTTCCTCAAAAGTGAAATCATTAAAAAAAAAAGTACTGATTGAAAATGCCTTATAATTTCTATTGTGTTATTAGTGTTAAGTGTGATGCATAAATATTTGTGAGAGAATGGCAATGTTGCCTGCTATTGATAAATTTTCACTTGACAAAACTGCTGAGTATGTATTTTTGAAGCGCAATCTTCCATACACAAAATGATTAGTTCATTTTGAGTTTAAGAATTAATGCCTCTGTTTACATACTATTAATGTAAAACTATGACCGTTGTGCCTTTGCAACACAGGAAAACTACAAAAAATGCTGAATGACAAATTAAAATTTAAATGGTATTTCTGATACTAACTGTAACCAGTACCTAAGGAGAATGTTTTCTGATTTGCCTGCAGTCTTTGATACATTTTACATGTCATGATATTTTAACATCCTCCCTTCCTCTCCTTTTGAAATATTTTATATACTGCCTGTGTGCAATTGTTGGTATTTCATCATCACTTTTTAAACTAAACATCAGCTCAACATTTATGATCACAATGTGGATTTGGAAACATTGTAAAACAATGGTGTTAAATACAATGTACCTGCCTTTTAATGACATATTTCATGATTTTTTAAATCAGAAAACAGCTATTCTAAAAGCAATTCAAAGAAGATATATGCAATGTACCACACTGACATTTATGGAATGACATTATTAATACATATTGTTCCAGCAAGCGCTTTCCTTTTCCACTATCAGATCGCATGCAGTCAAGACATACTATGAAGGAAAAATGGAAATATAAATGAATATGTCAGTAGAAGAGTATTGCCTGCCTGCTTCGATTCTACCATGGCTTTAGTGTACTCCTACATGGTAATTCTATGTATTTTGGAAGTCTGGTATTTGTGCATAGTTTTAAAATTTGAGTTTTCAAGCAGCGCGCATACTGAAGTGTTTTTTTAAAGGAAGGCCATGGTGGTGGGCTTCCACTTAACGATCTCTTGATTCGGTGGAAGTTAAGGTATGGGTTGAGAGGAAGCGTAGGGCTATTGTAGGCTTTGGGTCTTGCATGATCCACTGGCCCTTTGAGATCTGCCGGCAGTGTTTTATCCTCAGCCACACATGGTCATATACAGCCACTGTGAAAAGAAAGGAAACAGGAACCTTACCGTCTGGGCGTTCAGACAGTCTAGCACAGGAAAAACTGACAGAAAAACAGTTACCTCAGTAATATTCATCTCAGCCACACCTGTCCCTTCTCGGTCCAGTTGCTGGAAAGCTCCTATTAAAATGAAACAAGATCAAGTTAACAAATTAACACTTGTAACACTTGACTGTTACTCTACGTTCACACCGGGAGCGGCAAGAGCGTCAAAGCGACTGGAAGTCATTCATTTTCTATGTGAGCCAGCGTCTCTCGGCAGCGAGCAGCGCAATGACCGTTGGCAGCGTGTCTTGGGCGGCGAGAGCGTCAGAATAAAGTTGAAGTCCGGGCAACCGTGTTAACTTTTGTTCCCACCAAACATTAGTTCCCAAGCACAATGGAGGAGAGGTTGATAATTAATGTAGGCTACACACAAATTAACGTTAATGTTAATTAAAGGCCAAGGCTAGTAAACGTGTCCTATAAACTGCATGTTGAAATTTGACTTAGCACTTAGCAACAACACAAAAGTCACACCACACAAATGGCTTTTAATCAGTTTATTTTGTTAGTTTATTTTGTTATCAAACTTAAATATAATTGTTCATTTCTTTCCTTCATCGATCAATATCTTACCTTCACATTTAAAAGATTTCATGAGGTTAACTTATACCCTACTTGTGGTCAGTCGGCACAAAGATACCGGTCGACACGTTTGTTTGCTTTGCGGCCTGTTTAAATAACGTTTGCAAGACCAAGCATTCCGAACGAACTTGTAGCCGTCCATTTCATCTATGTCAGAACACCCACTTCTTTGACAGTGTTGTTGGCAGGGCACCCAGAGCGAATTTTGACGCTCTCACCGCTCCCGGTGTGAACATACGATTGAACTACCAAACAGACACTGAACTATACATTTCGCAGTTAGCTCTCTATAAAAATGGTTTGTTAATATCCCTATTATCAAGGCAAGAAATCAATCTACAGAACTATAAAACAGCACATACTGAACATTGACTTCCAGTTTGACCAGGCAGCAGACAAAGTTGTCAAAGTCGATGGTCTCATTCTCTGCGTATCTTGCCACCAGGACCTGGTTCAATCTATTGTTAAGTTTGAATCCTACAGAGGGAGACAAAGAGTAGAAAAAAACCAGACACAAGACAGGCAGCCCTCTGATTTCATCAGTGTTTTGATTCTTCAGAGTCTTTAAAGAGACTATGATGTGGTTAAAAAGGGGCCAGGTGGCAGGGCATTAGGGAATGCCCACCAACACTCCCAAACACAACCTGGAACATGCAACTTGATGCTCTTCAGTGTCAATCCCACACAGTTTGAAATGTCTGTCAGTTTCAGACAATTTTTGTTTTTGTCTTCTTGACATCATATCATTATTTCAGTAAGGCACTGCTTGGACTCAAACTAATGTTCAGCTGTTGATCAGTGATAGTATGTTCTCTGCAACATAGTGGCATTGTTTGCACTGATCAAACCTGCAGATGCAGATGCTTAATTTGGGCACCAATCCTGTCCCATAGGTGGCCAATGGCATATCACTTTCACATTTCCTGTGGGTGGCTACAGCAGGAAAGTGAGCTACTGTGCAGCTAAAGCCACCATGATCTCATGCAGTCATATCCTGCAGCCTATAGGAAAGCCCAAAACAGCAACACACAGCTATTATTACTAGATAATCAGCTTTTGTGTGCCTTCTGTTTGGTATCAGAAAGTTCTGGTGTTGTCTGCATTCCAATGCTGACTATGGGTGCTCCATTTTAAACTAATGACTCTGAACTAAGAATGTTTATAATAATCCAGCAAATCAGAACACAATAACAGGGACGCACCAAGATAATTATCTAGTCAATGTGCTGCAGTAACATGTTATAGATTTTTTTCAGCAACATCACACATACTGAACATAGCCCTTAGTCCCTGATTGGATGGTACCGATGGTGTGAGCACAGTCAGGCTTCAATTTGTGGTAATACCTGCAGACTCCAGGGCGAGGCGCATCTCATAGGAGCTCATGGCTCCGGATTTGTCGAGGTCAAACTGCCTGAATATTCCCTGGAGAATAAAGGGTCATACAAAGAAATGAAGGTATTTGAGCTCACAAGAAATCCAGTGGAAACCCTTGCAATATTTTATTGAGCCTCACAGAACTACTGACAAATTGAAGGGATGTTGCGTAACTACTGAGAACATACAACAACTTACTGCCTTGTTAAATTTCCAGAATATTAATGCCAATGTCTATTATATTATGATTGATGCATAGTGTTTTTAAAATGAATGCTTCGAAGATGGGAGTAAAAAGCTGATTACCAGCCACTTTCTGATCTTGTTCCACAGAATCTGAAACTCCACTATGCCCAGACGGGCACTGCCATCTTTCTGCGTGTTTGGTGGGTCAAGGAGTGTTCTTTGACTGGTGAATACAAATTTCACACTAAAAACAGATTTAAAAGCAAACAAAGGATGGGCTGAACAAATGTATGCACTGCAGTCATTGCAATGGTTAGTGAGAGGAGTTGTATTTTGTTATAAAGGATACATCCATGAGGTTGACCATTCCTCTACAAGACTCCATGCTAAAACCGTCTGTCTTCAAGTCCCTGTCTGAATTATACAGACATAGTGGAGTTACTCCACTGAAAAAGCAAACTTTAATTAGGTTAGCTTTTGTCATCCCCACTGCTGAGGGCCCCCAGGGTAGGCTGACCTACAGTAATGAATTGGGCAGGTTGTTAAATTCAAACATTAAGTAATTTAAATCATGACAATCTCAACAATTACCATTTTAATAATAAATTCAAAAGGAAAGCAGATTCTTCAACTTATGGTTTGTGCTCAGCAAAAAAGTTAAGGTAATTTGTAAAATGAGTATTCACTGAATACTTGGTAATATGAGTATTAAACCTACTTCACCCAGCAGGCACAAATACCAGTATATTCAGTAGGCCACAGAACCAGGGGTAAGAAACTCTTAGGAGCACAGAAAAGTAAATCTGACAGGATTAACAGAAAATTAAGACTGGTAAAGTTTATGAGAAAAGGTTGTCTTCATCTGAGAGCAGTGTACATTAAAGATTACTACAACTATAGGTGCAAGAATTTTGCAGAACTTACGCTTAGACACCACTCTGTTGAGTATGGTCCTGAGCTCATGGACTGAGATCTCCATGTCCTGGAACACAGTGATGACTGCAGTCAGAACAGATAGTCTCACCACTGGTAGCTGGTGAAGACTGACTGAGTAGCTCAGTGCTAACCTTACTTTATAAACCCCACAGCGGTCTGACAATGGGAAACACAGCTTGTGTTAACATGAAGATTCTCTTTTTTATTTGGATGCCAAATTACTTCCTGAAAATTTAAATAAAAATTTATTTGGCTTGTACTATGCCATTTGTGTTTCTGGTGAAGTTTCACAGGTATACCCGACCCTACATCCCTTCCAAAAGAGTTAGAGGTTAATTGTCCCTCACTCCACCACTGTTTACATTTGTTGTATGCTAACTTGAAAATGACTGAACATGGAAACTGAGGGAGGCTAAAGATTATGCTATAGCTGCTTTATCTGCACCTTCCACTATTTTACAGCCAATTTACTGTTAAGTCTTGGCAGTTTTAGAACCGGACACATGACACATGCAGACAGGGAATTAGTTTTCCCACTCCTTGCTGACAGCAGTTACATCTCCCTCCTTCTGCAACAGAGCAGCGTTTAAGACTCTGCCTGCTGTACATGCACATACAGCTACCTCCAGTAAATAATGAGAGTAAATGAAAATGTCTGAGGCATGCACAAGGTGACAGCGCAGGTCATACCCAGGGATATTTAAATGTTCATTTGTAGAAATGTATGAAAAATTTATGGAAGCAAACTCCATCTTTATTTCAGAAGTACAGTCTACAGTTCCATACGGTGCCGTAAGTGATAATGCAGAATGAACAAGCTATCATTAACACCAAGACACTCACCTCCCCAGACAACTGTGCAAACATTGCCTTGAAAGAGTCATCAATGTCGTCTTCTGAGATTTCCTCCTGTGAAGGAATTCGTTGAGCTGAAATTGTCTTGTTTGTGACTCAAAGAAACACAAACCTCCTAGCTATCTGAAAGAGTATTATGTTTTCTTTTCTCCTGACCTGGTCTTCCAAGTCTGCCGTCACTTCATCGTCAAGCTCTCTGGGGCAAGGAAGAGAAATGCTGTTCAAATGCTGTTCATCTTACATTGCTTTTATTGGTGAAAATTTGACCATGAACAAAGTTCCAGTAAAAGACTAATTATAGATACCATAACGCCCCACAGTTGTGGCCGCCTGAACTTACTGCGTCTCAGACTGCTTCTCGGTGAAGACCCTCATCACAAAGTCGGCCTCCTTGTGGGGCTCGAAGGTGGAGGGCACCACCAGGTACTCTCCAGGGGGCAGACGCAGGCGTGCGCTCACCTCCCGCAGGTTGATGAAGGTCTCAGAGCGAGCACATGAGGAATGCCTCAGGAAGAAGTCCTTCTTCAGATGCACGCTCTGGCAGCCCCGGAACTGCAAAGGAGTCAGAGGTGGAGTCTGTGAGGCTGGAGCCCACCTACATGTGAGGCTCTCAGTAGAGATTCAGGGAGCTAATTTGTAACCAGAAGTCTGTGGGTTTGAATCCACAGGGAATACTATATTGAACAGTAGTACTGCCTTCTAGCTTGTTATGAGACAATGTCTTATGGCTGTTGTGCATCATTTTAGTTACATACTTTGTTCTTGACAAGCTTTATTCCACTACTGTCACTGACATTATGTGGATACACCACAAAGTGTGAGTAACCATGTTGACCTACATACAGTGGATTTAGAAAGCCTACATACCCTTTCAAAATTTTGTGTGTTTAGTTTATTTAATAAACTTTATATACACATTGTAACCAATAATATGTAAGTGAAAATCAAATGCCTCAGTTATTCAAAAAAGTATTAAAAATGTAAAACTTTGTCTTTGTTGCATAAATCTTAAATTAATACTTGGTGGAAGTGCCTTTAGCTTGAGTAAGTCTATTTGGATAAGTCTCTACCAACTTTTCACATGTATATTTGCAAGTTTCTGCCATTCTTCTTTGCAGTAGAGTCTGAGTTCACTCAATTGTGAGGGGACCGCGTATGAACAGCTCTCTTCAGGTCAGTCCAAAGATTTTCAATAGGGGTGAGGTCAGGGCTCTCACTGGGCCATTCCAGGACATTGATCTGCCTTTTTCAGCAATTCCACTGTGGATTTGGCTATGTGCTTTGGGTCTTTGTTAAGGTGAAATTCTTCCCCACATTCTGCTTGTTTGCAGAGGGTAGCAGGTTTTCCTCTAAAATCTTTTAGTGATGCTAACACTACCATGGTTGAGACTAGGGACTATGTTCTCAGGCTGATGGGCTGTGTTGGCCTTTGTGCCAAACATATCACTTGGAATTAAAGAAAAAAGTTCTACCTTAGTGTTGTCAGACCACAAGACCTTTTTCCACATGATAACAGGAGATCCAGAGTGTCTTTTTGCATAATTCATACAAGACTAGATGTTCTTGTCTGTGAGAAGTTGCTTGTCTTGCCACCCTACCCTACAAATCAGAATTGTGGAGAACACATAAAATTGTTGCTATCTGCATATGATGACCAGTCCTTGCCATGAAGTCCTGAATTTCTTTTAATCTTGCTGTTGGCCTCTTGGTGACCTTCCTGATGAGTCTCCTTGCACAGTCACTCATCTTGGAGGGATGCCCAGATCTAGGCAAGGTCCTGATGGTTGTATATTTAATCCATTTCTTGATTATGGTGTTTACTGTGTTCCATAATATATTTAAGGCCTTTGATATCTTTTATATCCCTCTCCTGATCTGTACCTTTCAACACTTTGATCCCTGAGATGTTTGGTAGCTTCTTGTTGCCCATATTTTATTATTTCCTGATTTAATCCTGAACTAATCAGAATTAATTCAACTGGTCACAGGTGAAGTCAGTTTGTGGATGGTAAATGGTTTAACCTGAGCGCAATTAAAACTCCCACAATAAAGGGGACCAGAAATGTGTTGTCCTTTCTTTCTACCTTGATGTTGTGGTTTACCATGTCTAAATAAAAGTGGAAAAAATCTGACAATGGTCTTTCATCTCAGGCCTCAGGGCTGTTTTGAAAGGGTGTATAGACTTTCTAGATTACCTGTACATTGCACATCCATATATTAATAACTTTTGCTGTAACACTGTACTTGTACTTTCCATGCCATTAGTGTGACAGAATGAAGCGGATGATATTCAGACAGGACTGGTGAATACCTCTTCTGGGACCTAATGAAAGTAATTAGAAAAAGAACAGGTGATAATCTGAAAATGTGTATTTTGCATTTCACAAAACATTTCATTTATAAAACAGATTTGAATGAATACATAAAGTATGTCCCCCACTTCACTATACTTGTTGGAAGGACTCACACAGTATATCCCCTATTGAACTGCTGCACTGGGTAGAGGAACATATACAGTATATCCAGCTCTATTTTGCTGTACTAGAATGGAACCCTCCATTTAATGGTACATTTACATTTATTCATTTGGTCATGCGACCTGCCTTCCTTACAATGTTATCCATTTATACAGCTGGATATTTACTGAGGCAATTGTGGGTTAAGTACCTTGCCCAAGGGTACAGCAGCAGTGTCCCCAGCATCGATCCTGGCCATGTGCCTTAACCACTGTGCTACACTGCTGCACAAGCATGACATTTGGTCATGCTTCCCCTGCCTGCAGTGCTCTCACCTCATAGATGGCGAAGCCAATGGTGTGCATATCCTGGCCATGGCGCCGAAAACGCCGCCGGTCCTTCTGCATGAGAGCCACCAGGAAGCTGCAGGCCACCTCGTCGTCCTCGGGGTCATCATCCTCCTCCAGCAGCGTGATCTTGTACTGGGGGTTGATCCAGAAGGTGTCTGAGGGACAGGGGGACAGGGAGAAGATGTTGAGGCCCACTGTCACCCTGATCCATTACTATCAACAAAAGTTAAATGTGTCCACAGATAGAGCAAGGACTCCTTCACTTCATACCTGCTCCTCTTTGGACATGGTCATCATCACCATTATCATCATACTAATAAAATCACCTAATGCACAAGGGATGCCCATGTGTCTCTAATAATAATGGATATGGTAGTAGAGTAAGTGCATGTAACATGACACAATCAGTGGTGTTATAATATGACTATTCCTCACTTGGGTGGTTTCTGCAGCCCCCTGCTGTGCTGCCCCTCCTCCAGCCTCCGTCAAACTTGATGGTGTGCCAGAAGCTCAGGCTGTCATCACTGAGGGCATCCGCCGTCAGGTTGCAAATCTCCAGCCGGGAGAACTGCCGGAGGAACTCCTGGAAGGACATCCTGCCGGGAAAGACATGGTGGACAGCTGCCCAATCACAGCCAGCAATGTGGGGAGCACTAAATACTGAGCTGCTGTCCACCGCCACTATACCAACACATAACAGTAGGCTAGTTATGGGCAAAAAAACCCACCGGATTCCACATGTGGTAATATGAAAATGGTGTTTTAAATGTAAAAAACATATGGCTTTCAGGTAATCATAGTTTGAAGTACAGTCAGTCAAAATGTGGAGCACAGCCTTCAATGATAAAACTGAACTTTGATAAAGGGATAAATCAATGAAATAAACAAATTCACACAGATACTAGATAGAGGAGAACAAAACTGCAAAAAAGACAACTGTGTGATGAGGACTTAGTAGCCAACATACATTTCTTAAGGTAAGTTATATATTATATTATAGGCATTTAGCAGACGCTCTTATCCAGAGCAACTTACACTGTTATGCATTTATATAGCTGGATATTTTACTGAGGCAATTTGTGGGTTAAATACCTTGCCCAAGGGTACAGCAGCGCCCCAGTGGGGAATCGAACCAGCAAACTTTCAGTCATGAGTCCTGCTCCTTAACCACTATGCCACACAGTTCAGTAACACGCGATGGCTTAAAACAAAGAGAGCATCTTAGGATGTTCCATTTCACAAAATCACCGGAACAGTTTCACAAACTCACCAGAACTCTCCATCTTCCATGCGACAGTGCATGTCCTCTCTTTCAGATGGGTCTATGTCATTCCACTCTGAGGAGCTGGAAAAAGCAATGGGTGACATGAGAAGTGGACACCAAACTGAGACTTTGTCCTGCAGCAGGGATCCGTGTAAGACGAGAGAAAGGTCTTACCCATCACTCCATGCACCGGTCCACTCAACTTGGCCCCATGGGTTCCGGATGCGGATCAGTCTCTCCATGCTGCCCCGGAAGTCCACCTGTGGCACAGAGAAAAAGAAGCACCGGTATCAGTGAACACCAGCACTGCCTGTAGGCTCCAGGCCTGAGCCAAGCATCTGACTGAAATCATATCCCAGTCCCAAAATGTAAAAGCTGAACTGCATTCTAAATAAAAGGGTCCTTTGGTTACTGACAGATCAAAATGCTAAATTGCTTTAATGCTTAATGAAAGCAGTATGTAGTTAAAAATCTATATGAAAGCAAATCATTAATGTTATATAAAAAAACAAAATGCTCAAACCACTACCCAGTATTAAATAAATTATTAAACACCACATAAAACTAGCCAGATATAAGGATTATAATCTGTAGTGTATGCCATGTCATAGGACATGATTCAATCCCAGCTGGTATCACTGACCTGCTTCACTCCAGTAACTGAGTAGGCATGACCTTTCACAAGCTTCTTGAAGGTCACTGCTTCCATGTCGAAGGCACTTGTGATCTGCAATAACAAGCTGCGATGTATTCAAAATGTTTCAGTTTGTCTGCTGCAAGATGAAATATCCATTAGGAATATAAAGACCCTGGCTTTCAGGGGGGGGGGTCCTATCATGCTTAGATGGTGTGGGAGACTGGAAAGCCTTCAGTAATCGGTTTGCTGGTGGGTGGGAACTTCTGCTCAACTGTTATGAACTGTTATGGTAAATGCAATAATAATGTATAATGTAATAATTAAGGCTGCCAAGTGATTTAAAAAAATTAATCTAATTAATTACATGCTTTGTAATTAATTAATCTAAATTAATTGCATATATCAATATTTGCCATGAGAAGCATTTTATGTTCAAATTGTACTTTATACAACAGTTAGTTCTGACCAAGTAATTTTACTGGACAAGAGGCATTCCATGAGTGCTGATATTCAGTATAACAGCACTGGCACTTTTCACTATACGTGTATCACTCCGCTTTACAGATGTTCCTATGCAATTGTTGATTACACCAATGCGAACTTAATTCACATTTACAGATAGCGCAAATGTGGATACATTTCGTGTATGATATAAAAGAGTCTAGCTAGCCTGCAGTTGGGTTTTATAAATGCTTAAATGCACAGTGATGTATGGGGTCAAGGGGCATCATAGAGTGCGATTAATCTGCGTTATTTTTTTTTGAGGCATTATTTTTTCTATAATTAATTGATCAAAATTAACACGTTATTTTGACAACCCTAGTAATAATGCATAAAATATAGGTATGTTCTGTTAATGGGTCAAAAGAGCACTATGAAAACACTGACTGACTGTTCTGAAAAGCCTGGCTCCCATCTATCCCTCTAGACAGAGGGAGGAGAGATGACTCACATCGATAGAGCAGCCCAGGAGGGAACCCCGCTCTAGGGCCTTGTTGATGATCCTGTACAGGTCTCTGGGGGCCTTTCGGAGCTCATACATCTCAGACACACCACCCGTGAAGTCTTCAAAGCCCTCTGTGGTGCTGCCACCTGACAGGGCCTCATAGGAGCCATTGAGTCTGAAGTTACATTGACACACATATTAGCCACTATGCATAAATGATTCTCCACATGGAGTGAGACAGCACTGGGCCTTCAAACTGTACAGCCCAAACTATACTCTGCTGACTTAATGACACAGTGTGAACTAGGCTGTGGGCTGTGCATTCTAGAAACCCATGGGGTAGTACCAGGGACCTGATATCTGTGGACCAATTTTATAACTTTGGTATCCAATTCTGGCCCTGGAGATCCATAGACCTATGGGTTCCAGACACGCTTTTCAACTGGCTGCTTATTGCCAACAGATCATCCAACAGATCTCAACAGATCACCCAATAAGAGGCACCACGTCCACTGTTTTAGACTATGGTTTAAGCATGCACAAACTCCACCGAAATGTTTAGTCAGCGAGGACATACTTGGCGTAGGCTTTCTCGATCAAGGCGCTCCAGAACTCGTTTCCCTCGGCGGAGTGAACGAACATGAGCTCACCATCCTTCACTGGCAGCCGGTCATCGATAACCACGTCCACCCACTCCCCAAACTGCCAGAACTGCAACACAGAAACCACGAACACATGATCAGACGTTCCTTAATAGGAATAAGTAAAACCTAGAAGGAATACACAGTACCATTCTCAAATTACAAGTTTGCTACAGTAATTGTTTATGTGCAGCTTGAACACACTGAAATTCTACTTCACTGACTGTGCCTGAGGAAGCCAACTCAGATCATGTGACAGGAACATTTGTGGTACACTCACAATAAAAAAGTGTTCTCTGCTGACGCACCATCCAGCTAAGGGAAATCTCCCTACCTGGAAGTGGAAGATGCCTGCATAGTCACCCTGGAAAGTCTGGCCATGAGGAACCACCCTGTGGAGCAGTTTCTCATTGAGGGTGAGGGAGGCAATAGCAGCCAGGAGCCAGCAGTCGCCTTGGAACACAGAACAAGCGGTCAGTAGCTAAAAATGGAGCCAAAAATTGACATGGGGAGACAATGAGAGAGGACGGAGCACATAATGGCCACAGAGAAGAGCAGAGATGCAGGGCTCAGCATTTAAAAAGGACCAAGTGGCAGACGGCCAATTTATTGATTAAACTGTCATTTTCAAATGCACACACACTCAGAAAGTATAGCACAGAAAGAGAATGTCTCATACATTAACTATACACTTAACATGTTCAAAGATCGCCAGAGACACAGGATCTTGTCAAGCTAGGATAACAGAAGAGGAACAGAGTTCTGTGTTAAGTTGTTAATACAACTTAAAGTTATTCCTCCAACTAGCTGTATACTGTAAAACCCAAACTAAAATGATCGATTTGTTGGCCTGAGATATTAATAATGAGGCAGCCATGAAATGTGGTTAGCCTGTAGAGAATACGTAAGTTACTTCCTACCACAGTGGAGTCTGGGAAGAGTGATATATTAACACAGCTCCCTGCTCTCACTGGGCAGACTTAATGTGATCTTAAAAGCTCTCATTACAGCATTACACATAACAGAACCAAGTCATAATGAGAAATCAAATTAAGAACCACCATCGCAGCACACAACAGAGGATATCAGACAGATAAGCAAGATTCTGACTACACACAGATTCAGGTAGGTCTGAATGGAGTATAGAGAAGGTGTGCTTATTACTGACCTTGGTTTCTGGGAACATCTATGATTACAGTGTAGCTCTGTCAAGTAGTGATGGGCAAGTAAGTCTACCTGATTTGAATCAACCAACCAACATAATTTGTTCAAATCAGGAAGTCACAGTCAGAGTAAGACAGCTATCAAGTACCTCAGAAAGTCTTGTGTGAAAGTCACATTTTCTCGTGATAACTTGTGATAGTCATATTTTCAATGGATTGGATTCAAATTCCATACACCAATTCTATAAATATGACTTCAGAAAATCTTATAGTAGTATAGTATAATATAGTTTAGTATACAGAGTCCATAGATGATGTATGGTGTATGTTTCATGTGAACTGAATCAGTGTTTTAAGAGTATACATTATTTTGATAAGATGCTACATTTTCAGAATGGTGGCAAATACAATATGGTAAAGTGATATGCAGAATATGTTTGCAAAGTTTCAGACCTCTGCAATATACTACTAATGTTCACAAACATTACCATATTACCACACACACACACACTAATAAAACCATTTAAAGGTGTAGAATGCTCTCATGCTCTCTTAGAAGTCTCTCTGTGCAAATCAGTCACCATACCCAGTTTAAACAACAGGGGGGGCGGCTGGGCCAGAACCAGAGGAAGTATCAAATAGTGCCAAGAGGAGAGGCATGGGAAGTATGAGTGGGAGGGCTGTGCCTGCACCCTCTCCTGTTTTCACAATCAGAATTCAGACTGACCTCCACAGAAACCTCCAGCAGGCCTCTGAACTTTTAAAACACAGTTAAGAAGCACAGTTTTCAGGATGCATGAACTGTGTGCAGTGTCTTGGTCAAGAACAAATAGGGGAACAGAGTGAATCTTGTAAATACTAATGCTGTATAAATGCATGATGACCTATAGCTGTGATTCAGGGCAGATCTGTGTGCTTCTGCCCTGTTGGCAAACACCGCCCTGGTATTCTGCAGAAGATCAGAAGATTGGGATCCCTGTCTGCTGCTGTTGGGAGAGTGAGTCATCTGAGTATGTTTCTGTTTAAGAACTCCAGCTATGTGCCCAGCCACACCCAGTGACTGTAACACAAGCCCCGGTCTTTCCTCTTATTCACACTAGTACTTTGGGAGGGGCCACTGTGGGCTCCTCCATTTATAGCTTCAACCCACCAGTGCACATGATAAAAAGCAATGAACCGGCGATAATGGAAAGGGGGTGTGTTGGAGATTGGCCAGCAGATCAACGGACAGTAAAGGGGATTCTGTCTAGATCTATAAATTGGTGGCGTCCAACACCGCACTGCAGATGCATGAATTGCATCACCTGTTCTCAGCAAAAATGGATGAAGTCACCATTCACAGATCCACAGTCAAGCGATGGGCCTTTTATTCCAGTGCCATCAGCACAACCATGTTAATCTTCCAGGCATCAGCTCTGTTGCATGCAGTGAAACCCCATGGAGGATTGGGGGGGGCAAAGCAGCCCAGCTTCGCTTCGCCAAGGTATCCAAGATCTCTGCTCCCTTTGTTTCCTGTCTGTAGCTTATAATGATTCTCAGATGGCAGTGAAGCAGTTTAACTGCTGAGAAGAAAAACCCACTGCACACCACGGAGTAGTCACAGGCACTCACTCCAAAGCATACAGGGCTGTAATCCTGAGATGACTTTTGAGAGTGACAACCACCCTGCATTTATTTCATCTAAGCCTGACAACAAGATATAATTGAAAAATAAACTAACCAAGGTAACATTAGGTTGAAAGGACTGCAGCAAATTGATAAATCATGGAACAGAAGGCTTGGCTGAAATTCTCAGCCCAAAGTATTGCACCAATGCAGCATGAATTCAGGAAATGCTAATGTGACATGGAGCTCTAGGGGAGAAGTATAGTCAGGGAGTGTTTATCAGACTCAGTTCCAGCACTCCTAATGAGAAAAAAATGCCTGCTTTTGCCCAGCTAAAGCAATATAACAGGGCTGGCAATGGTTAGCTGATTTTGTACATGCAGTGCTACATGTTCAAATCCCAAGAGGGGTGCTGTTGTACCCTTATTTAAACATTCTAGTCAAGCAACACACCATCTTTATCCTTCAGTGCAACATGAGGAAGACCAGAGGGGTCTCTATAAATTTGGTACACCTTGCCCAATCTTGATAATGCCATTTTGAGGGGCATTGATTTATCCACCGCTCTACACTTGCTTTATTTCAAACACTAAAATGTGAACCGACTTGGAAATGAAACAATGTGCGACACAGAACTTTAATAAGCCCTCCCACCCAAATAATTCTGCTTTCAGTTTTGGTTTCCAGTCACAACCCCTACGATTAGCACATCTTTACATTGCATATTGGAATCAATCATGAGTGAAGACAAGAGCGCTTCGAGAGCTTCATTTGTGGCCTGCACTGTGGGAGTCTCCACACAGAGATGAGAACTCACCGAGCGCCCCCTGGCAGATATCAGTCCTTGTAGCTCCACCCACGATGAACTGAGGGTTTTCTGCAAGCTCCTATAGTACAGGAAACAGCAACACAGTCTGAGCTATATGTATGCGGTACAAGAAATATGTACTGTTGATTCAGACATAAAACTATTGGGTAGATCCAGGACTCAGCTCTGATATCATTAACATTGTTTATTTACTAAGCAGATGCCATTACTCAACATGCTTTTTAACTTACAGACATACAGCTATATATCTTACTAAGGCAATTAAGTACCTTATTCAAAAGTCTTACATACCTTACATAAAGAGTACAATGGTACAAGATCAATGTCCTTTTGTTACAAAGCCAGACAGCATGCTCTCTGAGGGGGCAAACTGTCAATGCACTCTATAATTTCTATTGTGTTGTGTGACAATAATAGCTGAGGAGTACAAGAAGGATATTAGGGCTGAATACCCTGGCTTCTGCAACTGAGCCATTCTTTCAATATTGTACACAATGATAAAGTCCTAACTGCAGTGAAATATGATAAAAGTTAATGTTTTTCATTGGACCAATTAATCCAATGAAAACCAATATTCTCATTAAAATGTCAACAAAGCTTTTAGGCAGGTTACAGCAGATCAGCAAAAAGCACCTTTAAAGTTGAACACTGAAACTTATATTCTACATCATTAAATTCATATTATTATTATGATTACCATAGACCAACTGCCAATTACCATGTCCCATACCAGAATACTAATGATTTATGTTTATCTGAAATGGCAGGTTTTAACAACCAAATATGAATACATTCTTTACTGTACTCCACTTGATATCTTTTGATATTTTAAAACATGTATATATTTTACAAACATGATGTATTGTGAATATAACCTAATGATTAACAAGCTGCACAAAGTATCATGTGTTATATTGCATTTTTATTTATGAATGCGTGGGCGTGCACCAACTATTGTTTTCAATTTCAGTTTTACCATTTTATTGACCTTGGAAAAGCCCTCAATACAACTGCAATGTAAAAGTGAGTAGATGTTATTTTATATGCTCTGATTAAGAGTAGCACCCTTTTTGGCTTGGGGATTTATTAACATGAAAAGAGGTCATTCTTAAGAATTATATTTATGAATGTGTGTATGTGGATTGACTGTCATTTTCAGTTTCAGCTTAATCATTTTATTGTCCTTGAAAAAGTGCTCAATAAAACTGCAGTATAAAGGTGAGGAGTTATTTTACCTGTACCCTGCCGTGACAGCATCCTTTCATCAATGTGGGCACAGTACAAACAAGATAATAAACTGAGATATTGACTGTCTGTTGTCATGGAAGCAGTCGTCTTGTTAAATCTAGAGTCCTGGGTAAATTGGAGACTCAGTCCTCTCAATATACACAGGCACCTAATCACCCTCTACTGCTGACTGGTTGTGCATGAACATCAATCCATCCTTGCTTGCAGGGTCTTTACTGTAAATAGGAAATGACTTTTCACTTGACCTTCTTGGTCAAACAATAAAACAGTCAATAAAATATGGCAAAATGCCCAATTCACTAACCAATCCTTAATAATGCCCCAATACATTTGTTGTGACAATGAAACTGAAGCAACAGAGGACATCTTTGAGGACAGAATTCTTGGACTGTTTCATATCAAGAAAGTTCCAGGTTCCCAGTCACACTACGTCCTAAACGTCATATACAGACATGAAATGAATGCACCTTTTAACTGATTGACACAGATGGCATCAGAAACATGCGGTCACTGAAAACAAACTGCTGTCCTTGGCTAAGAGACCATGCTTCAGCTTGCAGCACTATAAACACAATAGCAGCTGTGGAGAAGCTATGCCAGGCATGCTGTTCCTGGACTGCTTCCCCGTTGTGCAAAAAAAGTGTGTTATCCTGGTCCACAGCCCACACACACAGGAAGCACATGGCCTTGACAATGACTTGGTGTAACAAGTCGCAGCTTAGTGTCATGGTAATGACACTAATGACAATACGACTCAGTGTCTTGCTCAAGGACGCTTTGACATTCTGCCAGGAGAAGCCAGATTCAAAACAGGGACCTTCCGACCCCCAGTCAACTGCTCTACCTCCTGAACCACTGTCACCCCATCCTCAAGTTTATATCAAGCTTCTTTGCTTAGGCCTCCTGGACAAAAACCTCCAGGGTACTCCAGGGTACTAATAAAACCTTGAGCTTTAGAACTCTTGCTGTAATGTAAACAGTGCTTTCACATTTATGCAATATGTAAGCAGGACAAGTAACAGATGCAATCAAGGACAACATACAGTATTTGTTTCTTGGATACTGCTTTGGAATTAAGATCACATCCTAAATACTGTGGTAGGGAAACACTTTGTTTTCAACAATTTTAACGAAGTCCTATAGTCATATACATGAACAGAATGACTAATGCTGACAATAATGGTAAATAATGGTAAATAAGTGTGAAGTCTTGATTTATCCTCACCACAAATCATAAACCCTGCGCTTAGGGTGGGTTCCTTGCATGAGGCCAAACAGGAACCGAGTGACAATTGAAACACTTCTGTCAACTGGCCACCATGTATGCTGTTAATAGTTACATCATAGTTTTGATCTGGCTCCAGCTCAGGGCCTTTAGTACAGCAGTAAATGATCCTGGATATGATTAACTATATGCAGTTAAAAACCAATCATAATCTTACAAATGCAATTTATGAAAGCATTGACTCACCAACCTGGTGAATGGCCATTGTCCTCTATGCCAGAGTTTGATAATTCACTCTCCTGGAAATGGGCTACTGATGAGTAGACACTTGTCACACTTGTCAGCACCCTATCATCCCATTGGTAAAGAATGAAAATATCACAGCCCAAGATATGAGTTTTTTTAATATATTATATTTTTAGATTTTTAACTGGTTTCTAAACACTCAACAAACCAAGCTAGGTCCTCAGGAAAAAAAAAAATTATAGTTAGGCCTCTCTTGGTCACATGGCTTCTCAAGCACCACTTGAGACAAATTAACCCCAATATTCCCATATACATCTCTCATGACATTCTTGGCATGAGTACATTATTACATTAAATTATTAGCATTTAGCAGATGCTCTTATCCAGGGTGACTTACATTGGTTACAGTTTTTTTACAATGTTATCCATTTATACAGGTAGACTGTGGGTTAAGTACCTTGCTCAAGGGTACAGCAGCAGTGTCCCTGTGGGGAATCGAATCGGCAACCTTTTGGTTATGAATCCTCCTCCTTAACCACTATGCAACACTGCCACCTGTAATGTGCTGGATATTATGCCACTCTGTCACCATGAGTACTGGTGCCAGACAGGAGCACAAGCCAACACAGACAAATCAGTATATCACTGATAGACTATGAAGAAATTGGAATATGAACACAAAGGAAAATACAGTTTCATTAATGAGCACCAGTTTGTTCTGTGGCATTGTAAAGATTAAATCTTGATTGATGCTTCCAAATGCCCACATAACAAAACCAAAAAAGAGGATTTAACAAAATGTTTAACAGACACAGACACCATTCATCCTGTATATATAGTATATTAAATTAGTGTTAGAAATTTAAATTTGAATGACTCTGCCTGACTACCAAGAAGAAAAATAAGAACCTGTTTTAAGTCACCAACCCTGAAATGTAATTTACCCCTCTTGTGCCAAGATGTCTAGCTAGCTCATTCTCAGTGAAATGCCATGACACTACTGTTCCCTATTTATCTTCTTTTGACTGTTATTAACTGGGTACTACAAAGTCATCTACATTTAAGATGAGAAGTTTTCCAGCACATAAAGAAGCTTAATGTCTGAGAGGAAAGGTAGTAGCTGAATCTTTTTCCGTCCTGCTTTAAAAATAATTAGAGTGAGAGCTCAGGAATGACCTAGCTGGCTTCATTTTTATGACCTCTTTCCCCATATATTCAGTGTTCACAATTTCCAAAATACGCTGCACCTTATAAAAGTCCACCATCTGGCTCCTGTTTGAGTTGATCCCTAAAGGGCCATCCCTGTGCTTGATACATGATGTTTTCACTTTTCTGATTTTAATGAAAAACTCAGTGGTTGAGGAGCAGGTCCATTTTGGGTCATGACTGAGAAATGAAAGGACACAAGGGCTCTCTTACCTTAGGTCGCATCCACTCCACACCCCGGGTTTTAGAGGAATAGGGAGCCAGCTCCTTGAAGCCCAGTGAGGAGGGCACAGCCGGGAAGCAAGGGTCCTCAAAGAGGCAGCCAGTCTCAAGGCACTCCTGCTTCAGGGCATCATAGTCTTGGTTGAGGAACTTCACTGCCTTCTCGTTGGACCCCATCCCATCAGCCCTCAGCCTCTCTGTCTGTATGCGGGTGCAGATCCCCCCAAACTGATACATACTGAGGCAGACAAGCAAGAGGGGCAGGGCGGGGGTGGTGGGGGGTGAGGAGTGGGTAACAGGTATAAAAATAGAACCTCATTGAGTGGCAGGTGTCTCAGGCTGCAGCATATAAATCCGTACAGACAATCCATAACTACAGAGGCCACTCGCTTGCTGCACTAACACTCACAAAGCATTGTTCTTTAAGCCACCTCGCCCCTCTGTATCACATCACCACAAACATGCCATGCCAGGCAGCTCGCAGGATTAATGCACAGTGCTCGGAAACCTATGAGACTCTGCTGATGCAGCCCATTATGGGCTTACCCTTTGTCTGGCCATACCTCCCTACGAAAATATGACAAGGATAAAAGGAGGCTGATGCGTTTTTTTATCTTTCATAACACTTATGCTTCTCTGTCAGTAGCTTTAATTGTCATTTCAGATATAGCAATAAATGTTTTAGAAAGAAAAAAGGACAAGTAATTAAATGGGATAAGGAAAGAAAAAAGCTCTATTGTGAATCACCACAACAAATTTTTGTCTTGTTTTACAACTGCTGTTAATGTGACAATGCCCTAACAAAGAAAGCAGTTAGTTAACAATCAAACCCTCCTGCATTTGCCCTATATATCCAATAGCATTAAACCAGGGAAGGTACAGCTAAACAAACTACATTTTAAAATAAACTGTGTCTCATCCCCATTACCTTACAATGTTCAGAACCTTGGGAATCCAAAATCATGACTAAAATGTATACATTGCAAGGCATATCCATATTTCCTTTTGTGGCCTGACTTTTTGGCATCCTCAATCTCTACAAAATATTCTGCATCACCCTACATTAAGCATACCTTCATAAATATACATTACTGACCGACACACCAGAAAACACACGTAATATCTTAGGACCCGCAATCTGAAGTGATACCACATTTCCATTTGATTCATTTACATTTGACTCATAATGTACAAGATAACCCTTCCTTAACTATATATGCCTCAGAGAGGCTTATGTCTAGGAATTTCCACATCTGAAAGTAACAGAAAAGCCAGTGCATTCTTATGGAAATGAGAAACTCGAGGTAAAATTTAGCCATATTCAGAGTTGCAATACCAAATGTAGAACAGTTCTAGAAAAGGGAAATCATAATTAAGGATTCCCACATCCTGGACCATTTATGATTCCTTCCTGTAACTCTCTGCATATATTCCTGCAGATTCAGAATCAGATTCTGTTCTTTTGTACAAAATAAAAGGCAAGCAGAAAGCAGACCGCAGCAAGAAAAAAAATCAGTTACCTTGCGTCTCTTTGTAGCTGTAAGCTTGAGGAAAGAAAACACCAGTTGTAAGTCACTAATGCACACCACTTCTAGTCACTTAATTCCATTAAGAAATACAGAGAAACAAAACGGTGTGTGTTTTATACTAAATAAATCCTACAAATAATCCCTGCACAGCACAAAGTCCCTAAACTACTACTCTATCTACTGAGGTACAACTAAAATGAAGGTGTCAGATACGCCTCATGTTGAAATGCCAAAAACAGCTGCCAGAGAATAACTTACATTTTCAGAGAGAGGGAGTTGGATCTTACATAATCTCACTCAGGGTAGGCCTCACTGTCTGTCTGAGGCCAAGGAAAGGGCAGGCACTATGATGTGGTTTGCTTCAGCCCTCTCTGGGTGTACATGTGTGACTTGACTGAGACTGGGAAACACCATTAACTTACAAAGAATGGATACTGTCAAATACCTTTGAACTTCCGAACAGAATTCATTGGAATTCAAATTGAACGTGTTCTACTCATTTTAACAGACTATGAGGATGTTTATGTGAGAAAACAAATCCTGTAAAATGTAATTTATAAACCTACTAAGGGCCAATCAACAATAAAAATCCCCTTCCCCTGGGAGTTTATTTTAGAACATTATTTTTTTATTATTCATTATGAGAGCAGTCACAAAATGGTGCATGATATTCTATTCTCTTGCCCCTTTCATCTCAGATAAAATTTGGGAGCCCTTACTCTTTCAAAACTTCAATAACTCTCATGCACCTTAGCTCTAAAGCAGCTTTATAACAGCTAGTGATGGAACAGACCACACACACCCAGATGAAAAACACACAGAAGTACATGCGATGAAAAGTACCAGACAATGGAAAGAAAGAGACAATTTAAAAAGTTCTGATTCTTTGCCTAAGTCCATTGGGTTTGTGACAATAACTGACTCAAGTTACAGATTGTCAATTGGATGCACATTTCTCATTCTGTTCCCCTGCCTGTGTATCATTACTTCATCTATCATTTAGAGAAGGAACTGAAGTGCTACACAGAGAACCACAGCAGCAAGACTTTGGTCAAACACTATTAGAAGTGTGCTAGTTGCTGTACTGTAACTTGCATTTACATTTACTTTTATTCATTTGGCAGACGCTTTGATCCAAAGCGACTTACAAGTGAGGTACAGTAGAACACAAGCAAAAAACCATACAATATTAGAAGCAATGCATGACCAGGTTTCAATGGTTAGTCAGGCAAGGTACAAACTAGCAGGTAAAGCTAACGAGTTAAACCATTAGATTCCTTTTTTTAAATAATAAGATTTTATAGTTTAGTAGGAGACAGTTTGAGACATGAGAAGTTCCTTTGGGGGGTAGTGTTTCAGGTGCTCAAGTGAGAGCAGAACATCTGTGTCTTCAGATGTTTCTTGAAGACAGAGAGGGACTCAGCAGAACGGATGAAGCATGGAAGTTCATTCCACCGTCGGGGGACAAGGGCAAAGTCCTGGACAGTGATTTTACGCCACAATGCGATGGAACCACCAGGAGCCGTTCAGTAGCAGAGCATAGCCATAGCGGTCGGGAGGGAACATAGGGTTGCAGCAGTGAGTTCAGGTAGGTAGGTGCAGTTTTGTTGGTCACCCTGTACACAAGCATAATGGCTTTGAAAATGATGCGGGCAGCTACAGGGAGCCAGTGGAGCGAGACCAAGAGAGGTGTGAGCCCTTTTTGGTTGGTTGAAAACCACACGTGCAGCCGCATTCTGTACCGACTGCAGAGGCTTAATGGTGCATGCAGGTAGGCCAGCCAAGAGAGCATTGCAGTAGACCAGTCTTGAGATAACCAGAGCCTGGACAAGGAGCTGCACAGCATACTCAGATAGGTAGGGCCTGATTTTCCTGATGTTGTACAGCGCAAATCTGCATGATCTGGCAGTCGTCACAATGCGGTCGGTAATGTTTTTTTACTGACCACAACTTCCTAGGTATACCAGCAATACAACTCGCACTCACACTTCACACTGCCTTTTTTAAGTAAGAAACATAAACTGTCATTACACTGTGACAATATAGATTATGGTGGGTCCTCCTGTGTGTAATAGGGGATGTCTTTGGCACAGCTCTCTCCAATTTTCTTTAAATCTGGCACATATGCTTATCATGTGGAGACTCCACATAATAGCTCCCAGTTTGCTTGGGTTGCTACTACTGGCCCAGAAAATCCCAGTTTGAATACATCAGGAGGTTTTCCATTATACAATGGAAACCTCACCATGTGTGAAATGATTACGGGTAAAGCTGCATGTATGTTGTGCATTAGGCCTTCAGCTTGAGGTATGGGGCATCTAATAAGATTCGGTACTGTGCTTTGACAATCATATTCCATTCATTCAAGAAAACTGACAATGACAAGAGGATCCATCGTGAAACCTGTTATACCCATTCAACATTCAACATCAGACCATGATGTAAACAACATATTTGAAAAATTAATATACTTTAATGTTCAACAAACCTAAAAGGCCCC
Source organism: Megalops atlanticus (assembly GCA_019176425.1). Lineage (NCBI taxonomy): Eukaryota > Metazoa > Chordata > Actinopteri > Elopiformes > Megalopidae > Megalops > Megalops atlanticus. Next base: position 72,535,690 of record CM032875.1, on the reverse strand, counting down.
AAATGTGTCATGGCACACCAAGAGCATCAATATAACTCCAAAATACTGGGAAAGCATAAAATAACTGTGAATTTGAATTCAATATTTTAGGTTTAGGTTTTATTTTAGGTTTGAATCATCACAAAATGTTGGAGATAATGTTAAAAAAAACATAAACATAAAGCAGAGCCTCAGTTGGAGGAACTGTGAATTTACTGACCAAATTTAAAATGTTTATAAAGAAGACCATAAAAATGGTCATCTGTGAATAAAGTAATCGTAATCGTCTGTCCATTTCACAATGCGTTTTCAGGCCCCTGAAACACTTCACTTTAACTCGCACCCGTCTGAACCAGCGTTGTGCTTCTAAATGTACTCAGCTGTACATGTACTAGCCTTCATTCATTTAACGAAAAAGACAGGCCTGAGGATGTAGCGTGTACGTGGAAACCACTGTCGGTTTACAGTACACGAGAGCACACCTCAGTACGGCACGAACTGATAAGGTATCGAAACACTGACCTCTACCGCATCTAATAACCGTTAGAACAGAATAGAGTATTCCGAAACTCACATGAAGATTTAGTGATTAATGTTAACCCTTGGCCTCCCCTGACTGTACCGTCATAGTAAACTGATAAGGAACCTGCTCCAGTCTAATGGTTGGAGAAGAAGCAGCTGAAGAAAACAGATTAATTGATGAGTGAGGAGTCTTTAAAATGGATTGACTTGCTAGAATAGCTAAAAATTATACAGCAATTGCTCGTAAGACACCAGCACGATTGTCAATTAATGTTATCAAGTATGAATTGCCACAATTGTCCAATGTCAGAAGTACTTTTATGTACCGTGATTAAAGCATCATACCATATTTTTGAAGTCACATAATGCAGAATTAATATGGTTTGGTCCAATAATTGTATCAGTGGCACGGTATTGAGCTGAATCTGGTTTTTGCTGTTGACATCAACGCTCCAGGAAGAAGAAAAAAAGTAGCTACACGATCGCTTCCCTTGATGACATGGAAAGGGGCAACACTACTGCAACGCCATCACACTGCAGTAGCCTAAAAAACCTGTTTACCTTCAGAAACTACCTGCCAGCCATAATAAAAGCAATCGTATTTACATCATACATAAAACTTAATCAAGATTACTTACTTCTTGAGTAAAGCTAGCTATCTGGACATCTTGTCTAATATCTATGACAGCGTCGCTTTCAAAAATAACATTTTCTGGAATGTAAACAGTAAAGGCTAGCAAAACATCTCGATGTTTTAAATGAATCTATATTTAAGTGATTACAGAGTCGGGGCAGACTTTATTCAACAACAGTAGCAATGACTCCACAAATCACATGTACGATATATATTACAAAAACAGATTTCCTGTGTATATGAAGATGAACGTAAATCAAAACTTACCACTGCTCAGAAATTTGTTTTCACTGTCACCTTTAGGGTGACGTCCCGGTTTGCTCTTATGTAGTTCTTCTGAAACCGGCTTATCTAAATACTGTGTATGAAGTAACGGCTGTGGACGGTGCATTTCTCCCAGCAGTCAGCGGTGTTGCAGTACCCAGCCCGGCCCAGCCCAGTGGGGGGAGGGGCACCAAGAATTACTCAGCAGCGGATCATTGATGAACTGTGCCGTCTTGTATCTAAGCAACATCCGCCAGATAGTTAAAAATCAACCTTACAACCTTACAGACTTGTACGCAGGGAATTCCATGTAAGCTTTGAAGGAAGTTAACTACGCAACGCATACAATGTAAATACCAAATAATAAAGGCACTTTAAACATATAAATAACCATTAACGCTCGGTAATGGATGAACGTAAAGGTCTGAATGTATATGTGCGTTTATTATGTGCACAATCTAAACACATTTTAACATATGCCTTTGGCAGCAATCCTTGCACACGTCCTCTCATTGCGTCCAAGGCTTCTCTCTCAACATCTCTGGTTTGCTGGCCTCTAGTTTTCACCACTGCAGCGTCTCTCAGACCAGCAGCTACAGCTTTAGTATAAGATGTTTCGCTCTAGTATAAGGTTACACTCATTACATCATTAAACAATAAACGACTTTGCAAGACACAAAAATCAATTGAACAGCTTAATATTGTACATTCCTTCCGTTTTTGTGTTGTGTTTGTGTTTTGTGAGCTGGTGTGTGATATATTAAGTTAACTTTAAATGATGCATGACGAAAGCTGTGGGTTTTGAGGAGGAAGTGGAAAAAAATTACGCATGAGACAGCTGGCACGCGCAGATGGAAAATCAAAGCTTCTACAAAGATGCCATGTTTCACATATTTCAAAGGACATCTGAAAGTTCAAAAATCTAAAACTCTTTTCTGCGAACATGTCACCATGGTGCTTTGTGCATGCCACATGCTATGCCACTGAGCAGAATAAAGGGGTAAAGCCCCTTTTCAGTGAGTAGCCTTTATCAACATAGCACTCCCAAAGTGAAAGAAAGCAACATTGTTGCAGGCAGGAAGTGATCACTTGGAGTACACTGGCCACATAAGGAGCTTAAAATGGCTGTGGGGGTGGGGAAAAAATCACTGAATCCTAAATTAACACTGTCTGTTCCATGTTATTCCAACAGTTGCCCGCCACAAAATGCAAATGGCAATTTAACATCAATATGGTACATAAAAGAAAAATGCAAATGATCTTATGCTGATTATCATTACAAATGTACAGGACTCCAGGATCAAAATGCAGAGAACAAGATAACAAGATCATTTTAAAAAATGCCTCTTCGTAAGTGTTAAACCCATACTATAAGCCTCTGACAAGGTGAAACATATGATTATGTTTATTAATACTTAACAGGCATGCTCAAAGCACTAAATACAACAAAACATTTCAAAGTGGTTCTGGCAAATTTATTTCACCACAATGCTTGCATACAATATTGTGCAGCATTCAGAAACAGAGACATCCAAAACGTGTTAAAAATAATTAAAAATATGGTTCTGTTAAACTGATAGATGCATATACTTATATCAACTTGTACAGTGGTTTTTGATGAAGACTTGCAAGGGTCTTCTAGATCATGGCAAATGTCAGCCACTGGAACAAAAAAAAATAAAATGCAGTACATTATGCTTTGGCTATGAACACGACACACTGAAAGAGTTACATGCCTCTCAAAAGCAGCCATTACTGTCTCCCATACATAATTCATTAACTTCATGAGGGCTCACCTGATGGAAGTCCAGCTCTATGGAACCACTGTCATCAGTATCTATTTTCTTAAAGACTCCTGCAAGCAAGAGAGAGGTTTTATTGACTGTCAATGATCATTCTTGTGTCACTTTGATCAACCTCATTATCTAAATCCCAGAGAGTAACAGGGTCTCCCCTGTGTTTTGAGATGACTGTGGTGGTGAGGATGCACAAAGAAAAGCTGTACTCAAGGGGCTTTCCACAACTGGAAAATAGTCATTGTCGCTCATTGCCCAAACCACCTTACTTTTTCCAGGAAGAAAATTAAAGTTTAATTTTAAACCACTTTACTTTTCTTCCTGCCCCTCTTATTGACAGCTGCTTAATAATTCCTTGGGCCCTCTGTGTATTTCACTTACCTCACACTCCTTTAATGTTGCAGTCCTGCTACATACCCAACTCAGATACTTGTGCTCACAGAATGTTTTTTTTGACATCATTATGCTGTTCACATGAGTTCATTATACTATTGACATGCTACTTATGGTGTCGTGTTGCTGTGTTGGTACAAGAGCGGGGCTCATCTACATCCACTAGGGTCATAAATATGAGACTATCGTCTTCTTCCACAATTCCCTCTTCAAAAACTAAGCCATACTCTCCAAAAGAATTCACGCTGGCAATCAACAAATGGCATTAGGCAGCATTATTTACAAAACCTGTCTTTGTTTTACTAGGAATGGATAGGGGCAAGACTTTTTCCATGAAAAAAATGGCAAATTCTTTGCTTACTTCCACCCTGTGGTGTGTAGGGAACTATTGTGTAGGCTGCATGTAGTTACAGATTTTGATCTGATTTTTGCTGACAGGTAGCCCATGTGGACCATGTAGGGATCCCTATGGATAAGTGTTCTCTGGCCTTTTGTCCAAGACACCTCTGTCCATCCATCTCATTGTGTCACTGAGTCTTGTACAGGTTTTGCTGCTGTTCCTACACCTGACCTGTTCCTAGATATTAGTGATCTGGCTAAGCTTCATCTCAGTGGGTTTATGGTTTGGAAGGCTGTCTTGGACCTTTTCCCCACAGGTGTTAAGTGAAAGCTTGGTTCCTTAGTTATGTATCAGTACTAGCCTCAAGATGAATGAAATGCAGGCAAACATTGTATGTACCTCTTATGTTTTCCATGCAAATTTGCTGATGCATCTACTGCTGCATGATAGTCAGTGTAAACCCGTGGCAGGGAAAATAACCCTCAAGATGAAAATCTCATAAACGCCTGTTGGAAATAAATACTAAAACTATGGCTGAGGCCCGGTCCTTCGCAGGAATTTAAAACTATATCATTAACAAATCAGTTTGTTACAGAATCCCATAACTGCATTTTAATTCATAATCATATTCAGCATCAACATACTGTCATTTTTCAAGCCAACACACTCCGTGTTTTCTCTAGCTCTTTACAACCATGTTAAAATGACTCATTCTCAATGACAGGTCACAGTGAAATACAGAAAACAGCTCTTACTGAACATCATCTCCAGACGCATCAGGCAGGCCACAAAGTTGTCAAAGTCAATGGTCATATCCCCCTCAGCATAGCGAGCCACAAGGATCTGGTGAATGTTGTTGGTCAAAGTGAAACCTGCAAAAAGACCACTGGTTAGTGCCTCACCACTGCCTAAAGGTCAAAGGGTTCAGCAACTAACGCCGCACGCACCAAAAAACCACACAGGGTAAAAGTAAATGATTCCTCCCATCGACTGCTTTAACGACACACACCTGCTTCCTTCAAAGCCATTCGCATCTCAGGGGTGCTCATAGTTCCAGACCCATCAAGGTCATTTTTCTTGTAGATACCCTGGAAGGACAGGGAATGCTTTAACATTGTAATGAATTATAATGATACTAAAATGCCACTATTATGGTTTTACTCCTTTACATAACTCAACGTCTAAACTAAAATACCGAGGAGGATCTCTTACCAGGTACCTCTGGACTTTCTTCCACAATGTGGCAAACTCTCCCAATCCCAGTTTGCCATTTCCACTGTCCTGCTGAAGGGTTAAGGTGAACACCCAAGTCAAGCTATTCATACAGTTATCTCTGGTGTGGTCTTTATTATCTTCTGTAATCAGAGCAGACATGTGCTGTTCAAGAATATAAGGACTAAATGCTGCAGTTACAATAGATCCTCGTCAACACTAAGTCAGCCACTCCAAAAGGGGGCATGAGACGACTAGGATAAGGCTGCAAGCACTCAAAATCACCTCCAGCAACAGCACACTGCTCTTACAGCCTTTGACTACATCCTTAAGATAGTGTGTTTTGAGAGGTGGAGAAATGGCTGAATCAGAGCCAATGATGACAGATCGTTGGGTGGTGGAGGAGATAAGCAGCTGTAAATAAACAGTAATGATGAAGCATTCTGTAGCAGCCAGAGAGAGGCTAAGCACAAGCACAGGCTAAGTTCAGATCAGTTCAGATGTAGGAAGGAAATTGTGGGAATCCCCTTGTGAGGCTTCTCACGAGATGAAGAAATGATCACATCTGCATGCACACAGTATATATTTAGATCTGATGAAAATAAGCATTTAGTTGAAACAACTAATAACCATCCACACATGAAGGATACATCCATGAGGTTGACCATGACTCTGCAGGTTTCCAGGCTGAAGCCATCAGTTTTAATGTCAGTGCCTGCAAAAAAAGACATTGTGTATGCCGCTGCTGCCTTGTGTTTTTAAAATTATTTTTAATGAAATATATTAAATATATATTCAATATTGCCCACGTTTTGCAACGATTTTATTCATAATGGTCTTCAGTTCAGCTGCGGAGATCTCCATGTCCTATAAATAGTGTGACACGTGAACCAATTAGACGAAATATGCAAAACATTTCAAATTTTGCCTTTGGAAGCTTCCATTGGTGTGCTCATGTTCTAGGAAATCTATCAGCAAGTTCTTCCTGTTCTTAGAGTAAAAGTATTTCGATGAGAGAATTAGAGCTGATTTTTAGCAGAATATTTCTATTATTTTTAAAACCGTTAACACTAAGACACGTTATGAGACACCTATCAGAGACATAAAATAATGTGTATTATTATTATTTTCAAAAAGGTCTTAAAAGTTATTAGTACTTACAGGTCCTGCAAGCTTTGTAAACAGGCCCCTAAATCCTGCATCAACCTCATCATCAGATACTGTCTCCTGATGAGGAATTGAAAATGGCCACAGTCAAAGATTGCACAAATCCAAACTCATAAAATAAATTACAGAAACAAGAGGAAAGACTTCTTACATCATTGAGGGTTGCATCAATAGGGTCATCACAGGGTCTAAACACAAACACAGCAACATGGAAAAAATGTATGTCTGTTTTCTTACAACATGATCAAAACCTTTACACTCAAGCAACACATCTAAATGCAATGCTCAAATAAATCCACTTGCATGCAACACAGAAATTGAAAAAAATATAAAAAGGTGAGTGTTCTGGTGGATATTACTTGAACAAACATCCTCAAACACATTTTATACAGTGACTTAACAGTTAATTAAGAAATACTGCAATGTTTTCATCAAGAGTATCCCCACATCTAGCCAAAAGGGAGAGAAGCAAAGGGACATGAGAAATAAGGACATTACTGTGTTTCATGCTGTTTCTCAGAGAAGACACGCAGGCAGAAGTCCCCATCCTTGTGCGGCTCGAATGTGGAGGGGACAACGAGGTACTCTCAAGGGGGGAGCTTGAAGCGAGTGCTGACTTCACGCAGGTTGATGAAGGTCTCAGACCGGGCCTTCTGCGCATGGGTCAGGAAGTAGTTCTTATCGAGGTGCACCTCCCTCTGGCCATGAAACTGCAACGAAAGAAACAATCAAGGCATGGCAGACCTGAGACAAGTTTCCACCACTAAGTATTTTCAAACCGCCCACAAAAAGATGATAAATTATTTACAAAGCAATGTTGCAGCTTGGAAAAAGAAACTGAAAAGTGCAAATTCTATCTACTTGACCTTCACCCATCATAAGGTCACGCAGGAGGCTTTTGTTCCCCAGTCCCCTCACTGATTAGACATCTCACCTGTGATGGAACCTGAGAAAACAACAGATTTATTTTATAGAACATTTTAAAACATTTACTACTTCTACAGCTGCCATTTCATCAGAGGAAGCCAGCAGCTCTGACTAAAACCAGCAGCTCTGACTAAAACCTTCATGTACTATCAGATGTACAACTGATTTTGGCAAAATGGCCTTGCAGTCATGCAAATGTGAACCCAATCAAAACCATGTAGTGGAATACAAACTACTGCTTACAGTCATAGTGCTCATGTGATAATGAACCCAAATGCTGATACAGGACTGAACCCAACTTCCCCACTGTGTTTGGCACTAGATTGAAATGTTGTAAGATGTGTGGAACTGGACATATCCCAGTGCATGCGAGAGTCCTGACCTCGTAGATGGCAAAGCCGATGGTGTGCATGTCCTCTCCCACTTTCCGTAGTCGGCGACGGTTCTTCTGGATCAGGCCCACCACAAAGCTGCAGCCCACCTCATTGTCATCAGGGTCATCATCCTCCTCATCCAACTTGATCACAAACTGGGGGTTCATCCAGAAGGTGTCTGTGCAGTAGGAAGGATAAGGCATCGTAACAGCAATGAACCAAACACTGCCATTCGTTCAAAGTGCATTCAGCACTGCAATGCGTCTTATACATTGGACTCTGCAGCACTTGAGTGATTGACATGTATGCACACAGCTATTAAGTGTAATTGTCAACTGACTCTGCCCAAACCGGTATTTAAAGAGCTCCTCATTCAGCCCACATATTAAGTTAAGGCCAGCCTAAACCAGTACCTGCATGTCTGACACAAAGTCAATGCAGCACGGTCTATTTTCATACACCCACTGAGAGGGCATGACTGAGAATGTAAAACCAGCTGCAAAGGAGGCAGAGGGTACAGAAGAGGTCATTTAAGGATTCCCATGACTGAAAATTTCAGGATAAGTGTAGGTTAGTGCAGACTGAGTACAAACTCAAGAAACATCAACCCTCAAACTGGGGTTTGTACTCTTTACTGTTGCTCAGCTGCTCATATGCTAATATGGACATCCATTTTAACGCCACATTAGTGCAGCAGAAGTCAAAAACTACTCACATATTATATTAACTATGGTTATGTCAAGCCCAAATACAACTAAAACAATGAAAATGTAATGTGGCATTGGGCAGAAATTAAATGGGTTTTATGTTGTAGGGTAGCAGGACTGCATTACATTACATTCATTTAGCAGATGCTCTTTATCTAGAGCAACTTCCAGCACAATATAACATAAGTGTATCCATTCAATTTGAATGAGAAGCACTGTCAGACCAGGTTAACAACACTCACAGGCCAGTGAGTGTGAACATAACACTATTCAAGCTCTACCACAAGTTAACTTGTGCAATCTGACTAGGCAATGGATGCCAAATATACTATGACATATGAGTTACTAGATCACAGAATCCAAAATACATCACAATACTACACATAAAATTAACAGCAAATACTAGAGGTAGCAGGTTTTGGGGGGCGGGGATTGAGGTGAAACCAAGATGCAGTCTGAAGAGATGGGTCTTTAGTCTGTGTCAGAAGATGGCCAGGGATTCCACTGTCCTGACCCCTGTGGGCAGTTCATTCCATCACTGAGGGACCAGTACAGACAGGGATTGTGTCTGAGAGGAGCGACCCCATCAGGATGGGACAGTTAGTTGCCCCATGGTTGCAGAACATAGCGGTTTTGGCAGCACATAGGGTTTGAAGACTGATCATAGGCATGAAGGGGCTATCCCATTCAATGTCCTGTATGCCAGCACCAAGGTTTTGAACTTGATACAAGCAATAACAGGAGGAGGGGTGTAACTTGGTATGTTTTGGGATGCTGGGTGATGTGGTTTTGTGTAGCAATTTGTTAGGTGATGTAGTGTTGATTAGCTAAATGTGAACTCTTACGGGGGTGGTTCCTGCAGCCCCCAGCCGTGGAGCCCTTCCTCCAGCTACTGTCATATTTACAAATGCTCCAGTGTTTGAAGGAGTCATCCGTCAGAGTGTCTGGGGTCAGAGTGCAGATCTCCAGGCGAGAGTAATGCCTCAGAAACTCTTGGAATGACATCCTGCCAAGGAAAAAAAAGAACACAATCACTATTAAATGATATGAAGCTCAATCTTCATTAAGAAGAATTTTCACAATTATTCAGTCATCACCCAGTCATACCAGAACTCTCCATCGTCTGCTTTGACATTCTGACGGTCTGCGGCATCAACATAGTTCCACTCAGTGGAGCTACAGACAGGGAGAACACATGACAAATCAGAGGTCACAAACATCCCTTACTAACCCACACTAAGGGAGAAAGACAGGCAGTCCTCTATCCATTATAGCCTGGGCTTAAATGAGTCTGAACTTTCATTTAAGTAGCAATAAATGTTAACTGTAAAATAAAATGATACTTTGTGACCTCAGTTTCAGAATTCTTGATTAATGAATAAACTGATTTGCAGTCAAAGTATGTGTTGGTAGAATCTACTCAAATGAAATAATGTATACATTTCCACAATGGTCCACAAAAGCTGTCTATAACATACTTGTCACTCCATGCCCCTGTCCACTCCACTTGACCCCAGGGATTTCGAACTCTGACTAACTTCTCCTTGCGTCCACGATAGTTCACCTGAAATGTGTCATAACCAAACCAGGGCAAAACTCAGGTAGCCAGCCACTGAATGTTAGTTTCGATGACAACTGTCATCAATGTGTAAAATGTAGACAGATGCACATGGGTGTATGACTACCCAATAGGCTGTGTACAAACCTCTACAGCACCAGTCAAGGAGTAAGCATGCCCCTTCACCAGCTTCTGACGGGTGACAGCTTCAGAATCTGCAGCACTGGTGATCTAAAAAAATCAAGACACAACTGAGGCCAGGCCAAAGAATGCTGTGAAACAGAAATGATTTCCCCCCATGTATACTGTGCTCTGTATCAAAGTTCTTATACTGTATCAGACTTTTTATACTGAACAAAGTAAAACTGAAAGTGGCACCACAAACATGTCGAGAATGTTTGTGGTCTCATGACATTAACTTTTAATATAACAGGGAGATTTATCTTGACTCGCAAATATTTCAGAGTATTAAAAGTAAAGTGGGACTAAATTTAGACACTGATTACTATATGACTTGATCAAATTCAGCACCAACACCATCAAGTGTCTAGGAGACTCTGCATGAACCTTACATCAATGGAACAGCCCAGCAGTGCGCCCGAGTCCAGAGCTTTTCTAATGATTTGGAACATGTTGGAGGGGGCCCTCCTGAGCTCGTAGCTCTCTGCAATCCCACCAGTGAAATCCTCGAACCCCTCAGTGGTAGATCCTCCAGAAAGAGCCTCATAGCATCCGTTCACCCTGGGGGAGAAAAAGACAAGCCTCGGATGGACATTTCATACATCCAGTCACAGCAACTTATGTTCACCAGTATGACAACCTTAAGTATTACTCATTGATATCAGCACTGAAAACCACCACAAGGGCAAAACAAAAAGAAATCAGTCCTTAGGGAAATACCACTTAAAGGCACCTAGGGTTGTTTTATGAGAAAAGAGAACTGTGCACAAGTGTTTGGTTGGAGCATTTAGAGCATCTATAAATCATCCTTGTAAGGGCCATTGGCTTGGCTTGTACAAGTTCCAACTGCATCCAGTACATATACCAATGATAATCGTAAGGTAAAGGATCATTTATTTTTAAAGCAATTGCACAGGTATTACAAGGAAAGAAGGGTGCAGATTACAGTTTTCAACTGCAGTTAAAGTTTTGGAGTAAGAACAAGTTGAATTCAAACTTTGTACCACATGATTCATCTCATTGCTAGACAGTGAATTTCTGACTGTTTGCATCAGGGATCTTGCACTCAGGGAGGTGCACCATTTCTGCCCATACATTTCAAACACACACAGTTTCTCATGGGTGCACAGAGGTTCACTCACTTGGCATAGGCCTTCTCCAGCAAGGCGCTCCAGAACTCTGAGCCCTCAGCTGAGTGGACAAACAGCAGCTCTCCATCTTTGGTGGGCAGCCTGTCGTCAATGACCACATCCACCCACTCACCAAACTGCCAGAACTAGGAGAAAGGACAACAGAAAACTGGAAATCTCTTTTTGAAAAAAAAAAAGGTAAAACAAACTTTGCCAACATTTCTCTGGTCATGTGAACATGAAAAAAATGTCAAAAGAAAAAGTTTCATTTACACAAACCATATGACTATTAAACATGCCTCTTTTCACAAGAAACACTTTGATTGTTTAAAATAAGATGCACATAATTAGACCAGACAGCTCCTATCAGACAATACTGAAATTTTTCATATTAAACAAGGTAAGTACAGTTAGAACTTAGCAGGGCACTGACATCAGTTACAAAAAATGTGATGATCCAGGCATTAGCCTGGCAACCTAAATGCAGACACTTTTAGCATAATAAACGAAACAATCAGGGTTTTGAGGAACAGAGCTTAGTGACTCTATCGTAGTTTGTTTCCACCATTTCCTGCCACCACTCCTCCCTAAACAACAAGGCATCTAAGGACACACTCCTGCAAATTTTGCAACACTGTTGGTGTTTTCACTGCGTGAATGACTTGTAAAGGTGGTTTTTACAGACAACTGGCTCACAACTCAAGAAAATGACTGTACCTAACCTTTAAATGAGTCAAATCTCAGCAGACCTAACAGGATTATACTGCACAAGGCTTGGACTGCTCACACCTAGGAAATTCTACACCCATTTTCTAATACTGTGTACTCGTCAATGTAATTTTCAGTACAGCAATTATTTCTGTTTATGGTTCAATCTGAAGCAAGGAATTGATATACATACAGACTCACTGACATTGGCTAACTCAACCAACAGATTTAATCATCTCCTATTCTCCACAAAACCACCAAGCCATTTCTGAAAATTAGTGGTGGGTAAGTTCACTTTCCAGGGCTCAAATTTCAGTTTTACATCTCTATTCAAAATTAATTGTTGGGTTTAACCTGAAAGTGAAAGATGCCAGCATAGTTGTCCCCAAAGCCCTGTCCACTGGGGACAACTCTGGCCAGCACATCTTCATTCAGTGTCAAAGAGGCAATGGCTGCCAGGAGCCAGCAGTCACCTGTGAGATCACAGAAAAGAACCTGTATCAGTATATTATATGAAATGAATCTCATTGTTCATTACCCATTGCATATGCAGCAGGAGCTGTGTAATGTGGGAAGTGTGTACATTTTTACTTTATTCTGACGTGAATTCAGATAGCTGGCTGAACCACAACAGCTGCAGGACAAAGAAATGGAATAAATTCAGGTCACTGACTTAACCATCTTCTCATAAACACAAACATAGGCATATTTTAAAAATAAGCTCTCTAAAAACAAACTGATTTTTGAATCATGACAAAATATCTATGTAAAACATTTGAGCAACCTTTTCATTCAGCTGTGTACTGTAGATAGTTACGGAAAATTTACCTTCCGTGCCTGTAGTGGTAAAACATAACAACTTCAGCGTTTGCTCAGTCAGTGAGTCAGTGATATAGGGGTGTTACCACTTCTAGTGCAGCTTCCTTGAATTGCAGTCAAAAATATGAATGTGCCAAGTGTAAGAGGCCACATCCTTTAAATGTTGAACACCACTCCTTTTCTCTTCAGGAGAAAAAAACAAGGGTGGAATTGCATAATGTTGAAAACAGATTAAAGCCAAGAGAGAAAGAATAAAAAGAATCTGTTTCTGTGAAGCAGTCCTAATGACTCACCCACTGAAGAGCCACAGACCATTTCCTCCCAACCCCACAGGCAGTAAGCACGAACACTAGTCTAGTTTCACTTAGAGCAGTTTGGTACAGTTAAAGCAGGGCTTCTCAAACAGGATTGTGCACACCTTAAAGGCACTTGAAGGCTTCCCAGTTGACTTCTGAGCTTGTCTACATGTGGATCATCCTCTATGTGCAATTAATTGTCAAAATCAATAGAAACTAAAGTTCAATATGGACCATACTGCGAAGGGATATGAGTTAGATGTCTCTATTTGCATGGGCTGCTTGACAATACTGTGAAATTTCAGCTGTAGTAGTTTTTTAACATGGTTAACCCTTTATAGTATCTTCTATCTACCCTTGCTCTACCTACCTGACTGAACTCATCAGTGGCACATTTTATTAGCTGAGCACACCTGATTTAATCAAGCAGCAAGGATAGATAGAAGATATGCAGGACAGGGTGCTGCCAGGAGTAGGGTTGAGAAACACTGATATAGGCACACACATACTATAAAGGGCAAATCAGTAAGACAATATTTACATAGTGCTTTGTCCTAAAGGCAAAGCCCTATATGTTACAGACATAGCTTTCACTTGGTAACAACTTTCTCCACAGCTTTCCTGTGAGTTTTTGCTGTGTAGCAGCAAGTCCATACCTGACACTTCTCTGGCATGCAACTGATGATAAAAACTTGTTCACAGTGACCACAAGGCTTTCAATTAACTCATGAGAGTTCAGGAGAAATGAAAATTGAGTACAGAGTGTTCCTCATATTTGCTATTTCTAAATGAGGCTTTTCATCTGAGGCGGTTAAGGAAGCATGTACCTCTGAAAGCATTTGACATGATAAACGGACATTCCCTTCGTAATGCACATGGTCCCTTTAAAAACAAAGTAGGAGGAATGCGCTGGACTTCTGCCGAAAACATCTTTTACATATTAGTGCTTGCTGGATGGATCAAATTTCATAGGCCTCTTTCAGGGCCCTCTTGCACCAGAACCACTTCATCTCACTGTTCTCACCAGCAATGCAGTGGATGCCTTTGCTTTTGTGTTTAGGTGGTTTTTATGATTTGTTTAACAAAATGATGTCCTCTGACACAAACTCTGCCAAGGTCCATGAAGAGAGATTAAATGAATCCTTCACAGTGAAGCATAACATCCTTAGCATATACTACAACCACTATCACAATGCAGCCTTGGGTGAAGAATTTTGTTTACCATGTCTAAAAAACCCTGTTGGCTTAGCAGGTGGCAGCATATTTTAAATGGTTCTGTAAACATATACATGGCATACATTTACATATCATCCGTTCACCTCATTCAATCTCTACACATGCAGGTTTCTTATGGGCCGCTATAAAATGTTTGCTTGCCAAAGAGCAATTTCGTTGGAATGAGAACCACCTTGATTTGTTTCTCTTTTGAATACATAATATGTCACAGATTATGCAATAGTGTAGCTAGTACTTACATAAACACACTGATAGTCAGTTTTCCCCCAGAGAGCAACTTGTCTGAGATAGCTTCTTGATACAGAAACATAAGTCACGATTAACATGTCAAAAAGGTACACCAGTACATTTGGGACATATTATTCAATATCAGACCAATGTTTTAATATCTGTATCAAAGTACTATGCTAGTAGTTTTAACAAGCCACAAATTCACTGTAAATTGAGTCATATCAGACTTACTTGCTTAGCAGGCACTGTTATTCAGTACAAATTAAACAGCTTACATTTTACATACAGCTGGAGAGCTAAATAGGTTCAGGATGACAACCTTGGTCCAGGTTATAAGAGCAGTAATCTTTTTGGGATTATAACCTTAATTTCTTAATCACAAATCCAACTGCCTTACCACTACACATGCCACAACTACTGGCCCATTGTGCACAACTATGGAACTGCAGCTACTGGTGAGCCAAAGACAGCATTCACAAATCACTTGGCCCCACTTACAAGCCCCTCCCCTTTTCCTGTCTCATTGCTGTCGAATTAATCTTATCTTCAGGAGGCAAAAAGCTCAAGGAAAACAGTTTGCATGCTGCACTACCTCGATCAATCCATCACTTGAATTTTCAATGGTTCTATTGAGTAACCTCATGATTTGTAGATCAATGAAGAACTTTAGCTCATTGAAAAGGAACAGACAATTCTAATCTTCCAGCATAAAAGCTTGCTGTAATCATTTACTTACATGAGACACTGAACATATCAATATTAAAACAAGGTAATACCTTTTACTGTACAATGAAACAGTTTTTGAATGTTATGTCACAACCCTAACATGACCTGAACTAAAATATTAAGGTGAAGAAAATGGAGGATTGTAAGAACATTCCAACCATATGCCTTGTCAAAACAAGCTTCAGACCATGGCTTTTTATAAGGTGATTATATATTCACAAACCATTCAGTTATTTGTTCATGAATTCTCAGATTTAGGAAGTTCTTTTCCAGGGAAGCTTTTCTCAAGGATTTTCCAAAACATATCCTCTGTATTTGGCTGCATATTTCACAACGTCACCTTGCCCCTCCCATAGGGTGTCTATGGCCCATCACATTTTTCCACTTCCTTTCCTAACAATTTGTGCCAGCTGCAGTGGTTGCCACAGTCCAGTATTTTCTTGCATGAGTGCGCAGAGCCAGCTACTTTGGAGAAACTAGAATGAACAATTTCTCAATTTTTTTAGACAAGGTGGCTGCACAATAGGCTAGCAAGATCTATCTGTCGTCAGCCAAAGGGTATGACAATGACTGCTTTTGTCCTGTCTTTGAACACCTGTGGGATGTGTGGTGCTGCTCCTGCTGCAAGTTATTCACAATGACAATAAAAAGGATAGAATATAAAATAATACATATTTTAATCACAAAGAATGAACAAAAAAGGTTTACTTCTGTTTTTTTTTCATTTAATGCTCTTCTAAATTAGTTAATGAGTTGAGGAATTTCACTCCAAATGAATGCACTGCTGTCTTGCTGCTTCAACACTGCGCATCAGACACACACACTCTGTTGTCAGTACATGGACAGGCGTAGTTTCTTCTCCAGTGGTGTCCATGGAGGATCCATGGCCTCTAGGCTTTCTCCTAACTAAGGCCTTCAGAGATTAATACAGCTCCTTGAGTGGATGGGAATTTGAATCAGACGGTATTCAGTGTGTCAATTTGCTGCTGACTGAAATGTTAAAAAAATAACTCTCAGGACTGTGAATCTCTGGGATCAGGAGAAGATACCACTCTTTGGCTTTAACTCATAAAACATGTTAAGCTTGATGTATATATGTCTTTGTCTTACCTAGGGCTCCTTGACAGATGTCAGTTCTGGTGGCTCCTCCAACAATGAACTCTGGATTTGAACACAACTCCTAAAGACAACATTTCAATTCAGTTATAGGTATCAGTCTGTCTAGTCTATTCCATATGCATTTTCACATCCTGGTGTTTTTTCACCCTATTTGCATTGTCTTTGTATCATCTCTTATGTCATACTCAATTTCTCAGTTAACCAACCACTTGCAAGTAAAACGGACTTAATGTGCGTGCAAGCGCTCTGTGACAATTCCTCCCGAGATGTGTTCTATACCAAAATGGATTTCCCTTGATTTCACTGGATTATTACATGTTAACGTATTCATTCGTGAGCCACCGTACTATCCCCATAACTCGTTGAAGTGGAACTGAGTCTGACATCCTGCTTTTGCATGAAGGAGGGACTTAAACTGTTCATCCTGCAAGAGCTGACGCAGAGTGTAATCTTTCAGTCGAAAGACAAAAACTCGTTGTCCAACTAGATGTCCAGTTGTTGGGGGTGTGTTTGCTGTAATGTATCGTCTCAGAAAGTAACGTAGTTTAACAACGAAGTTGCAAATTTGAGGAATAAAGTGGAAGTCCCTTCTGAATTGATTCGGTGAAGAGTCATAAGGACAAGTCATAGACAACAGCAGCATACATATACACATAAAGCAAACATTTAAATTTTTAATGACATCTTTCGATCACCTTTACCAATGTAGTACAAACATGTACTTTCCTATTGTGCAAGATTTGTCCGTTAGCTTTCTGTTGGTTCAGTGCATTCATTAGTAACTTGTTAGCTATTTATTTATGGTATCAAGAAAACCGAACACGTTGAACGACGACTGATGACCAGAACACTTACTCCGGGTCTCTTCCATTGGACTCCTCTGGTTTTATACGAGCTTGGTCCGAGCTCGTTGAAGCCCAAAGACTGGGGCGCGGCTGGAAAAGTTGGATCCGAAAAGAGTCCACCTTGGCTCAAACACTGACTTCTGAGCGCCTCAAAGTCCTGGTTCATGTATTTGACCGCATTAGCGTTGGTACCAAAGCCTGCGGCCAATGCCCTCTTTTTTGCCAGAGTAGATGCAATCCCAGCCATTTCTTCCCACTAGCCGTTCCCTTCTATGTAAACCGAATTTTTTTCGCTCATAAAGTTTACATTCCCACTCCGCCCCTGACTTTCAGGCGTGGTCTGTCAGCAAGTTCTTGCTAGTTTTTTTTTTTTTTTTTTTTTGCCGTGCTTCTTGGTACAGGAAGAGAGTGATGATGCGCTTTTTTGTGCAATTGTAGTTTCAATATAGCGGGCTGTGGTAACTTATTCGGACAATTCGGCAGGTTTTATTATCAGTATTCTTACTTTTCATATTAAATGCTGCTCAGGAAGTCAGTTTCAAACATGCTTCAAACTTTTTGCTACACCACTGCCAAGTTTTTAAAATTAAAAACATGCAAAATACTATCGACATGTTGAATTCTGCACTGTCCAGTTTGCGGAGGAAAAGTCAAATCCACCGGGGTGTGGAATATAGGCTACATGTTTTCAGTCACTCACCCAAAACCGAAGCTTCGTTTGAGTCTCGGACATGGATTTCACAAAAACATCATATTATAAGATACAACAATGCCTGCCATATAACTGTACACGCCGTTAGCGTGTATATATGGTAAATTAAATTGACCAGCCAAAATAATACAGAGTTATCGGTCAGAAATAGGCGTCAAATATGTTTCGAACAATTGCATGCAAGTAAATCTGAGGGATATTCAGTGCACAGTTTTTGGTGATGAATGTCTTAAAATAGCGCGATGTATACAAAATACATGTAGTGATGGCCATCATTCAGTCTGCTTTGTCTCTCATGAATCACTCTTTAGTCCGTGAGTAATTCCATCTTTGTCTGACGTGAAGGTCCACTGCGTTTTCTGCGCTGAGCAGCCTTTACACACCCTGGCAGTGCGCACCGCTCAGGACGCAATTGTCCATTTCCTCAGCTAGTAAAAACTAGATAACATTACCTGGATGTGCAGTTTCAGCGCTCTGTGTGTTTCTTGTCAACACAGCGAATGATTTATTTGTTTGCACTGTGTTTGCCTGTGTTGACTGGGATTATCAACCTGTCTCCTGGCTTATCTATCATCGCTCTTTGGTTGTGTCTAACAGCCCACTGGCACTACTGTATTGCATCAGAGGTCCCCTGTCACTGTAGAACGTTGACATATCATGGGTGTGTCTGAACAGTGGTCACAATGTGCCTGCTCTCTCTCTCTCTCTCTCACACACACACACACCTGACTTAAGTGCTGTCCCTTGGGGCCATGCAATTATCGTGGTAGGAGTGCGTCCCTATCAAGAGGCAACACAAAGAGAGAGGACACACACCTTTGCCACTTCAAAATTGTAGCTCACCAGCACTCCCATGTGTAAGCATTATTCCAGCCTGTCTTTGTGACCATTTGACTCCTTGTTCTATTGCTTTTTAAAAGTGTTATTGCCAGCATTGAGTGACTTTATTAAACCCTGTAATTGCCAGCTGCCATTACATCTATTGATATTTGCTTGTGATCACAGCTACTGCTTGTTGTCATTGTTTGTGCAGTAGCATAACCTCCCATCCTGCTGAGCAGGGTTAGCTTTAAGCTCCTTGCAGATCCTGAGCCCTGTCGCACCATCAGTCTCATTATAACAGCACTAAAATTTGAACCAAACGCTGCAGGAGCCAGACTACATGCCTTTGTGTTAAATTGGCACAGTGCCCTCCCTAGAAGGAAGATTCACTGCATGCAGTACATAGCCCGTTGAGGTGTGACTGTACCAGCAGAGTTCGGTCTGTCAGTTGCAAAGCACACACACCCGTATTTGTTCCATTTCACTCACAGCAATGGTTTTAATGTCGGTACAGATACATGTATTCATCTCATGGTGAGGTGTGCTGGTTTTTGTCTTGTAGCCGATCATTACTGCAGTAGGCCTACCACTGCAGCAGAAAGAGCCCGCACTATGTTCCATTGGTGTTTCCATTTGCCCAGGTGTGGTCATGCAGTCAGATTATGCATCTGGGCCTCACCTGTCTTGCTGCCAGTGCTGCTTTTTAAGATTCCCCTTGGTGCTCTAATGGAATTAGTTATGAACCACACTGACCATTATTACTGCAATTTCCATCAGTTTGATACATTGTGTTTATTAAAAATCATCCTTTGGCATCCATGTTAGAGGGAAGCAACTATTAATTAAATGCAATGAAAATGAAATGCCTTCAATCAGCATAATACTGCTGTTCTCAATACTGCTGTACCACGACACTATGACATTACATAAAAACACCATGGCTCTGTCATTACCATAGTGCAAGACCTACAATGAATTGAATGCACCCAATCTTTTGTATTTCCAGTGAAATGAACATTGAAGTCGAGTGGACTGAGGTCTATTTATTGATTAAAAACTTGCCAAGTTTAGGATTCTGCAATGTTTTGGGATGGGTCTTTCCTCAGGAACTTTTTATAATTGTATTGGGCTGTGCTGTTTACTTTCACTAAAACAAAGATAATTTACTGCAGTAAAACATGGTTCATACTTACGGATAATACAAGAATTATCACATGATGCTTTTCTTTATTCTAACATCCATAGGGTGCGTAGAGAAATTAAAAATTTAAAATGTCATTGAGTTTGGTTTAAAAGAGAATACAAGCATAACCTGGACAAGGTTTGAGCCCTAAGGCAAAACTGCTTCTGTGTTGCTGCAAGTGCCTGTATGTATTAAGTTTAATCATGTAAAAGTCATGTAAAAGATTCCACTTAAATGCCTGTGTTTTTTAAAGTTGGTATCTGCCCCATTGAACATCAAGCCAGTAGTGACATTTAAACGGAAGTCTCCTTTGGTGAGATGGAAGCATATTAGTTTAAAAAGGTATTTGTTCTCTGTTATTTGAACCCTTCAGAAATGGAACTAAATATGTCTATCCAAGACATGCTAGAGGATACATTAAATGCAAATAATAAATCAATGTAAAACATATATCTTTGCAATGGTTATGGATGTTTCAGTGGCTCAGCAGACATTCATTCATCAACATCAATACTCTTACTTTGGAGCAGAAATGCAGGGGCTTTGATTGTTGCACATACTTGATATAGGAGCATATAAGACAGAAAACATGCAATGCCACCGTTCATGCATTTTACTCAAAAACACTTCTATTAATACTCACTTTCAAATATTAATTAATCTGTACACATTTTAAGTGTCTGGTGAAAATACGTCACACTTGCTTTGGATATGCTATGTATCTTCCATTGTGATTCAGACAACCACTGTGCCAAAACAATACAGT
Source organism: Megalops atlanticus (assembly GCA_019176425.1). Lineage (NCBI taxonomy): Eukaryota > Metazoa > Chordata > Actinopteri > Elopiformes > Megalopidae > Megalops > Megalops atlanticus. The sequence continues at coordinate 72,515,044 of CM032875.1, read as the reverse complement.
ATGGCTATTAATAAACTGGTAGCATATTTCTACCAGTAGTGGGCACTGCAAGCATGACTGGAAAACAGCTGGGTAAAGCGAACATTTTTCTCCCAGGCCATTCTAAGTAGTTGTAGCAGTTATTATTTGTCTTATGAAGTGAAGAAACGTAGACCCAAAAGTTGGCAGTCTCAACTTTTGAATTTTTTTGGGACTTAATGACCTATACTTTCTCCAGAGTTTCTCTCGAGGCCTTGCAAAGATACTTATTTGTAGATATTAGAAAAGCAAGTTCCTGAGGCAAGTAGGGCCCAATGAGTTTTGTTGTGTAATGCATATAACAAATAGAAATAAAATAAATGCTTTTGAACAAGCTGCATTTGTTTCTGTAAGATAAATATATTACTAAGACTCCTCAAGGCCTTCTGAAGGCCTTCATGCTTTTCACAAAGGTCTTCTGAAATATGAATTAAGAATATTTGTTAAAGGAGGTTTATGAGGCATACCAAATATAACCACCCACTCTGAAGTAATTATTTGTCCAAACACCTTTACTCTGGTACGGAGCAGGCACCAGTTATTTTTCTCTGGTACCACCCTTTACATGAGCTGATGTTGGTGCCGTGTGGAAAATGCATGTATTGTTGTAACAGCTGTATCTGCTGTCCACTTGAGGCAGTCTTTGCCTATTTTAAACAGAGCAAGAGCAAGGGTGGGGATGAAGTTTCAGCTGGATACAAGTACTGTGTGCCACACTACTCTTGTGACATGAGCTTCCACTGTCTAGTTATAATAGTCAGCACTTCTTATGGCACACTCTGATATTTGTGTATTCTTCACAATGTCTGGCAACTATTTACCAGTAAAAACCCAGGAAATTTTCACAACACAGAAGTAAATGTAATATGGTGCGATTTGAGTAATATCCAAGAAATGACGTATTACTTTTTCATATTATGCTGATTGTACCATATTAGCCACATTTTCACCTGTGTATCATGCTACACTGTAAAGCAGGCAGAGGTTGTTGCACCTTGTTGTCTTTAGCCAACTGAGGGACATTCAAACTAATGTGATGTGTTTTCTTGCAAAGTAAATTTTGGGTTAGCACATAATGTAAATACAAGTTTTAGATGACCCACCCTGGATTTGGGAGAGACCCAGAAACACCTTAATTAGCTACTGAAGATAGAACCTTGACATTGACCACATGCCACAATGGCACCTTATTCACACTCCTGCATATAGCTTATAATGCAGTTATATTTAAATATTAATTCTGAAATACAGGAGTATGAGCTGTGGAAATATGATATCCATGCTTTTAATAACTTAACATAAAGTAATAATAACTTATAAGAAATAACACAATTATCTTTTCTGTTCCTAATTAATGATTTGTAGCCTTTGATGGACAGCTTGTATATGCTATGTCACCTTTTGTCAAAATTCTCACTAATAAGTCATAGTGGGGGTGTGCTTTATGACAAATATAGAATCAACAAATACGGTCACACCTGTGTGATTAGCCGTTTAGGGCGTATGCTAACACCGGTGCGATTAGAACATGAGATTGTAGCTAATTTTGTCTTTGAGGAAACAGTGATTGAACATTAAAAATATAGCAAATGCAGCGGTGAAAACTATATGAGAAGCTTAATAACGCTAATGAAAACATAACGAATCATATGACGTAACACGTGCGCTACATAGCATAAAATAATTTACGTGCGAAAGGGTCAAGTTTGACCATTCATCATCAAATACATTCAAATCAAAATTAAAATGGCAAATCTGTAAATCTATACTATATACTGTACCTGACATTTTGACTTTACAACTGATTCAACTACCTGAGTATGGTATCAAGCCAAAGGAATGAGAATACCCTAGTCTCAGAGAGTAAATGTATGTCAAAAATGAAGAAATGCATTCTGTATTCAACATTTAGTGAATCCACTAAACTCACTAAGCATGCATATCAATTTCAGTCACCATTTACCTTAAATGATAATGATGTTCATGGTCATAAATACCACTTATGTGTGCGATGCTGTTTTAGTGCAGTCAATATGTGATCTTGAACAAGACATGGAAAATCTACCCCAGCCTCCAAATACACAAAGTTCTTGAAATAATGACAAAGCTGTGCAAATTTCTGACACACACAACATAACCACAAATCATGACAAACCTGACAGCACACTATTCACCAGAATCTCCGAACATACCTGGATCCACTTCACAGATATGCACGAGTCCTGGTCTTTGGCCATCATTCTGAATAATCCCTCTCCCCAGCAATCCTTTGAGAGGCAGCTGGGAATATTCTGTGGGACAACAAAAAAAAAAACCCAGAAAAAGTGTTTGTTTGGGTATCCCAAGAGTTCATAATTCTTTCTTGTAAGGCCCATTTACTTGTACACTTTCTAAAATATTTAAATTTTATCCATGGATTTGTAAAATACATCAGAAATTTATGCTGTTATCCAAAAGCATAAGAATCTATCTTTGCTTAACATTGTACCCTGTCCATAATAATACTAATTTTATTTTATTTTATTTTTCATGCATCAATAAAACTGTTTACACTCGCTCCAGTTCAACCTGAAAAATGAAAAAAATAATTCCAGATCTGCAGGCCTTTCTAAGGTCAAGCTCACAAAGTGATTGTCATCGCATAGATTAATTAAGAATGATTCAATTATAAATCTACTTTTTCCAAAATAGCATAAACAAACTAAAAGGAAAGGGACCCCTGGATGTGAAATTCAGTTACATTAAATAGCTTTCTGAATGACTGACTCACCTCCCTCTTTGGGGAAACACACAGGACACACACGGCCCAGACAGCACAGTGTCAGAAACTGGATATTGTTAATGTTCCCTCCCTTTTGTAGTGAGGTGGCTGCACTTTGTCATGTAACACCTGAGGAGCGGGTGCAGGTGAGCTGCAAGCTAAACTCTGCAGGTTTGCCTTTGATCGTGGCTGGGTTATACGATAGGCATGGAAGGCAATACATGACCTGCTGACTCTGTTCCAGGTTTGGGGAGATCACTAAAACAGTTTGTAGAATTTATTTAAATGTCAATGCGTCAATGCTGATGGCCTGCATTTTCTCCAATGTACGTGTACTATGACTTAATTCAATGAACCAGAATCCTAGTTTTATTAGGATGCTTTTATCCATTATATTGTACTGTATCTAGGTTTGTGTGTCACACAGGCTAGTGTCTAATGCAGTTCATATATGACTGAGCCACTCTAAATTATTTAAACTTGAATGATGAATATGACAGATGGAATTTTAAATGGAATAAATGTGTGAAACCAGAACTCAATCAACCTGGACAAAGGTTAACATCTATTTAATTTGGCAGGCTCAAGACAACATTACTAAACTTCAGTGAAAAAGGTTTAAGAAGACTGTTACATGGCATCACTTGATGCATTTCTGTGCTGTTCTGCTAGCATAGAAGAGACTGAAATGGAGACGGGGGATATAAGGTGTGGCCACCTCTACCTGTGGCTTGGGTGCTCTCAGGTGCACCTGACTCCACTCCTCCCCCTTTCCTACTGCTGACAAACCCTTCATAAGCAAACGCTGGTTCCACCTCGCACCACATAAGAAGTCAACACTGCCAACACACACACACACAGTCCAGGTGCTACCATGTCGAATATTGCGCACCATCTGGCCAGAAGAAAGGCCTGGGACGAGGGGCTGGGCAGCAACGAAAAAGCCATTCCTTTCAACAAGCAGGACTATCAGTCCCTACGGAGCCAGTGCCTGCAGAACCGGACCCTCTTCTGTGATGAGACCTTCCCCGCAGATTCGAACTCCCTCGGGTACAACGAGCTGGGCCGCTACTCATCCAAAACCCGAGGGATGGTGTGGAAAAGACCCACGGTAAGGGGCTGCTTCTTCACTCAGGGTGTGAATGCTGATGTAACTGCAAACAGAGGGAGACAATGGCAGGTTTCCAGAATGCAGCATATCTCTTTATCTGTCTTGACTTGATTGAGGATGTATCTCCTTTAGCGGGTTACATTGGAAGGCACGTAGGAATTCAAACTGCACTATTTTAATCTTTAATCCGGTACCTGATAATCTGCTATTTATTATTCCACCCGTGCCTGTGTGTGCTTTGACTCCACCTACCTGGTGCCCTGGTTCAGGTTTCAAACACTGATTAACATTAACTTGCCCTGGGGTGACAGTGAACAAAGGCACTGCTGGCCTCTGTGACAATGCTGCATGTGCTTTGCACTGTAGTTGTTCCCTGAGGATGCAAATTAATGCAGCTTTGTCTGCTCTGGTTTATCTTCCTTCAAACAATTGAAGATGACAACTCAATCTGTCTTGGCAGGAAAAAGAAAGAATAACAATATGATATGAATCGTATCATAAGCAAGTCCCATGGAAAAATTAATCATGATGTTAAATCCTTCTTATATTAATCTTGATTGAGGAAATATACAATAGCATTTGGAGCAAACCATTATGTTAAAGGGAGAAATACAGGAGGAGTACTCTGGTTGGTTGACAGGCATGGTATGGAAAACTGATTGATTGTTCAGTGCATAAAAGATTTCTTGCCGGTCCTCTGTGGGACATTTTGAAAAATTTCAGTATTTTACATTCCACTTCATAATTAAAAAGATATATCTGATGGAGCTGAGTGTAAAACTGTTGGTTGCTTTCTGGGAAAAAGTTAAGTATTTCAAAATGAACCCCAGCTAGTGTTCACTTGGACACACAAAGCACCTCAGTCTATGGTGCCATCAAGGCTAATTTATACATTTTCAGTAGGTTATGTGATACTTTCCTTGGGTTACATTTTCTCATACAACACACACAGTGAGAATTCTCCCATCCTTCCCTCATGGATAGCATAGATTTGACTTACAGAGGGTTCTACCCCTTCATGTATGTTTAATCTCTACAGGAGCTGTGCTCGAATCCTCAGTTCATTGTTGGTGGAGCCAAAAGAACAGATATCTGCCAAGGAGCCCTGGGTAAGATGATTCCCCAGAGCACAAAAAGATGTAGTTCCAGTGAGATAATAAATAAACTGAATAAAGTTAATGCTAACAAGTTAGCAAGGTGGCATGGATGGTCTGATGGGATAGTTCTGCTTTGATCAATTTTCAGATTCTCATAATGGTTTGATTTAGGGAAAAAATATAATGTATGAAAAATTAATTTAATTAATTTTGAAAAATCTGCTCTAACATGTCAGCTGGCATAGGTGTCCAAAATAAAAACTGAACTTACATACTGAATACATTCTGGAGATTTCAAAACACAACAGTATGCGGCCAGCAACTAATTAGAACAAGACAAAAAAAGTGTTCTTATTGATCTTTCTGAATGAGCTACGCAGTTTTGTTGTAAGAATACTGCTTTTGTCTAACAATGCTTTTGTCCCAGTACTTATGAAATATTCTGTATGCTATGCTTTTTACATAATTAACAAATTTTTGTTTGATGGATAAATATAGTAAATGCAAACCCCTGCACTAACATCTTCCCATCTAATAAGTAACACATCACATGTAGAATAAAATGTGAAGAAAGTTATAAATTTAAAGATAAATCAGCTGTGATAGAAATTGATAGTGTATTGAGTGACAAACAAGTGCAAGACAGGGTTAGTAGACTACATCCTGTTTTATTATTTGAAGACGGACAGTCATGACTGCTGAATGTGTTGCTGGGGAGACTGTTGCTGTAGTGACCTGTTCTACTGCCACATCTGGTTTGTTGTGTTGAAAAGAGGAGATCTCAGGGGAGAGACTGCTGTTGTATCATTGAGTGTGGTGCTTCACGTTGGTGCAGTACAAACCAAGAAAAAAAAAAAACAGCAAGTCAAAACACTTGTAACAATCACACACATACTTGCACTGAAAGGTAGAATTTTGCTCAATCAGTGGTGACAATCTGGTGGGTGTGGCAGGAGCTTGTGATTGTGAACACAGGGTGGGGTTTCTTGAAAAAAGCTAAATGTGTTAGCAGCACACTGTTCACATATGATCACAAGCTGTCGTTCACACAGAGAGAGTCTGACTATAAGGTACACAACAACAGAATTGCAACCTTTTGTTGGACACATTCAGCATGTTGTAAAAAATATTGAAAGTTTGTCTGGGCAGAAACGTAGCTGCAACAAACATAGGCACACTTATCTGCAAACTAAACACACACACCAACCCAAACACAGTGCACACACACACCTATGTTTGTACTGCACAGTGATTCAATATACAGCAATTAGGTACAGTATTATTCCACACTTTCATTCTTTAATAATGTCTTCATTCAGTAGTGCCTGCCTGTTCCCAGAGACATTGTTGGTCACAATGCCTTTAAATCACTGTAATGTTGTCTCATGAGCTCCATGTTAAATATAAACCACCCTAAACTTACACATTATGGGGTGCATTGTAGGAGTGTACCGCTCTGTGCTGGACACCAGGTAAACTTGTCTCTGATTGGATGTGAAAATAGGGTATGCCTGGGAGTATCCAGTTCTGTACTGGCACACATTACAGGGAATTCCTCACGGTTCCACTGATCCCTCTGTGATGCACCCTTTTTCCAGCTGTGTGCACGTACGCTGTCCTACCTATATTCCATCCCCCAATAGCACTCAAAACTGTGGCAAAAAACTAAACTTCACTCTAAAATGATTTATTTCTTTATTTACTAACCTGGCTACATTTCTATAAATGTAAAAATGTATGGCTTCACAAAATATGCCAAAATTGCCTAAATGTAAAAGTAATGCTAATTGCAAATGGGTAAACATGAAAAGAACCACCAAACATAAAGCAAGCACTGAACTTAAAATGATATGTTACCTCAGTTAACAAAAATGGCATGGGATATGTTTAACAATGAGCTATGTACTTAACCCTAGATGATGTTGTCCACTAAAGAAATAATTCTACCTAGTTTTAAACATTTTGTATCATGTACATTCATGTTAAATGCTGGTGCTGGAAAACAGAAAGGGCTTCGGTTCCTGATTAACAGTTTGAATCCTCACTCCTCAACTCTGAATGCCCATGCAGGTGACTGCTGGTTGCTGGCTGCCATTGCCTCCCTAACTTTAGATGAGGACATCCTGGCCCGTGTGGTCCCACCTGGACAGAGCTTTCAGGAGAACTATGCTGGGATCTTTCACTTTCAGGTGAGAGGATATTTAAGCAGGAAATGGCAAAGGTAAAGATCACCATATGAAGGACAGCACAAGGCCACTGTCTTCGTGACTTTCTGTATCCCACAGTTCTGGCAGTTTGGTGAGTGGGTGGATGTAGTCATTGACGACAGGCTGCCCACCAAAGACGGGAAGCTGCTGTTTGTCCACTCAGCCGAGGGCTCAGAGTTTTGGAGCGCCTTGCTGGAGAAGGCCTATGCCAAGTGGGTAGAAGGAACTTGGAGTCTTGCTGAAGGATGCCTGCATGTTAACTGACCCTCTCTTTGTACCTCTTTCTTTCTATTCCTGCCTTCAAAAGTATAATGCAGTGCTTGATGCACATATTATACAGAATGGGTAGTTCTGTGAGGTATTTTCACATTGAAAGATATCCTTGTAAGCTGTTTGGTCCACACTGGTTAGACATCTCCAGCAAAGTTTAAAAATACTTGCAGGTGATGCCCATCTTGCTGTGTGTAACAGCAAATGTGAAAGTGTGGTCTTCTTGCCTGTGAAATCTTTCCCTGGGCCTGCTATTCCCTTGCAGGGTGAATGGCTGCTATGAGGCTTTGTCTGGGGGCTCCACCACAGAAGGGTTTGAGGACTTCACTGGGGGGATCTCAGAGATGTATGAGCTGAACAAGGCCCCCCCATACCTTTTCAAAATCATCCGGAAGGCCCTAGGCCTGGGGTCTCTCCTGGGCTGCTCCATTGATGTGAGTGCATGCCATGTGTCATTGCCAAGTCATTGCTCTTGAGCCAAAAGCAGAGGTGGTACCACCAGTATCTGGACAAAATCCCAGTCTGGAATGATTTGGTTAATAGGGTGTGTACAGTAGCTCTGATTCAGCCAAGCCTCATTGTTGACTGACAAATCAGGATGTTTTTACACATACAATACCATCCATTAATTGAGAGCACAGCAAAGAAGGGACTTTGCTTTTTATTTATAGCATTACTTCAAAGAAATACAAAATGAGAAATAACCACTTAAAAAGGAGGAGTTAGTGCCAGTACCATAAGCAGTAGCATAATCATTTTGTCTCCATCATGTTTATGTTTTGGTTCTTACTCTACCAACTGCTTGAAACAGACAGCTGTAAATATTACACATTAACAAAAAAATCTGAAAGCACTACTGTGTCATGCATCATTGACAGCTGGAATACAATGTTGAAGTGAGGGACAGTTGGAACTGTGATGTAGCTAGGATGGGTCCAGGGTCAGGTAGACCTGTGGAAATTCAACAAATACACCAAAAAACTGCCTTCCTGCATGGCCTTTTTCATTAATGTATGCTACACCTTTACCTAAACAAAGACAACAAGGCAGAAAATGCTAATATGGCTCTTCCAATTTCACAGACTAATCAATACCCAGTTTTAATGGTTTCTGTATTATGACACTTGTTTCCTGGTTGCTATACACTTGCTGCTATACATTTACATTTACATTTACATTTAGGTCATTTGGCAGACGTATACATTTTTGTAGCTGTCTGTGTAAAAAAACACAAGGTCAACTTGCTCTTAAAAGTTGCCATTATGGGAATTTTCCACTTTCAACCTTACAATTGGCAAATCATTTTCAGCAAACAGTTTTTGTGGTTTTTTATCCTCTAATCTAATCTTATCACAACAGGGCATGAGTACATATCTGTTTATAACTCGGGTATAATTTCAAATAAAGAATTCACACCCTTATACAGTCATATTGCTTCTAAGCCAGTTTTTTGTTTGTTTGCTTTCATTTGTTCCAAGCAAACACAAGATTATCTGGAGTCTCCACACCTTTAGCTAATCTAATTTAGATCAAAGTAATACATATTTAAATGAATGTTGCAGATTTTTTGAAACTCCCACTTCCTCTTCATTTTTAATTGAGCAGAACCACCTCAGTGTAGTTTGCATTCCAAAAATAGCTAAACAGACAAAATTGGTTATGCTGATGGCCGTACATTATTGTCTGTATTGCAATATTAAAAGGAAAGTCAGAGTAAATGTTGTGTGCATTAAAATTGGAAGGGGGAATGTCTGAAGACATAGGGGATACACAGTTACTTAGCTGAGCATTCCGCCAATGAAGAGTTTATGATTACTGATTCGCATCTGATTATTTACCATCAGTGACAATATGAAAGCCTGAAGGATGGTTTGCCTTCTGTGGAGATGTTTTCTGAGTTGACAGAAACTTCTAAGCTCCAGACATAAGCCTACTGGAAATTTCATCCTATTCTTCATGACAGTGGTGCTCTGAATGATAGCTATAGTATTTCATGTAGATCACCAGTGTGTATGGGATGCTGAAATAGATTGTTGTGCCATTCTGTGCAGATCACAAGTGCATATGAGACGGAGGCAATCACTCAGCAGAAGCTGGTGAAGGGACATGCCTACTCTCTCACTGGGGCTGAAGAGGTAGGACACCCCGCAGACCTTCTGAATCTGAATGATTATGTATACAAATGCCAAATGGTTGTTCATTTCAATTCTTCAGCCATTTTGTAAAAATATGGAAAAAGTGTACATCCATGTGTTATACACTAGCACTTCCTTTTGATGCTTTCCTTTTTGAAAACAATGATTTTTGAATTGGAACTTTGGTATGACAAATGCAAGCTTCACAAAGCAGAAAGTGCAAAAATATGTCTAAAATTAATCCATGTCTGGATATGAATGTAATCACAATAACAACTTTGATTTTCTTTTTGGCTCAAATTCTCTTTTTGTTTGTGGATTCCTGCAAACAGTCACAATAATAGCCAGATTTTAAGACCAATTATTTACATTTTGAGTCTGGGATTGTATTTTTGAATAGCAAACTTGATGCATTCTGTTTATAGCATACACCCTCTTTGGTCAGTTCCTGCTTTATGATACTTCATGGTCAAATTTTCGTTCAGCAGGTATTTCGTTTCTGAAGTGAAAGGCAACATAGTAAACCATTAGTTGAAGACAGGGCAAGTACTTGTAGCTGTAATTCATATTTGCTGAAATAGCTAGAGAGGTGACATAACAGGCATGACAGAGAGCTGTCTGGTCTGTCCGTTAGGTGCACCTGCATGGCACCCCAGTGCAGCTGGTGCGTATCAGGAACCCCTGGGGCCAGGTGGAGTGGACCGGACCCTGGAGTGACGAGTGAGTGAATCCCCAAATCAAACCCTCCAACCATGCTGCCATTGTGAAAGGGAATGTCCACAAATGCCCTGTCCTCTCACCAGCTCAAGGGAATGGGATCTCGTCCTCCCGGAGGAGAAGGCAAAGCTGGACCATTCAGCCGACGATGGAGAATTCTGGTGAGACCCTGCCTCAGTTGTCTGTGACTCAGGGACCACAGCTGTGCAATCTGCTCAGCCTTGGCAGGTAGTCAGACTGAGAACACCTGTTTATTTCTGGTGTGGGATAGTAGGTCAAAGAGGAGAGGTGTCTAGTTGGTTTTTCATTTGTTTGTTTGCTGGACACTTATTGGAGCGCACTTCCTCATGCCCCTCAGGATGGCCTACACAGACTTTATCAGGCAGTACTCCAGACTGGAGATCTGTAATCTGACCCCGGACACCCTGACCAGCAATGAAGTTGGCCGCTGGAACCACTACCAATTTCAGGGAATGTGGAGGGTGGGCTCCACTGCTGGGGGCTGTAGGAATAACCCAGGTACAGATACCTACTTGCTACACGTTGATATGACGTTTTGAATGTCCGTGTCAGAGTTTGTTCAATCCTGGGTCTGGCGGGCCACCATCAAGCAGGATGTGATACTGTGTGAACATCACATGACAGTTTGAGGAAAGAGGAATGGAATCAAAAACACACTAGGAGAAGAATGACTTCCAGAGGAGACAAGTACTACAGTATACCCACCTGAGACCCAAAGCTACTGTGGGAAAGCATTGGACTAAACATTTGGCACCACTATAAATGATCTAACTAGCAAACACCTGTGCCCCCTTCCCTCGAGCAGCCACTTTCTGCTCCAACCCCCAGTTTGTCATCAAGCTGGAGGATGTGGACGATGACCCCCATGATGGGGAGGATGGCTGCACCTTCCTTGTGGGTCTCATGCAGAAGGATGGACGCAAGGAGAGGCGTTTCGGCCGGGACCTTAACACCATTGGCTTTGCCATATATGAGGTGTGGTAATCTGAAGCTCACTCAGCTCTGTTGTTTCAACATAGCTTTAGCTGTGGTTGAAAATAGGCTGCAGATGATAATTCACACCTTGTTTTTTCTGATTTTGTCTTCCAGGTGCCAGATGAGGTATGTCAGTATGGCAATATTTGCTCCTTACCCATAATGGTAAAATCTGGATCACACAGGAAGCTGAAATGTGAAATAAAATTTCTAGCCTTAGGCTGCAGTGTAGCATAGTGGTTAAGGTGCAGGACTCATAACTGAAAGGTTGTTAGTTCAATTCCCCACCTCAGTGAATATCCAGCTGTATAAATGGATAACTGTCAGGGCTCAGGCAGGGACTCAGGCGCAGACAGAAAGGCAGGGTGCAAAACGAGGTTTATTGAGTCCGAAAGACATAATCCAGAGGCAAAGTCAAAAACAGGCAAGGTCAGAGATCCAGATAACACAGCGAACAAAACCAAAAACAGATCCAAAAATCGAAGTCACGAAAACGGGCAGAGAAACAGAAAAACCAGCAAACAAGAGAAAAGGCACGTAATGAAAGCTAATCAATGACGAACTAGTAACAAGACAAGACACAAGCGGGGAATATATAGGGCGGGACTAATGAGGTGATGCGATGCAGGTGCGCAGGCAGGCAGGTAACCAGGTGGGTGGAGACAGGGCGGAGGGCAGGGCAGGGCTGGAACACAGGGAAAAAAAACAGAATCACATGCCACGAAAACAAAGAAAAAACCCAGCTAAGATGTCGGGGCAGTGACAATAACATTGTAAAAAAAAAAAAAAAAAAACTGCAACTGATGTAAGTCACTCTGGATAAGAGCATTGGCTAAATGCCAATAATGGAATGTAAAAATTATTTGAGATGATGTCTGGAATTGGTGATGGTGTATTTACTTCCAGAGGCAAGATATGGAGGGTTATTATGGTGCCCTGAATTTTTTAAATCATAAAAAAAAATCAATCCAACACTAACATGCTGTTATGTTCTTCTCTCTTCTTGAAACCCTCCATTTATTTATATTAGCAAGCTATATAACTAGCTCAACAATGAAGCAGTAAGTAAGATGCACCTAGTGAGATTGCAGCAATTCAGGTGTGTGGTCCCTGTTACAGTACAAGGGCCGCACCAACATCCACCTGGGTCCGGATGTCCTCCTGAGGCAGCGGGCGGTGGCCATGAGCAGCACCTTCATTAATCTGCGTGAGATCTGCAACCGCTTCAAGCTGCCGCCCGGGGAGTACGTCATCATCCCCTCCACCTTCGAGCCGCACAAGAAGGGCAGCTTCCTCCTCCGCGTCTTCTCTGAGAAGGAGGCCTCCACCAGGTGGGAGAATTCCTGATGGGGATGCTGTGGATCCCTGCTGTTACCTGATCTCTGCAGCCGCTCTCATTTCTTAAGCATCCTTGTCCTACACACTTCACAAAGAAAAAAATACACTTTAAACATAAAATCCAGAATATGAGGAATACAAATTATAATATTCCTCAATAGGTAAAATATATGTTATCACAAGTGTACATATACAATTATATCCATGTATTTTTAGAATACATTGTAATATATTTATTGCAAGTACATACAGCATGCATTTTAAAATATATTCTACAAGCGGCAATGATCTGTACATATTTGTAAATATATGCAGCATCATTTATTTAAACATTGATCAATCAATAGTTCCTTATGTTTTTGATATATTTTATCAAGTATAACAAATTATACTTGGCCCTTATGGAGCATTCTGTAGGGGAAAACTGGGGCCTATTCACAAGAAACAAGGTGAATTATCAGCACTTACGTTTTAGAGCCATCATCTTCTATAAGTGGCAGGAGAGATACAGTGCATTTTTTAATTCACTTTCATTCAATGTTATTTTTCATGAAAGATTTCATTTTTGAATATGTAATAAAGTATTTTTGTTCACTGTAGCCCCATGGAAGAGGACATCAATGCAGAGGTGGAAGAGGTAAAAATTTCCAAATGTAATCAGTGCTGGCAGTGCTGGGACCCTATGCACTTTTGTTGATAATTTTTATGTTTGCTGAAATCTGACCTGCAGAACATACTTCAAATATTTTAGCCACACCTGCATTTCTAGGCAGTCTTACAATGCTTTCTAGTGCTAAGTACAAGCAGTAGTATTGTGCTCTGATCATTTAAATATCACCCCTTTAACATATTGTCAGCATGGAATCACAGAGGGCGATGTGGATCCCCATTTCAAACACCTGTTCATGCAGATTTCTGGAAATGTAAGTATTTTCATTTAAATGTATTTAAATTGTAAAGATCATTTAGCACTATGTTTATGTGAAAATGGGTGGAAATGCATGATGGCAAGATGTATTGTGGTTCTATTAAAAATCTCAAAGCAAATAAGGCTTTATTTAAATGAATCACAAACAAAATATAAGCCTAGCGTTTTACATTTTTACCTTTACAGGATTCAGAAGTGTCAGCACCTGAACTTGTTCAAATTTTGAACAGAGTGCTTTCTCAAAGTAAGACTTATGGCTTATCATGATCTGATTATTCTGTGTTTAAAGTTTTGAAGATGTGCGTATTCAAATAAATGCAGAGGCCTAACGGGTTTCCCACTATCTTTCCAGGAACTGACATCAAGTCAGATGGCTTTAGCCTTGAGACCTGTCGCCACATTATCAGTCTTTTAGATGTATCCTTTTCTATAAACTATTACCTTTACACCTCCATGTCAAAATGCCTTGTAGTCTTACACATTGCCACTCTTATGAAGACTGGTCCATTTCAGAATTTGCAGGGTTGAACAAAATGTATCTGTTATGAAATGACCTCTAGTGGCCAGCTGAATGTATGGAATTACATAATATCTTTAACAAAGATGTAATACATTTTCACTGTTCTTCGCGTTAGTGTACACTATATTAAATCTAACAAAAAGCGTAAAAATTAAGGGCATTCATGTTTTTATGTTCTTTGATGAGGTTGTCTTGTGGAAAAACTTCACAGTCAACTGAATTTAGTGCTGAAAAATGGGCCTTGACTGTAGACAGTGTGACGGAAGTGGAAAACTGGGCCTGGTTGAGTTCCATGTTCTGTGGATGAAGATTCAGAAATACCTGGTATGAACTGGAATGGGGATCATGTTGCATACCATTTGGTACACTTCATAATACCACAATACATCTAATTATATTTTGCTTAAGTTTGAACAAATATTGATAAACACTGCTTTGTTATCCTCCAGGAAGTGTTCAAGAAGCATGACTCTGATGGTTCTGGTACCATGAGTAGCCATGAGATGAGGGAAGCTCTTACTGAAGCAGGTAAATCCGTATGTGATGAAATATAGTTTTGATGTATTTATGTAACAACAAGTTCACTTTCATTTCAGATTTTTTTTGCTATCAGTCTGTTTCACGTGACAGTACCATATGATTTAGGGTTAGTCTGCTCAAAGCACAGAGAAGACTGAACAATTGGCTAATGGAGATATATTGACAATAAGCACTATGCATTTTACAGAAGGGTGTAAGCCTTTGTGTTAATGTTTGCCATTTCTCAGGGTTCCAGCTGAACAGTGCTGTGCTGCAGGTGATAGTGGCCCGCTACGCTGATCCCTCTTATGCCATAGACTTTGACTGCTTTGTGGGCTGCCTGATCCGATTAGAGATGCTTTTCAGTAAGTCTTATCTCCTTCAGGGACATATTTATGCATTTGGGGTCACCAATTTAATGTTATTGTCATATTCCACATGGGGGCAGCAATGCATCGGATAGATATAATGGAAGGGCTTACAGCTTGATGTTGTTTTTGTTAGGGAAGATCTAAATGCACATAGTTTTCATAAAGGAAGCAGATTAGTATGTGCAATTCTGCATTCTGAATGAAAACAGAATGAAAGTATAGCTTCAAGAAAAAACAAGACCGTTACGGACCTATTATTATTAACAACAACAGCAATAATTTTGTTGTTGTTGAACCAGTCTTAGATTAGTTTGGTTTAGGCCTGCATTGGTCTATGTTATTTGCAAAGGTCATGAATACAGTACCTCTCCACCTGGGCTGAATGTTTGATCCTTCTGAAACAGTTCCAGAGGCCATCCCATTTCTCCAGTAAATCTTTCAGCAAATAGCACATGCATTGATTAGCATACCTTTTTTAATTTTAGGTGTAGAGACATATCGTAAATAGTTTGTTATACTTACGCTTAATGGACCAGGTTAGTTATATAAGTTGTACCATGTCCTGTTTAATAAGTTAAATTTTGGATTTATATGGGAATGATACTTTTAATTAAGGGTATGTTTTAAGTGTCAAATGGCCAGCTCATCTGTGTTTTAATAATCATTTTAAGCTACCAGCAGGTCATGTCACAGTTTGAATATCGACTTTTTTCCCCAACCAGAAATGTTTAAAACACTTGACAAAAGCAACACTGGGAGGATTGAGCTGGACATATCGCAGGTCAGTTGACACAGGTTTTCTGTGTGTGTTTTCAGTTTTTAACTTCATTGTGCAGTGTTGGATGATATTGTGTGCATGCATGTGTATGTGGTCAGACTGAGAAAGAGCCATGGCTACCACTCTCCTTTCACTAAATATTTTCTGGGCAAATACACCATTTCACAGTGTTTCTTGAGAAGAGCAAGGTTATTTTATAGCTTCAATTACAGTATTTTGGTGTTTTGCCAACTGCCCTATTTGACATATGTTTCTGTTTTTTGCAGTGGTTATGTCTGGCCATCAGTTAAAATTCAAGAAACCATTATCAACGACGGAATCTTGTCAGTTTCAAACAGAATGAAGCCATTTGCAAAGAAGCCTCAGATATTGTTGGTTCAGTTATGGCTTACGTGATTAATTTATCTTAATTAAAATCTGAATTTTAATTCTCATCCAATTTAGCAATTTACTAAAAATGCCTTGAATTTACTACATTTTTTAAGTGAATAGGTGTCTGAATTAGTCACTGATTCATCCTGAGTAATGTGCTTTCAGATTAACAAGATGACTTTACTGAATTTACATTAATAGATATTAATAGATTTACAGCTTTAAACAACACTAACAGTAATCTTCATTCAGTAAACTTTACACAACACTAACAGTAATCTTCATTCAGTAAATTTTGCCTCATGAGAATAGAGATCTAAATGATACTTTCACAAATTTTCATTTCATCGTTTTAGTAACCAGCTGTATATCATACACTCCAAGGCACAATTGTATTACTGTGTGAGGGAGTATTTTCGGAATAAAATTTTATGTGACAAAGCAATAAAGTTGTAAGGACAACCTGTGCGTGTATGCTCCATTTCTTTTTCTTCTGAGTCATCGGCCAGAATTGTGGGGAACTGCAAGTTTTTTTAAAATTCTAATGTATAATACGTATATATTTATAATATATTTTTTCAGTTTGTCATTCATGTAATTATACATATGCTTTACCTTAGCCTTACCTTTTCCTCTCAGTTTTCAATAATGCAGTTCAGTTTTCAGAACAATGTGCTTTCCAAAAAAAAAGTGTGGTGCAAGACAAGAACCACCCACCCACACACACACACACACACAACAGTAAAGCTGTATTGGTAAGAAGCAAATCGTTTTTGGACCAGATAACTGCCAATTTCTTGAAATTAAAAAAATCATATTGCCATTTTCTTCCAAATTATTGTCAACTTCTAAAACTCACGGCATATTTGGTCTTTTTACATTTTTCAAGCGACAGAGATGTACACCAGCAGCAGGAAAAGGATTTGAACATGAAAACTGGAAACTGGCAGTGTTGTTTAACTTTCGTAATAACTCATTGCTGCTTTTGCTTGTGCGAGAGGGAGCGAAAGTGGGGGAAGAGGTGTGGTGGGGGAATGGTTCATGGTTTACAGGCGGAGAGTATGACTCGCGCACACAGCTGCCGCACCTCAGTCGTCTAAAACGACAGTCGCTGCTTCAGAGTACAGCAGTGTGACAGGGAAGATGTCCGGAATCGCGGCGAAGCTTCATCGTAACAGAGCAAGGGCGGAAGGCATCGGCACAAACGCCCAAGCAGTGAAATACCTGGGGCAGGATTTCGAGCTATTGAGGCAAAATTGCCTAGAATGTGGTCAGCTTTTCCAGGATGAGACTTTTGGAGCAATCCCTTCATCTCTGGGTTTCAACGAACTTGGACCCAACTCCTATAAAGTGCGAGGTATCACCTGGAAACGACCCACGGTAATTCTGCGATTAGCTGGTGCTACAACACACGCCTGTGTTTATGTTTGATGGTCCAATGATGCGGTTCCACGTTGTCATTGCAGTTAGCAGTATAATAATAAATTTTAAGAATTTTAACCTGAAGACATGTTAAAAGGTTTTAGGTGCCGCTGCATGACTTCACTGCCCTTATTAAATATATGTAGGCTCACGCTAGAGGGATACAAGGTGACTCGTAGAGTCCCTAGAGGGATACAAGGTGAAACGTACGCTTGCTGACTTCAAAGGCTGTTATCGTGAGACCTAGGGCAGTGAATTACGTTTCAATGAAACACAATATGCACATGTCTACTACATTTATGCCATATACTTTTATACACCCTTACACACACACACACACACACACACACACACACACACACACACACACACACACACACACACACACACACACACACATATATGTATGTATACTATATAGATAGATAGATAGGTAGATAGATAGAGTGCACTAAAGTACTCCATATCTTAAACACTAAATGCAAACACTTTACTTCAAAAAAAGAAAGAAAAAGAAAGTAGAGCATTTCTTTAACTCTGTGTTAAGGTGTTACATAGTCTCCACTATAACCATCATTACATGGTTTACGTAGTTATTTGATTCTCCCATCAAGGGCAAGGTGTAGTTTTACATCTTACACATTGTATGACCCACTGATGCAGGTAGCCACAACAGCAGAATCGCAACACAGCCATCATGTCCAAAGTCCAGTGGTCTAATAGGTAAACACCTTGATGCATTATTTTATTAATGATGGCTTAGATTCTGAAAAGGAGATCCAAAGTCATTGCTCGTAGACATAGTGGATTAAAAGTCAATGTGAGTGTGATGAAGTTCGGGTTCAGCATGGTGGTTGCAATGCAGCATTGTGACAAGTAGAGGTTAGGGGGGAGGAAATACAAAAATCTCACATGAAATCATGTTTGCAAAGGATGGTACTAGTTTTATATTAGTAATCTGACAGGATAATCCTTCAGTTTCTCAAAGTTATATTTTGTGAGAGAATTAACGTGACAGCTGTTGACCTTATCCTGAAAATTATTACGAGAAAGACTTCATGTCTTACTCGATAGCCTGAATACTTTAAGTTCCTCTGACTGTGGCCCTGTGTCCTAGATACCATTGCGGAAGTGTGCCACTTTGTTTGCCTTGCCCCAGGGTGTTTTCTTTTTGATGTCCCAGTTCACAAAATCCTTTTGTATAAGGGACCAAACATTCCTGTTTTACTGATGTTACAGTTGTTCTAGCATTTGTGTTCATGGGATTATTATGAACACAAATAATAATCCCATTATTTGATTATTACTGTCACAAGCAGGCTATTGGCTGGTGGCTTTGGACATGTGACAGTCCTATGCCGCCTTGCTTGCTAGAAACTTTTGTGAAGTGGCAGATAACTTAAATTACTGTGCAAGCTCCAATTCTCCTTACCTTTTGCATAGGATTTTACAATACTATTGAATTCACTAGAATATGTTTGATCTATTAAACTCAAATAAATATTTACACTGATAACCATTCTCAGGTAGTAACCTACAATTTGAGGTCTTTATTGGACCAGTCATAGTACGAACATGGTGAATTAGTTAATGCATGTGAGGCATTTATGTAAAACAGAATATTCCAGCTTTGCGAGTGTGTCGTTAGTCATCCCTCTCATGACAGCAGCATCCTCCCCCATCATGCAGTGATTCGTGCTGCAGGATGGGGCAGTTCCATTGTGTTCCATAAATCAGCCAACACCGGAACCTGGGATTTAACAGGATAAGAGGTCTAAGGGTTGATCAGCCAACCCAGGGCTGAATGACGAGAAAATGGCACTTAGTTGGTTACTCTGTAATGGATACTTTATGCATAATAGATATGAATTAGATATAATAGATATGAATTCCTTTCACAATCCCATTATTCCCTTGACAAAGTGTACATAGAATACATAAATACATAAAGAATACATAAATTGACTTCAGAATTGGTTCATGATTAATGGTGATGTCTCCACTATCTTTGTATGCAGTAAGTCCAGGTTAACTAGTCATCAGGTGACACACAAATGTACCTGACTGAGATTTCACCCACAAGGTGAAAACACAGTTGCCACCATCACGCAGATATTGTCCCATGCTGTGCTTTCCTTTAAATTGCACAAACACTTTAAGACCTGAACAATTTTTTTTGCCATAATTTCTGTTTGCATTTGCATTGTTTGCAAAGCATTGATGCCAATTCAGCATTAATAATAGGATTGGCTCATGTTGTCTAACCTGTTTTATGTGTCAGGAGCTGTCTTCCAGCCCCCAGTTTATTGTTGGCGGTGCTACCAGGACTGATATCTGCCAAGGTGCTCTCGGTAAGTTCTCAGCGCAAACATTTCTGAAAACGTTTTTGATTGACTGTACTGAATTTTGATGTGGTGTACAGGTTATGGGGTGGAAAATATGTCCATATTTTTTGTTAGAAAAGTCATAGGCGAAGGTTAACTATTAGTGTTTTTCTTCATTACCTTTACAACAGCCGATCTCTTCATAGCTTTTTTAACCTTACAAATGAGGTCTGAAGTCAAGGTAAACTGTATTAGCAGCCTTCTCTGAATAGTGGTCTTGTTGCAGCACCCAGTCTTGGCTTAATCTGCTCACTTATTCTGTCAACCTGTGAGACAAGCACCTCAGTGTAACATGGCAGTAAACACGGTTGAGTTGGAGAGGGCTTAAATACTGGCACTGCACAATTTGCTTGATGGCTTCCCCTGTGCCTGCTCGCATAAATTCTTGATGTTGTTTTAGTGTGGAGAAAAGGCCTATGATGAGACTTTCCTTATGCTGCTATGCACATTCGGGCATTTTAGCCAAAGAAATACATCCTCTGCGCAATGCATTTATAAACTGTTTGCTGGCTGATATGACAGCATATGGTCAGCCCATGAATGGGGAGGACATTGGGTGGGTCTGAAGAGTAGGTGGAGACAAATTTAAGATCACTGCAGATGCTTGAAAACCAGAAACAGATGCCCCATTCTGAGTAACAACATTAGCGAAATAGCAGGTCTGCACCCGAGACCATTGTAGTGATTTGGAAATTAAGTAAAAGAAAGTTAAAATGGTGCCCAGTGCAAAATTTGCATACAGAAAAATAAGATAAACACAGTTAAAGACTGAGGCAGAGTGAGAATTCATAGACAGAATGACTTAGCTGTCTTAACAGCAGAACAGGAAGGACTTAGAGGATTAGAGATGTAATAAACATGAAGTCAAAAAAAGACAACAGCCCCTATCATAATACTGTTAGAATAACCTCTTAATTTCTCATTAATTAGCTTCAAGTTACAAATCAATTGAATAAATAATCAGAATATTACTAATCCTATTTATATTCAGATGAATATGTTGATGTTGTATGTCTACAAGGTTTAAGAGAAGAAATGAAAGTACTTTTCTGTTTGGATTCAATGAGGATATTAGCCTTCCACATAACCAGTTTTGTTTTATTTAATGCAGCGAAGCCCTGGACACGTTCCAGAAAAGTGTTTATACATGACATTTATCTACAGGAGTTTCTCTCATGCGAGAGAAGTTGTGTGCAGAACATAAAAGAAGGAGAGATTGTGTGAAGATTATTTATACATGTGTACTTGAGTGCGTTATGCTTTCACTGGTCCAGCATAGTCTAACTGAGCTGTTTTCAGTAATTTTGAGAGTGTTTGCCTGGTGTTGGTAATACCATTCTTCTATCCCCATCAAAATAAAAAATGGGTTCTGACCACTAAATTCAAGCAAATAGTTTTTACTTTTAAGTGGTGGGTTTACACAATCCATTAGAGGATGATGGAGATGCAGGCTAACAGCGTGGTCACTTATAATTTCAAAGTTAAAGGTAAGGGTTTCAGAGGGTTTCATTTGGGGGTTATTGCTTGAGTTGCACATACTTCCATCAGTTGTTTTACTCAAATATATTGTTGTTTTGACAGTTCATTTTTAATGCCCTATAAAGAACTGGTGCTCAAAACGATGTGTTAAAAGGGTGGAGGAACAGTATTTTGATAAAGTTATGTGAAAAAACCTGTGTTTGACAGCAACTGAAAATGACAGCTTACATCTCACCAGCTCAGTGTTCTTGGGGACAAAACTGGATTACTGTGCAGTAGTGAGGATTGGTAGTAGTTATACTCCCTAGGGAAAATATGTTAAAAGGTTGAGCCACATTGATGTTAACCTGACAAAAATCATGCCAAGTGCAAAATCATGCAGAAAAAGTTACAGAATGCTAGAAAGATGTTGCAACAGGCATGCTTCATGAGTACACTCTTGCCAGAAATAAAGATGGAATGAAACTTACTGTATGAGACTGTAAGTGAAAGAATTTAACTGAATGTCAGGCTGTCCAACATTTCAGAAAAATGTTCTTAGTTTAATTTTGAGCTTACACAGCCCCATGAGCATATACTCAGTGTCTTATCAAGTCTCTAGAAAATTTGATAATGAAAATGCAATGCAAAGCTATGCAAAGCAGGAGACTCTCAGGCATAGTGGCGGGCAAGTTGGGCCTGCTTCAGTGAGAAACCCAGGCGACTGGAGCTGAGAAAGAAAGCACAAGTGAGGACAAACAGTGGTGCGGTTCTGCCCCGCCCACAGGAGCGTGCCAGTGCGGGTAAAAGTAAGGCCCTGTGACTCAGCCGACATTCCTGCATCAGGCTCTCCAGGTTTGGAGGCAGCCAGGAAAATGCATGCCAAACTACTCAAACTGCCCTGAAAGCAAATGTTGTTCTCTGATCATTCCTGCTTTTTTTCCTGTCAGTAAGACTAACACACCTTTCTGAGGCTTTGATATAAAAACATTTTCACTGTCACAGGCCTAAATGGGACAGAACATGTCACTACGTTTTTCTTAACAATCCCAGCCAAGCATAATAATAAGCATAATGGCAAATTCATCTCATGCATAATAAAGTTCTGTATGATTTCCCCGTGCGTAAGTTTTGGCTGACCCAGTTTTCAATCGAAGATGGTTACAAGTATAATTGCCATAAAATGATGTTTTTGAATATTGTCAGATCTGGAGGTGAGCGCTACCAAGACAGCAGTATGTATTATTGTAGGACGTCATTTGGCTGTTAACAATTGCAGACCCCACCTTGTATCACAAGTAGACCATTGTCAGTCATATCTTAGCTCTACTTTGACCTAGCCCTAGCCTGCAGCCAATCAGCTTGAGCCAGCGTGTGTGACGGGGGAGTCTACTGATGATGGAAAATTCCATTTGTAGCTGTGGGTGTAGATGGAACAGGGAATGCAAAATGTCTCTGACAAAAGCGTGTAGGCTGTAGAACTGCGGGACAAGTATGAACAAGTGCAATGGGACACATGTATACGTGCCATCTCCATTTGTGACATGAGTTTGTGAGAACAGTACAAATAGTTGTCTGTAATTATGATTTTGGTTGGTTTGGATGGTTTTCCATAGGGGCACTTTTTGCTGTTTTTGACAGTTGAAGTATTATGCATTTAAAGATCTAGTAAGTTTTATTGATGTAAATCTCTGTTGTGCAATAAGACTGTTAATAGCTTGAGAATGATTGATTTTGTCAATGCAGTCAACCTGACCTTAACAAATTTCATTAAATCCTAACTACCTATTTATGAGCAATCATTGTGTTTAATTTCCTGTGAATTATTTAGGCTATTGGAATTTATTTTTCTGACACAGCTGTATCACAGCTGAGAATGCTCTTCTCCATTTCATCACAAAAAAGGTTGCAGGCTGGGCTGTTTTTCTAACGTGTTTGAGACAGCTGGTGTGTGCATCTTTTCCTTTCTGACCAGAGAAACATTATCATACTTTGCCTGTTTCCTGTTCACTCTTCTGGACCATTCTTCTGAACAAATTTTGAACCTTCTGAGTGCTGTTGAGCACTCTGATGAAAGTTGCAGAAGACTAAAGTCTAAAAAGACTTTAAAGACTAAAACTCACTCTTGATAAACACCATGAACAACTGGTGGAAAATCTCTCTGAAATTTTGGCAAATCGTGTTGCAGTGAGCCTGGCAGTAGTGTACTGCAGCATTATGAAATACGTGGAAATTGTCTTCAAGCAGCAAGCAGCTGATGAACCCCCTAACTAACAGTAATAGGACTGTAATGAAGGTACCGGTGCTGGTTATATGTGTAACATATGAAGCTGTTATTTCCCAGGTGACTGCTGGCTCCTTGCTGCCATTGCCTCCCTGACTCTGAATGAGCAAGTTCTGGCCCGGGTTGTCCCACCTGGGCAGAGCTTCGAGGAGAATTATGCTGGAATCTTCCACTTTCAGGTGAAGCATGACCCTTTGCTATTACCAAGCTGTGAGGAGATCTCTGAAATAGAGAATGTGAAAACACTCCTTTAAGTAGCCATTAGTCTGATGAAGAACAGTTTAAGTGAGAAGACTGGAACAAACTGGATGTGAAATATAGAGATGCAAGAGGCATATTTCATTGCACCAAAATATAAAATTAATCATCTTTCACAAGCAGTCTCTCTGTATCCCACAGTTCTGGCAGTTTGGTGAGTGGGTGGATGTGGTCATTGATGACAGGCTGCCCACCAAAGATGGAGAGCTGCTGTTTGTCCACTCAGCCGAGGGCTCAGAGTTCTGGAGCGCCTTGCTGGAGAAGGCCTATGCCAAGTAATGGGGTTCTCTCATAAATAACTATTGACTTCTTCCCAGAAAACTAGAAAGATGTTTTAAATAATTATGGAAAGCCACAATACTAAGAATTGATATGTAGTTGACCACTTCAGCATTTGTGTAAAAAGGGAAGGGTTACAGATTGTCCTGTGTGTTGAGAATAAACACCATGCAAACTGCCTATGAGCTATTTTCTATGGCTGAACCAGCAGATAAATGGCTCCCAGCACTGAAAATGAATGACACAATATAACATGTTACTAAGGGTGGAAGACATGTTTCCTGCAAGTCACTGATATAACCACAGCTGATTTTACAGGGTCAGATACAGGTAGTACAACAAAATACCATCTGTGCAGAAGGAGGGACTGATTAAAATCAGCACTAAATCTCCACTACATGGTCTTGGTATGTTTACATACCAGCAGACTATGGCTTTGATTGGATAAAACAAGTTTTGTTGTCTTTTTAAATCACTAAACTATGTTTAAAGGCGATTGGAAAAAATGCCTTTAATCAGTTTTAAAACATTATGACTCGCATTCACACACAGGTAAATGAAAGGCAAGCTAGCAAACTGAGCTCAAACGAACTGAACCCTTTGAGACACACACAAGGTATCATCCAAGGAAAAGCTGAAGTGGGTTTCATGCTGCATTAGAGCAATAGGCCAGGAGCAGGGCAGTGATGGACACGAATCTAGTGTTCAGATGATGGACACATGTCTACACCCTGCAGGCTGAATGGCTGTTATGAGGCGCTGTCGGGGGGGTCCACCACCGAGGGATTCGAGGACTTCACTGGTGGCATTGCGGAGGTGCACGAGCTGCAGAGACCCAGCCCCCACCTTTTCAAGATCATCCAGAAGGCCTTGCGCCGTGGCTCGCTCCTGGGCTGTTCTATAGATGTGCGTTTGCATGCTCTCTTTCCCTCCTGCCCATTGCCACAGCACCTGGCCCGCCAATGCAACCTCAATCAGCATCTTTTGACTGGGTTCTCACGGCCGTCAAAAGGGAATTTAATCCTGAAGCCAAAGTGAATTTGCTGAATTGAGGTTTTGGGGATGTCCAGGAAGTGGCGTGGTATGGGCAGCGTCTGCATCAGTTTAAAAAGCTATGCTACACTAAGCCACCCTAACACAAACTATTTCCCGTCCTGTTTGTAGATCACAAGCTCAGCCGACTCGGAGGCGATCACGTCACAGAAGCTGGTGAAGGGGCACGCGTACTCTGTGACGGCTGTGGAGGAGGTGAGTGGGCTCTGAGAGCAAGCTCCCTGCACACAGGAATGCAGCCTGAAAACGGCAGGTGCAAAGGCAGTGATGGGATTTGTTCGTCACTAACCTGTGGCAGGTTGACTATCGCGGGGGCATGGAGAAGCTGATCCGCATCAGGAACCCCTGGGGCCAGGTGGAGTGGACCGGGCCTTGGAGTGATGGGTACGCCCCCCTGCCTACCCCTGAGTTTTACATGTGCCCATACCCTACTGTTTGTATTGGTTCCCTCAGACATGGACTGGTTTTGTATTCAGAACCTTTATGTTACAGTCAGTGAATATTTTTTTAAATTGTGTTGCTGTCAAGAAGCAAATTCACTTTATTACCAACTTGTGCTGTTACATTTCTTGGCATTATGAAATTTTGGCTATTGAGGTACAGATACGACGGTTGAAATGGGTTTCTCATTTGCTCAATATACTACAATGCCCATCCCACACCTATGCATAGTACAGTAATTCTAAAGCATTTAGTTTAACCATCATGACAGGATGCCACTCCCAGTAGCCTAAGACTCTTTTGTAGCCTTTTGTTATGGAGAAACTGGTTGTCATAGATGTATTTTTATTCGGTTTACTCCTGTGACTTCTAGTAAGGGTGTGTCAAACTGCATTCTATTCTGTGATGTAGAGCTCTACCACTGAGAATGTGTATTAAATACTACTTGCTGTTATCTTGTAGGCCTAATTATATGTTCCCAAAAGATTTAAAATAAAAAACAGAAATGGTAATAATACCAGAGTTGCAGAGTGTCTGCAATGACAATGGCCACACAGTGAACAGAGGCTGACACCTTCCATTTGCTCCTGCAGGTCCATGCAGTGGCGTCAAATCAGTGATGAGGACAGAGGGAGGCTAAGCAACCGATCCGAGGATGGAGAGTTCTGGTAAAAGCGGTCCCCTTTTGAGTGGTCACCACCTGCAGCATCTCCAAGTAGCTGCTCTTCCATTTGGCCAAATTGGACCAGGCACAGCATCAATAGCCAAGAACTGAAGCACAGACCCAGGAAGCCATGTTGTTTTTCCACTGTCTTTCCGAGATAAGAACTTTTTCACTCGTACATTTGATCCTATCCAAAGACAAACAGAATATGAAGACTTGTTTTAAGGACAACATGGCTAACCTGGAGCTAATTCACAGTAAATGTGCAAATTCAGCCCATTCATCACTGAAGTGAATAAAATGTACAGTTTGAAATTTTTCAACTTTCCATTTTTGGAGGTGAGGCTGAAGCATCAGCTTCAAGTTGGGATGAAGCTACAAGTTCACTAGTGTCATCATTATTGACAGCATTGACAGCACAGTATTGTCTCAGCTACATACCGACCTGGATAAACCAAAAAGTGTTAAAACTTCTGTTCTTCCCTTAGTCAAATTTTTACTGATTAATCATTTTAGGCAGACTGAACTACACTTTCAGACCAATGTCAACAAACCACATACTTGCATTTGTAATCCTAGTGAGCCAGCCTTTTAATGTGTTAACTTTTAAAACTTTTTTTTTACTTTTGGTGGTATGGATAACTTCTCACAGCTTTACATGCTTTGACCAGATATCCACTAGGACAGAACTGACACTTCGCTGAAGCTTTTAGGTTAAATGCTGCTTGCCTTTTTGTGGCTGTTGAAATCTGCTCCCTTTGTATCTCTCAGGATGTCCTTCTCTGACTTCCTGCGGCACTACTCCCGGCTGGAGATCTGCAACCTCACACCTGACGCGCTTTCCGATGACAATGTGAAGAAGTGGGCCCTGTCCAAGTTTGACGGAAGCTGGAGGATGGGCTCCACAGCAGGGGGATGTAGGAACTATCCAGGTACGAGCCCCCACCGCCAGTGTGAGGTCATCAGTTCAAGCCAGGGGCGTAACGAGCCAACACTGGGCCCCAGTGCAGGATGGTCAAGGCAGGCCCCCAGCCCATTTCATCTAACCAGAATGCTTGGTGATGTAATGTCAACAGCGAACGGGAGAAGTATTTTGAAGCACTCAGCTTTAAAATGAGAGAAAGAAAGAGATGGGCCTAATATGTATTATCGATAGAAGATGGAATGCATTAGCATTTCCCAAGTCAATTCAAGATAGTGATGGGCTACTTGACAAAATCTGGTGTCAGCGCACCACAACAGATGAAAAACATTATTGGTGACGGCGCACCACAACAGATAATAAACATTGTTGACGGCACACCATGACAAAGATATACAACATTGCTATGGCTGCGCACACATAGGCCTAGGCCTAACAAACACAAAACACAAGTGCGATGGTTGATTATTCAAATAAATAAATAGAAAGAAGCTCTACTTACATCATAGGTGCATTTTCCGGGCTTTTCGCTGTGCAAAATCATCAATCAAATCCTTGCCTTATTAAGCTCTTGCTCCAGCTCAAGCTCACAACTACTGCTTGCTATCTCCTGCTCTTTCTTTTTAAAGAAATTACCTATTTTTGGAAGCTTTGCTTTTCGTTTCTCAGTTGCTTCTTTTAATTTTCGTGTTTGAAACCCGCTTTTATGTTTGTACTTGTACTCCATTGCTTCTTGACTCACCGTCTCACCGTGTGGAAATTTAGCTAACTCAAGTTCAACATACTGTTTTTGCCGCACAGTACGCATGTTCGTAATTACCATGTCCCAGAATTCCAAGTGCCCACTTTTTTGAACATCAAATCAAGTCCATTAATCCTCATGAAAACTTCATTTACAACTATAATATGTAGCCATGAGTTCATACAAATATATATGTATTTATAACTGTTACATCCTATTGTGTTATTTGTTCAGTCAAGGACATTAAGAATGACACACCATTTTTGGGAATTTTCTCCCTTCGTGGAACCAAGTCGGGACCGGCGAAGTAACACACTGATGACCACTTTTCAATTGAAAAGCTTTATTTCGATGCGCAAAGGGAGACTCGCGTGGGAGCACAGCGACAGTGCGGTCCGACCGAGATCTTCGACATAATGGATACACATGAGGGTTTAAGTACCTTGTCCGCGGTATAACCAAATGGCAGGTGTGAACATTCCCATCCGGGAGCGCATATCACACCTCGATGTCCTGGGGACACCCACTGGGTCAGCTACCGGGGACATCCCTTTGAACCCTATATGTGACCGGTTATCTCTAACAGACAAAAGGCTATTGCAGAGTGTGTGTGTGGGAACGTAAATACAAGATGTAGTTAAAACAAAAAGTAAGTTAAATAGAATATAACTGATTCAAACCTATCACCATCAAGCAGATGACTCTGCACGATATATACTTAAAGGACCCCATTACTCTCACGGGCCCCCAATTGTCACGGGCCCCAATGCAATCGCTTTACCTGCTTACCGCTAGTTACGCCGCTGGTTCAAGCAATCAGTTTTTGCTGATCCCACCATAGACAGGAAGACAACTTTAACCCTCTGGCATGAATTGTTGTGTTGACTTGAAGCCAAACCTTCAAAAAAAACAGTGCAAATGGGTGGTGGTAGGGGGGCATACCTCCTAATTATCTCATCTCTGGTAAGCGGGGTTAAGGGGCAACAAAACTACATGCATTTGAGTGAAGGATCATTGAAATAAATCACCTATTACGTGTTGATACATCTGGTAAGGGAAGGGTACCCAGTTGAGTCAACATCAACAAGTCATATCATTGTGCAACTGATCAGATGCAATTGTTGTCAACCAGATAATCAGACCATTATTACCTATTTTCACCTCAAGTATTTTCCTGTTGTATTTACAGGTATATGATGATATGTTTGGCAAATAGACATTTCACTCTTTTGGAATTGGCCTGGATATGGCTTCAGCTTGTCATTGATATTGTAAGAACATCTAACAACATACCTTAACAGCCTGACTCTCATGCTGTGCTCCTTTCTCTTCTTGCACAGACACATTCTGGACGAACCCCCAGTTTGTGATCAAGCTGGATGAGGAGGATGACGACCCGAATGATGACGAGGCAGGCTGCAGCTTTGTGGTGGGCCTGATCCAGAAGAACCGGCGCAAGATGAGGAAGATCGGAGAAGACATGCACACCATCGGCTTTGCCATCTACGAGGTGAGACAGGATGAAGGCTGCCGTTTGGGTATGGGAGCAGGTGTCCCCGTAACCTTTGACCCTCCGCCCTTGTCAATCACAGGCCTAGTAGCATTAGATACAACAGAGCCCTCATAAATAGTATATGGTAAGGGTGGTCTGCTGTACTCACAGCTTTGCTACTGCCTTGTGTTATACACTCAGAAATACCCACCCAGGAATATGTTAGTGTGAAGTGCTGATGACTGTTGGGTGCACAGTACCCAGGTAAACACAACTTTTTGTCCTTGTCTGTTTGCCTTTTGCAGGTTCCTGATGAGGTATGTGTCCAATGGTGCTGTATCCTAGGGGCACATTGAAGTTCATACCATGTGAGGCTGTTGTTTACTTTCTGCAAAAGACTGGAGTTTTTACTGTTATGAGTCACAGACCTGTACATCAAGCTTAGTATTATTTTCAAGTACTGTCAGAGATTAGTTGATTGAAACCAAATCAGCTGATATTTTTGATCCAGAATTTGTCTCAGCATACATATAGGTAATCAAGTTGCATTTCAAACAGAACCTTGGTTCCCTATTGACTCAATACCTGTTGATTTCTGATCAGTGATCACCAATAGAGCTTTTCATGTGTCATTTTGTCCTGCACACTTTCTGACACCTCTATCACATGTATGGTGAAACAGCACTGTGATTGGGTGTGGTGAAGAATCCTTGGGAGTGCTGTGTTTGCGTAATATAATAAGATATTTTTTCCCATGAAGAGGAGTTTATGTCTCCAGGGCAAGCTGTCACAAATTTTTCACATGCTGTTCAGTCATACTGTACTACATGTGCTCAATCATGGTCACACCTTCAAACAAGGGTCCATTTAAAAAATTCAAGATAAGCTCTTGAACCTGCTATGATACCAAGTCAAAGATTCAAAAGTGTGTGTTCATGCTACAGCAGCTGTAAAATGAAAGTGCTCTCAAGGCTTGTTCCAACTTTATCCAGTTCTAATATCCCTAGTTGATGTTCTCTATATCTGCGGTTGAACAACCCCAGTTGTGGTGGAAGTGTGTCATTCTGTTATGTGGGTGGGGCATAAATTTCACATGACATGACAAGCTGAGTGCTGATCAGGGTTCAGGGGGGATGGATGGAGTAAACAGGAGGTAGTTTAGAATTAAATAGCAGTCTGGTATCATAACACACATTTCCTGAAGGTTGATTGTGTTACCATGTGCTGCCATTGGGGGTAGATTGCAGAGGCATATAGTAGGTGGACAGAACTCAAGGAGTGTGGAAGCAGACTCTAATTTGTGTATTGTCCTACCCCCATTACTGCATGCCCCAACTTCAGTTTTCAGGCCAGAGGAACGTCACTTGAACCGTAACTTCTTCCTGCGCCATGCCTCCAAGGCCCGGTCTGAGACCTTCATTAACCTGCGGGAGGTGTGCAACCGCTTCTGCCTACCACCAGGGGAGTACCTAATCTTGCCTTCCACCTTCGAGCCCAACAAGAATGGGGACTTCTGTGTTCGCGTCTTTTCAGAGAAACAGGCAGAGTTCCAGTATGTTCCCCGTCAACACAAGTTACTCAAGCACATGCATAATTTCATTTAGAAAGCAATGCTACTTCTTCCGTGCTGCTGTGATGTTTGTGGAGTGTAAGCAGTGAGAATCAATGCTTCGTGCAAGGAGCAACCAATGTTGTTCTACTTCTCTTGAATCTGTCAAGTCTTTGATGTTTTTTTAGTGAATGAGAACCTTGATAGAATACTATGAATATACTGAGAAAGCCTCAGTGATTGTTTTAATGGTGTCTTTGTGACAGTATGCCTGAAGAAGATTAATATGTATGTATGACTATTTGTGTGCAGAGTATCAAACATTAAAGGCGTGAACTTTTATAGTATAATCATGAAGAACTCTTCAGACTGCATTGATCTTTTGGCATTGTCAGAAGTACTTCAGCACCAGATTTACTTCGACATTTTTAAAAGACATTTTATTGTTCAAATATGAGCATCATCCTACCTCACTGAAGCATTTTTATTGAACAATGAACAAGGCCACAACATTATACACATAAAAATTAAAACTTCTTGCTCTAGGGAACTTGTTGATTCATCACTTTTTACATTATTTTTTTCTGTCACTTTCAGAGAGCTGGATGACCCCATTGAGTCAAAGGTTGAAGAGGTAAAACCACATGTATCCAAAGCCTCCATTGCAAGTGATAGCTTGCCATTGTTGGATCTTTATTTTGCCATTTATTTGAAGGCTTCTTCAAACACTTGGTTTGAAGTTCTTTCTTAGTCTGATTTGTCAGATAAAAAGTATATGTCAAAAATATTTCACCTCACAACCTAATACAACTTTTCCTGCTCTCTGCTCTTAAAAAAATCAATATCCTGAGATAAGTGAGTATACTGGCTTCTCTGTGGTCACAGGTTGAAATAGACGAAGACGACGTTGATGACAAGTTTAGAAATCTCTTTGGGCAGTTGGCAGGGCAAGTAAGTATTTGGGTTTTGTCACGGGCATATAAAAAAAATTGGATTCTGAAAGTCTGATTTTTTTGTTCAGAGAAAATGTGAACTTTATTAGGATGTTACGAGTTCCTAAAACACACACTGGGTTGTTCACTTTAGCATGTTTTCAAGAAATGAGCATTCATATGGCCTCATTACAATCACACCAGCTGAGACAAAATTTTGCAACAATAAACAGTTATGAAGTTCAATTTCACCTGTCAAAATCTCAAGAATTTTTTTTTCATAATTTGTTTTTTTTTCATAAGTTCATTATTGTCAAAATTGATGTATATTTTTTATTTAGAAATGTTTTGAGAAAAGCTAGCTGAAACTGAAGTTAATGTGTAAATATTTAAGCAAAGGTCTGATGTTTTATAACTGGCAATGTGTAATGTTGTAAACCTTATGCTCTCTTGCTCTATAGGACAGTGAAATTTCAGCTTTTGAGCTAAGAAAGATCCTGAACAGAGTGGTAACCAAGCGTACGTCATTAGATTTCTATGTCTATCATCTAGATTTTCCTGTTCCTCAAAATAGATGCTGCATTCATTGCCCCTTTGCAGTGCCTCAGATTTGCAAGGACTTTTTTGTTTACAGTCTTGAGTCAGTTAAAGTTCATGACTACAAAGTAGTCAGTACTAGACAGCAGATAGCACAGCAGAAAAGCCAATTCAAAAAGCCTGGTCAAGTTTGGTAGATGTAAACATATGACTTAACATAGAAAATCACTCACTTTAATGACTCTTTTTCACTGTTATTTCCTACTAAAATATTTTGTTTTGCTTTGCTAAGGTGGGTTCCTAACAAGGGAAGAGTATGTTTCTTTTCACAGGGAAGGACATCAAAACGGATGGATTTAGTCTAGAAACCTGCCGCAACATGGTCAATCTTCTAGATGTATCCTTCTGGAGGGGAAGTAAAGTTGGCTGGCTGTTCTGTTCTTGTCTTCTCTCTCATTTCATGCTCAGGCTGGTTACAGATTCCTTTTGTTTTTGTGACCTGACCACAACAGAAGGTCAAGCAGAGCATGTTAATGACAACAAATCTGTCTGGATCGTTAAAGCTAGAAATGCATGGCTGACAAAGAGGAAAACATTTGTACCAACTCACAAAGAATGAATTTTCACCTCTCTGATGTATGCATTTCTGTATTATTCAGATAATTTTCCCTCCAATCCTGACTTTTGGAACAATTAACTACAATTTCCAACCATATTTATCCATACCTCTGACTATATAGGAACGAAAAGCATGCTATAAAAGAAAAATGTACATTTTGTTCCATATTTATGAACAATATGACTTTCCTTTGAGCAGGGGGTGTAGTATAATGTTTTTTATTACAGAAGCAGAAAAAAATATCAAATATACATTTTTATAGCATTGTTTGTTATCTTGTTTTTTCAGGGGTATGACTATATAATTAAAGTTACATACTGTTAATATTGCTAGAATCAATGATTCCAAAATGATTTCTACCTTTAATCAGAAGGAGTTCACATTGCAGGGAATAGGTCTCTGACCACATACTTGTCACACTGCCCTTAACTGTTCCCAACAGAAAGATGGAAGTGGCAGACTCGGGCTGGTAGAGTTCAAGATCCTGTGGACCAAAATTGAAAGCTACCTGGTCTGAACCTCACCGTATTACCTAGTCTAATGTACACCCTTTTAGTATAGTTATCCTCGTTTTATGTGAATAATACTATTCTAAAGTATTTTTCACTAAAGCTGTCAACCCCTAACATTTACTCTAATATGGACCTTACACAATGTTGCAGGTTTCATTGAGGAGGGACAAGTCATTGTGTTGAATGCATAGAACAATGGTCTTGCACTGACATTCCAACAATGTTAACATGAAAATATGTTTACATGTTAACAACCCTAGCCAAAACCTTTATTAGAGAGGGTTCTGTAAGCGATAACCAGACCAAATGCTGGCTGTAGACACCAGTCAACAGTTATTGCTGTCAAGTGTGACTTTCTGATGTGATCTCCCCCATGTGCCAGAATATCTACCGTGAAAGGGACACGGACCAGTCGGGTACAATGAGTTCCACAGAGATGCGCATGGCAGTGGAGCAGTTGGGTAAGACTAACGTGTACTGCTTCAGTCGTATATAAACTGGAGCTAAACCCTAAGAACCTATTATATAATAACTTCAAACATTTACTTAAAAATTAATTTGGAAATCAACTATGACAGGGAGGAGAGTTAAGGCCTTTCCCACAATGCCTTGCTGTTCACTGACCTTTTACCTTGTGTTTACCTCCCATGGTCGTGATAGGATTCCTTTTTAAATTGAAGCAAAAGTCTAGATGTCATAGAAAAAATAAAATCCTCAACAAGCCTTGCTCTGTGGCACTCCAGTTGGATTTTGAATCAGTGTTGTGGGCACTGCTGTAACTCTGCACACCTCCTGTGGTGTACCTCAGGATTCTCCCTGAACAACCCTCTGCACCAGATCCTGGTGGCCCGCTACAGCGAGCCTGACCTCACTATCGACTTTGACAACTTTGTGGGCTGCCTGGTCCGCCTGGAGTCCATGTTCAGTGAGTACCCATCACCAGCTCAGCCCTCCTCGTTGCAGATTACTGTGGCACACTGGACATCAGAGGGGCAACTGAAGAACACGTCAATGTTACATGAAAGAGGTTGCTCATGAGTGAATGTGTGGAATTGTCAAACATCCAGTAATGAGTCTATAGTGAAAATCAATACATTTTTAACCATCTGGTAGAGAGTCCGTAGGTTTGTGAACTGAAATGTCTTGAGTCTTCTTTTGGTGTCCCAACAGAAACGTTCAAAACTTTGGACAAGGATAATTCCGGAGAAGTGGAGCTGAATTTTCAGGAGGCAAGTACAGCATCAGTCAGCATTCATTTTTGAGGATTACACATACTCCAGATATACCTGGTATAAAAAAAAAGATCATTACCATCAACGCTCCACCTAGTAGTACCTGGTGTTTCTATTTGTTGTAGGACACTGTGGAATCTGCATTGTAGGGAAAGCAATCAAAATCGCGAATGAGACTTAAAACAGAATAAGACATCTCTGATCATTACCACAAAATCTAATCTCACAATATAGTTTTGATTTTAATGACAGTACATAATAGCACAGTATTTATGTCCGTGTATCCGTAATACCTCTGCCACTTTGACCTTGTAAATCTGACTCCTGTCTTGTACTTGTTGCTCACTTACCTAGGTAGTATAGCGGTACTTTATTGTTCCTGTAATTGTATTTGATATGCAATCCTAATTCAGATTAGTTAGCTCGCGACACTGACCTTGCGCTCAGCTTCAGCACTATTTGCATTGTATGACCTGTACACATCTTGCTCTTGTGCCTGTTGTTTGCTCACTATTTGCACTTTTGTACGTCGCTTTGGATAAAGGCATCTGCCAAATGAATAAATGTAAATGTAAATGTATCTAAAATGTAAATGTAATTTGATACATTTATATAAATTTGAGTTTAAATCCTGTAAGATACAAATTCATAATTTATGTATTTCACCATTTGCAAAGGAGTTTACAGTAAACATTGTTTATGTACATGTTTATTTTTTAAAAATCTGGGTTTATGCAACAATGCTCCTTCGTTGTTGCATTGTGAAAATTTTGTGAAAAACAGCAGTGCTTAAAATCATTTCAAAATGTTTGTCCTTGTTAGGTTTTTCTTGCATGTTTTGGTTTATGTCTGGCAATGTATGTAAATGCAGCATAATAAAAAAAAAAACTTAAACTAAAATCAAGAAACCCAAAATCTGAAAAACATAATAAAGTGTATTTCACAGGCTCTGTGCATTTTATTTATTTATTTATTTTTATTTATTTATTTATTTATTTATATGTGAGTAACTTTTCTTTTGTCTCCCTCTAGTGGCTCAACGTGTGTCTGCTATAAGACCTGACGACCGCCAGCATTGACAATCCTCACCTGTAATTCTGATCAGGTCACAGGGCAATGGGGAAACAGACAGCTTGTCTTGGTGACCCGACCTGGCTGAACCCTGTCTACCAAAAATGTTTTCTTTTAGTTTTGCTTTGAGAGGTTTTTAGACAATATATCTTTAGTGAAATATAGATACTATATATCTAAACAACTAAAAGGTGCCTTGTATTTTAGGAAGTGGGATTCTCTTTTGCTTGGCTTGTATTGTAAACACTAACAGGCTGATACAGAAATGTTCAACAGTGTTTAGGATTGAAGAAGTGTAATAAAAATCAGTCTTCTCAAAATGGCAAATCCGACTCTTACATTACATTCAGTTATGAATATACGTTCACATTCACACAAAACAATAAGCCACATTGTACACATGAACTTATAAACCAGTTGTCAAACTAGTAGTGCTGATCAAATAGGAGTGTGAGAGAGAAAGTATTGGCCATTCATTACATTTTACATTTAGGTCATGTCAAACTACAGTAATGTAGAAGACCTGAAGTGCAACCTAAAACAACTAAACTCAACTAAGTAAGTCAAGGAAAGTAGAAAAAAAAGGTAAACAAGGTGAGAAGTGAAAAACATTCATATCTCATACTTTTTGCAGAGATGGAATTATGTTGGAGTATATTTGAAAATGTTTAGGAGAGGAGGTGCTACAGTGAACTTTAAGACTGAAAAGGTCTTCAAGACTGTTCTTGAAGATATAAAGAGGGAATGCCCCTGCTCTCATGGCAAATAAGTAGCATTCCCATTTCCATTCCATTTTCTCTGTTCCTTTTTACAAAGGGAAAATATCAGACAGACAGCTAGAATCTGCATTCAAATGCATTTTGTCCAAAGAATGAACCAATATAATGGGTAAATAGATGTATTTTACTGAACAGCCATATTTTCATTATCACTCAATACACCTTAATCTCCTTCAATATACAACACTGTACAAGAAGGCCTATACCAACATCATCAGAGAGGCAGAGCAAACTTAGGCTGAAGGCCAAGTGGAGCTCAATGAGCAATGGGGTGACATGGGCAAAATCTCATTCATATCTCAATTGTTTTTGAACTCAGATTACTTTTCTCAACACCATATTTGAAAATGTTTACAATTTTTTCCTGATGGATGCTGAACTTTAATTATTTAAAAAAAACCATCCATTCTATAGAATCACACTTCTATACCTGAAGATCTACAGGCTACGAAGTTCCTTGGAATGGTGTCTTCCCTGACCTCAGAATAAACTCAGCATTCAGTCCATTTCCAGTTCATTCCAGTTTGCTCTTGTTCCTTTTACAAAGGAAAATAAGAAAGGGAAAACTAAAATTCTCAGACAATGCTAAATAATTTTGTCTCCAATAATGGTTGTGAGATAAAATGGGTTTTTCCCCATATAATACACGTATTTTACTGAACAGCCATATTTTCATTACAAAATGGAATTTTTTTAAATACATTGGTCAATATACAACACTGTACAAGTAGGCCTATACCAACATCATCAGAGAAGCAGAGCAAACTTTGAAGGCCTAAGAGATTACCGTTACTTTCCCAGTTCTGGAAAGTCCACTTTCATAGCCAAATGGACACATCAACAGTGCAATCCAATTGTTCATTTGAACTCAGAGTTTGTTGTTGTTCACAGTTTGCACAAGAAACAATGTAGCCTAACGTTCGCTATTTATCTTCCTGAAACACAGGAAGACACACCCATTGTTTTGTATGTTTTATTTTGATATTATTCAGTTTATTGTTGTTATTCAGTTATTTGAAGTTAAATTCTACATTTCTGTTTATGGTGAATGGTGAAAGGTAATAGGAGTTCGTTTTTTTAGATATTTTAGTTGAGTTGTGTTCAACAGCGTGGCATTGTTGACAAGAACCTTTGCAGTCGCTAGAACCAACGATTGAGCTGGAGCATTCAGTCAGGATTCTGCACAGTTCAGTGATAGTTTGCTCATTGTCGGCTGTGAGATTTGTACATAAGAAAGGGGAAAACTAAAATTCGATTAGACAATGCTAAATAATTTAGTCTCCAGTACCCGGTTGTGAGATAAAAATGTGTGTTTTTTCCCCAGGAATACAAGTTATTATTCCTAACAGATTAACAGCATACTGCCCAGGTAATGGACACCCATTCTGATTACCAACCTCGCTTGTGTCCAGTTTTTTAATACATTGGTCATTTTGAAATGACAATTTGAAATGTATTTTTGAAGCTCCGCACCGGACATAGTGGATCACCTGGGGCGGAGTACATAAATCCCCGCAGGTGCTCTCTCTGAGGATCGCACGGATCCTTGTGATTTTTGGTTTCGGGGTTGTAGGAGAAGGTGACGTACTCATGTCATGACCATTTTCATCAACTTTGATGACAAATGACTTCAGAGTGAGCTCCCTGTTGCCCTCTCTCCCTCGAGGGGCCATGGAGAGCTGGATATCAAACCAGACCTTGCGAACCAGGCCTCTGGCTGTGTCTGGCGTAAGCGCTTGAGATTTGCGCAGCATCTGGAGGTGTTGGTCTGGGATGCGGGGATGATGGACGCTGGTGTCTTTGCCTTGTTTTCTGTATTTTTTTAACACCGACTTGAAAACAGCGTTACTAGATGAAAACTCTTTGTCGGTAATGACATTATACGGCACGAACCTGTTAATGCCTGCCCGTAAAGCCATATAACTCAGATGCATAAAATTGTCTGAGTACTTCATTAAGTTTCTGTGCAGAATACGCACCAATGTCCTGTTCTTCTCCGTTTTGTTTTAAAAAGTCCTTTAGTGTTCAATGCCCAATTTGTATTTCGTTTGGTGTTTTTTTCGTGCACCTCCTGCTCTATGGTGGTAACTTCTTCTTCTGTCAGTTTTTTGTGTCTTTTCGGTGTATCTTCACCAAATGTCTCCGCAAACCACAGTTCAAATGTTTTGTTACCTAGCACATTAAAGTTCATAACAAAATCCTCCATTTTGCAAATGTTTCTTTGCTAAGATTATCATTATTATTTGGTTTTTGTCGGCTGTCAATCAACTGTGAGCCAACCGTCAATCAGTACGGTTGTTATAGTTACCATTCAAAAGAGCATTGATATGGAACGGTGATTAAACTTTTTTACCAGATCTACTTCTTAGGTTTCCCGCCATACGGAATTAACGGACACCTGGCAGCCAATCAGAAAATAGTATTTCTCGTCTCCGGGGGATAATAACTCTATGAGGTCAGTGTATCGTTGAATCTTGTTTGCATCCTATGTGTTAGCGCTTCCCCCATGAACGCGAGCATGCTTTAGTGAACTCCAGATCGGTAGATGGCGGTAATGAAGTTTTTGCCCGTCATACGGACATCTGACGTAGAATTACGAAACGACAGAGTTGCGAAAGTACAAGAAATAAGATGGCGAGCAGCAGCAGTTTCTAGAAAGGATTTATATACTGTCTCTCTACTATTGAACCCTAGATCTACACAACTTTTTGGTTCAAAACGTTAACAGAATCTTGCTATCCAATACAGGAAGAATCGCAGCAACGTATCTTTTATGATTGCTAAGGTTAACTAACTTCAGTGAACACGCTAGCTTGGCTGGCCCCTCAAAAACTAAGAAAAATAGTGAAGACGCGTAAAACATGGAAGTTCTTGTAACCGATCTTTCGTTTCGACTTTGTCATGTGTACCTCTCCTCAGACGCCTTGGTTGGGGATTTGGCACATGTCCTCTCTCAGGAACGGGTGAGTCTCTTCGGTAAAACTTGCTAACTAGTGAACTAACGTTAGCTATATTTTGTAAACAAACGGAGTTAGGTTGATTTAACGTCGAATTTAACGTTAGCTAAGCATTTGTGCTTTAGTTAGCTACTCAAACATCTTTTTGGTAAACATGGCATTGTGGTTTTATATAATTTATAACCACATATAATGTATATAACCACTGTTGGTTCAGGGAATTCCTACTACGGAGTTTTACGTGAAGAACAACGGACGGCTGTTGGGGAACAATGAGAGACTGCAAGTGGGAGTGTGGTACCGGATGGAGCCCCGGCTCTGTGGAGGGAAAGGAGGTAACGTTTTCTAAATGTAGAAACAGTTGCTGAAGACTAAAACACGATTATTACTGCCCGTTATGGTGAGACCTCATACCAGAAGGTCCTCCAGTATGGAAGGGACTGCTTATTATATCAG
This sequence comes from Megalops atlanticus, assembly GCA_019176425.1. Taxonomy (NCBI): domain Eukaryota; kingdom Metazoa; phylum Chordata; class Actinopteri; order Elopiformes; family Megalopidae; genus Megalops; species Megalops atlanticus. The sequence goes on along the minus strand of CM032875.1, from coordinate 72,474,863 downwards.
AAATCCATGTCAGTTAGTTACTAGGTGTAACCAACGTTACACCTCTCCTGGTCTCGATTCACTGGCTCCCTGTTGCTGCCCGCTTCATGTTTAAGGCCTTGATGCTTGCGTACAGGGCGATCAACAAAACTGCACCTACATACCTGAACTGCTGCAACCCTATGTTCACTCCCGACTGCTACGCTCTGCTACCGACCTGTCCAGAACTTTCTCCGCCGTTATCTCCCGATGGTGGAATGAACTTCCACATTTCATCCGTTCTGCCGAGTCCCTCTCTGTCTTCAAGAAACATCTGATAACACAGCTCTTCCCCTCTCACCTGAGCATCTGAAACACTACCCCCCTAAAGGAACTTATCATGTCTCAAAACTGTTTACTACTAGACTATAAAATTAAATAAAAAAGTAATGTAATGGTTGAACGCACTCGTTAGGTTTACTCGCTAGTTTGTATCCTGCCTGGCCAACCACAGAAACCTGGTCATGCAGTGCTTCTAATATTGTTGACTTCTTATGGTTTCTTGATTGTGTTGTACTTTACCTCACTTGTAAGTCGCTTTGGGTAAAAGTGTCTGCCAAATGAATAAATGTAAAAGTAATAGAGCTGACGTGTGTGCGTGGTTGTTTTCCTAGAATCATATAGTCAGTATTTGTTTTGTCTTTTTTTTCCGACAGGCTTTGGTTCCATGCTACGAGCTCTTGGAGCTCAGATTGAGAAGACCACTAATCGTGAGGCATGCAGGGACCTGAGTGGAAGGCGGCTCAGAGATGTGAACCACGAGAAAGAGTAAGTGGCTGTCTTAGCAGTGCCTTGTCAATATTTATTGTCAGTATTTAACTGTATTTCTTGAATCGGCAGTTAGTAGCTTACTTTGGCAATTAGTATTTTACATTATTGCTCAGTATCCATTTGCATGGCTAGAGAGTTGCTCCAGAATTTCAGGTTGAGTGCCTTAGTTGCAGTATCTTGCAGCAGCTGTACTCTACCTGGAATCCAACTTGTAACCCTAAGGTTACAAGCCTTTTAGGTCTTTTTGATCATGCAGCCATTCTTTATCATTTATGTGAGAAGATTTGTACCAGTATGTATTGTATGGTTATGACAAGATTTTTTGAACACATCCTGTCATAACATAGAGTAAGGTTTTGACCAGTATATGAAATTGGCTGCAAGTGAAATGAATTTGCTACCTTATTTCTTGACCTAGAAACTTATAGTGGCCCAGCACCTCATACACACTGATAGAGACATACACATTTCTCGCTTTTAACTGAGCTACCATGCTGGTATCCATTTGAAAGCTTCTGTCTTTTTATAACTTTGTTAGCTAACTATCTAATTTCTTAATGAAATAATGCAGCTGGCAACTTTTCCTGTAGCTAATCTCTTTTTTAATGAGATCTAATGGTTTTCTCTTCTGAGCAAATGTTTTTTGAGCTGGAAAACCAGAAAAAAATTTAAAATTCTGTGCTGTAGAATTGCTAGATACTGACTTTCTCAAGCTGTGCTTTATTGCTGTGTTTACCATTGGCTGTCAAATGACAACAAAGCAGTGTATTTATTCAAGAACACATATACAAAAAATTAGTTAAGCTTAAAATGAAGAGTCTTCATAGACAGCTATACTGTTATGTTTTAACTTCTGGTGTCTAATACTTGTGGGAAAATGCAGGATAGTCACTTAAACTGTTTAAAGGATAGAATTCAAAGAGTGCCTGGTGGGTGTTTAGCTGTGGCTGAGTTACCGTGCACATGTCTGCCTAACCATTCACAGGATGGCGGAGTGGCTGAAGAAGCAGGCGGACCGCGAGGCAGAGAAGGAGCAGCGGCGCATGGAGCGGCTACAGCGCAAGCTGGCCGAGCCCAAGCACTACTTCAGTGATCCCGAGTATGAGAAGCAGTGCCACGAGATGTCAGAGCGCCTGGAGGAGTCCATCAAAAGAGGTACCGCTGTTGGCTCTCTCAAAGCCTCGGATCTCACCAGGCATGCTGAATATCGCAGGTGTTTGGGCGTGGACATTTAGAATGTTGCAGCAGAAAGTGTTGTTCATGTTATGTTGACTTTGCACAGAGTTTCTGAACCCTTGTCGTTGGGGCATATAGTGTTTGCTGGTTTTTATTTGAGCTGAGCCAAGTTTGAGTGAGCTGGTAATTGAATCCCAATGTAGATTTGACATCATTTCTCAGGGGCAGCGGTGTGGTGGTAGGGAGTAGGGATGTAATAAAATATCGATACACTTCAGTATCGTGATATTATGTTTTGTGACACTGTATCGATTCTCAAACACACTGTATCGATTTTTAATTAATAGTTTACATGCAAAGATTCGTGGCAGACAGTGGTTCATTTTGCATGGGTTAAAGATCTCCGGCCCCACGCCGGAAATCTGGCGCGGAGAGATTTTAGATGAGGCAATAAATTATTACTATCGTTTACGGGCTCTGATATTACCAGACCGGAACGCAATTTTATTAAAAACAATCACTGACGTGGTGTGTTTTCGGATGAGTTTTAACCAATGGTAGCCTTTTTAGGCGGCGTACTGGCACGAGAACACTGTTCTTATCCAATCGGCAACTAGTTTCAACTTTCTGTGAGGCCGTGCCAGGAAGTATTTGCGGGGACTGTATCAGTTAATTACTGCACAATAGGCTAGCATGCATTCAGATAGATGGAGCATGGAAGCGACACTTGTAAAGGTTGTCGCAGACACAAGCACAATAGAACGGGGGTGATAAATAAATGGCCACAGGCTTGGTTAGATGAAAACGGTAATGACGGACAAACGTTCGGCGTATGTTGTCACAAATTAAACGAGCCCGGGAGCTGCCTTGCACCGTGTGTTCGAAAAAAATACAGTATGGGACAAGCAGCAAAAAGTATTGTCTCGGCAAGATACAGCTCTTCGTTATACGTCAACGTTGCCGGGAACTGTGGCCACTGTAGCCGCTGCCGCTTCATCCATCCAAGACCGCGTGTGAAGTCATAAAGTCTTTTAGGATACCGCCAGCGCTAGTTGACCTGTGCAAAACATCACAGGACAGAACTGCACTCTCCAAACTTAGCGTGTCAAATACACAGGCCAGCTACCTATCCACTCACGACATTGCCTGTCACATTAGGCAATGTTTAGCGCACAAGCTGTCAAAACAGATGTTTTCACAGAACGTTGACGAGTCCACAAACCGCAACATGGACAGAATTTTCAATGTCTTGGTCCGATTCTATGATGATGACTTGGACAAAGTTGTAACACAGCATCTTGCTACTCGACCAACTTTTATTGAAGTTGCACTTTTCATTTTTAATAGCATTTAAGAAAAAAAGGAAGCAGCTTTAATCTGATCACGGTAATACAAAATTGTATTAATGTGGGGGTTTTTTGTTTTACAATTTTGAATTAAAGCTGTTGTGGTAACGCTAAATGTACGTGTGTCCCATTTTGTCCCCCACATCCAAGAAAAAAAAAAATTCAGGCTCAGAAAAATTTGTTGCTTTAAGCCATAGGTGTCAAACTCAAGGCCCCCGGGCCATATCCAGCCCGGCGTACAATTATATCCGGCCCGCGAGATCATTTTATATAGATCTGTTATTATTGTTATTAATGGCCCGGCGATATGAAGCGCTGATAACACACAAACTACAGATCCCATAATGCAGCGCAACAGCTGCCTTGCCGAACGATAGGTTACCCAGGAACATTCCCGCGTCAATCAAGTCAAGCGTCTGTTGCTGTATACAACCCTATTGTAAAGTCAAAGCTAGCCCCTAACAATGGCGAAAAAGAAAAGTTGATTCTGAAAAACAGAGCCTTTCAAAACCGATGGGAGGCTGAGTTTATGTTTATTGACATTGCCGGTAAACCCGTGTGTCTTTGTGGAGCTAATGTGGCTGTAATTATGGAATTTAATCTAAGACGGCATTTCGAGACAAAACATCAGTATAAGCTGAAAAACCTGAATGCAGAGCAGAAGCTACAGAAAGTAGAAGAGCGAAAGAAGAATCTGACATCTCAGCAGACGTTTTTCACCAGAGCGAAATCACAAAGTGAAGCTGCTGTGAAAGCAAGCTTTATTGTGGCAGAAGAGATAGCCAAATCAGCCCGGCCATTTACCGAGGGAGAGTTTCTGAAGAGCTGCATGATGAAGGTGTGCGACGTCTTGTGTCCAGACAAAAAGCAGATGTTGGCAAATGTAAGCCTGAGTAGAAATACGGTTGCTGATCGGGTTTGTGAGATGGCCACTGATTTAAGAACACAGTTGATTGAAAGAAGCAAAGACTTTATTGTATATTCTCTTGCTGTGGATGAAAGTACTGACATAAGTTAAGTTTATTTATTCTGGAATTATATTCCTGTCTGTTTTTATACATATTTATGTTCAAAAAACATTTAGTTTTAGCGTGTTCAATAAATGTTTATCCTGTTCGGCCCGCGACCTAAAGTGTGCTTTGAGTTTTGGCCCCCTGTGCAATTGAGTTTGACACCTCTGCTTTAAGCCCTGATTTTGTGTTGTGTTTCAACCCCCGACCGCTAGATAGCAGTGTTGTAATCTATCTTCAGCCGTTTGACTCTTCCACTCTAATGTAACAACGTAAGCTGAGACAGGAGGTAGCGTAAGGTCGCGCCGCTAACGTTAGTATTAGCAAACCTAGCTGACTAGTGATGTTACCGCCGATGGCTGAATGCGAAAGAGTTAGACCGGCTCCCGCGGCGTACAGAGCTGAAGTGTGGGCTCATTTTGGCATCCACAATAAAGAAGGCACTAAGGAGATAGACAAGAGCCATGCCGTTTGCAAAATGTGCCATGCCAAAATCAAATACTCAAATACTTATACCATGACATTTTCCTAAAATTAGATTTAAAAAAATCGCAATATACGCCTTGCTTACAGTATCGCAATATATTGAATCATAACCCCTGCATCGTGATACGTATCGTATTGCCAGATTCTTGCCAATACACAGCCCTAGTAGGGAGTAGAGCTCCTAACCTCAAGGTTGCAGATTTGATGCTTGGGAAAAGTACTGAACCTGAACTGCCTCAGTAAATATCCAGCTATGTAAATGGCTGGTGTATGTAAATTGTAGGCTGTGTAAGTCATGCTGAATAAAATCTTTGCAAATAATGTTGGAAGGGTGTTCAAGTAACAAGGGTGTTGCAAGTAACACATGTTCAAGTAACAGTATGCAATTTATTTCTGTCATTCAGTTACACCAAATTTTAGGTGCAGATATGAGCAAAAATGTGTTTTTGAAATCCCTTGGATCTTTTCTCTTGTATTACATTCCTTATGCAAAGTACTAAAAGGTGATTAACTGATGGTATGTTAAATATAGATCAGTGTTCAATTAACCCTAAATCAACCCCATTAAGAACCATCTGTAGATAAAAACTGTATAGAGTGTGCTTCCAAGAGCCAGGATAGAGAATGCTTGATAGTAGGGATCATTCCACGTTGTCATGATGAAATGGAACGTAAGTGTGAGTACCTGTGTGTTATTTTGTCAAAGGTATGCAGGCGTCATCTAGTGGAGTTGCAGGGGCTACACGGAAAAGACCCTCTCCATATGAAGTGCAGTCTGGGAAAAGGAAATGTGATTGGTAAGTAAGATTTTGTGGAATAGCTCTCTATACCCTCCATTTCATAAATAGTCTGGTAGACAATTGTTGTTAACGATTTAAGTCTTACATGTTTCATGACATTTCTGTCCTGGAGACAAATGCGTCAGAGCCCATAGAAAAGAAAAGGCCTTCTGCTTTTCAATTATCTTTGGTCTTACATTGTTTCTGCAGTTGTGAAAATGTATCTTAGATGGCATAATGGTCTTGGGACATTGATGCTTCTGCAGCAGAAGTCAATAGAGGGCACTGAGCTTGATTTGCCTCTGCAGGCTGGATGGGATCAATGGAATCTCCAGCTCTGAGGATGAGAGTGACGCCAGCGATGGGAGGCCCCCGCCTCCTCCTCCTCAGCTGTGCACCCAACGACCAGCTCAGCTGCTCAGAGCTGTGTGCCTCAGGGTGCTGCAGAGGCCACAGGGATCCCCAGCACAAACAGCTCCAGTGCCAGCACTGGGTCCAGCTCTCCACAGAGCAGTCCAGGAGAACCACACAAGGAGGAGGCCGAGAGAGAGGCTGCAGCTGTGGCTCAAGAGGTTGAGGCTGCTGTTGAGAGGGAGGCTGAGGCAGTGGCTGTGGCTCAGGAAGAGGCAGCAGCTCCAGGTTCCAGTGAAGGGTTCCATACACAGCAGAGCACCCCCTCAGACAGGAGCCCCGAGGAAACTTCTCAGCAAGAGGTAGCTGCTACACAACCTGCAGTAAGTGCTTGAATTTCATAGGTGGCCCACTGTATTTGTTAATCCAACTCAACACTATGTGGTTCACACCTGTGTGGTCCAATTTTATTTCTGACAATTATGTGTGACCTGCAAAATACAGGAGATTGCGTGTCTCATTGTTACCACTGAACCACACACACCTCCCTTAACATTAACTGGCATTGAGTCTGGGTTCTGTTCAGAAGGTTTTTAGGCAGTATGGAATCAAAAGGCTTGGTAGATTATTCTGTGGTAATTTATGAGATGCGTTTCTCATTTGCAGGATGACAGTCCTCTGGATCTGCAGGCGGTTTCCAGTGCTGCGGAGCTGGAGGCACTGGGCTTAGAGAGACTGAAAATGGAGCTGGTGGGACTGGGGATGAAGTGTGGAGGCACATTGCCGGAGCGGGCTGCCAGGCTCTTCTCTGTCAGAGGCCTGTCCAAGGATGAGATCCCCTCTGCCCTCCTGGCCAAGCCCACCAAGGGCAAGAAAAAATGACCTGCCAGCAATGGATTCTACAAAATATTTTATATGTATCTGATCAAAAGGGACATTTAATCTTTTTTGCAAATTTGGAACTTTTATTTTTTACACCAGTGAAATCCAATTTAAGTGTAAGATGTTTGTGGAAAACTCTTTTGGATATGGAAAGAGTGTAGAAATTAATTGTGCATTCTTTGAGAAAAATTAAATGGTCTAGTGTATACACATTTCTTCTCCAAGGTTGACATGATGGCAGTGTGATTACATCAAGGGATACATAATCCTTCTTTCTGGAAGTGTCTCTTATGTTTTGTGTTATATAGTAAAGATTTTTTTTCCACAACTGATGTAACCGGTCTTTTATTTGTAATTTTTTTGGGGGGTAAAGGATCATTATGATGTCATCTGTTTTGTCTAAGGTTATTCCCCAAAACATTTATATTAGAATCTAAAAGGCTACAACCTTTTTTAAGTGTAGTGAGGAAGACACTGATATGACCAACAGCAATTGTGTTTAGTGTATAGGGATAGTCATATTTTATTGTGTATATCATTTAAAAGGCTGTCTGTCTTTTGAGGTCATCTGTCCTGGATTACAGATCATATATGTTCCTTTATTATGCAAATAGTTCTTGTGTGAGAACATATGTAAGGATAACATGACCAATTTGAAATTATTTCCAGTGTTCTAAAGTTTAGACTGGGACTACCAAAAACACCCCCTCAAAAGACAGTAAATGGCACGAAACAGTTTTATAGTTTCACGTTAGTCAAAAATAAATAGTAACTTTTAATAAAAACAAGGAAGTCTATATCTGTGGTGTCAGTGACATATCCTGTATATATCACTTAGTTTATAGTTGGATTTTTATGGTTATATGGTGACCGACTCAGTGCCATGGCTTGGGACTAGAAGAACTCACATCCTACAAATAGAACAGATTACACCTGTCCTTTGAATTCAGGAACATTAGGCAAACCTTTGACGTGACATATCAGTGAAATGTAGACATCATAAGTGTAGTTAAAGCATGTATGTAATTAATGTAATGGAATTGTACATTAATTGCTTAAATATAGTTGCTACAACCAGCACCAAAGTTAGATTGTCACATGATGCATAACATCATTAGTCAGGGTAAGCACCAGGATTGCCATGCCTACATGCACTGAAAAAATGAGAGGAAACAAAAGTGACATTCTTATTGACTTGACCTAGAGTGCCCTATATTTCCATTAACACATCTGATACAGATGAACTAAAGAGATTAAATATAAAATAAAGCATACAAGCACTGACTGAATTATGCTGAAAAACTTGATAATGCATTTCTCAATAATAATACATTTGCTTGCAAATTATTTTGTTTTACAAATAAAATGACAGGATCACAGGTTCACATTCACAAGTATTATTTTCAATAAAATCCGGCTAAAATTATAATTGCATCAACACGCTGTGTGACTGTTTGTAAATTTAGGGAACTTTACCATGGCCTCCAGTGGTTTCTTGGGGTACAATACAGAGATGACACGCATTCTCAATCGTCAGCCATCAGCACAGTGGTGATAGTGCAATATACAATGATTAAAGCAACATTAGAACCTAGGCCATGATCAGTATGAGAATATTTGCGATCTAGATCATAACTTAAACAGAACCTAACCGTTGGATGAAATTTCTTGAATTCTGTATCGTAGTAGTTACCGTCTCTCAGTAACACGAGAGTGATGTTCATTATCGTGACAACAAAGCGTTTAAATACACTTAGCCACAATTCAGACATATTCCCTTGCAAAACACATGATGAAAAGTGTAACAACCTATATTGTTTCAGATACTTTTACGCCACAACTACGTTAAAGCCACCATACACGCCCATAGACCGTGCTGCGCTCATATTTACACACAAAACACACCCAGACACACAACAATTTCCGGGAAACACGAAGAGGCGAATTGCATTATGGGAATTAGTGTCATGGCGGCGCCCATGAAAACAGGCAGAATGACATCAGAGCATGGCTTTTAAAAAGGCATGACTATATCAGATGTTTTATATGCCAGTCTTTTTCGGTAGCAATGAAATTATATATTGGTAATCGAAGGTGATATCGATATTAGGAGGTGAGTCTGTAACAGCAAGCTTTGTCACTTAGCCAGGTTCCTAATGATTGTCACTACTTAGCTAGCTGGCAACGTCGCTTACCAGTGGCTTCATTTGTATTGGTGTAGCTAGCTAGCTATATGAAGCTGAATCAGTTAATATGATAATTACCAGATAAGTAAAGTTGATTATTCTCATGTTTTTGTGATGATTTATTTTGCTGTCTTAGCTGTCAGTGGACAAATGGATGTCCTAATTTATAAGCTCCTGCAGTTTATATTATACCAATACTAATGTATTGGAGGCTACATTACTGGACACCCGGTTGTCATGTTCTGAATTTTGACATACTAAGTAAATCACATGTGGTGTGGAAATGAGAGGAATATTATGCCTTCATTAAAACTATTCTGGGATTATGATTTAAGTCATTGTACAATACATGTGAATCATCTGTGTGCACATGTGAAAGCTGAATTTCTTCCTGTGACATGTATGTTTTTTGTAGTGATGACAGGACTCAAAACCCTCCTCAGGCTGGAGCGTGTCCTCTGCTGCGGCGGGGTGATGAGCCAGCTGTGCGCACTGCGCTGTGAGGCAGTGCGTCTGGCGCACTGGAGGGCGGCTGGCTCGCACTGCCTCAACCCCCTGCCCTCAACAGTCTGGACCTGCATACCGCCGACCACTTACCAGCTTACCCGGTTCATGGCCACCAAGCATGTAAGACTGGCTTATCGTAAACTGTGGGACTGACGATGTGAAGCACTGATATTGGAGTGTGCCTGCAGATGGGCTTGTGACTGAATTATTGTTTCAGACGTATGTGCATATGTGATCTTTCTCTCCAACTGAACCAGAGGGGAGCCCCTGATGGGAGAAACTCACTTTTTATGTCCTCTTCAAATTAATTATAACAGTGGGATTATGTAAGGATAAGAATAAAAGTATTAAGTACGCAGGTCAAACAAACAAAGCAGATGGATTTTCCAGGACAAGGACAAGAAAAAAAAACACCCTAAATGATCCATGGTGGATATGGTTGTTTGTATTTAGTAATGACAGTAAATTTAATCAAGATATTCATACTTTGGGACAGCAAAATAAGAGCACTGCAGCACTCCATGATCTACTTGATTACCTTCCTGCAATGTACATTTTCAATACTTGAAAACCCAGAAAACTGTTTGGTTTGATGGATCATCTTATTCAAAATATGTAGCATGGTCAGTCATGTAAATTTATTTAATCAAATGTGCAAAATGTGTATACTTTATTTTTCACAAATAGAGTGTTACATTTACTTTGATGGTCAATATACATTAACTTTTAAGGATCATAAATTTTATATGAGATTGATATATCCGTCAAAACACTTGCCCCAGATTAATTTTTAAATATTAAATGAACAAAATCATGTGAAACTCCATTTGGACACAGGTTGAGATGATTTGGCTTTATGTTATTGATAATTTTTCAGCTAACTGTCCTATGGAGAAATGGCCTTCAGGTACACGCATGATAAGATTTTGTTGATTTGTTTTATACTGAATTCATTAAGACTTGTGTGCTCAACAGGGTAAAAGCTCTGGGAAAGTGCTGAAGCCCAAACCAAAGCAAGAGAAACAGGAAGTGGAGATCAAGCAGCGAATGACAGTGTCTGAGCTGGCTCAAGCCATGAAACGAGATATAGGTATGCCTGACCACTTCATTCCCAGCAGTCATACGTATATTTATCATTACTTATGTTTTGCCTTAAAAACTGGGCCATCAGATAAAAAGATGATGAGCATTGTAATAGATGTGGTATTACTGCTTACTTCTCTTTCCAGATCATGTTTATGAGGCCTTGCTCAATACCTCCTTCGACTTGGATTCTCTTGAGCCTGACTCCGTGCTAGAGGAGGAGTGGATCAAGGAGATCGTGAAGAGGTCTGGGATGAAATTTAAGTGGGCCAAACTGACAGAGGACAAAGTGAGGGAGAACAAGGATGTGGAGAGACAGTAGGTTTGATTGTCACATCTTCATCTTGATTCTATGAATGACTTTTCTTTTTGAAAATTCTATATACTGCTTGGGAACTCTAAGCATCTGGTAGATTTCCTACCAGCAGGGTCATAATATTATCAAGTGTCTGGTATCAGGTATCGTGTGGATTTATCTGCCCCTGAATCTGCTTTTTCTGTATCAGGTGAGGCTGATATAACTGAAGTGAAATGGCTGCTTGATTCCAGATGACTACACACCTCATATCATGTTATTCTGCTTGGTCAATACAGCGCGTTTCTCCTGTAAATGACATCTCCTTGCAGTGTGTTCTGTATGAAAGGCTGGTGGGGCAGCTCAGTGACCATGTGCATATGCCTGTGTTTTTCCAGGCCTCCCCCTGACCCAGCAGTGCTGGTTCCCCGACCCCCCGTGGTCACCATTATGGGCCACGTGGATCACGGCAAGACCACTCTTCTGGACAGCCTGAGGAAGAGCCAGGTGGCAGCCATGGACAGGTCGGGGCGCATACTCTACCCAGCACTCTGCCTCTTCGGGGCCTTCTTGGTATAGCGGTACTCTATTTTTCCTGTAATTGTATTTGAGATGCAATCACAGCTGTGGGTGGCCACACTTCAGTACAGCCACTGCACTTCCCATGACAGTTGTCTGTGACACCAGATTGACCTTTGTTCTGCCCTTTGCAGTTCAGCTGCCCTCAGGGGAGAGAATCACTTTTCTGGACACCCCGGGACATGCCGCCTTCTCCGCCATGAGGGCCAGGGGCACCCTGGTCACAGATATCGTCATCCTGGTGGTGGCTGCAGATGATGGGGTGATGAAGCAGACTATAGAGTCCATACAGCATGCCAAGAAAGCCAAAGGTACCTTACAGTTTCTGTGAAAGGGCATGATATCTGTAAGCAAATTACATTGTGGGAAAACTATAGCGTTATCATCACTGTGTTGTAGTTGGTGCATTTCGTTGTGCTTCGCAGTGCCAATCATTGTGGCAGTGAACAAGTGTGACAAGCATGAGGCAGACCCATCCCGGGTGAAGCAGGAGCTGCTGGGGCATGATGTGGTGTGTGAGGAGTTTGGCGGGGACGTGCAGGCCATCCATGTGTCTGCACTGAAGGTCAGCCTCCAACCATCTAAACAGTTAGTTGCCAGCCCTCACAAAATATCAGATCGCTTGAGTTGTACATCAACTCTGTATGGGGGTCATAGAAAGGCCATGTCCTATGAGAGGTATGACAAAATAACTGTTACAACAAATTTAATTTGTTCCACCCACCCAGTCCAATAATGCGTACCATCTTTCCAACAGAACACTTCTTTATCTTTTTCCAGCCGCTCCAGTAACCAGACCATTTCAGTTTTCACTCTCCATTCAGGTTAAGCTGTATTGGTGGCCTTTCTGGTGTAATACTGAACATGGCTATGCAGACGTCGGTATGCTTATTGTGATGTGGGACCACACACCCTGCATAATATTTAATTCAACAAAGCGAAGTGTGTGGTTTTTGTATTGTTGTGTTGCTGTGAGCATTGCAAAAAGACAAATAGCTGTCACAGCATCTCTTTAATTTTCGATGTTTTGCTCATTTTCAAGATTTGCAAGCCCATACTAACAAGTTATATTACTAGATGGCATGTAGATGCAAATGTGAGGTAGTTGACATTTAATGTTGCCGGAATGGGTTTGAGGTTAGTTGTCTTTATACCTGCTGAAATTCCAACAAAAATGCCAAACACAATCTTGAAGGGCACCAGATGAACATGGTACAGCGCTGCTGTGTCTTAATGCAGAATGGCAATGAGGTATTCAGGTGTCATGGTTTCTTCTTTGATGGAGGCTTTTGTTCTTCCTGCAGGGGGACAATCTGCTGGAGCTGGCAGAGGCCACTGTGACTCTGGCTGAGGTGCTGGAGCTGAAGGCTGACCCCACAGGCCAGGTGGAGGGCACTATCATTGAGAGCCGCACTGACAAGGGCAAAGGGTGGGGGCGGAGTCTGACACTGTAACTCACTAAATGACAGTTACAAATAATCGCAAGCCAGATGTTTGTTGACTGAGAGATAAAAATGGTAACAACTATATGGACATCTGTAGGTTGTCCCACGCTGGAGTATTCAACATTTGTAGGTGAATTTATGTGTCTTGATTACACACTGACAGATCCCATTCCTCTCTATAGCCCTGTCTCCACAGTGATAGTCAAGCGTGGAACCCTGAGGAAGGGCTGCACGCTGGTGGCGGGGAAGGCTTGGGCCAAGGTGCGCTTCATGTTTGATGAGAACAACCAGGCGGTGAGCGAGGCTGGGCCCAGCACTGCTGTTGAGATTGTGGGTTGGAAGGAGCTGCCCTCTGCCGGGGAGGAGATCCTGGAGGTGGTGTCTGAGGTGAGACACGCTGTCAGCTCCGGCTGCAGCTCTTCAACACTTTGGCGTGGCAACGCAGTATGCCTTCGACTTCCAGCTTTGACTTTGACTCTGTGTCGGACCTCCCACAGAGGTCCAAAGGCCTGTGGTTTTCATTCCAACTTTTAATGACTTCATTAGAGCTGTTAATTGGAATGTTAACTTTAACAGACTGCTGTTTGTAGGTGATTACACAGTAGAAAGGAATTTTAAAATTCCATGCAAAAGACCATGCATGTCTAGGACCAAAGACAGACAACATTTACTTAAACCCTCAGCACCCTCAACCCTCAGGAGAAAATAACCTCTCTGAAATAATAATAAGAATATCAAGTGTGTCAATAGTGTCAAGAGTTAAGTAGTGCCTAGCTGCAAACCCTCTAGATGAGTTCCATTCTGTTCATTCTCTGTCCTCTCAGCAAAGAGCACGGGAGGTGGTGGATTGGCGCTGTTACGTGGAGGAGCAGGAGAAACTGAAGGAGGACATGAAGGCTATTGAGGCCAAGCAGCAGGAGCACGAGGAGAGCTACAAGAAGGAGCGTGAAAGCATGGCCCACCTTTCCTGGAAGCAGAGGAAGTCTGCCATGTACCGGGCCAACAAGCAGCGCATGGCCTTCAGGCCCAGTGAGAGGGTGGAGAGCCAGGACCTGACCTTGCCAGTCATTGTTAAAGGTGCGCACAAAATGGCACATCCTGGTAGTACAGAACAACATGAGTACCCCTGGGGACCAAATGTACCAGGGAGAACACACAGGCAAACTTCACTTTAAGCTCTCTCCATGAAATTACCATGCTGTAGGGCTTCAAAATATTCAACCAATTCCTACCATGGTAATTTTGTACTTGTATCCATTCTACAATGTGTGCTGGAAAGGGCATATAGAATGTTGATATTGATGTGTGTACACAGCCTGCAGGTTGAACTTGATAGGGATGGACAGAACTACTTGGTTAGACGCTAATAGATTAGATGTGATGAACGAATACTGTAAAAAAATAGTATTAGAGAAGACATGCTTGCTCACAGAAGGTTCCGTATGGACACAGAGCCATGTTTTTCCTTCTGTCCATTCTTTTAAAGGTATTTTTCCAATTTACTGTGGAATACAATGCGCTCACGGTCCTTTCAAGGTGAGAAATGACCAGTCCTTGTTGCTGTTGCTAGGGGATGTGGATGGCTCGGTGGAGGCCATCTTGAACATTCTGGACAGCTATGATGCGGATGAGCAGTGTCAGCTGAACGTGGTGCACTTTGGAGTTGGGGACATCACTGAAAATGACCTCAAGCTGGCTGAAACCTTCTCAGGCAAGTCCTCTCTCAACAGCACCATTAAAGAAAGGCATTTCGAAGGGATTGAACAGATAAATATTACAGACCTCTCAATAATCACAGTAATTTGACATTACCAGATCTATAAGCTGCCCTTCGTCAGTCACCCATCCTATGCCAAATGTTTTTACATAATCTGAAAATTCTTACAGTACTGTTTAAACTGTGGCTTCTTGTTTGTTTTGTGTAAATCTGGTTTCTGTCATCTTGTTTTCTTTGTTGGTTAGGCACCATATATGGCTTTAATGTGGCAGCCAACAAATCTGTGCAGCAGATCGCAGCCAAGAAAGGGATTCCTCTGAAGCTGCACCGGGTCATCTACAAGCTCATTGATGACCTCAAAGATGAGCTGAGCAGCAAACTGCCACCAACCCTGGAGGAGAACGTGATTGGTATATAGCTCAGAGTCAGGGTTTAGCCTTTAACTGTAGTGAGCAGGGTTGGCCTCATGGGGCGCTAAGGGCTGCTGTTAGAAACAGATCAGCTGCTTTCATTTAATATGTACATCACAATGGAGTTAAGAATAAACCTTGTGTTTTTCTGGTAAATTCAGCTCATAATGAATTGCAGGGTAAGTGTTTAGGTGGACATATCATTCACGCACCATGTTGGTGAGGCAGGTGATTTATAAATGCTATGTATGTCACATAACTTAACACCTTCTAAGGGTTAAGTGTATCACTTAGTTGTCCACTGAAAATCCGGCGTGAAGGCTTGTTTAATCTGAGATGTGCCCTGACCATTGTATTGCACTCTATAGGTGAGGCCTCAGTCTTAGCCACTTTTGATGTGACAGTGGGGAAGAAGAAAGTGCCTGTGGCTGGCTGCAGGGTACAAAAGGGACAGCTTGACAGGAAGATGAAGTTCAGGGTCATCCGTGGCCGAGAAGTCCTCTGGGAAGGTAGATGAACTATGCGGGTTTGATGTGCCGGCTAAGCTCTCCTAGCATGGCAGCAGACCTTGTATTTAAATGCCAACAAATTCCCCAAGATGCGTTTTACAGGCTTTTTACCTAAATGAATGGTAGTGGAAAACATTCATTCATCTAGGTCCATAATACTAGTTTTTCTACTTTTCCTGGCAGGCAAGTTCATTCTTGACAAAATTTAAGAGTACTTAAGTGTTACATATATGTTACAAAGTAGTACATTGGAATTTCTAATTTTATATGCCCATTGTTTTTTCTGTACATAGACCAATCACGGGAGAGTGTATATTACGTGCCAATGTAAAAGGAAGGTACCTAGACTATAATATGCAATCACCACATGATCCACATGTTCCCTGACTTGTGTCTTGCATCTGCAGGCCGCTTGACAACACTGAAGCACCACAAGGATGACGTGCAGACAGTGAAGACGGGGATGGAGTGTGGGCTGTCCTTGGATCAAGATGTAGACTTCATGCCTGGGGATGAGATTGTGTGCTACGAGGAGGCTGAGAAGCAGCAGAAAATCTCCTGGGATCCTGGATTCTAGCACTGTCACCAAACTGAAAATTCCTCCCACAACACTCATAAATATTTGAAAAATCTCAGCAGAAGATGGTGTAAAATACCAGCATGTGTTTTTTTATATGGCTTCAGCAGGCAATCATTTGAATGTCATCATTAAACAAAACAACCATGTATTTAAAATTGTAAATATCAATACTTGTCTATGTTTCATTAAAATTGTGAAAGACTGATATAGTGCTTGTGAGGATTCTTGAAATGCATTTTTGCAGGGCAGTCTAATCCTGATTTCAGAGGGTGGCTGCAAGTTTTGGTCAGTCCAAACTTGACCATCCACTTCATTCGATGACAGTAACCTTAACTGAAACAGTCTAGTTTTATGGGAAAATCACAGCTTCCAGGACCACGAAGAAAAGCAGTGCTGGACTGCTAAATGGAAAATGAAAAACCTCCATCTATACAAAGTGAAATATGTGCACCGAATTCTTTAAACATAAAATTCCAATGAAAAATATGAACCTCACAAGGCCAAAGTTTGATCACATGCCCAGGAAATGAGATGAAACTCAAAGTTGAGACAGTTGAAATCAATTAACAAGGAATCAAGTTATGTGTTTTCTTGACAGCTGTCATCTTGACATTACTAGGGAAATTACTGCCTAAGGAAACTACTTGGATCACTTTCATTGACTATAACTGTCATGATATTATGATGCACGGCCACCTACATTAAGCCAAGGACATGGACAATGCCATTTATGTTATTTATCACCAGATATGTTTTAGAATACAGTGATAGGTTTGTCAATTACTTCCAACTAAAACTCTGACATGGTTGTTTGGTAAACCATGGAAAGATGCATCCAAAAATGGCACATTTCTGTTAGATGCAGTGTATTAAAATTTATAAAAGTCAACACACCCCCTCACACACAACTCTCAAAATTAAATGTGCGCTGGTCAATGCTGGTTAAAAGCTTTAGTCTACATGTTTTTTGTACATGATAAAGAGACCAACATGCTCATCTTACAGGTCTGGACATTCACCCATCACAAATGACACTGTGAAACTCAAAACATGTCAAGACAGTGAATGCTTCCCAGAAGTTCCCAATTTCAGATTATGTTGTTGTAAGCCATCCTGGCCACTGAGTTATGGCCACCAAGTAAGTGCTGACAACAGAAATTTGTACAAATCCCCCTCTCCTCTCCTCTCGGCAGACACCTAAATGGGATTTATTTTTTCCTAAGGTTAAGAAGCAAATTAAGCTTTAATTGCCCCTTTCCTTAGTCACCAAAGCTTGCAAGACTAAAGAGGAATGCACACGTAGTTCTGTTTTGAGAATGTAGCCAGTGTGCAACACTGCTTTATTTTGCTTTTGATCACAGAATATAAAAAAGAGGTTCATTTACAATCCTACAGCAGCATGACATCAAAAAGAGCTGTGGTGAATTGGTGGGCCAAAGCTTTGTTGTTCACAGTTCATTCTCACTTGTCCTCGGGCTTGTTGAAGCAGTAGGTGAGGCAGCACTTTCCGCAGTAGTGCCTGTCGAAGTGGCTGGCCATGAACACGCCTGCGCCACACTCGTCCGCCGGGCATTCGCGCCGCAGCCGGTGGATCTTGCCATTTTCATCCACCTGGGGGCACCTTGTGAGAAATGTCACGTGGCGGGAAGCACCACGTATGGCCTGTATAAAATGCCATGGCATTCCATAACACACTTGGCTTTGCCTTCCCTCTTAACTCCAGTTACAAACATTTAGTGTGTACATATATTCTTAAGTACCAGCAATCTTCAGTAAAGCTAGCAGTAATCATTGTATTCAATATCATTACATTATTGGCATTTTGCAGGCGCTCTTATCCAGAGTGACTTACGTCGGTTACAGTAAGTTATCCATTTATACAGCTGGATATTTACTGAGGCAATTGTGGGGTAAGTACCTTGCCCAAGGGTACAGCAGCAGTGCCCCAGCGGGGAATTGAAGCAGCAACCTTTCTGTTACAAGTCCGGCTCCTTAACCACTAAGCTTTACTGCAGCATTAACAATTAAATCAATTAGAGAACTACCAAACCCACTAAACTTCAATCCATAAATGATTCAGCAAATTATTTAAGATCAATAAGGATGAAGATGGGCTACAGTCTATCCTTCAGAATTTATCATATACTGTATTTAGAGTGTACTTCTCTTGATTTCAGCAAATTCTCCAGAACTGAACAGGAAAATCCACTTCCAGCGCTGGAACAGACATTGTACCTTATAATACTTGAGCACAGCAAGCTTGACCTTCTTTCTTTTATGCTTGTTCTTCTTGGGTGTGGTGTAGGACTTCTTCTTCCTCTTCTTCGCACCACCTCGCAGCCTCAGCACAAGGTGCAGAGTAGACTCCTGCAGAGATCATGAAAACACCATGGTGACCATGCGTTCATGACAGCCAGGTCACTGGACTGGGCATCTGCAACAGTCTGGTCTGTTATTAAAATTAAAGTTAACTGAATAAAAATTAAATATCTGTGGTCAGACATCAGATGGCATGATATTGAATCGTGCAATAATCAGTATTAACTTGCAAGTCATTTATTACATTTAATTTGTATATTTAGATGTAATCTGCTGCAATGCAAAACACAGACATGCGTTTATCAAGGAGGGCTTCACAACCTCTGGGCCTCAGAGCTTGCATGTAAAGCTGATGGGACTCCCTATGTGCATTATAACCACAACCTCAGCATCCAAGTGCTTCACATTTGCTTTTCCAAATGTAAGTGTGTCTGTGCTTTAAACAGGTGACAGACACTCACCTTCTGGATGTTGTAGTCAGATAGGGTGCGTCCATCTTCAAGCTGCTTTCCCACAAATATCAACCTCTGCTGATCAGGGGGGATTCCTAAGGAAGAATTAGATGTTAACATAATCACCTCCAAATACAAGCTATACAAAGCAAGTGTCCTTCCATCTAAAGCCGTCACTGTTAATACTGAGTGTATGTCAGATAGTTCTTAAAAAATGCACCCTTACCTTCTTTGTCTTGGATCTTAGCCTTGACGTTTTCGATTGTATCCGAAGGCTCAACCTGTTGATTGAAATCAGATACCATGTCATTTTGACAGTAACTTTAACTAGCAGTGTCACCCAGTTTAAGGTAGACACTGTAACGCGTCTCACCCAGCCACAGTCTCATATTACGTCATACTCATATGCCGAGGCAAGAACATATCTGTCTTTAAATTCAACATGCAACCACCGGTCTCGTTTAAGCTAAATAGCTACCGTGTCAGGATAGCCAACATTAAACAAACTCGCATGGTTAACATTAGCTTTCGCTTGTTAAATATCTACGATTTTCAATAGCTAGCAAACTGTAGTCTAGCTCCCTATGTTACGATTTTCTCTTGGATGTAACAAAATATTACGTAGCAACTGATAGTAGCTTTAATGTCTGTGCTCAAGCAAGGCAGCTTGTTATCCTTCAAGTACTGTACCTTGTTGGCGAATGCATGCAAAGTGGTGTGCGAGTTGTTTCTAAGGGACAAGCAAGTTCTAGAGAGTTTTTAACTAACTTAACGTTAGACAGATGACCAGCAACAACACAGAATCGCCCAATAAAGGCCACCCTGGCTATTTAATTGTAGCTAGTTAGCTAAGTAACACGACTTATGTCAATGATGGTTAGCAGCCCATCGCATCGAGATTTCTTCGTTTTAACCCAGACAGTGGACAAAATTATCTAAATCTGATCTCTCTTTGTCTGGGTTCAATACGCACGGAAATATTTATTGTCAGTAGCTTATTACAACCATTACAGCTAGCTAGCAAGCTAAATGTGTTTTACGATATTGAACTCATACTGTCACGTTACTGCCTCACTTCTTGACACCCACCTCTAGGGTTATAGTCTTCCCCGTGAGTGTTTTCACGAATATCTGCATTTTGGAGTCAGATCCACCTGCAGATATAAATATAAATCATTTCACTGTAGAGTTGGACAACATACAGTTCCGACATGAACACTTTATTTCACGGTTTATTACGGGAATCAGAGAGCCATCACTCACCGCCGACCTCCGGCTAGTGGCGGACCATGAGAAGAGGGCCTTTCAGATGCAGCATGGCGTTTTCAGAATGCGTGAGCAGGGGGTGGCGTGGTGTCTTACGAAATGCCTGTATGAATGTATTTTAAGCCGTAGTCAACAGCCGGTGTCGGTAAAGTATGGCGCACTGTTGTAACATTTATTCCACCTGAGTAGTTCAATTCACCTATTATTTGTGGAAATTGAATTATTGCTGTAAACGCATTAGTGCAAATGGCAGTTATTAAGAATATAGTTTCTTCACGTTCCAGTATAAATGGAATGTGTTGTAGTTTAAGACGTCCATCTTAAATTATATACTTAGAAATCTCAATTGCTGTTCTTTTTAAACCGTGGAGTGTACATTAACATACCCCAATTGGCCTTTTTTGAATATTTGTATTCTCTAGGCATCTGCTGTAAACTCCAGAGTATTCCAGTAAGGGTCAGAATCTGTGAGATATGGTAAATTAAGATGTGGACAGAGTGTGAACTTTAGGGACAACTGATTCCTCTGCAGTGCATCTGCACTGCTCTTTTCTGTCAGGCTCCTTACATTAAAAACTAGCTGAAACAGAATGTTCTCACAATGAATCTGCAGCATTGCAATGGTTTAATCACATTGCTGTGCTGCACGAACCTGCTTGAGGTGTGACCACAACATGCTTGACAAGACAGATTTCTGAAAAATCAATCTAGTACCTGCTCTTGCTGATTGACAATTGCGTGAACTTGTTCTGGCTTTACCATAAATATTAATTTCGAACCTAAAAGTGTACGTGAAGATTTTAAGTAGAGGTGTACAAATGTTTAGAGCTGTAACATATATAGTTTCTGCTATTTCCCCCACGTCCCCTCATCCATAACATTACTGTAAGGAAAAATGTGGCCCTTTATGACTGAACCTGGGACATCAAAGGGCGTAGTTAATTTCTGCCAAATCTGTGTCATGTAACAGAAATTAAAGGGATGTGTAAGAATTTTATGACCTCTTTTCTTGGTGCATTACCACGAGTGTATTAGAAGTGAAACATTTCAAGTCTGCCAGCTCACAGGTTGATCTTAATTAAGTCAACAAACCTGCTCGTTGGGAGGCCACTGCCATATGTCTGACAGCTTGCTGATCTGCTTTTTTGGCCCCAGGGTACACATCCAGTAAAAGTCGTGAACACAAAGTACAACGCACAATTAAAATGGGCAAATTCTGCATCCAGAGCGACAACTCAGTATGTCTTTCATTTCCATTAAATCATGTCTTTTGGGAGTGGAGAACATTTTAATCACAATTGCTGAGAAGGAAGTCTGGGGTCAGCTACCTTAGCTGGCCTAATTGTTTGTGATCAGGAGGTTGTCCCATTACTCCAGAGCCAGTTGATGTTGGATGATATCGAATGTGCCATTTCCAATGATCCACCTTTGCTGAAAGTCATCTGTACCTGAGGCAATTGGGAGGTATTTCTACATTAAACTGACATTCATTCTGGTCTTTCCCATGCTAAAGTGAGGCCTTTATCCTGCGTAAAATACCGGAGCCAGAATGGTCACATAAAGGACATTGCTCATTTGTTCATGTACATATATTGTTGATAGCTTATAAAAATGTAAAATGTAAAATAAACACTTTACACCCAAACCTCATGTAATGTATGTGAAAGCGTGAGCAAGATTTGAGCCCATGTTCTCGCTGCTCAGCTAAATTCTAATGGCCAACATTGTTATCAGTTGAGCTAACAACAAATTGCTGTTAGCCCAACTGGTAACGATGCTGGCCATTGAAATTGAGCTGAGTGTCCAGAACCTCTATTCCAGTCTCACTCGCGGAGACCTAGTTCACATCCATTACCTTGGTGCCATGTCCCGGATCTCTGGCTCAAGCTCAGCTTCACCGCCAGAGGTTGCTGCAGAGAAAGAGGATGTCAAAGGGAGGTGAGTATAGCAAAACTGAAATTAGTAGGTTTTGTGAGTCAGCATAAAGCCAGGAGGGTAGCAGGTAGCATAGCGGTTTCATTGGTGATGGCACTTCCTTAGACTTGATTAGGTATTGATAGTATTGTTGCCAACAGAGCTGGGGCAAATTGCCTTAAGATTAACTGGTAATGATATTGGCCATGAGAGTTTAGCTGAGCGATGAAAACAAAGGTTCAAATCTCGTCAGAACTGTTTCGTAGTTTTCTCCCTGTCTTACCTTTGTGTGCTGTCTGTCCTCTGGGGAAGACCATACAGCACTACTTTGTTTGTGCATTATAAAGATGGATAAACAGACACAGACACATAGATAGACTGATACATGTTAATACAAAAAACAAAGACAAAATACACGGTAGTAACAATGATAGATGAGGAGTGAATAAGAGGCTGAAAACTGATGTGAGACAATCCTTCCACCGCCCGCTGAGGAAATCCCATGATGTCTTAGACCATCCTTCAACACTGAAGGCATGTCTCAAATGTGCAGAAGAGGGTGAAAAAGATGTGTTAATGGAGAGATAGACACTAGAGGGAGTTCTTGAGTTACATCTAACACCTGCCTGATGTAAAACAGCTCTGGCAAGCCTATTGCAATGCAACTCATGCATTTTGCAGACAGCCCACATATCAAATTAACAATAAACTATTAAAACAAGTGATGTTCTCATTTATGAATATGCAGTTTAGCATTAACATGTATGGTGCTCAATGATAAATATATTAATGAATGCTCTTCTATAAGAGTGCTGACTATGATCCTTAGTCATAAATCACCTTACAGATAATACATAACATTTTCATAACAACATGTTGATGTGATAGTAACTTTAGACTACATTTTCACAGCATTATGAGAATGTCACGTCAGCTGAACGCTAGTGAGTGGTGAAAGGGAGGGTGTCTGTTTCAGTAGTTTTTTTCTCAAGAGCTTGCAAGACTAATTTGCAGGAATAATCAAAAATCCTGAGTAGACTGATCATATAACATGGTTTAAATGCATTTTATACATTTTCCAACCAACTACATGAATATTTGGTTCATATTTCACAACAGAGTTTCATTAGCAGAGGCAGTAACGAGGAACGCATTGCCAGTCTTTGTGTTGCATGCTGTTATATCACCCAGAGCATAAAAATTCAGTGGTGGATAGAGGCTGTGTTCGCCCAGCACACAGAGGTCGCTTTGTTGGACTGCTGGGACACTTTATGTTAATGTGAGACATCAGAGTCAATACAGCCTCCTTTGTGCACAAACACAACCCATAGTCAGCCAATTCTTCAGTTTCATCTTTGCGGTGCTCAATCAAACACATTAAACCCTGCTGAACAAATCATGAACTGTTTGGGTCTAAACTACTCTCACAACAAATGAGTTACCCTAAAATCACTATAGAAACAAAGTTCGACTCACAAAGCTCCTAACACTTTATTCATTGGTAGGATTTTAACATGAATCACCTCTAATTGTGGTAGCTGCTTGGTGCCTCACCAGTGGGGCCTATTTGTTAACAGAGGGAAAACAGGAAATCACTTGATGTTCATCAGGAGTGACTCATCTGCAGGATGGCTTCTGTCTTTGGTTGTGATTTTTTTGCAGAATAAACAAAAACAAATGGTCATCATGACCAGACACAGCTGATCATATTAAGCTGAAGTCACCTGTCAGGAAGGCCTGGTGACTGTATTTGAAGGGAAAACCCAGTAATCATTCCAGCCACCAATCACTTGGTAATATGACTGCCACAGAAAAACTTTTTTTGTCATTCTGGTAACATTCACATTGACTTTCTGTTGAACGGTTTGCTGTGGCCTCTAAGTGGTCACCCTTGGAACATGGCCTTGGTCTGGATCAGTGGATGTAAGCCTAAGCAGTATAATTGTTGTGTGCATGGTGTGATATAGGATTGCATTATATAAGCTTGCATGCATTCGTTTGGTAATCAAGAGTGCAGTGATCTGACATCAGGGTAATTGCAACAAATGAAAAACATCAGATGAAAAAGCAGTCAGGTTCTTTGAGTGTAAGAAAATGCCAGATGAATAAAAAGGAAATAGTCTGATCTCTCTGTTAAACAGTAGTCATCAGGCACTAATATGAATAATTATGAAATGCAAAAGTTGAAAAGTTGAATGAAAGTCAGTGTCTGGGTGAGAATCTTAGGAATTGAGACCACTGCACCATCACATCAGAGCTTTCTTTTAAAACCAATAACAGACTGCGTGGGTTGTACAGTCACTACTGGCCAAATAAATGAAATAGGTCATGCATTAATATTGACTAGAAAGCTGTTAGTCTGCCCTTAAATAAAATATGAAGTTTTACCCTTGTAGAGGATGTTGTGTTGAGTCTAATTTAATGCCTGTTTTGTTTTATTGTTGGTAAACTCGCACTGCATACAGATCATTGTCAAATCCACCGGGACTTTTCAACTGACAGCACATACTGTACATATGTGGCAAGTGAATGCCCTTGCTGTGTTTGTTTGTTTGTGTAGCATGTGTAAACTTCTGCTTGTATGTACCGTGAGAATACATGTACATTTGCAAACACCATGGTTGTCTGTGAATCATCACAGCTTGTTGAGGCAGTCAGGAATGAATGAGTCTCCACCTGCTGTTGAGCGCGTGGCCGTGGGCGCGGTGTTACGTCACACTCGGATGCCACCTACAGCTCCTGTGCCGACGGGCAGGACTCAGGCAGCTGCTGAAATTTGCACACCACTGTAACAAGGTAGTTCAGTAACACTGTAGCAGCACTGTGAGGGAAAAGTAAATGAAGAATGATCCTCTAAGCCTGTGGTTGCCTGACAGCAGCATGATTCACACACAGCCTCTCCCAGCTCCCTCCTCACAGCCACCGCTCATTTAATTTGTTTTTCCACAGTGGCTGATGGGATATGGGACATGCCACTCCCAGTATGCTGTAGTCCATTGTGCCTGTCGGTTGAGTTTAACAGATGGTCAGCTCTTGTTATAGCTGGCCTTATAGATGTTATGGAGAGTAGCTGTACACACTATGTTCGCAAGTCATTGGATGGGGATTGTCAGGTCATAGGTGTGAGGTGTCCTGCGCTTCAGCTCATTTTGTCTGGTCAAGCAATCCAGAGTGGCTGTGTGGAGCCAGACTGCATCTGCAGAGGCTGTGGGTGGCCAAGAGAGGTGGGGGGGGAGGGGCAGAGACAGCAAGAGAAATGGACAGAGAGAAAGAGCATTGTGAATGCAAGGCAGAGGAAGAGAGATTATTACAGATGGGTAGGTAGTGTGAGAGACAGGGGATGAGAAGAGGAGAACAGGTAGACAAAAAGGCAGAATGTAAGAAAGCAAGAGAACTAGAAGGGAGACAGGAAGGCAGAAGAGGAGAGGGAGGGAGAGAAGGGGGGCAGACAGAAGAGCAAAAGGAGGAAGGCAGAGGGAGCAGGGAGGGTGGGAACGCGAGCATGCGGCGTCAGCGTCTCTTCCCCTTACCCTGCTGTTATTGATCTCCAGTGCAGAGCGAGCCAGCACACCATGAGCAGCTTAGGTGGCCCTCTGGGACTGCCGGCTGGGGAGGGGAGATGGACACACCCATTCCCAGCCGGTGGGGGGAGGAGATGGAGCTCTGTGGCAAGGCTCTTCAACAGTGCGCAGGTGCTGGGGGTGGGTGGGGCGAATCACATGCGCACTGACTGCAGACATGACAATGGAAAAAAGGCTTCCATACACACTCCAGACGCACTTACATTTAAACAAACACGCTTAAACTCTGACAAAGATGTTTCTATAGAAAAATGTATGATAAAATGAAACCCAAGTGAAAGGGTATATATCTTAATGTCCTTTATGTGACCATGTGTAGCATGTGTTTACAAATATAACGATTGTTGCCTCTTGCATACAGTACATGCAATTTTATACAAGCATATTACACTTTATACATCGTTTTACAATATCCTCTACAACATGGCTAGGAAACCATGGTCCTGGATTGCTGGAGATATTTTTGTTTTGGTGCAACAATATTGATGAAAACTTCTGCTCTGCAATGTATTCATAATATTAAATTGGATGAATGAAAGTGACTTCATTTGGCATTTTGACATTTAATGTTTTGGCATGAATTATATTAGAGATATATTAAGAACATATTCCATATATTGTTAATTTATATAAACATATAACATAAGGGCAGAACTGCATGTATATACACAGGTGGTCATACATACACACATAACAAAACAGAGTAGGGGATTCAAAAAGAGGAGCATATTGTACTGGCTAATTTTAACTACAGGGTTCTTTTGTTAGACAGGAATCTATTACACTAGGAAACAACTGGCAAATTTCAGCTAGCTATTAGTCCTGATTTGCTTTATGGAGATGTCAACTTGATATTTACCTTTACAGAAATCATTGAGGAGGTGAAACAGACACACCACTTTAATGTGCTTTAGCTGATGAGATGCAGGTTGGTATTTTCCATTACAATTTAACTACGGTTCATTTGAGTATAAAATGTACTATTCTACTTGTTTGAAGGACGACCATGACTGTGGAACATTTTAAAAGGGCAAAATCTCAAACCTCATACCATTTACAGCAGTAGAAAAGGCACAGATAAAATATTTTAGTGTCAAAAGCAATAGGGCAGGGACCTTGAAATGTTGCTATCTATTTGTAGGAGGATGAAAACACCCTAAACTATGGAACAATAATAAAGGAGACATTACTGAGGGAATGTCATATTGGCAACAATGTCACGTACTAATGTGACGTAAGCCTTGCCCCAGTGATCTTGCATAATACCCCTCAAATACAATTGTGTTCTTTACTCTGAAGCAGGATTAGGTACTTGAAATGCCAAGGAAGTCAAGTATTTTTTGGAATTAAACAAAAGCACCAAAGCCTCTTACAACTGGTTTTGAGGCTCAGTCAAGGCTGAAGTCAACTCACAGGTCCAACTCACAAGGTTAACCTATGAGAACTCCAGCTATCTCCATGCTTTCTTGGCTTTGGTATGGCCTCTCCTCTGTTAGGTCTTGTACTAACCTGTCCATCTTTCATTTATATAATCTTTAGTGACAGCACACTGCACCATGTAACAGTCGGTGCCTGGAGGGAGAGGAGAGGTTCACATGGCACAGGGCTGTGAGTGTTATTACTCCCTCTCAGTACCTGCCTGCAAGCCTTCCCCAGGTCAGCACAAAATGTTCTCATTATACTGCTGTATCATAGCAGCTTGTGAACATGCCCTCAGCACTACAGCAATTACTAAGCAAACATTACATATCTTTGGGTTTGAAGTAAATTTATTTTTGTCCAGCATTCCACCAGCCTTGAAAAACATCTGCAACAACCCCTCCAAAAATGACTGGAATTCTATTTCCACCTGGGTATCCTTTGAAACTATTGCTTTTATGAATATGGGTTGCTGTTTATTTACTCCTGAGTGGTGGCAGTTGCACTTTTACTGTGGCATATACCAAAAGGCTTTTCTGCATTTTTGTCAGAGTAAAGAATTCTTACTTCTCTCTTAGTGTTGTTTTCCCTAAGTCATTACATATTTTCAGCCATTAATGCAGTGGGAAAACATTGGGGAAAATATTGCTGAGAGAAGTCTGGAACTGGCTCAAGTCAGTATGTGCTGGAAGCCTGCATCTTTTGTGCCTTCAGCATTTTTTTTTACCAGCACCACTAAATATTTGAGCATAATTTAGTAAAGGTAGAATATCTATGCTCATGCCCTGTAGTCAAGTATATGGTGTTATGCATGAAATGCATAATATGAATGGAACCAAAGGGGCTATACATCAACAACATAGCAAAATTAAACAAAAGCAGCTGAAAGCATGCTAATATTAATTTGTGAGCTCTCAAAATAAGGTAAGATATTGGCAATTAATCATGCACTATTTTGTGTGTGCATTTTCCCCTCAGCCTGTCTAAACTGGAAAGTGAACTGCCATTGCATTTCATTGATATACTAGTGCCAATTTATTTTTCATCTTGTTATAAGTGGTTCAGTTTAGCCCCTCTGCATTATATGAGCTGACATGTCTGCCCACTGAACACAGCCACCACTGAAAAGGCCCCAGACAACAGAAGGCAGGGGAAGGCTGCCGTTGCTCCACAGAGACTGGAGCAGCTAGAGCAGCTTGCTACTTCCAGTAGCATTACTGCATCTTAAGAAACTGCCATTAAAAAATATGTTCAGCCGAGGAACAAAGGAATTGGTTACCGTGACAAAATGAGAATGAAATAAGGGGAACTTGAGTCACAAGCTACCTTGATAGCCCTACTTTTCTGTCATCTGTCTTCTGGCTTATACTGTTGGGTTAGTTTTATAAGGACGGGAAACATCCATAAATGGAGGTGTTTGCTTCTCTCCCAAAAGCAATTTTCCTGCTTTACATCTCAAACTTTTGCATGTTATTATGAGAAGTGCATGCTCCTTTATCTCATTTGATGCTTTCATGTCACCCCTGGCCAAGGCCTTCAATTAAGCAGCAGCACTGTTCGGTCCATCTGACTTTCATTTCCGTGGATTAAGCCTCTCTGGTTTTGCTGGGGAGTGGAAAATGCCTCTGTTCTTTCAGCTGGGCAGCTGAACATATTGGCTGGAAATCATATCATACTTTGAAGTCCAGCTGTCTCAACATTGTGTCCCCAGGAACACCGGAGTCTTGAGAATTTTGTTATCACAAAATCGAAAAAGGTATGTTATATTAGGGTACAGAAGACTAGGAATATATTTTTACTATCTGTCAAAATATGGCTCATATACTCTATATAAATTATTGCCATTTCCATATGTGCAATTTTATACTGCAACAAGAACAAAGTGCAAAACTGCATGTATTTTACCCTATTTACAAGATAATAAGCGTAATAGTGCACTTAGCCTGACCCTGCCTGTAGCCTCTCCCATTGTAAATCTAATTTGTCCCAGATTCTGATGCCATACAGCTGACAGGATGAGACTGTGAAAAGTAGTGAACTGAGAGATATGTTTGTTTGTAATTACAAGTCTTCCCTCTGTCATCAAGGGCATAGCCTTAAGCCATGGGCCTAACATGACAGTAAAATTGACGCTACCTTTGGCTTCAAAGCCTTTGAATATGAGCGACTCATCATTTTTAGGTCTTTATGTGTTTTAATGCGAGGCATCAGAAAAGAATAACAATTTGCATATCAAACGTACCACATACCAAGCTGCAAGGCCAGAAGAACTTAAGTCAGAATTCCCTCTTGTGCTGTGCCCCAAAAGAACAGTATTTTAATTGGATTAGCTAACTGAGGTTAGATGGCTTTGGGGTTACTGTGTTGCTTGTTTCAAGGTCCAGGAAGTGTCTAACAAAACCAGAAAAGTACTTTTCTATATGCTGCTGGATTTCTTTATTATATTGTTTATATATATTTATTATATCAGTCTTCAGTTTTTGCAGGACTAGTGACAGTTGAACTATTGGCGAGCCAATGGAGAGCCTATGTGGGAGTATGCTGCAGCCTTGGCCCTTGGCTCTGATGCAGTAGTATACTTCTTCTGGACCAATGGTGTCTCTATGTGTGTGTGTATGTGTGTGTCTCGAAGCCAGACAGTAGATATGAGACACTAATCTGTAATGCCAACCAACCGGAGTGTTGATAAAGGGGGCCGGTCGCAGGTCTTGAGGCCCCTCTCAGCTCAGATCTCATTATTCTGCATGTCTAAGTAGTTTGTGTTGTTCTGCTTGGATAATCAGGGCTGTGATGAAGATGCTGTGCATAAGTCCTCTGGCTGCCTCTTCTGCTGAGCACTGCTGTTGGACCCATTCCACTGAATTCACAAGTGAGAGATGCCCTTAGATATTATTGTCTTTTAAGTGCTCCTTTTGTTCTTTGGCATGAATATTTTCCTCTCTGCAAAAAGTGTGTTGGCATCAATAACATCTGCAAGGAGACTGTACTGCTCTGACTGGTCTAGAGGTCTGACATCATCCATCCCAGAACCCTCTACTAGCGCTTCACATACAGCTCACTATCTCTCACTGGTATAATAGAGCTTTCCCCCTGATTTGCTGAAGGGGATATTTAGAGTTTCTTT
Organism: Megalops atlanticus; assembly: GCA_019176425.1. NCBI lineage: Eukaryota > Metazoa > Chordata > Actinopteri > Elopiformes > Megalopidae > Megalops > Megalops atlanticus. The sequence continues at coordinate 72,444,658 of CM032875.1, read as the reverse complement.
AAGATAGATTACCTGGAGTCACCCTTTCATTCCCTGTGTTGTGTGATTTGTAATCTTCTCCAGCATCCTCCTCCAAGCTGTTGGGTCTGCTGACACTCTGTAGGCTGAGGAGATGGTAGGCTCATACTATTCAAAGTCTTGCACCTTCCTAGGCTAAGATACAATGTTTTCATAACATTTCTAAGATATTTTACCTGTACTTAGTATGACTCACAACTCACAGGTCCAACCCTTACTCGCAGATGGCTATCCACACCCCCTGTGTTGGCAAGCACTTTCTCCTCACTGGTGCTCTCTTAACTGACTGCCTGACAGAGAGGAGCTCTTTAATGCATGTCGGACTCAGCACACAGCATATATTTCACAGTATCTTAATCAGTATCATTATATTTATGTATTCAGTTTGATAACACATTATCAAGAATCAATGATCAAAAATTTTGTAGTGTACTCTTAAATGTAAGCATAATATTACATAATATTACAAAGTGGCAGTAACTGATATAAATGTAGTATATGGTACCAGTTGTGCTCTTTCTGTGTATAACAGGAACGCTAGATGTCAACCAACGAAATCAATAAAAACATCTGATCCTTGCACTTACTGAAAAGACACCATACCCCCATCAATACCTGGGTTTAACTGCAAATAATACTGACATGCTCACTAGGCTTATGGTGCCATCAGCAGGTTGCAAGCCTCTTTCCCCTCGACCCAACGCAGACTTCACTTGGCCAGCAGCCGGCTCTCTCTGCAGCAGCAGAAGGAGCAGACGTGGCTGTCTGGTGCCAGGGATTATGGGTATTGCACGTCTGCCTTGCAGAGGGACGCAGCTGGAGTGCAGACCTCTCCACAGGCTGAGTGGCTCCTGAAATATTGATATGGTTATATCATCTGCTCAGTCCCTGTTACCCAGTCATTAGCTAAAGCCCACACCATAGAAACACATCCATAAAAGACATGACCTGTGAACATGACCTGCCTTTATCGGTTTTATCAGTCAGACTGTGTTCCACACTTCCCACCTGGGGATCATTATATAAAAATTTTTTTTTTTATATATGTCAAAATATACTGTATTTCAATTAGTGTCACTTTCATTTATGTAATTTTATGCACACTCTATAAAAGTACTAGTACTACTAGTGCTACAATGTATAGTACTATGTTCTACTACTACTATAGTACTACTAGGTATTTAAAGATATTCAGTGCAGGATATGTATGTACATTCGAATGTGACAGGGTTTATTTTGTTTGCAAGGTTTGAATGTCATAATATAATGTTCAATCCTAGATTGACATGGATTAGATTTTGAAGTGTTTGCATTATTGAAGATTTGTGTACTAACACAAAGTCTAAAACTGGCTCAAACCAAGGCTTGTATGTGGAAAAACTGAGTCTGCTGTCATTGAGGAAGGGACTGATCTCAATGTCTAAGGCATTTGAAAGCTTTAACACTTAGCTGTACATTCTGATGAAATTGTATATTCATCATGGTTATACTGGGATCATTAGGGCATAGGGTTGCTTCTGTTACAAATCATTCAGGCACAGCAAAGTATGTGAGCATTATGAGCTATCAACTAAAGAATGTAGAATATCCTGTATGTATTAACCCAGATACTGTTCATACCTGTCTAAGTGTATGCACCTCCTCAGTTCTGCCATCCATTAGATATTGTCACAGTGCAATGTTATTTGATGAAGGGGGGAAACCAGAACCTTTACAGAAACTGTATTAAAACAATGAAACTAGGCCCATTTGAACCTATAGTACAGACAACAGACATTGTAAAATGATGTAATCCTATAATTACTCTGTAGTAATGTGGGAATAGGTTGACATTGTTAGAGAGTTGGAGAAATGTTGAAATAATCTGCATTATCTACAACATAGTTTAGATGCACTCTTAAATACAATTGTATCCAATTGGTGTTACCAAGAATAACTAAAGTTAACATTTTCTATTTCTTATATTCTAAGAAAAAAAAAAGATTCAAGAAGATAACATTATAGAAAGATTAACCACATCTGTTATGTAATATTCCTGTTGTAAACTTCAAGGTGCATCTCCTTACTTTGTGGTTTTACCTCATAGCTTGGGAGAAATAACGTATCCATCTGTATGTTTGCAGTGGACATGCTGTGCTCTGAACATGGCAGCAATAACAGAGCAGTAATACAAAATGAACCAGCACAACCACGATGATCGCCATCCAAGCCAGGGGAGGATACAGTAGGCAAACATCACTAGAGCTCAGCTACTGCACAAAAGACAAACACTAATAGAAACACTATGCCACCAGCCTTTAACTGTGGCCAGTCAGCTGAAAACAACAACAAATCTCTTGCATGACAGATCGCGAGGAATATCTGTGCCAGTTTGTAAGACCCAACACCCCCCCCCGATCGGAGCACTGTAAATCAGACTCGACTGTCTGCCAGCTTTAGAAGAATTTTTTTTCTAAACACAAAGCCCTTGCAGAACTTGTTTGAGGCTTTGTTCAGGGGTGGTTGAGGGCGTCCTGCGACTGCAGCTGGCAACCCGGAGAACAAGCTGAGCGTCTCCGGAGGACAGGCCTGGCTCTGTGCTGGCAGCCTTGGCCCTGTCCTGCCCTGTCAAGGGCAAAAACACCCAGTGCCACAGTATGGGGCGCCGAATGTAAACAGACCTTTTTTTGTAGACAGAATGCCTTCTGTGCTACAAAATGCATAAATTCTTTACAAACCATGTAACACTGTAACGCGTTTTGTCCATGAAAAACACAAATGCGTTAGCATTGTGTTCACGAAATATTGAAGAGAGCACACACTTTCATGCACAGAAAACAAAACGGATGATTCCTGTCATGCACTGAATTGACCGTTGTGCTTTTCATTTTGTGGACAAAAGGCGGAATGCACTTCGCACTATGCGGACAAAAGAAACTCATTTTGTAGACAAAAGTAATTCTGTCCACGTAACAGATGTCCTAGGCCAGTATTTATGCTTTTGTGGCATGAAATGCAGAATGTGCTATACTATCATCATTCCGTGCCATCAAATGTTCATTTTGTCCCCTTAACTGTTTTGCTATATTACTGAAAGTATGATGTGCACGAAAGGTATTTAGCCCAATATATTCCGTGACTCCGCAGTTACAGAAGGCTACTTGAACTTTCGTAGACATCAATATTTCGTGGACACAATGCTAACGTGTTTGTGTTTTCATGGACAGTGTTACATGGTTTCGTAATGAATTTGTGTGTTTCGTAGCACAGAAGGCATTCTGTCTGCAAAAGCAAAACATTGATGTCTATGAAAGTTCCAGCAGCCTTTGCTTTCGTGGATGGAATGCCTTCTGTAACTGACGGAAGGCATTCCGTCCACGAAAGCAAAGCGCTGATGTCTACGAAAGTTCAAGCATCCTTTGCGTTCGTGGATGGAATGCCTTCTGTAACTGCGGAGTCACGGAATACATTGTGCTAAATCCCTTTCGTGCACATCATACTTTCAGTAATATAGCAAAACAGTTAAGTGGACAAAATGAACATTCGATGGCACGGAATGATAGTATAACGCATTTTGCATTACGTGCCACAAAAGCATAAATGCTGGCCTAGGACATCTATTACGTGGACAGAATGACTTTTGTCTCCAAAATGAGTTTCTTTCGTCCACATATTGTGAAGTGCATTTAGCCTTTTGTCCACAAAATGAAAAGCACAATGGTCAATTCAGTGCATGACAGGAATCAACCGTTTTGTTTTCTGTGCACGAAAGCATGTACTCTCCTCAATATTTTGTGGATACAATGCTAACACGTTTGTGTTTTTCGTGGACAAAGCGTGTTACAGTGTTACATGGTTTCGTAATGAATTTATGCGTTTCGTAGCACAGAAGGCATTCTGTCTACGAAAAAAGGTCTGTTACACTTGGCGCCCCATACCACAGAGCCGCCATTACTCTGCACACTGCAGTGTATGTGCTCAATCCTGGCATACCCATCCTACATGTGGAAAAGCTGAGCTTCCTCTTCTTAAGGAGAATGAAGGCATGCTCCTATCCCTACTTCATATGTGTCCTTTAAGGAGATCTGCAATGGCTCAATGTGCTGCTTCCTGTTATGCATGACTGGCAATTATAATAGGAGGCACACTGCAGATGTCCAATCATTTGCTGTTTCTACCCAACATCACCATTTCAAATATAAACAAAAGGATAACTGATACATGACTAGTTGACTGATAAGCTGAGTTTTGTACTGATGTGCATGTGTACATTTTTGTTAATGAGAGACATTGGAAGTGTAATTTGATTCAAGTATTACAGAGTATTTACATCCTTTCTGAAGCAAAATACATGGATATCTATGATAATGCCCCTTCTTCAAATTAACAACCACCTCAGTAATCTGAAATTCATTTTATTTGTCTGCAGTGATATATCTCTATTCAAAGTCATTTTTTTTTGTTTGTGAGTCTATTCCATTGTCTTTGATTTTTGATTGATATAGTTATATGCTGATTGTAAGGTGCCAGATTTTTTCATCATCTTATCTGAAATACCATAAAGGTTGTAAATCTCATTTCTGAAAAAAAGTTGTCTTTCTAGGGTAGACGTTATGCCCAAGGCACTGACAGTGACTCAGCTGTTACGAAACAACACCAATAGGAAGGTGTTGTTTTGCAGAGGGCTGTTTGATTAGGAAGTGATATCACTGTCTGCTATCAATGGGATCCACTGTGAGGGGCCTGCTCTAAGATGATGGGTCACTATTGCACACCCACAGCTGATTTCAAATGATGGCAAATACAGATGTATATTTTGACTGGTGAGTCCACAAAAAGGAGAACATGCACGGTTACACACCCTTTCGTGGCTTGGCTGCTGCAGTTATCCTACATAGCTAATTCAGATAATTCCTACTGCAATGACATACAGTGGCATGCAAAAGTTTGGGCACCCATGGTCAAAATTTCTGTTACTGTGAACAGTTAAGTGAGTAGAAGATGAACTAATCTCCAAAAGGCAGAATGTTAAAGATGAAACATTCTTTTCAACATTTTAAGCATGATTAGTGTATTATTTTTGTTTTGTACAATTTTAGAGTGAAAAAGGGAAAGGAGCATCATGCAAAAGTTTTTGCACCCCAAGAGATTTGAGCTCTCAGATAACTTTTACCAAGGTCTCAGACCTTAATTAGCTTGTTAGGGCTATGGCTTGTTCACAGTCATAATTAGGAAAGGCCAGGTTCTGCAAATTTCAAAGCTTTATAAATACTCTGACTCCTCAAACCTTGTCCCAACAATCAGCAGCCATGGGCTCCTCTAAGCAGCTGCCTAGCACTCTGAAAATTAAAATAATTGATGTCCACAAAGCAGGAGAAGGCTATAAGAAGATAGCAAAGCGTTTTCAGGTAGCCGTTTCCTCAGTTCGTAATGTAATTAAGAAATGGCAGTTAACAGGAACGGTGGAGGTCTAGTTGAGGTCTGGAAGACCAAGAAAACTTTCCGAGAGAATTGCTCATAGGATTGCTAGAAAGGCAAATCAAGACCCCTGTTTGACTGCAAAAGACCTTCAGGAAGATTTAACAGACTCTGGAGTGGTGGTACACTGTTCTAATGCGCAGCGACACCTGCACAAATATGACCTTCATGGAAGAGTCATCAGAAGAAAACCTTTCCTGCGTCCTCACCACAAAATTCAGCGTCAGAAGTTTGCAAAGGAACATCTAAACAAGCCTGATGCATTTTGGAAAAAAGGCCTGTGGACTGATGAAGTTAAAATAGAACTTTTTGGCTGCAATGAGCAAAGGTATGTTTGGAGAAAAAAGGGTGCAGAATTTCATGAAAAGAACACCTCTCCAACTGTTAAGCACGGGGGTGGATCAATCATGCTTTGGGCTTGTGTTGCAGCCAGTGGCACAGGGAACATTTCACTGGTAGAGGGAAGAATAGATTCAATTAAATACCAGCAAATTCTGGAAGCAAACATCACACTGTCTGTAAAAAAGCTGAAGATGAAGAGGATGGCTTCTACAACAGGATAATGATCCTAAACACACCTCAATATCCACAATGGACTACCTCAAGAGGCGCAAGCTGAAGGTTTTGCCATGACCCTCACAGTCCCCCGGCCTAAACATCATCAAAAATCTGTGGATAGACCTCAAAAGAGCAGCACATGCAAGACAGCCCAAGAATCTCACAGAACTAGAAGCCTCTTGCAAGGAAGAATGGGTGAAAATCCCCCAAACAAGAATTTAAAGACTCTTAGCTGGCAAGCTACAAAAAGCGTTTATGATCTGTTATACTTGCCAAAGGGGGTGTTACTAAGTACTGACCATGCAGGGTGCCCAAACTTTTGCTTCGGGCCCTTTTCCTTTTTTGTTATTTTGAAACTGTAAAAGATGGAAATAAAAAAGTAATCTTGCTTAAAATATTAAAGAAATGTGTCATCTTTAACTTTATGCCTTTTGGAAATCAGGTCATCTTTTACTTGCTTAGCTATTCACAGTAACAGAAATTTTGACCAAGGGTGCCCAAACTTTTGCATGCCACTGTAGCATAGATGCTATGGTTATGTTTACATTAGAGCACTGATTCTCAATCCTGCTCCTGGGGCCCCCTTGCTCCGCACGTTTTCCATCTTTCCCTGCTCTACCTACCTGACTGAACTCATCAGTGGCACTTTTGATTAGCTGAGCACACCTGATTTAATCAAGAGCATGTGTTTGGAGCAAGGATAGATAGACGATATGCAGGACAGTGGGCCTCCAGGAGTAGGATTGAGAAATGCTGCATTAGAGTGTCAAAGAGAGGAGATTTTGAAAAAAAGTGCTTCCAGTAGTAGACATATGGCAGCACATTTTCACGTATTACAGTTGCATGAAACTGACCAGCATGATTGCAAGGACGATTTGAGCTGCTGGTGATGACAGTGTAACAAGCTGTGTGCAAAATTATCAGTGTCCGAAAGACATAATTTACATTGAAGCCTATTATTATGCATCATCCAGAGCTGCATAAGTTGCCTGTTGTGTAAATGGAAGGATTTGGTTGAAAAGTAATTTTCCTTTTAAAGCTCTTTACCTGTTTCCCGTGATCTATTCTTACATCAGCCTAACATTAACAATGCTGCAACAATAAGAGAAAAGTTGTCAGCAGGGTATCGTACACATCAGATCAGGTAGAGAAATACATGTAAATATTACATACAGAAGGCACATATGAATATTATGTGCATTTTGACATATATGCAAGTTCATATTCTTTGAGTTTTCAATTTCAAATTTTAGCATATGTATATGGAGATATAATATATCATAGGGGAAATCTTTCATCTACAGCAAGGCTTTGACTCTTGAAAGCATTTAGAGAACATTTGATTCTCTGGAAGATATTACAGACCAATGCTGGGCCCGAAGACCATATATCTGCTATAGCTAATCTACATTTTGTATGCAATGTATATAATGTATTTTTTTAAATGCAGTGAAAATGCTGAAGATGTCATACCGCAGTTTACATGAAGAGTTATACAGTCATCTGAGCCACACTAAACGCTGCCCACTTGCCATTATGGAATTAAAAAGCTTTTCTTAGAGTGTGCGTCAAGTGTTACTATAACTACCCTTGGTAAATGTCAAATAATATGTTTCCATTTATTGTGATCGTACAGAGTTTCATGATACAGTTTCCATTTTTGGAGATAAAAAATGCTTCCTGAGTTGTATTTAATACAAGTACAAAGATGTAAGGGGCAAAAGTAGGCATATCTGAAATAACAAACAGAACATATTAGATATGTTTTTTTGAGAAGAACAGACTAGAAACTTGAAACCAGAAACTAGAAAATCAAGGCTGTTTGACAGCCACACGATGAAATGCAGTTTGTAAGCCTCCTTGAAGCCTGTGTGTATGCTCCATACTCCAATGGGAGATTCATAGTAGGCTTCCACTGCATCTTTTAAAGCACTGCAGTCTGGAATGAAGTTTAGACCACTGAATGTATGCTGAGTGTGGCTGTTTGACTTTTTAACTTGCTATTTGATGCTTGTTATTTACATTTACTGTACATATAGTATAGACATTTATATCTGTTTTGAAATATACTGATCTCTATGTCTGCAGATGGTATAAGATACATCTGATGCACATTACATATTACATTACATTACATGCATTTAGCAGACGCTCTTCTCCAGAGCAGCTTCCATCACAATAGAACATAAGTGAATCCATTCAATTTACACGAGCCACAGTGTCAGACCAGGCTAACAATACTCCCAGATCAGTGAGTGTGAGTTTAACAATATTCAAGCCCTACCACAAGTTAACTTGTGCAATCTAACAGAACCCAAGTATACTATGATACAATAGTCCCTAGAACACAGTACACAGCCAGACACCAGCATTAGGAGGTAGGAGTGTCTCAGCAACTTATGCTACATTCTGGGGACTTGCCTCTTAAAGCTATGCCTCAGACCTGCCCCAAAACTGAGTGACAGGACAGTATCTCGCAGACATTTCCTCTTAATCAGCACTTTTTGTGTACTGAGCACGACTGGAGTGGACTTTATGACTGCATGGTAGTATTAGTTAAAGTGTTTTGCGCTTATGAAATCAGTTGTAACTGCATTTACTGTACTTGAACTTTGTAACTGATATGTTGAACTTTGTAATGTACTTCTCATATCTCCACAAGATAGTTATTTGTCATCCTGGATGCACAGATGAATAATATGGTATGATGTGATGTAATACGTAGATGGGCGCTTCAGAGTCAGGACGAGTCATCAAGCCTTAATTAAAACGAAGGAAATTGTAATCATTGCTGGGAACCTGGAAGAATATGGAAAATGTTTCCATTCAGAATTGTGGGCCATAATTAATATCTTGTAAACAGCAAGCCGCATTATATGTAAATACAGAATGAAGGAGCAGCACCAATTAGTGTAAATCCACATTACAGCGCTCACAGTCAAATTCCAACATACGAATACAGGCACTTTTCATTTGGAAGAAATCCCTTGGTTTGTGTTTCTGCATTCTGACAGACCCATATACTTTTCATTTTGGGTCTTTTTTAAATTGCTCCCAGAGCTTGGAAGTACTCCTCAAAATAGCCAGCTGTTCTGAAAGGCAGTCCTTCCTGAGTCCCATTTTTGTTTCTGCTGTGACACAGCTTTATCCATTATTCAAAACACACTAAAGGTAAGAGGAGGACAGGATTTCTTGTGGTTGTGGCAGATTCAAAGAAACAAGAAATTTGTTTATTTGCTTTTACATGCTTTCCGTTCAACTAATTTTCAGCATTTTTCTTATTCAGCAACCTCTATGCATTCATTTCTTTGTGTTTTTCAGGCACTAGCTTGATTTTCCACAGTCATTATCCTAGACATGTGCAAGTGTAACATGTTAAATTTGTACACAATAAGAAGTAAATCTGTGAATTTGGAAGCACTGAGGCGATTGACTGTGCATTCGCATTCACACTCTCTGGAGCGGTATTTAGGGAGTGGTGCGCTGGAGGGCCAGGATGAGGCTCACCATGAATAATGTAGATGGAGCTGTGTTTCAGTGTAGCCGCTGTGTGCATTACACAAACAGAGTTTATGGACACCAGCCACAAATGAAAACCCCTCAGTTTACACTGTATGGCTACCACACAATTCATCTCTTTTTCAGGATGGCCACTTCAAATAAATTGATAAATAACTTACAGCTCCAAAGACTGAATATTCAAATAACTGAACCACAGTTTTTATCTCCAAAACATGAAATTCTTCACTTTCAGGCAGGAAAATGAATAATATCAACAAATTACCTTCCATTAGGCATAGTTCCAAGGCTCTGCTTCTTTAATAGTAATGAAAGAGAATGAATCTTCTTTTCTTCATTAACAAACACTGTTTGAATAATCAGGTATTTGCACATATCCCTGTTTATGAATACCCACTTTTTCAAATGTTAACATCAGCGCAAATAGGAAGTGGCAGTTTGCCCCATTATGCTTAATGCAGCGTTATTGCATAATGGGGCAAAATGCAAAGTTATTTATTGTTTTTGCAGCACCTCCTACAACAATAACAAGCAAGACAAGGCACTGCTCAGCAGCTGTGCCTCAGCAGTACAGTTTTATCTACTGGTTAAAAAAAGGTTTCATTCTGTTGTTTTGGGGGAGAAATTCAGTGAGTGAGTGGGGGACACTATTTCCTCTGGGTGCATTATCACAGTTAAAAAGCTGCGGATAAAAAGATGAGGCACTTTAATGCTAGTACATAAGAGCATAAATAGAATGCACTTGAGTTGTATCCTGATCTGTAAATCAATTTGCTCAATTTTTGTCATGCTGGAAGCACACAGTGGCAGGCCAGTGCTTCTCTGAACCTGTAGGCATAAACCACAGGAAAACCCTCATCCCGCTGCTTGGTGTTCAAGGTAATCCAGGGTGAAACAAGAGACAAAGTGTTGATCAGTTTTTCCCAGGGCACAGGCACCTCGCTCGCTTAAGTGCTTCCCAGCCTCTGAGAATGTAACTTATTATGAGGGTGCAGGGATCAGAATACTATCTGCAGATCTCCTTAGCACAGTCAGCTGAGATCCCCTCTGCTGTGCCAAAGTGTTTGTTATAGTTTCCCTCATACTAGATAAAACATTCACATACATTCACATGGACAGATCTGTCATCCACTGCTACAGCTGCAATTGTGCAGTAATGCTTCTAGTAAATATAGACGAATCAGGCTGTATCTTGTTTCACAGTCATAGTCAAGTACAGTAGCCAAGTGCAGGCCTAACCCTTGTGTGTATGATAGTGCTAAATACAGCTCTAAAATGTGTATAAACAACATAGATTGTAATAAAGCTTTTTATGTGCATGTGGCATACTGGTAACGAGTAGGGCTTGTAACCAAAAGATTGCTGGTCTGATTCCCCACTGGGGCACAGTTTTAACAGCCTCTGCACCACCTGAATCATCACCAGCTACTCCAGTCCTGCCTCTCCAGCCCAGCATAGACCCGCATCTGCCAGCCCCAGAGAGATATGATAGCAATCCAGGCAAGCGCTGGGGGTTTTTGACCCAAAGCTCACTAGCTTCTGAGTTGCAAGCATCCATGTTCCCCAGCAGCTGCTTGAAAGTGGCTTACATCTCTCTTCTCACCGGCAAAGCACTTTCTTGGGACACAGCCAGTAGGCGATTTGAGGGGGATAAGGGGGGATGCTATCCCCCTTGTTAGCAAAATGACCAAAATGCATCCCCCTTGTTAACCAGCCTTCCCCTCTCTCCATCCCCTAGTTAGTAGCAGAGAGAGTGCTGCTTGTGCATCTGCCATCCCCCCTGTTAAAAATGAACAAATCACTTACTGGACACAGCCATCTGGAAAGAAGATAATTACCTGTTCAAGTATTCAGCTCTTCATCAAGGAGAAGAGTGTTTGATCATCCAGTTAACAGTCAGGAGGCAGTGAAACAACTTCTCCAGATTCGCCAGGGCTCCCTTAGTGTTTGGCCATCGAGTTTTGAACCCTTGCTGCTGAAAGCCAGTAGAATCCAGAGGTCCTCATAGCTACATTCCATCATAGTCTTTCTGAGGACATTAAAGATGAGCTGGCATCCAGGGAGTCTAAAAGATCTGGTGTCCCTCATCAGTAACCAGGTGGATAACCACCTGCAGGAGAGGAAGAGAGAGCGTCAGGTTAATGCCCCAAGTGTTAATATCAGTCAAACACACTCAAGCCCTCCTGAGTCCATTGATGCTTGACCCAGGGGAGCCCATGCAGTTGGGCAGGACTTGACTCTCTAAGTCTGAGCCTGACCGAAGAATGTGGGAAAAGTGCTGTGTTTACTGTGGAGGGTCTGGCCATTTCTGCTCCTCTTGTCCAGAGCTCTCAGGAAAAGCCAGGTCTCGTCCAGGGATGGGAGACCTGTAACCAGGCTAACCATCATTCCCAAGTCTGTTTCTGGGGTTCTGCTGGCAACGTTCCTCTCATTGGGTAATGAAGAGCATGCCCTTAAAGCTTTTGTGAACTCCGGTGCAGCAGGTAATTCCTGGACTCTAACCAGATGCCTCAATCCACATTTTGACTGGTCCAGTAGAGCGCTGATTGAGCAGGGGTCTTCCTGTCATGTCTCATGCCTTCTTGTCAAAGTCTTCTCAGCTTCTTGAGTCACCACCTGTCTCTCCCAAGTAACCCCGAGTGCCTGCTGTATATACTGAAGCATACTAAAACTCTGCCTCCCCATTGTCCAGATAACCTACTGTCTGGTACCTGCTCCCCTCAAAGAAGAATCTTCTCTCTGTCTACCCCTGAAACAGTCCTGCAATGTCTTCTCAAACCACCTTTTTGTCAAACTGGAAAAATGTTCCCTTCCTAAGCTTCACCATCACATAGAACAGCATCCAGATGGACTCCAGTAAAACTTGAGCAGTAAGCAACTGGCCAGTTCCTATATCCGTCAAACAGGTACAGCGGTTACGGTTCACCAACATCTACAGGAATTTCACCCATAACTTTAGCTCCTCTGACGGCTTTGACCAAGGGGTCATCCACTAGATTCAGCTGGTCACCTGAAGCGGAGAAATCATTCAACAATCTCAAGCTGTAATTCTCTTCAGCCCCATCTTCATGCTCCTAGACCTGAGCTCCCTTTTATGGTGGAGACAGACACCTCAGATGTGGGGGTTGGAGCAGTGCTGTCCCAAAGGTCGTGTAAGGACAACAAGTTGCATCCTTGCGCCTTCTTTTCCCACCGACTCTTGTCAATGGAATGCAACTATGATATTAGGAACAGAGACATGTGGCAGTTAAGCTGGCTTTGGAGGAATGGAGGCACTGGTTAGAGGGAGCCAAGCATCCATTCATTTTCTGGACAGGTCACAAGAACCTGTCTTACATCAAGTAGGTGAAGTGGCTCAACTCTTGGCAAGGAAGGTGGGTACTTTTCTTTAATTGCTTTAACTTTGTCCTCTCATATCACCCAGGTTCCGAGAACCAGAAGCCTGATGCTCTCTACAAGCAATTTGACCCACCAGATCTGGACAGAACTCAGAACCTATCCTCCCACAATTATGTCTCCACTACACTGGGGTATTGAAACTATCATGATGAAGGCACAACAAAGGGAGGCAGATCCAGGTAATGGCCCACAAGGCCGCCTCTTTGTCCCTGTGTCTGTCAGATCTCACGTGTTGCAGCGGGGACATTCATCACACCTCACAGGACACCCAGGGGTGAATAGGACCTTGGAGCTCTTTCGGAGGAGATTCTGGTGGCCATCTATGGAGAAGGACATCCATTCTTTGGTGTCAGCTTGTTCCACCTTCGCTCAAAACAAGGACTCCAGATCCCTTTCTTAAGGCCCACTCCATTCACTCCCTATACCATCTTGCCCCTCGTCCCACATCTCGATGGACTTTATCACAGGTCTCCCACTCTCCAAAGGTATCACTGTCATCTTGGTTATTGTCAACTGATTCTTCAAACCATGCTGCTTTGTACCCTACCCCTTGGCTCAAGACTGCTGAACTCCTGCTGCAACATGTCTTTCATGTACAATGTACATGGTATTCCCCAGGATGTTGTTTCAGATTGTGATTCCTATCAATATTTAATTGCTCTGTTTATTGAGCTTAGTAAATCTGTATAGTTTCACAACCCTGTCTATGTCAAATACATTTGTAAAGGACCCATACAAACAGTACATGAGGTCCATACTATTATTCTAAAATAATTGCTGTGTGAATGCCCCATAAATAACACCTCTGTTCTCTGTCACTCTGAGTCCCATTATGTAAGCCTTGTACAATAATCGAGGATGGGAATTGGAATACTGTGAGACATTACACTCTGAACATGAAACATGTTCGAAACATGACATGACAACAGAGCTCTAAATTACTTCAGGTACTAAGGTTAGCATTTGGTAGGCATTTAATCATCTCTCTGGGATTTCACTGTAGCCATCTGTTTTCAATTACTTAAAAGTTTCACTCAAAGCTTTTCATTTCCATGACCTAAATGCTTCTACGTTTCACACAGAGAGAAGAATTTTCCAGAAATCAGTAGAGTTGGAGATGCCACCTCCATCATATCTGGCCAGACCCACCCAAATTCAACCACATGGTGTCATTCATTAAACAGTCCTCAAAATTAATCTGATTTTGCAAATCTTATGTTATCTTATTTACATATCATGCATTTGACAGTTGACTACCAGAAAATGCACATAAAAACAATACTTACCTAAATGTGTAAAAGTACACTATGGTTAAAATGAATCTGGTCCCCAATGTTGTTAGCAAGTGCTAACACCCAAAGTGGAAAAGTACAGCTATCCTGGGGGCAGCACAGACTTTGTTCTGAGCACAGACATATGCATAAATCTTGGCAAATAACACACAAGCCTGAAGTCACACAACCATCAGACAATTTTCAGCCTGTCTGCAAAGAAATGAGCAAAGGTTCAGCAACACTCACACACAAAGTCAACCAGTATAGTCTACTGCAAGGCTTTAGCTAAAAGGAAGATAAGTTATGGCAGAGCATAATTTTGTTAATGTGTGAGATGATTGATAACCTTGTTTTAATGGCTGGTGAGCAAGGCCACGATAGATGGTAGTGCTCACTAAAATCAATACATTGGAAACCAGATGGGAAATATTGAATAGAATATTGCTAGGCTCATTCATACTGCCTCTGTGCAATGTTTGTGCCATCTTCATGTTTCTGTTAAGTGTCTGTTAGAGTGGCTTCTCATGACATGTCCCGTCATATTTTTGGATATTTTATTTTGGTCTCTAAAGCAATGATCTACGCTTTATAGATGTTAACTCAAAGCACAAATGGCCTGGTAGTAACTTTGATTTGCAACTGGGATTGTAGCAGTGGAAGAAAGAGGCTTGAGATTCAAGAAGTCATCTTCATTTGTCAGGAATATGAGAGGAGGATCCAGAGGCAGACCAGACTAGTGGGAAGTCTGTTTGACAGTTCTTAGCCAAAAAAAATCAATGTTGCAAAACAGTCCAAGGTCAAAAGGCCAATAGGGTATGAACACACATACAACCACTCCAAACCCCCAACACGAGAACCCTAGTACAGGCAGAGTTTGTCAACAAGGGATCAGATAGGCAGACAGGAACAATGGGCACAGGCAGGAATCAAAAAACATGCAGGATGGTCAGCAACAATCAGGCAGAGAATAATCCAAATCAGCAGACACACAGATACAGATTTACAAAGGCTGGAACAAAACAGACAAAGACACTGAGTCAATCTGACAAAGAACTGTGAAAACAGGGAGGTTTAAGTACACAGACCAATAATGACAAAACAGGAAACAGGTAAGTAGAATGAGATTCAGGTGGTGGGTGTGGCGAGAGGGCAGACTGGCAGGACAGGAAGTGGGATGATGGAGCACATGACATCTGTAAGCAAAAGCACATGCAAGACAACAACAAAAAACAAAAACAAAGGCACACCCACAAACACAGACAGGAGGAAACACATAGAACAGGAAGACCTCAGATGGAGGTCCTGACACTCATTAATATAATTATTTTGAGTACTAGTGAGAGTTGTCTAGGCATGTCAAACAAACTGATTTCTTCCAAGATACAAGCCCTTGTGGATTTGTGCAACTAAATCTGGCCACTATTTCTCAAAGAGAATTATTCTTCTATATTTTTTATCTGAAAGTAATTACCAATCATATTGAAAAATAGTTTTTTTTTTTTTGAGGTGTACACTGCCTGAACATACTTGATCTCCAGCTGAAGTGTCAGAGGGGGTTTGCCGATTCCAGTGCCACTGCCATTCATTTGTAGGCTATAAAATATAATTGTGTGCAATGTGCCCTTCATGCAAACCCTAACACTTTGTATTCTTTGACCATTTGTTCAAAATTGACACAGTCTTAACTAATTAACAGTAAACTTTTCATTCATAAAGAAGAGCTTTTGGCAGATGTATGTGTGTGTGCATGCATGCATTCTCCCTGTTATTCAACCCTTTTGGCAATCACAAATAGCACATTAGGCTGATCTCACTATGACAACCTCTACCGTCATGCAGAACTGCTGAGGCAAGATGAATACCATCCTCCCGTATACCTGTATACAAGTCAACAGCTATTTTTTGTACTAAATGCTTCATACTGTAAGTCCCACAGTGTGTCCCAGGGAAGTGGGTGCCAACTGTAGGATAAATTCTACCCCACTGATGACATGAGCAACTTGCAAGCGCATGACAATCTGCAGGGTGCCTGAAAGCAGGAGACCCTGGCTGATCTACCTACTTTGCCACGCCTGGCCAAAAAAAAAAAGCCAATTTCTTCTGCTGGGCATAATTGACAAATGACACAGCCGGGTTCAACTCTGGGACATAGGGATCATTTACATATTTTGAAAGAAAACAAAAGATGTATTTTAGCACTTAATTGTTCATAATAACAACTGTGATTGCTCTCAAGCAATTGCATTTATATTGTTTTACTTTGTAAACTATTATCATACTGAGAGCAATTACTCAGTTTTTTACTACTTTTTTTTCTATCACATTATATGTTTAATTCATGACATAAGAGACATCATATAAGGGCCTGCACTAAAATAAAAAAATGGGGTACCATATTAAACTTTTACACTGATTAAAGAGGCAGCATTTCCCAGGAAAATAATCACTGTGTTGCAATAAATTTCATTGCTACATAATGATTGGCAAAAGGGATTTCCACTGTGGGTTCCAATAACCACAGCAGACATCTCGACCTGCGTCTGCACAAACTGCTGCTCACATTTAGAAACTGCTTTCAGAATGTTGGGGTTACTCAACATGGTAAAGTTACGAATTGTGTTTCTTGGAGGTGTATTTCAAGGGGCAATACTATATTTACTGTTCTTACCTAAAAAGTCGTTTTCTGCATATAAATTACTTGCATGTAGGCATATTCCAGTCTAGATTTAGTCTACATTTAAGTCAAAAATGTTTACTTTGAAATGCACACTGTTTGGTGCAGAATCAGAATAGATCATCTGTCATACAGAAATCAGAGAAAGAGATCCATAGAAAAACAGCAATGGAACCAGAGGCAGGACCAAGGAGACAGAGCCAAGGAACCAGAGAGAGCCAGACACAGAAACAGAAAGACAGACACAGAGAAAGGGGCTTCGAGCCACAAAACCAAGGTCTCTTGGGGAAACAGACTGACAATCTTTTTTAGGAAGGTGTTTGTGTTGGGAAGGTTACTTTTGAAATGTAATAGGTTACAGATTACTAGTTACCCTGTTAAAAATGTAATATGTAACTATTTTAATTACTTTATCAAATGTAACTTATTACATTTTATTACTTTTTGATTACTTTTCTAACAAATGTTTTAAACTGGGCAATAAAGCTGAAAAGTCCTAAAAACATACATTTAAACCAGGCAGTGTAAACCTCATAACAGTACTCAACACCGATTACTGTCAAACTTTTTATTAAAAGTTCTTCAATATAACTTGAATTAAGATTGGAATGTTTTGATTTCAAAGCACAACCACCAAAACAAATCACAAGTATGTAGATCACAAACAAACAGGGCAAACTGGCAACAACTACTGTTGTGTGCCCAACAAAAAGCACAGTATGCATGGTTAGGACCATTAATTTAGTCTGTTGGTGCCCTGTAGAAATTTCACAACCTAATGACCTCTCCAAATATTTAATGAAAACACAATTCTGAATTAGATTAGTGGGTGTTATTAGATCTCACATAGGCTACGTACATCACTATTCAAGAAAGACTAATTTATCTAAGATTTTCTATCAAAGAGTTCATAAATGGAGGTGCAGCTGTGCAAAAGGCATCTGTTAGCTAGCTAGCAATTAATTTGTCATGAATGGAGATTAAACATAAATATGTAGCCTACTGGACGGGCACTGAGCAAAATATAGAGCTAAACTACGTCTTGAACACACATAAATAACATGGTGGGGCGGGAGGTAGGCCTACTTCATTTTATGTGACCGATTGCGGTTACATTAACTTACCTGTAGGCTAGATGTTTCCTCAGGTTTGACATCGAGCATCTCAATGTTGACAGCATTTTCACCGTTGGTAAACAAGCTTTACGCTGTACAGCAATGTTAGAGCCCTTTTCTGATTTCAGAAGGAAAATAGTGTTGAATTTCTAGCACTGAAAGGCGTTCTTGTCCGACGATATAGCCACCCGCCTTGCCGTGATCGGCTGGTCGCAGGCATGGCAGACTCAGGTTGTTTTAATGGGCATTGATTTGATTGGCAGACGAGAGGCAAATCCAAACAAGAGAACCAATCAAAAACAACGCTCAAAACTTGAGCGCATACTGCCAAATGAATGGAGCCTGTCTAGACGTAGAGACAGCTCCTTGTAAGCCATCCTACCCTTGATGGTGTTGCACTCAAATTTGTCCCAATGGCTTTGCTGACCCGCGTTGTCTGGAAATATGCCAAAAGGTGTGTTATAACCGAACGCGACGCGAAATTTACCAGCGACGCGAATGCATGAAAATTCAATGGCAGGAGGCGAAAGGGCGGAGTTAATCGCGGCGAAACTGCGACGCGAAATGGGCGAAATGAACGTTCGCTTGAGTTATGTTCAACTCAAGCGAAAATTTCACATGGCGAAAGCCAACCACCTTCAAGTAGGGCTAGCAGCGTCGGTGTAATCAAAATTGCTTGCTCTGACGTGGCACGAAATTCGCTCGTTCATTTTTCAGGCAAGCGATCAAACCCGTGTGAGGTTAAAACACACCTAAAAGAAGGCATTCCTGCACGGCGAAAAGATGCAAAACATCAGAATGAATGTTATATTCTACATATACGCTTTTTACCGAAAAGAATATATTCGGATGTAACCCCTTTGTAATCACCAACATTTTGATTAGTAACTAATTTAATTAAATATTTTTCTCAGTAACTGTAACGGATTACAATTACATTTATTTTGTAATTTAATTACGTGACGCCGTTACATGTAACTAGTTACTCCCCAACACTGTTAACTAGCAAGTGCTCACTATCTCGGCGGCAAGGTGAGGAACATTAGAAAAACATGGAACTCCACTAACTTGCTTAAGTGAGCATTAAGGCATAAAAAACAGTGAGACGTCCACAGAATGGCGGTGCACCTCAATGTTTATTGAGGAAACCACTGGAACTACAAAGGCCCACTCTGTGTATGTCACAGTTTTGAATGTGGAGATAAAACATTCAGCTACAAATGAGAAACAAGTAAAATATCCCAGTATTCTGTGCACTTTTGCATCACCCACTGAACTGAAATGTTTATAACAACTCTTTAAGAGGTAGGACAAAATAAACGGCAGGCTGTTACAGACACACACTAAGACAGAATTACAGACCAATGGATCGATATACTATATTGGGGTGCGGGTGTGTGGTGTGTGCTGGGGGGGAGGGCTCCTTTTCTTGTTTTGCGTTGAATGCTTGTCTTGAGTGGTCCTAAAAATCAGGGGGATGTCAGCTGGTCCCTGCAATGAAAAGGGTAAAGAAGCATTGGCCTAGCTAATTAGGCCAACAGCATTATGACTGAATATTTGCAAGATCAAACAAAACTTCAAAATAATGCGATTTTACTATGTTTGAAGTCTCAAAATCAGGAAGTCAGTCCAAGAAAACTGCATATCGCGCGCTGCCATCTTTTCTTCCTAATAAAATGCATTTGCGTACTTCAGAAAATGACATAGCCTACAACAGTATACAGTATAAAGTGTTGTATGAGGTGTTAACGTTAGTCTACACCAGCCGTGAATTTCAAATGGATATTATTTTCACAGGTTCAGCGAACTATTGGTGGTCTGCAAGAAATGTACTATTTAAAAGCCTGTTGCTTCACTCTCGATCAAGATTTACTTCGAAAACATACTACAGCTGTAAAAAAAAAAGCAAAGTCGAATAAAAAATCCGAACTATTAAAAATCTGGATGTTTCGGTCTTCTAACGTTGCTATATGATTTAGAAGGTTCGCTGTCGGAGATTAAGCTAGTTAACTGCCCAGGGAAGATACGTTAGACTTTTGCTAGCAAGCTCTGTAGGTTCCACATGTATAAAAGGTCCTTCATCTTTATATTTTGCAGGGAAACTTATTTAAGGGAAACATCTTTATATTTTTGTAGCGAAACTTATTTAAGATGTCTCGACGTTGGAGCATTTAGCCACCTTAGTAGCTTATTGTGAAGGATATAAAAATCGCAGACGTGTCCGCTGACAACTTATCTTTCTCATGAGTAGCTTGCGGGCGTTGCAGCCCCTGTGTGTACCGAGCAAATTGCCCTGCTTTTCATTGGCTAGGTAGAGAAATGGACGTCCTTAGTTGGGTGGCGAACGACCGTCTATTCAGAATATCATTGGTCAGAAATGGCATCAGTCAAAATTGTTTTGCAGTAATTGGCCTGACAATGCTCCTTTGCATTCCAGTGTTCTGCAGTGTGCCTGATTGTATGCAAGCGGTATTTTCTTTCGGCGCTCCAGTGGCGGTACTCTTGTCCATTGGAGCACTTCGAGCCATCAACTGTCTAGTTCGACTCAGCTCGGAAGTGACAACTGAAATATATCTTGCGCTACGTACACTCACTGGCATTTTACAGTACAGCGTTTTGGTCAACTGTCTACTGTACGAAAATCACTTTGTAGGAGAAAAAGGATGGAACAAATATCTTCCACAACACCCCCAGTTGATGAACTTAAACTTCAGGAAGACTGGGATGAGTACGAGATGAGGGATTCTCATAAGCCATTCGATGATACTGCAAGGTTTCTTTTAGACAAAGAACCCGCGGCTGAAGACCTAATGGACGACGATATCTTAGATTTAGCCGGCGGGGCTCGGGATGCTATCGAAAGGCACAAAGCTTCCCTGCCACGCTTCGAGGATCCACCGAGAGATACATTTTCGGATTTCACCCTCTCTGGCCCCGCGCCTTCAGAAAAGGAGCCAGAGGAAGCATCGTTGTTTGGCGGTTTTGGAGATTCTACGGAAAAGCAGACAAAAGCAGTGGATGAAGTTTCAGATACAGAACCTGCTCCAAGGAGTCGAGAGAAAGACTCATCGCCACCGGCGGCACCATCATCCTGTGAGTAACATTAGCTAACCGGTAACTGTTAGCTGACACGCTAGCTAGCAACTTCTGCTTGAGGCTGAAAAAAGGAAGTTTTAGGGTTGCGGTGCATTCCACGTTGAAAGTTCTTACGTATTTAGATCTAACCAGTTAGCCATGCGTGTTGACGCCAATTTGCAATGCAACGAGGTTAGTTAATGATCTGTAGCTGAAGATGGGCGTCAATGCAAGTGAGATGTGAAAGCCACATGTCCGTATTTTTCTTGCCAGCTCACCGTCTTTGTGTTGGTGTAACACGACGCAGTAAATTCCTAATGGCCTTACGAGCTACCTAGTTAGCCAGCTGGCTTGTATCTGTAGACTAATAGTTACAGCAAACTAAATACACAAGGACAGAATGGCCCACGGTTGTGGTCTGAACAAAATCATTTAATATTAACAAGCTTAGGTGAGTTGTCCAGCATAGAGCGCAACAGGAAGCTAGCTCGTCTGAGGTGACTGTAAACGTGCAGCTGAGCTTAATTAGTTTAAATGTCAGTTTCTTTCAGTAAATATATAAAACGTTGTTATATAGCTAGCAAGACGACGCGTGGTTTTTCCCAGGGCTCACAGTTACAGAAATTTCCTCTTTAACTAACGTTAACTAGTGTTATATTTTCTGATGAAACTGCACGGCAATATGTTTTCGGATTTGTTAAGAAATTGAGATTGGCATTAAATAATATTAAAAGCATACAGTGTTTTGGAATACGTTTTCGCTCAATAAATCAAAAGCTCAGATAGCCACGGAGGCCAGCTAATTGACAGTGACAGTGCATTCATGGGAGGGGCTGGGAGGGGCAAACACAGAGCTAGCGGTTGACAGACAGTTCAGAAAATCGCAATGAAAACCTGACTGCAGACTTTCACCCTCTTAACATTGTATTAGTGGTCTTGGAAAAACGGGGTAACACATGTTGTACACGTTGGGAAATTAAGGTTTTGCGTGTGAATGTCAAAATTGAACCGTGTCATTGTTGTGTTTCCGGGACAGCCCTCCTCTGTCTGGGAGTGCCCTCCGCTGTAGGGCGAGTATGATGTGGCCCTACTGTAGCGTCAGGGGAGCGAGGGACTGAGAAATTGGCAGTACTGTAATACAATTACGTCTCTGCCTGTCCTTGCGAGAACAGAGTCAGATTTTTTTTTAAAAGGAAGCACTGACAATTTGTAAATAGTATTAAGTTTAACTTTAATTGAATTTATATATGTCATAAATAGAGTTACAGAAGAAATGCTTGATATAGTTTTAATGGCTGACAGGAGGACAGGCGTGGAATATTTTCTCAATTTGGCACAAGGAGAAATGGTTTCTAGCCCAAGTTGTCTGTAATTTAATACAACCTACTCGGCTAAACTGTGTGTGTTTACAAACGCTGTTGGGATACCAGTTAGAGTATTTTATAGTGTGCACATCGATGATTCTCCTTGCTTATCTTTTCATTAATTTGGCATTAATGTCATTATCCTGATGGCATTGTTTTCTTTCTGCTAAAAATAACCGTAATGCCTTACAAAGAAATAAACCCCTCAATCCGTGATTAGCAAGTCTCCTTTGAAAGGGATCCAGTAAACACAGATCAAGGTATATACATTTTTTTAAGTGTTTAACCAATGAAGCATTGGTTTAATTAAAAACCCCTCTAGCGCCAGCTCATTTGGGATCAATCATGTGTATACAGTATTAATGGGGTTATTTTATGTAATTTTCCATTGAGAAAGTCTTTGAAACAAGTGATTATTTTTTCCAGGGGATTTTTTTAAAAATGAAAAGGAAGTGACCATTTTGTACCCATAAACCAAGTACTCAGTGCCAAGTTAGATCTCATTTTATTTGGAGATTCAGCCTTAAACTTCAGGCTTGTCTATTATTGGAATTGCTTAACTCCAGCTGATGCTTACGCCCATTCTTGGATGCCTGAAAGGCAATGTTATTGTTTTGTTCCATTGTTTTGTATGCTCTGTTCCTAAGGAATTAAATGAATATAATTGTCGACTGCATCAGTCTGTTGGTTATCCCTGTCTCAGCTGTGTTCTGTGCATCATGATAGTCAGTGTTGCCACAACAGCTGTTATGACAGCTTTCTGGTTCACTGTAGTCGCATTTACACTAACCAGTTAAGATGCCTGTGTGCCCTTCCCGTGTGACCCAGTGTGGTGGTTTGCATTTTAGCTGATAGAATCCCAACTACTGCTCAAGTACAGCTGACCCTGGAACATCTTAAAAGTTGAATGATTTTGGTACTGCCTATCCTATATGATTTGTAAATAAATTGGATGTCATTCATGAGATGTGGATATTTTCTTGCTAGCTAGCTTATATTAGCAAAAGAAGTCCTGATTTCTGTGCTTTTGGTATTCTTGTTTCAGAGAGATCTATTATCATTGTTAATAAGCCTGATCGTATAATGTAGCTTGAGAGGTAAGGATAAACTACCAGTGTACCAGGGTATGTGAACAAACCATAGTGCAGGGCAATATCTTAATATATCAATATCTTATTGATTTTGTGACGTAGGTATGTATCGATATTTCATAATATTTTTATTACATGAACTAAAAGGCTAGGTTGCATTTACTGCTGGAGAACACAATGACATGTACACAATTGGTTTTAAAGCATTTGTTTTTTCAAATTGAACTAATAATAAGCTTCCCTGGTTGCTTTTGGTATTTAATACCATTATTAAGTATGCATTAACCTCGCTTATCAGGAATATGTCATCACTGAGTTAATTAATAAGCACATCCCCCACCTGCAGGAGGATAACACATTTATAATGCATTTGTCAGTTATTTCTTGATCAAATCATAGGATCATATGAGGGTGTGATCTCAGGTCAGGGGGCAAATCATGCCAGAAAGCTGCGGTGGTCTTCCATGTAAAGAAAGTCAGAGATGCAGGATTAGCCAAGGCCAGCAAGAGAGGCACGATAGGTAGGTCTCTGGTTAGCGAGCTGTCTAACTATAAATGTAGCAGTGTGTCTGAATTTGCATTTTCCAACTATCACCATAACATTTGTGCTTTATTTAGGTGTGTTGTCAGGAAGTTATGGCGTGAGAGAAGGTAACCCTGGAAGGTTGTTGTGATTTTTTCATAATTAACTAGCTATTCCAAAACTAGCCAGTTAATTGTTGAATCAAGAGGAATCTTCCCACAGTAGATGAGTTTGCATCCTGCTGTCATACTTAGCTCGTGATGGGACAACCAGAGACTGTACAGAGGTGACCAACACAAGATTTCACAACTGGAACATCACAGAGGGGCCTGCCATTGACTTACGCTAGGCTCACACACAGCGAAACACCTCACGAATTTCGCCCGGCGAATTTTCGCTCTGGGGGCATGGTCACAAACACAGCAATCATTTTTGGTTATCCTGTTAGTAGCAAGTGTAGTTGTGGTGCGTTGACGTAGCCAGCAAGCCAGCTAGCTAGCTATTGTAGCAAGCGATTCAGCTAGCTTGTGAACTCAACCAGTCAACTGTGATGAAATGGCATAGACATTGCGTTGTGTATGCTCTCCACCAATTTAATTACCTCCCGTTTTTTGCCGTTCATGTTCTGAATACAATAAGGTGACCCAGACATCGTAAAATCATATAAATGTTTTCATGCCAACGTTAGCCTGGCTATCCCAGCAATCTGCGTAGCGTATCTCATTTGCATAAAGTTGGGATTTCGCCAACTCAATTTCACCTGCCTAGGCGAATTCGCCCCGACTTCGCCCAGCCAGAGCGAATTTCGCCCCCATACAAACTGAATGAGAGCAAAGCGAAATTCGCTGCAGTGTGACGGGGTGCTCAAATTTGCTCAAACTTTATGCAAATGAGAACCACGTGAGAACCAATCAGTTCAGCGTGTGATGTGTTTGGTGTGTGACATTCTCTAGAGAGGCGGGAGTAACAAAAAAAAGTCTGACCAAGATGGCGGAGGCTAAAGGCTACATGTAGCATGAAAACATGTATATTATTAAGAGATGTATGGGCAACCATTTGTGTCTACATCAACACGGGTTGATATTTCTATGTTACATTAACTTAGCTGAGACAAATAGACCCCTGTAGATCTTCATTTAAACACTCTAAGCTAGGTGACAGGCTAACCGCTAAGGTTTTCGGACACCCCATATACACTACGCAGATTGCTAGGATAGCCAGGCTAAAGTCGGCATGAAAACATTTATATGATTTTACGATGTCTGGGTCACCTTATTGTATTCAGAACATGAACGGCAAAAAACGGGAAGTAATTAATTTGGTGGAGAGCATACACAACGCAATGTCTATGCCATTTCATCACAGTTGACTGGTTGAGTTCACAAGCTAGCTGAATCGCTTGCTACAATAGCTAGCTAGCTGGCTCGCTGGCTACGTCACCGCACCACAACTACACTTGCTACTAACAGGATAGCGAAACTGCTTGCTGTTTTCGCGACCACGCCCCCAGAGCGAAAATTCGCCGGGTGAAATTCGCGAGGTGTTTCGCTGTGTGTGAGCCCGGTCTGAGCGCACCATAACAGTAAAAAAGAAAGCCTACAGTAAAAAAAGAAAAAAAAAAACTATTGGAAACTGGACTGAAAAGGGTGTGTATTTGGGGGTCTTGCATTTTACAAGGGTTCATTGACCAACTGGCTAGCGGGCTGTGATAAATGATTTATTTGTGCAAAAAAGCACCTGCCAGAGTGGCAAGTGACCCTGCAAGTTTAATCTGCCAAAGACAAAACCTACCAGTATTGGTGAGCTGGCAGCTGTTAATTTTACACGCTGAGTATCTCACTGTTGGAGGGGGGGAGTCACCAGATGTGTAGTTGAAGGCTTATGTCTGGTAACCCAGGCTAAGTTTTCGCATACAGAAATTTTGTACTACCTCAGGAACAGAGTTTAAAATGATCTCTTATGGGATTGTATCCATCTGTTTTTTTTGTTACAGCAAACTATAATTTCAGAATTACCCACAAGATTAATAAGGTATAAAGCTCCATATATCCATTTTTTAAGTATTTGTGGTATTCTAAAATGATTCTTAAGATTAATATTTAGGCCAAATATGCTAAATATCTGTGGAAGGCTAATATCTTTAGAACTACTCAATAAAGTAAGTACATTGCTCTGCAGAATAGCAACAGTGCATTTACTCCATGAGGGTATGTTTCTCAACCTCTTTCTCCCCCTTTTTAAATGTGTTGCAAATGACAAATAATGAAAATATATACAAAACATTTTGGGTTTGGGTTATTCAGGTAATTTCATACCCAGCCATGGTTAATACATGACAAATTGAATACTTTTATGTAGTGTCCTCCAGAATTACTTATAACCCTGACTAAATAAGAACAAAAAGCGTGCAATAAAAGAAAAGGTGTTCATACTGGGTATTTTTTCTGCTTAAAAAATAAATTGTTATACTTCAATCTTAATAGCAATGCACAGATAAATGTGTCATTCACAACTACAGGGGTCACATTTATTCACATCCCTGTAATTGCCCTGGCAGAGATGACATTTTATAAGTGTGATTTTTGATCATTCTGCGGGTAGAATTATTCATGGTCCTTCATATCTTTTGTTTTTTTGTTTGAACTGCTTCCTTGATTTTTGGAACTACAAGTATTTGATTGGATTGAGGGCTGGAGGTTCCGATGATCAATTGAGAATATTTATTTTATGTTCAGTTAACAACTTCTCTGTGTATTTAGTTGCATGTTTTGGATCACTGTCATGCTGGAATGTTCGTTTTCAGCCAAGTTGGAGCTTCTTGCCAGCTGGTACCCCATTTTTGGTCAACATGTCCTGGTACATGTTGGAACTTTGGCTCCAGGACCCATGTAAAATATTCCCAAACATTACTTGTTATTCCAAACAAGCATGTTTTTGAGCATGTTCAAAAAGCTTGATTTTAATTTCATCTGACCATGCTGCCAGTTGCTACCAGTTATCAATCAGATTTAATTTGGCTAATTCACATTGCCATTTGTGGCATGCCTTCAGAAAAGTCTTTTTCCTTGCAAACTGGCCATAGTGCAACACTCATGGATGCAACATTAAATGGCTCTTTTTTACACTTTGTAACCTGATAATGTCAGCTTAGATCTTCAACTACTGCCTTTGGAGTTACAGTTGTCTCTCAAACCATTTGTCTCACACCCTGTCGTGTTAAGACAAACATTGTCTTTTTTACAGGGTTACCACAGTACCTTATATTGTCCATTATTAAGAAATCTTAATGAAAACATCTGCTGGTCAATTACCATTTACCTGCAGTTTTTAAAAAGCTCAAACACTTTTGTGCTGTGATTTTATGCACAGAAAATTGATAGCAAACATGGAAAAGGGAATGCTGTGTCATTATGCTGAAATATTTTATGTGGTAAAGGTGTGTACTCCTGCTTGATTCACCCGTGCTATGGGTGAGTCTGCTGTCCTCTGAGTTCGTCAACACGCTGGACACAAATCCTCAGTCAACTTGCTGTGGAAACACCTCATCTCAAATTACATTAGCTAGATTTCTGTAGTGTCATCATCTCATAAATTAGTTTTACAGTAATTTAACTAATTTGTAACTTAACTAATTTCCTTTTTACTCATTACAGTGAGGGCAGTGGATTTGTTGATTTTCAGAATTTGCAGACTGAATGCTCAGAAAATTAAGTTAAAAATGTCTGTACAGCCACTCTTCAATGTAGTCAACAGTGCGTCGTCTGCCTTTTTAGAATCTGGTCAAATTTCGGTTGATGTTCACTCTTGATTTTGAGTCAAGGTTTCAGTCAAGTTAAGATGAACTGTCTAAACTATTAATAAGTAGGAATACGCTTTTGTCATAAGTGCAGCTAACATAGCTTACTTAGGGCACTACAGTGAAGCCTGCAGTTGTATGTTTGTTCAATATTTGATTTCAAAGCTTTTAAAGAAATGGCCTTCATCTTTAAAATCAACTGCATTGCAGAGGGAGAAAGTTGTGAAAAATTTTAAAACCTTCATTTGACAATATTATGTTATTTATTTATCTTATTTAACTGTAAGATGCGTGAGTAAGCACGGTTAAACCACCATTCTTTCTTCTTCCTTCATGGTGGCAGTTGTTAATTGTAGAACCTGTTAACATCACTCATGTTTAATATCTTATGCTTGTTTGTTAGTACACATGTGATATTAAGTGGGTTACACTGCTGTTTAATTGAATTCATAAAATTGCTAGACATTTCCCAAGAGTTACATCTCAATGTTATTATTTTCTGGTGTAAAATGACTATGCCAACTGAAAAAGTTATACTGGCTTTCCTCCCTGTATTCTCTCTCTGGATGATATTGCTCCAGAGACACTTTTGCCAAAAGTAAGCAGGGTATTTTAGAAGAAGCTGATGAGTAAATCAAATTCTTGTGTAACATTGGGTGTGTTTTTTTAAACGTACATCGTCCCCACTCATTTTATGTACATGACAGTTTGCACTGAATAAAAGTTCATACAGATGCTGTAGGATAAAAAAATAACTCAAAACCTGGATGTATAGCCAGGTGTTCTTTGTATGCATTTTCCAGAAATTCTAACCTACAGAAAAAATATGCAAAGTGCAAATCCAGTGGGTTTAGTGATTAGTCAGTTTTGCTAGTTTTAAACTGCATTTTGTATTACTGGCTTCAATAATTGCAATTCTGTATTCTGCAATATCTTAGACATGAACTCATGAATTTTATGAATAACAGGCCAAAATTATCTTCCTGCCATCCCACTTCCTAATGGCTGAAATGTGCAGTATAGACTCCACTGTTGTAACTGTCATGCTTATGTCTTTGTCAAAATAGTAGGTCTTCGGCCCTGTCTGAACACTTCTAAATGACTATTTAGCTTCTACTTAGCTTGTGCAATATATGCTGGTGGAAAATCATGACCTCATAGTTTGCCATTACAAAGTGTACTGGGTCAAATGATGCTGACAGCGAACAGATTTTACGTAGTCACATGTCTCAATACTCAATTGCGTCTGGTGGATCTACTGTCCCACCTGAGTTGAATAGAAGAGTGTACTAATAGAGGAAGAAAAGACTTTACTGTCTTTGTAGTTTACTATGATATGAACTAAGAATGAGTTAGGTGTTATTAAAGGAGTCTGAACTACTGTCTATTTAGTGAACACTTGAGGGTTGTGAAACCACTTTTGCTGGTGAATGAGGACTCATTAGCTGCTTAGATTTCGCCAGCCAAATCACAGAATATAAAGTGTAATTTACTTTTTTACATTGATGCAACACAATAAATGACAACAAATAAGGTATTTTTTGAGTTAAAGAATCATTGTGACCCACATTACAAATGCAAGCATAGATGTGATTAAAAAGCTGTTAATGTCAGCCTAATAGTACATGATCACATAAGAAACATTTTTGTATGAAAATTGAGACCTTCCCTCTTTCCTATGCCCATCGTCAGCTGTCCACTTATAGTTCAGTTGGTGTAGCCCTTTATTTTTGTTTCATATTTTGTCATTATTGTTCCCTTTTTTATTGTGTTTCTACCTCATAGTCGACTCACTGGAAGGACAACTGGTTAGTTTAATCTTCGACAGTGAGGAACTTTCACATGTTCATGCTAACATATGAAAATTAACCCACTTCAGTAGCACAGTCAGTGTGTTTGAACGTTAAGTTAAAAGTCTGAACATAAACTTGCCATGCACGGTTGCGTTCACAGGGTACTCTGTTGTTGTTTGTAACGACAGTTCAGCCTGTCTTTCAGTCATACAGAAGGGTCCTTCAGTACACATAAGCTTTATGTTTAACGTAAGTAAATCCCCATGCCATTAAAAGTGGAAGAATTGTGCCATTTTACATAAACAGATAGGAACAAGTATTTGTGTTTGACTGATTGATGTAGCAGCTCAATGCTACTCATGAAAGAATGCTGAAAATTAGGGATGCACTGATATATCGGCCGTACATTGGTATTGGCCGATATTCGCCTTGTTGACTGCCATTGGCCTATCGGCAAATAAGATGACATTCACCGATGGCAGTGGCCGATGTTTATCTGTTGTGTTGCATCAATTTTGCACTGGCTAAATGTTGTGTTGGTTATTTGCAGTCTGACTTGGACAACAGTAGCCTACCCAGCTGCAGATTCGGAGAAGATCCAATAGGTGGTGCTATAATTAGCCTTATTCACGTGGCAGTCATTTTGGTCATGCTCAGGGTGGGAGCAGGGTAACTCTTCAGTCAGCATCTATGGCAAAGTGGACCAAAAGTTTGATGTGTGTCTGTATCTGCCATTTGAAGAAATAAAACAAAAATGGCCAGGTGGGTCAGCAAAGACCCCTGAAAGAATTCAAAAGAGATAGGGTTGCTGGATTTAAAGTTATATCCACTAATGAAGGAATGACTTGGCGCACTTAACACTAGCTCATTAGCTAACTAACGTTAAGTTGCTAGCTAGCTAGCAAATGGTACTTAAGATCAGAAGTCAATACCTTGGCTTGCACTACGAATGTTAAAATTAACTATTTGTTCATAGGAGACATGATGAAGCTGTATTGGTTTGATAGCTAGCAAAGTGCATGAAAGCCAAATTAGCTAGCCAGCTAGCTACTTGCACATTCAATGGAAAAGTACAAATACCACCTTAAGAAGACAAATCTAGCGAGCTAGCAAGTTACAATACAAACAAAACAGTAAACATAACTAGCTAGTTACTATCACATTCCGCTGACA
Source organism: Megalops atlanticus (assembly GCA_019176425.1). NCBI lineage: Eukaryota > Metazoa > Chordata > Actinopteri > Elopiformes > Megalopidae > Megalops > Megalops atlanticus. The sequence goes on along the minus strand of CM032875.1, from coordinate 72,413,829 downwards.
AATATGAACATCACCTTGCAAACAAACACAAAGCTAGCTAGCTACAATAAAAACAATGTAGAAAACTAGATAGCTTGCTAGCTAATTTGGCTTTCACGCACTTTGCTCAGCTGTCATTGCTAAGAGCTAGCTAGCTATCAAACTAATAAAGCCTCATCACGTCTCTTCTGACCAAATAGTTAATTTTACCACAGACACTGCAAGCAACCTGTTCTGACAACTTTAGTACTGTTAGCTAGCTAGCTACCAAATTAACATTATAGTTAGCTAGCTAGGTAGTATGTAGTGAGTTTTTTAGCTAGCTAGTTAGCTAAGTGCGCCAGGTCTTTCATTAAACTTAGTGGATATAACCTTAAAACCAGCTACTGATTTGTTTTATTTCTTCAAAAGGTAGATACAGACACACACATTAAAAAAAACAATGGTATCAGCATTGGCTATCAGCCAAATTGTTAATTTAAACATCGGTATCGGCCCAGAATTTCACAATCGGTGCATCCCTACTGAAAATAGATCAACTACTTCTTTAACTAGTTACATGAACACTGCTTGATTGCCACTGTTGAGAAAGACCTATTTACTCTTTTTAATTGCAGTCATCACTTTATTAACGGAACATTTTAAAATGCACTTCTAACCAGAATGAACTAGCTGAATGACCCATATCTGGTCTTTAGACCCGCTGTGTATGCTGGTTTTTGTTACTGCTGATGGAGAGGTCTGTGTTAAGCATGCTTGATTACAGACTGTGTGCATATGAGTAACCTGTTGTGTTTAATGTTAATGTACTAACCGATGCATACAGTACCTTGTCTTTCATGCATACTTCAGGAATTCTGTGCTTTTAGCAGCAGCAACTGGCTGTTTGCTGGCTCACTGAGCTGATCTCTTTTATTTTTTCAGATGAATCCAATTTTTCTTCCTCTGCTTCATCTCTGCCTCTGATACAGTCCTCTGCAGGCAAGTTCTTTCTGCTGGCCCTTACTTATCTGTCTTTGCCTTGCATATTCTGCACTTGTCCTTTCCTGGCTTTTTTCCTGAACTCAAGCTGAGTTCCCGAATGCATGTTTATAGCTTGTATCTGTTCTCAGCATAGCAAGTGTACTTGCCCTCTTCAGGAATTTTTTTTGTATCCGTGTGCTCCTGTGTCTGTTTCTTATAAATTAGTTACCTGTCCTTGAGCCCTATCCCCATCATTGTCATTGTGTAGTGATGAAATTCAAATAACTGCAAGCAAGTTTCTATTTTGTTGTTCTGGGTTTTCCCTTCACTGATCACCTTAGCTTTTTTGTTGCACACTACTTAGATTTTTTTAAGTTGTCCGAATTGACATGTATCTCACAGTTTTGAGGTAGAAAGGTTTGTTACTGTACTGAGCTTCTGTTGTGGTCACTGATGGGAAACCCAGTTTAGATTTAACCTCTTCCATGACCCCAATAAATATTTTTGATAGTGAAATGTGTTTGATAGTGATGAATGCCATTTTCCTTCCTGTCTGGGCACAGGGGGCAGAAAAGATCCACTGGGACAGGAGGGTGATAGCTTCGGTCTGGAGACTGTTGCACCTGTCTCTCCTCTGTCTCCTCTTCATTCTCCTGATTCTTTGGAGGAACTCTCTCTTTCTGACAGCCCCAATCAAGCCCCCTTTACATCAGTGCCATTTGGCTCTGGCCCAGTTCCATATTCTCAAGACTACTCTCAAAAAGTCCAGGACATGCCTTTGGGTGAAGAGGTGAAAATGTTTGAATGTAAAACTGGAGTTGACAACTCAAACATCACATCAGGCCTTAATGTTGATAATGACATGTCAAGAGAGCCAAACAAAGAGGGCTTGAAGGCGGCTACCTACTCTGAGAAAGATAGTAGTCAGTTCTTGAGCTCCTTTATTGCAACAGGGAAAGATTTGGGATCCATTGTAGATCCATCAGAATCATTGTTGTGTGAAGACAGTGGAGTTGCTTCCTCACCTGATGAGAAGTTAGGCAGTTCAGTGGAGTCTCAGGATGGGAAAATGGATAGTGATAAGGAAGGGTTTGATAAAGACTCTGAATCAGGAGAATCCGCTGGATCCACTCCAACTCGATCACCCATGAATCTAAATGTTACTACTCAACCTTATGTTATATATGCCTCCTCTAACCCAACAGCAAACTCAGAGGCTCCATATCTTGACTCTCAGGACAACATCAAGGTAATAGATGGAACAACTCAAAGCTCGTTTGCTTCGAAGACATCTTGGTATGAAACTGACCTGCTGACAGGCAAAACTAACACAGATGATTTTCTATCTGAGATGAAGACCTCTTCTGCTTCAAAAAATCCCTTTCAAGAATTTTCCCCCATCTGCGACTCTAAAAGTGGGTTTTCTCAGTATGGTGAGATGTGTTCTGACAGTAGGCCGGTAAAATTGTCTGAAAGTCCTACACCAGACTTAGTACAATATGCACACGATGGACACGCACAAGAGGTCACCTCAACAAAGCATAAAGATGAAACACACTTTGATTTGGTTCATATGGCTTCTGATTCTGTTGTGGAACCTTCCAATCCCTCATTGCCCCTTTCAGTGTCACCTAAAGAGTCTGAGGAGTCTATTGCCCAACCTTCTCTCCCAGATATCCTAGAGTCATCTCCTTTGAGCTCTGGCAAACAAGATTCTGATTTATCAGAAGGTAGCCCTGATTCTGAACAGAGCCCAATTCAGGAACTACGAATGGAGACCCATAATGTCCCTTCTACTCAGTTTGCAAGAAATCCATTCGCGCTTGATACTGACCCCAAGATGTCAGTTTTGAAGGACATGTCAGTGGAGACCGGAGCAAGCGGAGCTGAAAAGACAGGGCATGATGTTCAGATGCGTCTTGAGAAAAGTGTTGGTGCCTTTGATCTAGTAAAGGAGGTGGACAGATATGAATCTGTACTGTCCATGAACTTGCCAACAGGTGCACCATTGAAAGCAGATCCTGAAGATTCAGATTCTGAGAGCCTGAACACAGGTTCATTGTCTCCAGTTTTGGAAGTGATGGAAAGGAATCCAGCAAGTTTTCCAGTGGAGAATGAAGAGGAAATGAAGGATTCCAAAGTACCACAGGTGAAGGAGACTAAAGATTTTGTGGAAAGCAGAATGTTTACGGAAAAGCCGGAATCAAGTGAAATGCTAGAACAAGAAGTCTCCTCAGAGGAGTTTGAAATCATAGAGAGCCCCCCTACGGGTATCATAGATGAGTTTTTAGGAACACCAGATCATTCAAAGTTTGCAACGGCCCCTGGCATGGGTGCAGATAATGACATGTCAAATTTCAGGCAGGACAAGGTAGTCATGGAGGTTGGGTCAGAGTTACATGAAGTCAGCTCCTACATGCTGTTAGGCCAGCCGTCATCTAGTGTTGCTCCCCAGAAGACCGAAGCTGAAGTAGGAAACCCATTTGCTCCCACAGAGGAGTTCACACATCAAATCAAAGAGGCTCCTTCTGTTTCACAAACCTCTCTTCGACACTTCACTGGTGAAGACCATGATAAGTCCGCTCCCTGCCAGAAGATGGTAGAGAACATTGCTCCTGATAAGGCAGCCCTGTCTGATGCCTCTAAAGGTGCTGGGTTGCCAAGCCTGAGCTTTGAAGCAGGTAAATTCTGCATTGGTGTGCCCTTTTCTGTTTGGCACATGATCATTCCATTCACCGCAAGAGTTATTCCCATCACTCATTCATTTTTAGATCTTTCTGTAAATTTTTTTTTTGCCCTTTGCATGTGGGCTGACCACCACACTGCTTTTAAACATTGTGTGTGTGTGTGTTTGTGTGTGTGTGTGTTTGGATTGCAGCCTTGCTGAAAATTACCCATTCAAGGGTTTTGCATGAACGTTTTTCCACATAATGTTTTCTACATGTGTAGTCTTACAGGGATATTTCATTTCATTGCATTTCACTGTTCTCAAAGGTGTACATCCTTCTAAAAAGAAGTTTAAATGAACATTTGATTCAAAATTAACGTTTGATTCAAAAACATCTTGGATTTTAAGTGAATGTCTTCTGAAATATCCACGTTCATCAGCTGTTACACGTGTAGAAAATTCACATGTAATCCCAGAGGTTTTCGTTTGTGCTTGTCCCCATTTGTCTCATAGTGTCCCTATATGTTTTTGGTTTTACTCTACTTCTGGTTCCTGTGTCTGTAACTAGGTTTGGTAAGAACTGAGGAAATCTAGATTATTCCTCCCAGCAGAAATTGAAAAAGAATACCCCTCAAATCATGAAAGGTCATAGAGTCCACTAATAGCTGTAGTTGTTTATTTTTTATTTATGTAACTCACTTCAAATGGGAAATCGTTCAGCAGTGAGATACCACATCCACTGTCATGTTTAAGTTAAATTTAAGTTTAGGTTAGAAATGCACAACCTGAAGTGAAGATATGCATTGGTCACTGGTCATGTGAGATACAGATGTACCGATGAGCTGCTAAAATGTTTCAGCAAGCCCAATCATCAGACTACATAGTTGAAGGCTCCTTAAGTCACAGAAGGGGGAAATGAGAAACAGTTATATTGTTAAGTGTCTCAGGACAATCCTTAGAATTGAGGACAAATTTTGACTTTATTCATCTTTTTGCTGTCCACAGTAGTACAGTAACACACTTTAAATCACCTCTACCGTGTGTTTATTAGAGGGCTATTATATTGAGCAAGGTGATAGTATCTGGGTTCATCTGTGGTTCTGTTCAAAATGGAAGTCCTGAAAAGAAATGTCAGCCAATGGTAGCCTTGTGTTGTGTAAGACCTGGTTTATCCACCACTGTTCAGTACACAGGTATGTCTCTTAAATACTTGTATTTTGGTACGTGTGGAGCCTTTCAGTCAGAAAAATAACTGTTCTTTGACACACCTTCATACAGCTGGGAATATAACTATGTTAGTGAGTTTTGATACTGAATTGCAGTGTCATGTTTAGTGGGGAATAAAGTAACAAAACCATATCTGCTGTGTGCCTGCTGTATAGACAACTCAGTGCTGTTGAAATTTTGCTGTTCTATCAACATCAGTTTTTTCTCTCTGTACTGTCTGGTAAAAAGCAGACAAGTATACTAGGAGCATAAATCTTTTGTTCTTGGCTCAGTGTATGAGGAGTAAAGGAGGGCGGAGTACCTGGGTTTACTTGACTGCTAACTCATTACAGCCTTGGCTTTCTTATATATGGAAAGTGGTTCAGTCTGTGCATGCTGTCTGATCAGTCTCACTCCAGCCCGTGGCCAAGAAAAGATCTGCATAAATAGTCCAGCTGGTATGTTTTGCTTCACTTCAAAAGAATTTGCTCAGTGGAATTTGATTATCACTGTTCCCTCAGCCTTGTTGGAGCCGTGACTGGAAGCAGTCAGATTAAGACAGAGGATCTAGAGTGGTTTCTCCTGCCAGCTTTGTTCCCACCAGACTCCCTTCTCAATCCTGTTAAGGGCTCGGGTTCACATGCCAGCATTGGCCCCACTCTAAAAATGTGCACCATTAGCTTGTCCACTATTATTTGTCTGGTTTCATGGAACCAATCAGAATGAACATTTTAAAGCTGAGTCACTTACTTCTCCTGCTTTAGAATGAGCTAGGGTAGCCCTACTAAAGAAGATCTTTTACCTTCAGCCTGGCAGTTAGAGGTGCTGTTTAATTCCTGATACAGTTGCAGTGGAACTTGTCTTTGAATACTCTAATATAAATTTAATTACTTAACCTTAGTAGACCAGGATGTATGTACATTATGATGCAAGTTAGTTTACTGGTTAATGATGACAATAATTGACAAAAGTATTTTGTATAATAATTACCTGTAGCAATTTATGTGTAAAGAAACCTGTTCTCCATTTTCCACTTGTATTGCGGTCCATTTGTGATGTTGTCAGTTCCTTGATTTCTCACTGGTGATTGGTGCTTTATTTTCACTGCGCTGTTGGCAGGTCAGTGGGTCATGAGAGAGGGAAGCATTTTTTGAGCACCAAATGCTGAGTAGTCTTGTTGAACATCACTGCTTATTAGAGCCTGGCATAGGTACAACACTGGATGCATCAGCACAGCAGTGCACACTACCGCCAAGGTTATTGTTTCCTAAACCTTTTCACAGGGGCACTCTATATGTGTGTGTTTCTTCCACCTGCTTTTAGTCTCTTAGGGTTGGTTGAGCTGTGGATTGAACGCTGACATGACCTGAATACTGACTTGTACGTAATATCTCGTGGATGTGCATTTGTTCTTAAAAAATATACAAGACAAAAGGTTTATTCAAAATGGGTTTGTTAATATGTTCCCATAATGTAACATTTGTGTGTATACATCAGCTGTTACAATGAAACCTAATTGAAATGGTTAATTTAACAAGTAATAAAGGTGCTGAATGGAGAACTAATTTGTTTGAAGGATAAGTATTTAACAGACCTTTAAGAAATACCTTTAGTTGTTGATTTCTGTCGACAAAACACCATTCCAGTAATGCATTTCTCTTAAAAGGATTAATAGCTAAGTGTTAAATGTCAAATTTAAAGTTACTGTTAAAATCTGTAAAATGATTCCAAAGATGAGCACTTAGCAACAAACAAGAATAATTTGTGGCAGTTTTATTAATTTATACATTATTCATAACAGCTGTGTTGCTTTTTTGTCCTGTATCTAGGCTTAAATACAGAAGTATTTTTTTAAGTCTTCCTATAGTGCTATAAACACATCATGGACAGTGTTGTATCTGTTTTTTGTAAGTACCCTATGTGATCACATTCCAGTCAGCAGATGAGCCAACAGAAAATGCTGGAGCTAAATTGTCTGGCCAGCTGTGATGTGTATGCTCGTCAGACGTAAAAATGCTGTATGTTGTCTTTATGCGGAGGCATGAAGGCTGTGCTGTATTACTATTTAATCTGTTGTGAAGTTTGAGATCCCCTCAAAGCAACATTCTGCAGTGCTGTATGATGTATAAGGTCACTTAACACATTAAATTATGAAAGAACATGGTGAATTGTGATGCATGTTCCAAAATCTATGTTTCATGTGCCTGAAATCCTTGTCAGAAGGAAAATCATGTTGTGCCAATTTATTTTGATAAAACTCTGCTTTAGCTACAGTTTTTAGAAATGCTATTTGGTTAGAAGAGAAAGCTCTGTTCTCCAACTCCTTATGAGACAGTCCTCCGTGCTCATGGAAGGAAACCTTGTTAAAATGTCTTGCAATTAAGGAACCATTATTTTCAGTACAGGGAAAAATAGTAGCAGCATCTGCAGATTGTTTCCGTATGTGCACAGAAATTTACAGTGTATTTTAAATCAGATGAATGTGTCAACATTTCTGTATCTTAAATAATAAATTTCCCTAAATATCATTGTAATGACAGGACAGCTAACAGCTATTTTAAAACAGTAGCCAAAAGCATATAGTATCCCCAACAATATGAGAGTGCCACCTATATGCGTTGAAGAGATAATGTAGTTGTAGAAATACTTCGTATTTAGAATGCAGTATTTTTATGTTGAGCACTGAGCAGTAAGACATAAATGCAATACCTCAAAGTACTCCAAAGTATATCCCCAACTATGTCAGCAGATTATTTTTTGATCTCACCTGGGATGTCTATACTCATTTGTCCTCTCAGAAATAAAGGAGGGAACCTGTATACTGTAATAAGATTTAAAGCATAAATGTGTTGTGTGGGGTGCTGTTGTTCTTATTGCAGTATAAATATTTAATATAAATGAATTAACCAACCCATCATCGCAAGGGAGTAGCAGTAGGGATTGTGAGAGATAACTGCAGAGAGATGCAACACTGAACTGTTAAAAAGTGATAACCAGTATGTTTTATTGCTTATTTTATTATTGGGTATGTTTCTTCATCTGTTTTACATGTGACCATTTTGTGTGTTGCCTCTCAACTCCACTTATTTAAAACTTGAATTTACTGTGGTTTGGGTAACTGGTGTTCTGTGCTATCAGCTTTGACATTATCAGTTGGACTACGGCTCTTCTGACTCACATAGCGTTGAACGTTGCCCCTTGTGATTGGTGCATATTGACGCCGTTATGTGTTGGTTCAGAGACTGAAGCGGATCTGATAACACTGATTACATTGTGCAGTAGTGTAAGAATGTTTTAATGTGTACCAAAAGTTAGAATTTTGGCATGAAACAGTCCTTGAAATCAAGAACAGCCATATCAGATTCAAGGTCCAAAGAGGTGAGGTGAATGCATGGTCAGAGTGTGAGTTGTAGTATGTGGGGAGTACATCTTGTTGGTCCTGTAGGAAATTTTGTGCTATGAGTGTGGTGCCCTCCAGTGGAGGTAATGCTAATTGCAGTTGTCTTTTTTTTTTTTTGGTTGCGGTACTTCAAGTTGAAGACATTTTATTCTTTTATGACGCTAATTTTTATTAATGCTGATGTGACTAAATTCTAAGATTCATACCTTGACAGTTTAGTGTAGTCTTGAATTGTAAGGTCTTCATTGCAGGTGTTTTAGACACCTCTTCATTTGCTGTCTGCCTCTCAATGGTTGCCACTTAAATTTAAAATGACGTCTTTTGAAAATACCAATGGAATTATTTGATCCTAAGTCAGTGCTTATTCTTTGCTTTTATTCTTTCTACCATTTGAAGATTTTGTGCATCCACTTATTTGCAACATTTTATGTTGTCTGTTGCACAGAAGAAATATTGCTGTAGGGCTATTTTTAATGTAGTTTTAATACAGATTGCTCATTATAACTGTTATGTTAAAGCAAGGTGGTGTATGCCAGTCCATGGCCGTAGTGAATCGTTTTTTGGTTTTTGTTCTCTTACTTGACAGTATGACCAATGACGTTGTGGCAGTGTGGCTGTAGGACAGCAGTCAAAACTTCAGGGGTGCTCTTCATGTCACTCATGGTGTTTATAGGTATCAAGCAGACTTATCCCTGAACACATGGCTGAATTCTGATTTGTAAAGTCTGATAGAAAAGTGAAATGGAAGGCTGCGTAATTGTGGGCGTGGGTGTGTTTTCTCCCTTGAAGTATGTGTATTTGTGTGTGTGTGTGTGTGTGTGTGTGTGAGAGTATGTCTGTGAGTATGTGTGTGTATGTTTGTGTGTATGTGTGTGTGTATGTGTGTGTGTATGTTTATGTGTCTGTGTGTGTGTGTGTGTGTGTGTGTGTGTGTGTGTGTGTGTGTGAGAGTATGTCTGTGTGTGTGTGTGTGTGTGTGTGTGTGTGTGTGTGTGTGTGTGTGTGTGTGAGAGAGAGAGAGAGAGAGCTTGAGGGGAGGGGAAGCTCTGCCACTGCGTCACTCTGCTTGGGTGTGCAGACAGTCAGCTGACCACAGCCTTGCACCAGCATTGCTCCAGCACCGGTGAGCTGCAGTCTTTTTCACTGGGGGAGCCCGTTGTTGAAGTCCGCCACCACCCTGGGGCTGCAGGAGAGTCACACCTCGTCCTCCTTCACTTCCACCACCCCTGGAGCCACACTGGAATGCCTAAGTGATCCCAACAGCTGAGGGTTACGTAGCTCATCCGCAGAGACAAGATGGAAAGCCAGCCGCCAAAACACTGGAAAGACCAGGGTATCTGCCTTTTATTCATGGCACACCTCCTGTAGTATAGTTCATTTCTTTCGGATACGAGAGAGAGCGCTAAACACTTGTACTTGCAGTGACTCGCCTGATTAACTTGCAAAGTCAGCAAAGCTCTTTGATGGTGTAACTAAGTAATCCTGAAAGTTGAAATGGCAGTCTTAAGCGAACAGTTCCAGTGTGTCTTTGTTAACGTGTGTGTTAGGGTACAGGCATGTGTCAGCAGTTGTGCTTTGTGGGTGAAAAGTGCTGTAGGTATACAGTCAGGATTGACTTTATTTCTTATGTGCAAATTGCCCTGGAGATTAGGTGAGCAACCTTTGAACAGAATGCTCCTCTGCTCCAGTGATAGGATTTCTGCTCAAAGGGTACAGAGGGAATGTAACGAAAGGGGTGCTGGAATTAAACGTGGTTTTGCCTGCTAAATAATTTACTGATCTCTTCAGTCTATTAAACATTTGCTGACAGAGAGGAATTTAATGCATCGGGGAGTTTCCACCCTCCTGAGTCCTAAGTCTTTCTAACCATATTGTCATTTCAGGCCTACATATATGCAAATCTGTTGACAGACTTCTGGATCAGGGAGCTCAATTTGAATTGGCTTCAATTTTCATAGTGACAAAATTCTGATGAAATCATAATTAGATTATTTGTGTGTTAGGCGAATCTGTTGCGCCCCATTTGGCTGTCTGAGAGCAGTGTTTTCCCAGCTGTAGTTTTCCCCTAGTCTGCTGTGCAAGTACCCTGTTGGGTCAGAGTTGGTGCTGCAGAAGCATTAATTCTACTGGGCTGTCTGTCAACAGGAGCTGCTGTTGCAACACTGCAAAGTGGCTCAGCATGTCTGAAACAAGGCAATTCATTGGAAGATCACTGTGCCATGGGTCAACTTCCTATAAGGGTTGAGTAATGAGGGGTGACAAAACCCGTTGTCACTGTGTGTGTGTGTGTGTGTGTGTGTGAGTCTGTTTCATGGGCGTGTGTGGTTGAGAGGGAGGGAGATGTGGATGGGCCTGTTGGTCCTATTGTATAGTTTTGATGCAAGTGTACTGAACATTCGTAGGACTACTGCGCAGTACAGTAGAGAGTAGCTTAGAGTAGGTCCAGTTTTTTTTTTTTTTTAATGACATTTTTCATGTCTGCCACCATCCTCTGGCACAGTCTTACATTTCTAGGCATGTACAATGCAAGCTGGGGAAAGGATAACTTACTTATGGGTAATTGTGCCATAATATTTGAAAAAATTATGCTCTCAAATAGACCTGTAACTTAACTGACTTCTAAAATGGTCCTATAGGCCTCACAGTCCAAAGAGCTGTATGTCATAGTTCAATATTAACACTCCCAAGTTTTCATAAAAAGATGGAGGGCTGTCAAATTGAGGTTGTATTCTTTCTGTGTACTTGTCTGAACCATTAGGCTGCCACATGTATTCACCAGTCCTTCTTGAGCTGTGTGCAGATTTGTGGTCAGTTGATTTATAATGTATTTATAATGTACACGAACGTAATGTTTTCATGTTTCACTATCGTTGAAAAATCATTTCAAATCCCGGGGTGCGAATTAAAAGTAATAAACTCATATAGGTTATTTTCTCGCTACCTCCAAAAGGTACAGGGAAAATATAACATTGCAATGCTGAATTAAGTTGCCCAAATTGTAAGGAAACGAGCGTATTATTGGTTTTGTATATGTGAAAAAATTGTATTGTAGTCTGGAAATTTGATAGGCACATTGTACAGCAGAGTTACCACGCTGCTGTTTTACCTACAAGCTATGGAACTGATGCGCAAGGAATTGGGAGTGAACGCAGTTTGAATGACAGAGTCGGGGGTTTTCAGCTGCTGTGCGTCGCTCGCACATTCCATTCGGCAGACCGCGAACGAAACGAGCCCGTCGTTAATGTCGCCTTGCTCGGATCATTGTAAAATAAGCGACTGAGAAAGCGAGGAAGAAGACAAAAAAGCGAGTTGGACGCAAATAACGCTCGGTATCAGTGGACCTCCAGTGACCCTGCAGGAAGTGAAAAGCCTCGTCTCTGTTCGCTGTGCTCGGAGCTGGTGTATGCAAGCAGCCACAAGATGGATGCCAAGCGGGGTTGGTCCTTTCATCAGTGCCTTTGTTTCATTGTTTGCATTCCCGGTTTCTGCAGTACCATTGTTCGGGTTCGACAACAAACGTTTTTTTGTCGTGCGTTGCATTGCGGCACAGTTAGAGGACTATTAGCCCGTTAACTACATAGCTAGCAGGCTAGATAGGTGAAGAGCCATCCAGATTGGTCATGTCGGAAGACAACGCAACGGAGCTCGTGATGACAGGGACGAAATTGATAAGAAAAAAAAGCATATATGAGGATACATTGTAGGTTAATATGTTTCTGGATAACGAATAAGATGACCAGAAAATTGTGAGAACGTTAATTGGATGGAATCAACATGTAAATCACGACCGATAGCGCTTGGGTATGGCTAATTTTAGCTGACAAGACGCTTGTTCATGCTTACATCCTACCAAATACAGACTGCAGCGTTGAATGAGGTCGCTCGTTTGCGACGTTTTTATCAGACAAAGCCGCTCGAGAATAGACAGACTTGCAGTATACATGATGATACTTGTACAGTCTCGCTTTGACGTCTGCGTGGCGAGCTGGTCATGTCTAAAATGCCTTGTTACGATTTCTTTGGCAAAACGGCAGCCAGCCGGCCAGCTTGCAAATAATTCCATTCCTTCTTGTTGCTTATGTTCTGCGCATGCGAACAGCTGCACTGTGGATGTGTATTTTTTATACAGAAATTGAGAGAAAAATCCATTCTGTCGTGCAAGTTAGAACTGCGTTAATGTGTCTGCAATCGGTTATACGGAACACAGTACATTTTAAAGGCTTGTGTTTATCCTGGTTGTTAACCACGTGATAGGCATTGAATCGGTTGAACAATTTTAAGATCTGGCGTGGAAATAGGTGAGGAGATGTCTAGAACCCTAATTAGGTAACACGGTCCGTCCATAATTTAGCTGAAAACATATAGCAAAAAATAATACAATGATGTAGAGAGTGTGTGTATGTGTTTTTAAAAGGTCAGTTTTTTTAACTGTAAGATTTTTTAAAAAATCATTCTATCCCTAGCAATAGAACTATAGAAGCAGAACTGGTTTATCTGTGTAGCGTGTTCCATGTTAATATGATGTCAGATTTGTTGGAAAGTCTGGCCCTGTCACAGCTGTAATCCTACTGCCTGAGACTGACCAGTGAAGGATGAGGATACTGTAATGCTATCTGTAATGACTTGTGTCCCAGCTGTAAGGAATTACATGGTTCTCTTCTGTGATCAACACTTGCATTGGAATAAGAGGGATTGTACCCTCCTAACTGTACATACACCCTTTATGCTGCACTGTGTTGCTTTAGGGATTCCCGCTAAATGTGAATTCAAAGAAGTTGAAGGTCAGCTTGAAATATGCAGCATTGCAGTTCAGCTAGACCTTGCAATATCATCCTATTCACTCAACATGGTTAGAATGCATTGGGGACTTCCTTCATGACCTCCAACTGTTCTGTGATGCAGGCATTAATAAAGGATTTTATCATTACGCTGTGTTAAACTAGACCATTTGTTTGTGCCCTGCATAAACAAGCATCTGGAGATTTGTGTGTAACTGTAGCTGGTGTCCTTGGTTTGATATTTGCCTGGCTTCTGTTTGTGTCATTTTATTTTGAAGCCACATAGGAGCTATTTTGGTAACCGTAGAAGAAACCTTCTCTTGTCAAGATGAAAAAGGATCAATTTTCAGAGAAAATGTGTCCCTTTTCGTGTATTTTACCCTTTGCCATCATCCCATTCCTCATCATTGTTGTGGTGTTAAGCCTGTGGCCTGCTGTTGTGAGTGACATTTGAATAAATCCCCTTAAGACCGGACCTCTGGCCCATCTCGCTCCACCCTGACTTCCTTCTTTTCCTCCTCTTCTGCAGTGGTGGACCTCCTGTACTGGCGTGACCTCAAGAAGACGGGCGCGGTGTTTGGAGCCAGCCTCTTCCTGCTGCTCTCCCTGACCGTGTGCAGCATCGTCAGCATCTGTTCCTACGTGGCCCTGGCCCTGCTCTCCGTCACCATCACCTTCAGGATATACAAGGGCATCCTGCAAGCCATCCAGAAGTCCGAAGAGGGACACCCCTTCAAGTGAGTCCTCACCCTTTCGTCACCCTTCTGAGAGTCCTGACAGGTTCTCTCCTCTCCAGTCAGCCCCCATGTAAACATCACCGCACTCAGTCCTTGTCATGTGTCCAATGGGTCCAATTGAAAACAACACAATTTAGACAGCGGCTTTTATTAAGTGTGATTTCACCTCTGTGGGTCATTGTCAGTATGGGAAAAATCTTTTCCTCATGTTATTCCCGGTCATTACTTTATGCCTTTGTGTGTGAGACGGATACTTGTTGAGCACTGGAAACTCCTCCTGAAGTTACTTTCTTTCCCCTGCTTTCTCCATGTGTCACATTGAAGTGATTTTCTTAGCATGCAGAGCTGTTCTACATGCATGTGTTGTGTGTATGTGTGAGCGAGTGCAGTTAATTACACTGCCCAGTCACGGGAAAAGTATGGAGCTGTTCCCTGTTCTTGGCAAAAGTACAAGTCTGTAAAGTCAATTTAAGATTTAATTAGCAGGCTTTTCCTCAGAAGCTAAAGTACTTGTGCCGCTTAGCTCCTCATGACTTTGAATAGCTTGAGCATTCTTCTTGAGTGAAACAAATCCACCCTTTTAAAGACCAGCAAAATATACAAAATCACATTTTTTGACGCTTCTGACTCTTTAAACTCTCTTCCAAACATCTTCCAAATTCTGAGAATTTGTCTGTTGCTACTGAACACACAACCCATAATCCCCCTTCCAGATGTCTAAACTTTGTGTGTGCAGTAATCAACTTGGCCGTGGATATGTTTGCTCTGATGAGCAAATTGAAGCGGGAGATAGCAACTGAAGCAATAATGAGAGGTTGAGCCAGGCCGAGACCCAGAGTTCTCACAACAAGGTGATAATGTTGCCGCAGCATGACAGTTGACTGGGAATGCAAGTCTGAGGCCATATGCTCCTGTCTACAGGGCTTACTTGGATCAGGATGTGGATCTCTCTCAGGAAATTGTCCACAAGTACAGCGACATGACCCTGGCGAGAATCAACTCCGGCCTCAAGGAGCTGCGCCGCCTCTTCCTGGTGGAGGATCTGGTGGATTCCCTGAAGGTAAGAACACGCTCCCTCACACCAGTGTTTACTCAGGCTTGTTCTACCTGTACTGCAGCAACAGGATGAAGCTCATGAGATCCAACATGGAGACAGAGAACATTATCCAGACAAATCTTACCCTCTTGTGGTCATAGCCTCATGTAGTTGGAGGGTGTAAATGCACCACCTTAGTATAACGCCAGTGTCTTATCTTTGGCCTAATCAAGTGAGGATCAGGATCAGTTCTGGAAGCCCCAGCCCACCATAATCCCTCCATTGATGCCTGGCATTTCAAACTGCTCAAACAACTGCAGCAGATTCCCACTGGGGGCCTTGTTGAAGCAGAATGGGGTTTTTTTTTTTGTCTTGCCCCAGTGTTCACCTTGATCCCTCATTGTCAGTGTCACCATGTTGGCCAATCTTGGATGCTCTGTCAGTTCCCCTGTGGACCTCCCCACCCCATGAATGCAGGCCCATATCTCTGAGGCTGTCAGTTCTGCTGGTCTGCACATGCTGTGCGGAGACTGTCATCACACAGAGTGTGACTGCTCTTTCACAAGCTGTGCGCATCAGGTTGGAAAAGTCGCGTACATGACTCATTAACCCAACTCTATGGGTTAGGTAGCGCTGCGTTGGAAATGCGGTGGGTTTCCCTGTACAGGAGATCAGTGCCTAATACATCAGAAGTTTGAGACAAATCCAAGTCTTGGATCGTCCACTCTGCAGTATTAAATATGGAAAACACCAAATTGCATTGGACTCTAAGCTTGCTGCTTTTCCTTTATAACAGGATGCGCAATGTGCCTTCACTTCAGTGTAATTCACATCCTGAAGTCCACAAACAACCGGCGTTTTCTGTCAGAGAGTGGAAGATGATCGTTTGGTTAGGGTGGTTTAAAGCCATGCTAAGAATCTCTTGGTGTGTGATTTACGGCCATGCTTCACGCTTGTTGTTTAAAGCTGCTGCCGGGATGTGTCTGTGTGTTGGAGGTGTTGAGTGCCCCCATGATCCACAGAGATGTTCTTTCCATTCCGCCTGTCTGGCCTAAAATAACCCTGGCGTTCATGTACGTATTACTGGGGCTTCTTTGACTCTAGGAAATCTTTATAATCAGTATGTAAAAAACTCAAACAAGAGGATCCATCATTTTCTCTCAAGCTCTGTTTTTTTTCTCTCTTGCAGTTAGTCAAAGTGTAGGCAGGTCGAGGTAGAGGCAAGTCCCTCTGTTGCTGTTTTCCGCACATGATGATTTGATAAGCGAGCGTGTGCATGTCTGAGTGTGTGCGTGCATGCCACAATGCGCCGGGCTGTGTGGCGGCGGAGGGCCTCCAGCATCAGGGCAGAGCTGCACGGAGGGCTCTTGCAAACTGAAAAGGACCGGCCCCTCCGCCTCCACAAAGGGCCCCTTGTTGGCCACAGCGGAGGGATTTGGAGGGCCTGAAAGCAGTCCAGTGAATCACAGGGGCAGCAACTCTGCCAAGAGACGGCTCCAACTCTCTATGAACCCATGGAGGCATATGCAACAGGAGGGACGGGCTCATCGTGTGCGCACCGGCTGTTGTTTATCAGCTTCTGAGTGATGCCGGTGTAGCGCATGGCCCCCCGCACACGCAGTCTCAGGCAGCTTACTGCCTCACCTGCTGCCGTAGGGCTGGCGCTCTCGGTCTGCTTCTCTCAGGAAGCTTCTGGAAGTACCCAGCAGTTACCTGCTCAGCGACACGCAGGACTGTGCTTTAGGCTTTGTTTACCTCAGAATTGAGGGAACAGTGATGTTTATCTGTTACCTCAGTAAATGACAAAAGCACGCAGTGAAATTGAAGAAGTGGAATGTGTCAATACTTACACATTTTCAGATCATTCAAAGTGATAGCTTGTTTTCATTAACAGTAATTTCAAAATTGGCTGTAGCAGAAAAAATTTGGAGGAGTCTCTTTCATTTCAGATTTTTTTTTTTGAGGAAATCCGGTAAGGAAGATTATGGGAGGGGAGATTGACAAGATACACAGGCAGTTGAAAGGTTGGAGGGGAATCTACATCTTATGGCATTTATTTTAGTGACTTGCATAGATAATATTTCTGTGCAAAACTGTCTGTTTCAATAGCTAACATGTCGATCTTATTAATATTGTATTAATGTTGCAAAATACTGTAAAGGATTTTACAGTATTAAAATATAATTAATACTGTAAAAGTACACATACCTGTAGCAGGTTTTATTTGTACCTGTATCTAAAATTGAACAGTTTTGTGATTTTGGTAATGTGTTAAATATTTTAATAGGTTTTAATAGGGATTGAGAAGGACTATACCAAGACCAGTAGCTTTAGAAAGTGAGATGCTACAATGCAGAATTGGTTTGTTTTGGTGGACTGTATAACAAGAAGTACAACAGCTGAATTATTGTAATGTAATTGTTGCTTAGAAAATACATCAACCCATAATAAGATTTTAAAAAAGAAAAACATTGATGCCTGCTGATTAAAACACTGAAAAAGTGAAAAGCTGAAGCTATACAGCCCTATGTGCGAGTTCTGTAAGCTTAATTTTTTGCATGATTTCCCAGGAACTGCTGAAATGAGCCAAAGCATAGCGAAGAAGAGACACTTAGCTGAATTTATGTTGTCTATGTTTTGTACTCTTTTCTGGTCAATGTTTGTATTAAATGTTTATATTAAAGTGCCTTTTAAAATCTCGAGTGGAGCGCACAATGCTGCTTTTATGCAGAGCTGTTAGTTTTTCTGTTGAGGTCAACATATAGTCTTCATGGTAGAAAGCCACTCACCCGAGGCAAGAATTGGTATTATTGAAGAGCTGCTGTGCCTCTTAGTACTAGTAAATGAATGGCATGCCTTGGAGAATTGTTAGCTCAGTAAAAGGCTGTGAAACATTTGTTCATCCTCATTAATCATTCAAGACAACTTGTGCAGTAATGTATAACTTTGTTTACTTTTGTTGGTAACCACACTGTAAAGGATGATGGCTTGGCTTTAAAACTGTTTTGAGGAGACTTGACTAATTGAGGAGACTTGACTAATCTAGGTGTATGTGCTCTCCCAAACCTATAGGATAACTATTAATTATTCAGCACTGCTGAATGCATGAGGGTCACCCAGAAAGCAATGGCCCTTTTGTAACCCCTGCTTAAATGTATGCCTGCTGAAGAAAAGTTCAGCTTGTTACATCTGGATGAAAGACTTTGACCTCTGTGACAAGAAGCAAGAAGTTGCAGATCAGTGAAAGTTCCCTTGGAAATGTAATCTCGACCTGTGATCGTTGACAATATTTACCTGTGGTCGGCTGAAGGATGGGTGTCTGTTTGTGAGCTTTGTATTATTTTTCAAATTTTCAAAACTGTAAATTTTTTTGAATTGGTTATATAAAATGTATGTTTAGATATTTGCAGGTCATGGTGTATTGAGTAGTAAGCAATTTCATTAATATAGTACTTGATCAAAAATTCCTCTTGAAAACAATATTGAACACATTCATGTGCATACTGCTGTTCCATGATTGTTCTGTTTTATTCTGTTAAAGTATTCTGAATATGAAGTGAGTCTTGTAAATGGATTAATAATAATTTTTTCATGCATAATTTCCATGCAGTATTTTTGATTTGTTCAGATCAATTTATTTTCAGTTAAAATAACTCCATTGCCAACAGATGAGGTTGATATTTTGTAAACATTTTGTAGATATCATAAACAAATTGTGTACCTTATCCGATGCAGTAGTTTACAAAATGTATCTGATTTGTTCAGTTGATTATTGGGATTACATAGGCTTTTCATAGAATATTGCAGCAAAAAAGGGTTTCTCTTCAATTTTTGAAGCTGGTTCCCATGTGAGCTCCTAAACAAAAAATAATCTACAATTCTTTCAATTATTTCTACAATTATTTCATAAAATATTTCAGTGTTTATTTTGTTTATGTAAAATATAAATGGTTTTCTGAGGACCTTGAATTTTCCTTTAAATGTCCAGAAATGTAGACAGTAGAGATGAAAGGGTATGAAAATTTAATATCACGATTATAGTGACCAAGTTATCAGTATTATCGCGGTATTGTTAAAATGTGCTGAAAATATTCAAAAAGTACTGGTACACAAACTGAAATCATTTCACCAAGTTTTATATTGAATACCACAAATAAAATTAGCAGCACTATGCCCTTTTTGTTTGCATAAACATTAAAATAATAACATAACCAATACCTTATGCAAGCATATGAAAACCATATCAAATGTGCATTTGAGTGTATGCAATGACCCCATGCAAAATTTACATAAACACAAATGAGTCTTAAGAAGACAGTGATAGTAATTGCAATGAGCCCAACAATTGACATAAATACAGAGGAGTATAGTGTTTCTCCTGTTGGAACACTTTTACAACCAATTTGACGACTGTCGGATTTTAAATGAACAAAATATGTTGGTTGGGTGACTAAACTACGTAATGTATTATCGTGTGCAACAGGCGAATAGTGTCTGCAGAAACACAACGCATACAGCAGCAGAACAACGTACAGGGGTGTAGTGCTGTAGCGAAGGGCGAGAGCAGTCACCCCACCCGGCCTTGAACGTGGGTCTATGGGGTACCAAACATGCGACTTTGACCGCGACGCCAAAGAGCCAGGCTCGTTGGTATGGCAGTCAAAGCACATACTCAACTGTAGTGACGGCACTCCGTCACAAGTGCTATTTTAAGAAGTGCCAGAGCACTCTAAAATGAAGTGCAGATACGTGTTTTTAAATGCAAAAGTTATGCATGGGAATGTTGGACCAGGTAGCTTGGCTCCAGTTGCTTAAATTAGCTTGTAAGGAAGACGTGAATTTCCGAGTGAGGACGCTAAGGATGTGTTGTTCATTGCAAATCAAGCGCAAAGGGAAGAGTCGACTCTGCTTGTGCATGTTGTTTTCTAAAAGTCTTGGTATAATATAGGCTAATTTGTAGGTCATTTCAGAATATCATGGTAATACCGAAGAGGGCAAATTAAATGGCAGTGTTTTCCAATGTTTAGTTCCCCTGACCGCAAAGTAGGTTAATTGACTCAAGACTTCGTAAGAGTTCAACTATTTACTGAACTTCAGACAAATACAAATAATGCTGTCACATTGTAGTTACGCTGGAAAATCCATACAGAAGAAGGAAATAAACTGGTCTAAACAGTGTTCTGTTTCAAGAATATGCAAATACAAACGTACACAGAATTCATTCATTAAATTAATAGCAAATGGGCATTCAGCTAGCTCTGAGGCTGAGGCAAAAAAAAAAAAAAGACGGCTCCACGACACCACTGACAACGTATAGTGTTTTTACAAGAGTAGGTAACACTGAAAGCCTCAGTGTACATTATTGACAAGCTATTAGCAGGTTAGGCAGAAAAACCATGACATTTCACCCCATTCCGAAGTCCCCACATCATGCATTGAGCTAAAAGTTAACTTACCTTGCATTCGCTATAAAGTAGTGGGTGGTGGTCACGAAGATGAGTCAAAAGATCTGAAGTGTTGCCCCCTTTCGCACTGATTTTCTTTCTGCATGTTCTACAGACAGGGTGACCATCTTCAATCAATTTTCCCTCAGTACTCTTATAAAAACCAAAATAGGACCACACTTCAGACTTCTTTGACACAAAACAAACCCATGTTGCCTGCGCGCCTGTGTCTGGGAGACTGTTGCTAACTTTGGTTGATGCTGGACAGTATTTAACATGAGTTTTTCAAAGCGCGGTAATCAAGCACGGTTTTAACGATGATTAAAATTTGAAAGGGTAATACTAACCGTTGCGGTTTATCGTGAAACCGGTAACCGTTTCATCCTGTCACAGTATTTAACGTGAGTTTTTCAAAGTGCGGTAATCAACCGCGGTTTTAATGATAATTAAAATTTGAAACAGTAATACTGTCGGGAATTTTACCGCGGTTTACTGTGAAACCGGTAACCGTTTCACCCCTAGTAGACAGTAAAGAGAATAATTCAGGTATTACTTCGGTTAAGTTGTTATTGCTGTGTGATTTGGAGAAGGGCTGGCCTCTCTTGCTGGGAGTTGTCAATGAAGGCAGGAACACAGCAAGATGCACCTGCTCCTTGTTGGGGCTTCAGTTGAAGAAGTATTCATGTTATGACATAGGTGTATCCGTTTTTTAGTCTATTCAGGGCAAAATGAATTAACATGCATGATAGCATGTTGTTTGGCAAACATATAACATGGGTAACATCTTTGTCTTAGTCACCCACACGTTGAGGCCTTTGGCTATATTCCACAGGGTCTGATTTCACTATAATCTGTGTTTAGAATATTTTATTAATCAGGTAGTTTGTAAACAGAAGTTATGTGTGAGTAACAACAAGTACCTTTGCTGTAGTGCAGAGTGAGATGCAGAGGATTAAAAATGACCTGCCGTGAACTGAACAGCACAGGGGAAACAGGGTCATGTTCGCAGTCAGCAACAACAACAGGAACATTTACACTTCTGCACCACAGTAACAGCTTAATCACATCCACCTGAAAGGGAAACCGTAATGTCGCTTGAGGGCAGAACCTTAAACTGTGATCACTTCTGTTCAGATGCCAGTCTGACTGTTAGTTGCATATTTGCATCAAATGAAAATGACTTGTTTGGACCTTGGAGAATTCTACACTGTATTTCAGGACATGGTGCTCTCAGTGTTTTTCTGCCATTTCCCAAAAACAGGGCAGGATGGTTGAAAGTGGTACAAAGTTCCTATCACTTATGTGATTGTGGCTTATCCTGCAACACAGTCAGTCTTTGGCCCTGCTCCAGGAGGCATTTGGCACCGTGACCAGTCTGTCATGATGGGTAATGATGTCATGGGGAGGTCACCTGGTTTGGCCTGGGAGAGAATACACTGGCCAGGTAGTTTATTTTTCCACCCATAATCACCCATTTAAGGCAGGACAGCTGTTTAATTGTTCGCAAAAATGGATTAGCTCTTGCAGTCTAGGAAGCAGCTTTGTGCAATCCAGAAATTAGTTCTTTCAGACTGGCAGGCAAACTGGTATAGGCTGTTTCACAGTTGTGAAATGTTTGTCTTAAAAAAATTCAAGCATGTAGACTGAACGGTAGATTCTTATTGTCATGCTGACGGAGTGCTGTGGAGTAGGCATTAAGTACTTGGGCCCTTTTTTGCCAGCATCTTGGCCCACGGCCCAATCAGAGTACTGCATTGCGTACATGTGTGAGCATGGCTGGCAGAGCAGGCTTGAGGATATGGAGATAGGGTTTCAGGAGAACCCACTGACCTTTTTGAAGGTCTGGCACCCTGCCGCCCCAGGATAAATAATTCATCTGGCTCCTGGCTGCTTGGTGGCCTGTGGTGACATTGGGGGAATCTCTAGGTCCTCATTGGCCAGACTGAGGAAGCACCTTCTTAATGCCGATGGCATTTCACGGTGAAGGAACTGGGCCTCTGGCACATGGGCATGTGTTGGGTCAGCTCATGGAAAATACACTGGCTGGGTGATGCTTGGGAGACTGGAAATGTCCCTTGGTTCTACACGGGGTGTTCGCACCTCTTCCCAACTGGCATAAATAGTGCACAGAGTAATGTGCCCGCTTTGATTTTATGCAGAAACACTGTCCTGAAACGAGTTTCTACTATAGCTGTGTTTAGGATCTCTGACAATAAGTAAGGCATGGTCAGTACATTGTTCTGTCATTCTGGGACCCGTTAATTTGCACATAGAAACACTTTAAAAAGTAGGGCTTCATTTTTTAATTCACCCTAATGAGTTTATTCATGCAAATTTTTATAGGGCAGTTCAATAATAGTTGTATAATGTAGGTTACACATCAACAGAATAGCTATGAACGTGGTCTGTTCTCCACTCTCTCCCAAAACACATGAATGATTACATGTCATAACCATGCAGTAGCATGTTAGTTGTGGATTACTTGACACAGGGTAAAGGAGTAATGTTATGGTAAATATGTATTCAAAAGCATTTTTAACAGCGTGGGTGTTGTTTTTTCACTGCAGTTTGCTGTGCTGATGTGGATCCTTACATACGTTGGTGCCTTGTTCAATGGATTGACTCTCCTCATCCTGGGTAAGTCCTTTCTTCTCTGTTTACCCCAAACCCAGTGGATTCAACACATTCTCCAAAACTCCTACACGAGGGTTAAATAGACAAGAGGGCATATGATATGACAAGCACCAGTTAATGAGTATTTTTGTGGACCCACTGAGTATTTGGATTTTTATTCAGGCTGAGATAGTAATTAAATATATATTAATCTGTATCAGGGCTGTGCATGAAATCTTTGGATAATACGTCAGACAGCGATGCAGTGTTACTTGTAATGTTCTTTGTTGTTTAAAAATAAGTACATACACCATAGTACATACAGTATCCAGATGCCTAGATGTAAGCTAGTCATCTATTCCCCTGTTTAACTGTAGCTAAATTTTGTGATTGACAGGTATATTTGGTTAAGTGAACTGTTAATCATGGATCCTCCCAAAATAAAAAGTAGAATTCCAGTCATGCACATGTCAGTGGGAATGTGGGTGTGTGGGCTCTTTGAAATCTGTGATGGTGGACTTTTTCTCCTTTTCATTGTCTTGACCAGAATAAAAAGCTTCAGAAAAGGGTTTTGTTCTACATATCATACATGACTGAGCAGGGCTGCTTTTATTGTTCGTTTAATCAGATGTTTGTGACTGAGATTAGAAACTTTTTGGTGTTCTTCTGTGTGGCAATATTCCTTTGCAACACACGGTTAGCATCGGCAGCTGTGTTGTATGGTTCTGCATTCAGCTTAAAGTCGTCAAAAGTAACAATGTTGTGATAATACCAAGACTGTAAATTTCAAAAGTGGTTGAGAGCTTCATTAATGGTGCATTCAGTATTTGTAAAATAGTGAAGGTGTTGGAGCTGTCGGTATCTATTTGATGAAAATTGTGTCTGTGCAATTATGTAAAATGCTGAGACAAACAACAAAAAAGCTTCCCTTCATGTCCACACAGGGCGCACCATATTCAGTACGCACTTTTTATTGCTGATCTTTGATCAGATTTCACAAGCACAATCCTAAGCCTTATTAAAGCAAAATTCTCTTATTTTGGATTTTACTTTTTCCCAGATTTTACCCTAATTACCAGCTAATCGGTTCAAAACTAACTATCAACAGTGCTTATTCCAGTAATGCTAATTGCTGCATGACATTAGCTTTAGCATTTCAACACAGGTCATTGCTGGAGTGTTAAAGAAACACATGTTCTGTGTTACAGGTCATGCTCAGGAAAAGCTTTATATGTGCCCTCTTCCACTTACTGTAAGAAGAGCAATCTTGAATTAGTGAGCAAAGACTTGATTTAATTTTGAAAGTGGTGTGGCTGGATTGTTTGTAAATATGTCCTTTGTTCTTTTTCAGGTCTGATTTCAGCATTCAGTCTCCCGGTCGTCTATGAAAAATATCAGGTATGTACTCCAACTCAAGTGATACACTATTTTTTGGAAGACTGATAAGCAAAGCGGCTCAAGAGAGATTAGCTGGTACTTAGAAATCCAGTATTAAGATTAACAAGACCTCTTGGGCTGAAGTTTAAATCTGTAAAGGCGATATTGAAGTTATTGGCAATCTTCTTTAACAGTGAATTTTAAGTGTAGTTGTTGGTACTTTGTTATAGAAGATAAACTGAATGAGTTCTCTCCCCCCGTTGTAGACGCAGATTGACCATTACTACGGGCTGTTTAACAACCAAGTCAAAGACATTGTTGGAAAGTAGGTATTCATTTCCATTCTGTTATTCTGAGTTCTGAGTTCATACGTTGGAGCTTGCCAGTTTATCATGGGTTGCCAGGGCAGCATTTGTAAAATAAAGTTGATTGGTCCTTAAACCCCATCTGTCAATCATAAATGCTAGCTGGGAAAGTAGCTTCAAGGTTTCAAAAGTACTTAACTGCTGGAGAATTTTCCCCTCCAGCTTCTAGATTGCCTGTGCTGTGGCCTGTATTTTGCTGAAACGGTCTTGTCATTTGCAAATGTGAAATGCTGCATGTGTATGTCCGTGAGTATTATGAAGCTTAAGTTCTGCTTTGTTGAGAACAAATCATTTAACACATTCTGAGTTACAGGTCTCTGATCTCTTCATTTGCCCAGTTATCATTAACCTTTAAGCCATGATTATTTGGCACCTCTGCATGCACACAAATTGGCCTCATGTTTGGCTTCAAACTATGACAAACGTGTCATTTGACAGTATCCCCAGATTTCAGGCCATTTGATTAGCTGTCACATGCCGATATACCTTCCTGCAAAGCACCCAAGACACAGACAAGGTACAAGATGTTGAGGTTGAGTGCTTTGGGTGGGGTTGTGACTTGCTAGATGTTATTGAGGTGCAGTGCCTTTCAGTGGAGACTGGAATGATGGTGCAGAACCATCTGCACCTACTGCAGTCTGATGGAGTATCAGAAGTGCATTTGCCACAGTGCACAGAGCTTAGGACACTCAGTTCTGCCAACAGCAATCTCATTGTGTAACTCTACTGACTTTTGTAATAGGATGTGTGCACATGTGGATAGATAATTGACATTTGTGACACTATGAACTTGGTTAATGAAATTAATTCTTTTTAGAGAGGTAGATAAGCAGGTATGTTTTCTTGTTACATACTGACTACTTGTATCTGTTTTTAAGCATGCAGTGTATTTATTGATCTCTCTTCTTGTATGTATTGATTCTCTATTATTTACTGTCCTGCATATACTGTGCATTATAATTGCAAGACTGCTAGCAATAGCCCAATATCCTTACTAGCCAGTTCAATTCAGGACCCCGCGGGAATAGTTTGGCTGTGACTTGAGAACACCTGTCACTGGCATGCATAGATAACTCCATGC
This sequence comes from Megalops atlanticus, assembly GCA_019176425.1. NCBI lineage: Eukaryota > Metazoa > Chordata > Actinopteri > Elopiformes > Megalopidae > Megalops > Megalops atlanticus. Next base: position 72,388,182 of record CM032875.1, on the reverse strand, counting down.
AAGTACAAAACACAGTGCTAGCCAAAGATATTTGGAGGAACAGTTTGTATGTCTCCTTCAAAAAGGAGTTGAGGGAGTTGGTAAAAATTTGAATAATTGATCGCTTAGCCTAAAAAGTAGTAGCCTTGCTAACCTCTTTCAAAATTCATACCAACAAAACAGCATTGTCTGCCCCATTTCTCTACAGGACTGCAGGACTGCCATTGATGGCATTATTTTAATATTAGTCTCAATTAATATGCAGTAGTCCTACTGTTGATTAAGCCGTGCCTGTGCATATTATGTAAACTAAGCCATATAAATCACTAAGTCACCCTGGAAGTCTGAAACAGTCAGAATAGTCTGTTTTTTCCCTCAGTACTTTTCATTTGATTTGTTAAAGTAATTTGATTAATACATCAAATGAAAAATATTGATGGAAGAAACACAGAAGAGGGAAAACATCTCTTGTTTTGAGTGAAATGTCCTCTCACTCATTTAAAAATATGTACTATTTACAACCAAGGGCAAGACTGGTATGACAGATTTACCCTCATCTTACATTGGGTCACAACCCTGCTGTCAAATATGCATGGAGGGGAATTTGGTAAATGTAACTAATATTTCTGCTTTTTATGGAAGTGGTTACATTAATGCTGAATCATACCCTTTATGCAGTCACATTTGGAAAGATGTTGTATTTTTTTTTTTTTTTACTTTGGGACCAGTCACTCGATAGTCAATGCAAATGTTATTTAGGCTTGACATTTTTTTTCCTTTTCCCAGCTGGACCCTTTTATTTATTCTTTTTTTTTAAACGAAGTCTTGACTTGCCTTGACATTTGACTCAGCTGTCTTCATTTCTGAGCAGTGTGCCTCTTTTTCTTCCCTGTCAGGATCCAGGACAAAGTCCCTGGACTGAAGCGCAAGTCTGAGTGAGGAGCCGCAGCTGGACAGCACGGCCGGGACACCTGTGGGGTGGCGGGGGGAGTGGGAAGGGGTGGGGTGAGGGTCAACACCCTTGACATTGCAGTGTAAAATTTCTGTCCAGTTTAGTAGTCCTAGTGTCGTGGAAAACTTAACTCTTGTCATTGGTTTTCACCAGCTCAAGTATCTGTCACTGCATATTAAATTAGATCTAATTCTTATTTATCTTGTTTAAAACACTGGTTTGTATTTAAGGAGGTAAAATGTGGTTTGGGAGGTCAACACAGCACCCTGTTGGGGTGTGTCTTACGTTAAGGGAAATCGTGGTGAAGCCAGAATTCTGTGTTTTTGTTTTTTTTTTTACTTTTAAAGAGGGACTAAACTTATGAGATACAATGGTTCCATCGTGGCAAAAAAATAGTATTGATTTTTGGTATGATAAAAGCGTAGTGGTATTGTGATTTTACTGTTTTATCAATTGACTCCGTAGTGTTTCACAAAGAGCTTCTAGCTTTCTCCAGCAGCTCCACAGCGTGATCAGTGTTCCAGAGCTGATCTGAGAGCAGTTCCATAGCACTTCATGCTTTCCAGTATTTCTAGAAATTTAGTATTTTTGCGAAGAGATAAAGCAAACGTTTTACTGTGTCGTCATTTTCACCTCATTGCAGCTGCCTAGTTAAAATTCTCGAGGAACACGTTTACAAACAATGATTTAAAAAAAACGCCGCTGTGTTATCTGTGGACCCAATATCTAAAGCTGCAAAACTATAACTTGGAAACTTCAAGCATTGTTTGTCATGCAAGTAATTGTGAATGATACTTCATATAATTGTGATGAGTTCTGCTGAGAACTGTCTGTGGAATGCATTGTGAAATGTAAACAAGTACCAATAAAGCTTATAGAGGAATGCTAATTCTCCAGTCTGTTTTGCACAATGAAACTCAGGATACCAAGGAGCCAGTGGCTGTGTGTCTGAATGTGTGGAGATGTCCTCAGTCTTGCACTCTGCAAGTGGTTTTGACAAAATACAGGGAGAGTACCTTGTTCTTGGTTGCTGTAGTTTGCCACGGGCAAAAAATTAATACTGGCACTGACAATTTCATAACCGGCCATCCAAAATTCATCCAAAAATATGATTGTTCACTTTGGGATGGTTATTACATTTAGGATGAATATTAACTGGGATGAATATTAGGTCTGAGAACGTTGTAACTAAAAAAGAGTACACAACATGTTTTAACAGCATTATGTATCTTTTAATATGTTATAACTTGTACCATATATCATAACATTTGAAAGTTTGCTTTTCCACACATTCTTTATCAATCACAAAAAACGAATAGCCTTCTCACAGCTTCACAACATGTACATTTGGGCACTCATTGTCATACAGAACCAGGAAAAAAAAATTGCCAAAGCATAACATAAAAAACTTAATGTATTCAGTGTTAACAAATTTCCATGGTTATTATGGATACTGGTTATTTGTACTATTGCTGTCACACTGATTGACACATGGATTACAGTAAGACAAACATCACAGTACAGGTAGAAACACAGTAAGGCGAAGCGGACAGCGAATGGAAGGGGACAGAATTGAGGGTATGAGCTGCTGGAGCAGTAGACCACAGTCAGCTTTGGTGTGCCAGCTCCCTTTGGCCTTCACTCCCATCGTCTCACCTTTTTTTTTGTTGTTGCCCAAGTGGTGCACAAGAAACATTTGGTTCACCCCATAACAACAATGGAGGTTATTTCCTTAAATGAACAGAATGCTCAAGTGTGTCTCCAACACATCAGTACATGCATCTGAACCAGTATTCTGCTCAGACTTACAAAATTGCTTCACACCCTTCATGTTTGTTACACTAAGTATAATAACTTCAGTCATAACTAAGAACAAATACAATGACATTTTCAGCAATATAAAAATAAAATGCATAAAAAAACCCATAATCTTTTTAAGTACAGTACTAGTGCCAGGAATGGCTCCTGAGTACCATGTATTTGGGTATTTCAAGGTGGAAGAGCTGTCACAGAACATCATCCAAGTACAAATTCTACACTTTATTTACAAAACCACAAAAAGTTCCTGCATATCAAATGAATGAAATTAGCACTGTTGATAGCCCTCGATTTCCAATCTGTAGCACCAGATAGTATTAAAATCTATTAGGCACTTGCATGTGTGTTGAGGATTAAGAACACAAAGGCTTTTTTAAATCAAATGGCTAGAAAGTTAAATTTTTTTTAAAGATATTGTCTTGATAAAAACATTTCAAAACAAAAAGTTAACAAAAAGCTCCTGCCACTTCCTGCTGTAAGTGGGTAAGAATGTAAACACGACTGTCGGTAATGGCAAAAAAAATCTTAAAATATGGCCAGCCATCCAACACATTAAATTTGTTGTAGTACCCCAAACACACATAATCTGAGCATGGGCATTATGGACAGATGAGGTATTAATTCATGTCTGTGAACAGTATTGCTCCAGGCACAAGTTGCCCCCAAGTGCTGTTCTAGGGTCAAATTTCTCTATCACAATTCTATCCTTAACCATTACTAGTGAAACAGCAAAACTGGTCTTACATCAGCACTTAGGGTCAACTTATGCTTAGATCGAAAGGTATTGCACAGTGTATGCCCATCCCTTGACCAACACCAATGTCTTCAGCATCCCTGTTCAACACTGAGGATGTGTGAATGCAGCATTTCAGGAATAAATGTGTAGCAGCCGCAAGTTTGAGGCATTGGAGTCCCCCTCATTTCGCATAGGCCGGAAATGAGCCACAGTGCCTTAGGTGATTCTTCATTAGAGGCATTTCCATACAAATACACTGCAAGAGAGAGAAAAGACACAAGTCAGTTAAATTACACTCAATTAAAGTCAGTGTGGTACCTGCAAGCCTTCTCCAATTGGAACATTCTGCAACATTTGGGATGTATATCAGCGTACCTGCAGTCATCACCTCCTGTGCTAATCACATACTTGTCATCGTAGGAGAAACGTATGTTGGTCACATGAGCCGAGTGTCCAAAGTAACGCTTGTGTTTGGCCTGGAAAAAGTATAAGAATAGTCCATACTGTACTAACGTCACACACATCTCAATGACAGAAATAACGCATTGATATATTTTTGTTTCACTCTTATGCAAGTTTGTTTTCACATTTGAATAATATTTACATTTACATTCAAAATCTAGTCAACACTGGTGTCTTCTACACACACAAAACAAGCTGCCAATCTGCATATGATAGAGGATGGTAGGCAATCCTGATCATCCAGATCAGATATTCTGTGGATATTAAACATAGCATACTTATCTCCACCATTAAAATTTAAGTTTCAAACCTGATAATGAGAAAAAAAATACATATGGAGGGAAACTTCAGTGTGCCTCATGAATGTCAAAAAGCCAATGTGGGTATGAATACAGGACAAATGCCTCTTTGAAGTACATGTCAGTATATGGTTGAATATGAAATGAATACGTAATGTATAATAAAAAAATATTCTACAAAACACATCAAAATATGAAAAGTCACTAGAAATTATTTTACGTTATTTTAAAATGTGTCCTTTTACAGTTTATTCTACAACACATAAGTACAGTTCTTAATACATACATGACATCATCTAAAACTCATGTTTTCTAATAAATGCAGTTAATGCTGGTATAAGTTCAAATATATTCCTTATGTTCTTGAGTTTCTCATATATTCATTATTGCAAAGGTGCCTTTGCACAATACAATAATGGTGCTCACAAATTTCTCCGGGCATGGGAAGTCGAAGAGCTTGACCAGGCCGAAGTCATCCCCAGTGACCACATTGAGGCCAGCGTGAGAGACGCAAGCGCAGTTGACATCAGCCTTGTCCGAATTTCGAGGCCAGATCCCCAGAACCTCGTCCCCTAGGACACTACAGAGATGCCAAGCACAGTCAGAGGGTCAACCCTCACAGTTTGGTCTGTACCCACACATACACACACATACAAGCACATAGCTGAACAACAGGCTGGCTCTGGATAGTAATACAAAATAATGGTACCGAAAACTGGAAACAATATGAAAAATAAATTATTTTGTTAAAAGACGACACTTCACTTTGCCACAGTTTGACAAATTGTGTTAATAAAAAATGGAGAACCTAAAGTGGCCATTATGATGGCATTAGGGTCACTGTTAGTAAGTATTACATGAATATCTCTCTAAGATAAGTATTTAACTGAAATTGAATACTGCCTTTTGTGAAAGAAATGTGTTGTTTGCAATCTGTTGTGTTTGAATGATTAAAGTAGATATATTTCTTCAGATTCTCTTTGTTAATATTAGTCCCTTAGAAAACATTTTTGAAAAACGGACTTAATCATGCTTAATCATTTTCTCAGTTGATTGTTCCAGACACCAAAATAATTATTTTAATAAATAGTTAATCTTTGTCAATTTCAATATAATATTAAATAAATGATTAGGGGCACAAACCAGCAGCAATTAACTATAAGAAGGTTTAGTTTTTATTAGTGCAAGCTTCCAACAACATATGACATTTATCTGCCATTTCTTATAAATAAAGAGACGTGAGAAGCCAATCGGTTCTTCGTTAATATCCTAGTCGAGCCAAACTAAGTTAAATAAAAGCAGCCTGAATGCAACACAGGCCTGGGACTAGGAAACTTTGCCTTGGGTAGTAGTAGTAAAACACACAGATGGTGCTGCTGGCCACGCAAAGAGGGTGTCTGTGCTGGAGAGAAACAGACAGCTGTGCTGCAGACAGTATTGATCGCCCTACATCCCCCTGATCATTATCAGAAGCTCCATGCACAGCTACAGCACACTGTCTCCGGCTACTGCACTGGCTCAGCTTTTACTCAGCAGTTGCCTGGTTTTGAACTCACCTATGCCTTTGGCTGGACAGGATATGCCAAAAAGCGGATTTGCTGTGAATGCTCAGCATTGGTTGTAATTACAACACCAAGGGAAATGTTTTCCTCTTTTTCAATCCTCAGATGTATATAATTTATGTATGCTAACTGGAGTTCATTTAGATTTTTGTAAACTATCAAGATTGAAATTACAGGATCTTATTATATAAAATACTAAGGTAATACAAGGGGACACCTCTGTTTAACAAGCAGAGATGATTTAATATATTTAATGTATTGCATTGTTTTTAATATGTTCACTCATTCATATCACAACTAGCATTGCTAGCTGTCCCCGATCCTTAACTAATGGCAAACACAAACTTGCTAATCAGGGGATGGAGCAAGGGGTGAGGTGGGTATCAGCTCACAGCCCTCACAGGTGTCTGGTGTTGGTGGCTCACTTACCTTGTCCAGGTGGCCCAGGTGATCCTGTCAATGACAGCTTGCTCCAACACCACCTTCCCCGAGGGCACCTCATGCACCTGCCGCTTATAGGCCCCTGTGGACACCTGCAGAGACACACCCATGGGTCTGGTGACTGAGATGAGAGTCTCATCCTTCTTGTGCTTTTGCACTTGCAGGCAGGAAATCACTCACGTTGAGCAGTATTGGTCATATTGTACAGTTTGCACATTTAGAGGATAACAATGGGGTTGCACACTGTGTATGCAGTAAACCCAGTCAGATAACCTCCTTTCAGGAGAGCAAAAGGAGCCTAGAAGTGAGTTGGGAGAACAGGTCTTTGTTATTGTTGTCTGGCAGCCCAGGTCAGGGTGCAATGTAATTCATATGATAACATCAGAGGGCATTAAATATCATGCGCCCAGGACACTACGCCCATGCTAATACAGAATTAGCATGTCAGGCACACAGCACAGTGTCAGTAACATAAAACATTTTTAACAGCTGAGCACCGTGGTTAAATTTGGAGCGGTGAGCTGGATAGCTTTACAATCTGGCCATCAGACAACCGTCTTGACTACGCACATGGAAACAAAACATATATACAAAGCATTATGAGTGGTGGTATGGACACTTATGTATGATCATATACAACATACTGAAGAGCCCATAATGTGAAGCTTGCATATTCAATTCTTTCCCACACTAAAATGTAAATGTTTTTGTTTATAAGTTGTGGCAGTAATAACATGTCTCTAAAATTACTGCAAACATGTATAGTTGAGCTTTATGACAATATGTAATACTGTATCCATACGGTATTACAATTGAAGTTTAGCACATAAAGCGCTTCCCCCAACAAGAAATTTCCTATTGCTTTGTCAAAGCAAACTTTCAATGTTGAATACATTACTGTCAAGACAGGATTAAATGTGGTGGGATTTTCCAATTTTCAGGATTTTTTTTCCTCCATATTGCATAAAAATCCAAAAGTGTAGAGAAATCTCTATTTAATATCTGTAGTTCAGATAAAGGAATGGAATTTTTTTCATGGAATTAATTTTTCTTTAATTAGTCTCTGATGTCTAAAACATTCATAAAATCCATATGGTTAGAAAACTCATTTTTATGTATCATTTTTTATGTATCATGTATCATTTTGAACCTTCCTGTTTATTTTATATGGGACAGAACTGGCATAGAATGGGTACTCTAAAACACCATTTATTAGTTATTGTGTGAACTATACAATGAGAAACCCACAAAAGCTAGGAAATTACCCTTCTTAAATTGCTCTGTGTGTCTGTCATCCTCCACTCCACTCCTACCTTAATGTACTTGCCGTCAGCAGAGAAGTCCATCTGGATGACAAAGCCAGGGATGTCCTTGCAGAAGCCGATGCGGTTGAGGGCGGGGCCCAGCGTCAGGTCGTAAAAGTCAACTGTGCTTTCCACTGACCCAACTGCAAGCAGTCGGCTGTCTGGGCTGAACCTGCCAGAGAAACAGAGACGGGACCACCTCCATACCCAGGTGCTTTATACCCCCCATACCCTTAGGTAGCCCTTCTCCCCCTCCACTCTGGCTCACCGGATGTCCTGGATAGCCACACTGCGGTCACGCTTCTTGCCCCACACCGTGAGCGAGTTGACCATGAGGACGATGAACTCGCCGTTCTTCATGCCAATGGACACCATCTCCCCTTCGGGGCTGTAGGCCGCGCACTTGGCCGGGTGGCCCAGGCTCACCTTGTTCAGCAGTTTCTGGTGGGCCAGAATACAGTAGAATCTCACCGCTCAATGTGAGGTCATAGATGAAATGTTCTTAATAAACTGTTTGTGTAACATGATGGCAACATTACGTTATCACATCACAATGTCAAAGACAAAGGCGGACATCTCTCGAAGCCTTGAGACTGTGGCTTCTACAACGGTTTACAATGAAAATGGTGCAGGAAAGGATTAAGACATCCTGCCATTAAACGGGGTGAAAACAATAGATAGAAAACGAACCAGATCCAAGCAGTAGACTTGTATAGAAAAGGTACTGTGAAGAACAAGCAAAGCAAATGATGCAGTGATAGTATGGGATGTCAACATTGTTTATAGAGATAAATTTGGTCTACTGTTGATTTTTTTCCAGCTAGCTATGAATAACCTGTTATTGTTGATCATAGCTCTGCCAAAGTAGCGCATGTGGACGTCAAAATCATTGTGCACGCCTGTTCCAAAAATCTGTTAAAAAGCCCTTTCTACCATGAAAAATATGGCACATGACTCCTGATGACGGCCTGTGCTTTATCGCATTCCGGTTTTAAAAATGATTGGCAGTGCCGGGTGTCAGGTTTGCACCAATATGCAGCTGCTGTGAACAGGCTGAAACTGACACTGGGATAGGCTGCCACCTGACACAGGTCATGCTCTTAGTTCTTTCACTATATGTGGCTGTGATGATGGACTAACTTACTAACGGTAATTAGAGACAACCCACCTGACAGGCACATGAAGTAACATGTTTATGATGATGTATTCATTCATTCTGTCTGAAGTTAACTCATGTGAGCTAAGGCGAAAATGAGTTACAGCTGAAATACAGTATTAGGCTTCTGCAAGGGATGTCAAAACATCAACTTTAGATGTCTGGATGGCAAATCTGCAAGTTTTTCTAGGTCTGCTTACAATCCTGATGAGAAATTAGTTATAACTATTATAACAAATCTTCCTTGTGCCTTTAGATACACAGGTGTAAATAGGTAGGGAAAGCAAACAGCATTATTTGGCTGACAGGAACAGTGGTTACTTTGTAATGCACATTACAAAGGTAGCTGGCTAGTTATTGATAACTTTGTATATATAATATTATAACAGTGCTCATTGCGCACAGTGAAGTAAACAGAACCTTGCCATCTTTAGATATTTAATATTAATGTAATTTTGTGATGATGGAACCTTGATTGGCAGGCAGCTAGAGATATTACAAGCAAGCCTATGATGATAATGAAGCTGACAACAAAATTTAAGCTTATAACTGAAAGATTGCTATGTCAACATGGAAAAGACATTGCTATCTGTATGGTGCTTTTACTTTATAACTTTGGAGCATTTCTCTTGCGGTCTTGTTTAGTTTAGTTTATTAGCTTATTTGGCAGGGACCATGTACAACACATTAGTAGGGGATGTAGAAACATTCTTATGATTTATCTCTGGGGTATGTTGGCCACAGCTCCCATCTAATCTCTTTCAGTGACAGCACATTTTTAAAGTTTTGCCTCCTCTGATGCCCAGCAGCTTACCTTGTCAACCAGGTCCCAGATCCGGATGGTCCCATCATCGCTGGCAGAGATGAACATGTCTTTGGAGGGGTGTGTGGCCAGGCCCCAGATCTCCCCCCGTGTGTGACCGTTCATCATGATGTTGGAGGCAGCATTCTTCTCCCCTACCTCAATGACCTCGCCATCCTTTGTTCCAACCAGTATCTTACCCTTCATCATAAAGGTGTCAAAGCACAAGGATGTGAAATAAGGACACAGTCCTTCTATGGGATGAAATTACATTCAGTATAAGCCAGGTCATTTAGTGGGTCAGTCAAAAGTAAATGGTTGAAATGAAACAGGTTGTGCACGCTACGGATGAGATCAGCCGCATTGCCTTGTTAATAGTTCTTACCTTTCCCCTGCACACAGACCTCACGTTCTCCACCATCTGACCCGTCTCCAGCTGGAAGGCCCGACAGCGCTTCATCTCCTGGTCCCACAGCTTCACTGCCCCGCCCTCCTTAGTCCTGCAACACATGCGCTCACAGCTCTTCTTATAAACTACACCTGAGGGCATCAGGGAACCACTAAACCCATTACGTTTTACAGGGATCATACAAACTCCAATGGGAAGACCAATGGACCAATCAGGTTTAAAATATGATTCACACACTGATGCTGAGGTATCTGTCTGGTTGATTACTATGTTGACTGAGAGTGATCTGTAGGGTCTGCGGCTAGGATGACTGTCACCTGTGGTTCCTCAATCATATGGGAGATGTCTGTGTCTCTCAGGAACATGTCATTTAAGCTAACGGATAGGAACGAGGGGGGTGATGGATATGAGTGAGCAGAAGTCTGTCACCTTGAAAAAATAACGCCAACCTACCAAGCCCCCTGAGCTTCTCTGAGACAAACCCTTTGCCTCCCATTACCTCCCCTGACCCACGCTGCACTGAACTGCTCAGCCCCTACTCCCTTCTACAACACACACACAGATTACTCACGGCCTCTCCTTGCCCCCTGTGACAATGAGGCCATCCCTCAGTGTGGTGTACATAGTGCACACTGGCCCTGTGTGCGCTTTGGCCACCACCCGCACCAGGAAGTGGTCCCGCCACACGTACACGTCCCCATTGATGGCACCTGTGAAAGTCAGGTTATTCTGGAGGGGAAAAAAAAAAGACACACAACTTGCTTTTAGTAAAAAGCAAAATGGAAGCAGGGATAGCAGGGACAGCAAAATCTATATTCATCAACATGTCATATCATTAGTATTTATTTGCTTGGCAGATGATCCAGTGTCATTTACAGCACTTTGCTTGCATCTTGTTTATTATACGTTAGATCTCGCTATTCACAATAGCAGCGTTCCAACTGGAGAACCTACAGCCTTTATCAGATAACAAGCCAAGTTCCTTAGTCCCTCTACAACACTTCCACCCCATATCATAAAAATGTTAATATGATGAAATGATAATTCTGTATCTTATGGGCTATTGTGAAGCAAAAACAATAGACATGTGGTCACGGTGTTTGAAAAAGCCTTAAATAATTTGTTTTTCAAAATAATTTTGAACACACAACCACAAAATAAACTCTGGGAAGTGTTTTACATTAGATTACATTACATTACATTTAGCAGACACTCTTATCCAGAGCGACTTACATCGGTTTCAGTTTTTTACTATGTCATTCATTTATACAGCTGGAATCGAACCGGCAACCATACGTTAACGAGTCCTGCTGAACCACTATGCTACACTGCCATTCTGGTATGCCAAATCGGATATACAAGAATGCAACCATGCAAGATTATTTGGATAAACATGTCTAACAGCCAAGGAAAGACAGTGGCAGATGTGACAGTTTGGCTGCTATACTTACAGCTCCGAAGGCCACAGACAGCATGGTCTGCATCTTGCCGTCTTCCACAGAGCCAATAACCCCCTTCTTGTACATCAGGGAGCCTCCTGCCAAGGTCCAAAACTTGATGTGTCTGATCCCCACGGATACAAACTGTGTGTCGGAGTCAGGCCTGAACTCCACCACGAAGATCCGATCTGCATGGCCTCCTTTACTGGTCACTTTGGCACCTGGGCACAAAATACAAAAGGAAGCTGAAAAGCCTGTTTAGAAGACCTTAGCCTGTCATTTATGAGTGGATGCAGAACAAAAATGGGGTGTAAAGAACTCAAACCTGCCTAAAAACAACATGACTAATTAGTTTTTGGCCCTTAAAATTATTTTATACCCTCAAAGACATCACAGTGTGATACCACAACAGCAAGAGAGATGTCTCTCCTGCTGTTGCACTGTACATCTCTGTCATTAACTATAATAAAAAAACAACGCTGCTAACTAGTGCTGCTAACTAGAGATTACACATCCATTCACACTCCATTCACAGACCCATTGCTGACAGCCAAATGCCAATTTTCACAATAGAAATCCCACAGTGCACTACAGGTGAGTCGGCAGTCATTGGGTGATAGATACATCCCTTACTTACGACAAATTCACAACTTACGGGTTCCTGACAAGTTCCTAGAGGTCACTGATGACTGGTATGATGAGGAGCCGTGGATGAAATTAACTGACCTTATCAGCGGAACAAAGCCAATCACATCCCACCTATTTGGACACAGTCAGCTGATGACACAGCCAACCATCAAAAGTGTGATGTTTTAGGCTTTAGGGCTCAGCCTTTGCTGAACATGAGCCTTTATCCCCTGAGCCACTCCAGAGCCCCAGGCAGATCATTGTTTAATGTGCCCGGTTAATGTGAACAGTCATACAGACAGACTGACAGACAGACAGGCACATACATGCAGATACTACATGCAAAGCTAATCCTGGCCTTGCTGGCCTGAGAAACGTGTCATGTGAAACGTTACTTACAATCACTTAAACAGTAACCGATTCCCCCCAAAATGGAATATTCTGAGCAAAGAAGCCCCTACTTCCTGCTGCCTGCCAAAACAGGAAGAGAGGTGAGCTCACCTTCCTGCCATTGCCACACAGTGATAGTGTGCTCAGGTTCCACGCCCACTGATAGCAGTAGCTTTCCCGTGGCGCTGAAGTTGATGTAGCCCACACCCTTGTTGTGTGAGCAGCGCAGGACAGACAGAGTCTGCTTACTCATGGCATCCCACACGTGGATGGATGGGGTGGTGCCTGTGAGGGCAGAACAGACGGCCGTTCAAGAGTATGCTTGGTTGTCTATGGCAACAAGATCGTTGTTCAGAGAGCTCTTGCAGACAGGGCAAGAATCATTTGGATCCTTTCCTGTCGTCTATTGTGGAGTCAAATACAATATCCAGAGTGGAAGAAACAAAACCATGTGATAATGAACATGGCATGAGGTTTATGAATGGAGTAATGCCATGGAACTTAATGGACAAGACAACTTGCTGTGAGAAGAGTAACTAGTCAGACATAAAAGAGCATTGATCTAGTGGGGCTACTAGAACCATCTTTACAAAGAACGTGCAACTTCAGACCCAGAATGTACACAAAGGCAACAGCACAGCAGACATTACCCAGTTCCTGTAAATACATGATTACTGTTGGCAGAAGTTTGATTTCCAAAAACCTTGCTGCTAGCTGCCTGTATTTTTGCTGTTTGTAGTACTCATGTGTATGTTTACTATATTTTTCCACAATGTCCTTGCAAGTTGCTCTGTATAGGAGCATCTGCAAAATAAATAAATAAATAAACCTAATAATAAATGAACAACAATATTAATAACAACATGCTATAACAATAAAACACTTTCCGTGTTTTTGACACACTTTATATTTCAACACTAAACTACAATCTACATTGCACATGACCTAAATGAGTTATCCAAATGAATTGCACAAACCCATCAGAGAGGTAGGGAAATCTTTTTTAAACTTTCAGTATGTGCTTGCTCTGAAGTGTGTATGTTACTTTATTTTGGACGCCCTGCAAGAAGTCAGAATTTTTTTGCACTGTGATTATACACTGTCAAAACATGTCCATGTAGCTGTCTTGGACAAACTAAACCACTTATATTTTTGCAGTGATGTTATTATTTTCTAAAACTAGTGACAGTGGTCCCTTCATTGTTGTTCCTCTCTATAGAAATATTTATTGTTTAATGAAATGGTGTAGATTTCTTCAAGAGCAAAGATGAAGGACAACATGAAATCTACATCTAAAATTGTAGTTGAATTATACTTTAAATAGTGCTGTACATCTATATATGACTACAGCTGCTAGGAATACATATTTTGACAGAGGTCACATAACTGCTAAATTCCATGGTATGGGAAAGGCACCGAGGTTCATGTTGGGGCCAGGATTATCTTTAGCTTTGGATTATAGTTTAAGGACTGGGATATTCAGGTTATTGATACAGTTACATTACCTGTCTTATTCCATATTACTATCTATGTAACATTGTCACAACTTGTAACCGTGGAACGAAACGGGAAGGTGACTAAGTAAATATGTAATAATCCATCATAAACAGGGAGGTGACTATGTATATATTTAATAATCCATCATAAATGAACAAGGAACCCCAGGAAAACATGAATGAGGAGGAGGAATGGGGCTAGCTTACCTGGCAGGTCTGTGACATCACCTGTTATGTGTGGGCGATGGGAAATGAGGAAGTACCAAAAGAAAACAGCTGGAATAAGTTGTTCATTTGTAATGCTGAGACACACAACACCAGCACAAGGAGACAGCCAACACACTCCATGCAAACAAAATGGTTTCAGCAACTGATCTTAAACTAAGACTCATAAAATCACAGCAGTTCCGAAAGGGACGTGACCAATGAGTTAGAGATTGGAAACATGCAGTTAGAGAAGAACCTTATTTAATGAAAACACTCTCAGGTTTGAGTGTGCTTATAAAGGTAGTTCAGACTAGCCTTAGACTGTGAACTGCATAGCCAGTTTTATTGGAGTATCTGGCAAGGCTAGTCAAGTTTGGTCCTGGGGAGCCTCAAAGTTTGTGGCTTTTATTCCAGCTCAGTTCTTAAACAGAATCATTCACTAGACGGAAGCTGGAACAACCTTTTCCCCTGGTTATAATAAGATCTCTCTAAAATTTGCTTGCGTTGGTTCTCCAGGATTAAACTTGACTTCACGCATTTACTGTAACAAACATGCACAGACAACTGAGGGTGATGCAAACACTCACCAATCTGCCCAGTGGCTATGATGTTTTGATACTTAGGATGTTGATTGACAGTCAGACAGAGGATGTCATCTGTGTGCTCAAGGTAGAAACTCTGGGTCCCTGAGCAGAGCATGACAGTAAAACATAGCTTGTGCACTGAGTGTTGTCACTTTGGGTTTAAAAGAAGTCCATGCCATTTATAATGCTATTTAGTTCTAGGGGGGTATTCAATCCTTCCATTTACTGTTAGATTAACAAATAATAATTACTTACAGAGAATATTTGTCACAGAGGTTTCCATGTGATGCCTACTATCCTGCCCCCTCCCTGTCAGTGAGTGACACACTTCATACAGGAGGTACCTGTGGAGAGGTTCTGCACTATGGCAGCTGCTGCTGTGTGGAAGATGATGTCAGCACCATCGTTGAGGTAATGTAGGTTATTGCGACAGTCAAAGCCCCTGTATCCAAACACATGGTCCAGCACCAACTCCTGGAAACAGGATGCAGTTAACAACATGATCAGAGAGCAGGGCAAACCCAGTACTGCCAGAGCTCTGGTCAGATGACCAGATTAATCCCCAAAGACACTAAAATAAAGCTCCAACTCAGCTGAGAAGTGAGGTACTATTTTAGTCTTCTTGCGCTTTTTCTACACAAAAAAGCCCTGATGAAAATACAATACACTTTGAAATGTATTCTTAAAAACATGAGTTTATATATCCCAAATCACGCATTTAAAAAAACACTTTTAACAATATTTTTATTTTTCTCACATGATATAATTTGCATCAGATTGCAGATTGTTAACTGCTTTGGTGTGTGTAATTTTGTGAGAACAGGCTTGTTTCCAGCAGTATGTTAGTCCACTGCCACATGTAAAATGAAAAGCCAGTCGAACAGACCTCCACCAGTTTCTTCTTCTTGGTGACATTATTCTTCTGCAGCTTCTCTGGCAAGGGGGCACCTCTGCTAACAGGAGGCCTGCTGGAATCAAAGAAGGCATTAATACCTAATTCCCATGTAATAGCTACAATGGACCACATCAGCGTTCCCTGTCTGTCCAGATCAACTGAACAATAAGATGCTTATCGCAGACAACTACACCTGCCAACTTTTCCAATGGTAGACATGGTTACTACAGTTAGTGTAAGGTTATCTCAATTTAAGTGGAAATCTCCCAAGACCTAGATGCACTTGTAAATTTCAGTTTGTTTATGTTCAGAAAAGCACAATGTTGCCTGTGATACATGCTCCTTGGCCATGCTTCTAAAATATGACCACATAAATTTCCTTTGATATATGGGATGTGGCAAGGCCATTAGAGAGAGGATGAATCAAACATGCCACCATCTCTCCGGCTGATATGCATATATGTATTATCTGTTAATGGCAGAAAATGTCAGGCTTTGAGAAGAACTGCACCATCTTGACATTGTGAAAGAGAGCCTTCACCACCTCTCCCTGAGTGCTAATTGTCAATTGTGTATTAATAATATTAATTATGTGCACATGTTGGCAATTTGTCTGGGGAGCCAGCCTATTGGATAATGAGCCACAACTTGCTGATTGAGGCCTGACTAAATACAGGCGTGGCTGCAGAGCAGGAGGAAGGTTCACTTTGTCCCTGCTGCTGTTTGTGCATAGGCTGGTTTCCTTGGTTTCTTTGTTTGGTTTTAAAATAAATTATTGGTTTTTAAACTTCTGTTCTTTTTTTACTCGTTTATTGGAGAAGTATCGGCCAGCTTCTCTACAACATCAATACAGTAAATGTCTGTGTTATTTGCTGGGAAAACTGCTTCATTTAACACAGTAGATTCTCTCACAAACCTAAAATGTAAATCTAACTGCGAAGAAAAGAACTGCACTGCTGTGACAACTGAAGGTCTGCTGACCTGTCGCTAGAACGTATTCCATATACACTGGACTTAACGTAGCGGCATTACTTTATTGGATAACACACTAAAATATGCCAAATACACAGATGATACAAGAGTAAGGCACAGTGGTGCAGTGAGAAGATCTGTTGCTTCGCAGAGTTCCTGAGTGCTGTACTTCTCATGCGATGCTATTTGCTATTCAAAACTGTTTTTGTGTGCATGCACCTTGGGTCTCTGCAATGGAATAGCATCCTATCCAGTGTGTGGTCATATGCCTGCTGGGACTGACTCCCTGCTGTCCTTTACTGTAAGGATATCACACTGGTGCTTGGTGTTTTTTAAATCCAGGTTTTGTGCTTAACTTCTTAATTAGATCAATTATTTACTCCCTTTAATCATTTTGGTTAAACAATCTGAAGATGCATCTGAAGATGCCCTGAGTTAATAATTGGACCAATTCAGTGAGGGCAAGTAGTCAGAACTGAAATAAGTTAGCGTATGACTTAAGGAGTTGCTAATGATGGATGAATGCAACACATGTTTAATTGAATAAATTAAGATGACAACATGCCTTATTAAGTATCCTTTAAATCAACTGACTGAAGTTACATTAATTTTCAGTTACATTACATTCATTTAGCAGACGCTCTTATCCAGAGCGAATTACAGCACAATAGAATATAAGTGTATCCATTCAAGTTGAATGAGCAACAGTGTCAGACCAGTTAATAATAACCATAATCAATAACTGAATAATAAAGAATAATTTAATCACCTTCCATTGCCACCAACAACCAATTATGATATTCTGACACAAAAAATATTTTAAGAAATAAAATAATTGCTTTGACTACAGCATACATTTTCCCAAATTTCACACAGAAAATCTGGTTTGGTCATTCCCAATTTAAGCCATTTTATGATCTGTTCCCCATAAAATCTGAAAAACAGCACAATGAAGTCACAAAGCTACTTCACCAGGTCTGAACAATGTTTTACCAGCTGTAGACATCTGCCTTAGAAGAGTTCACATCAGCATTTGCATTTCCAGCATTTGCTTTTCCTGTTGCTTTATTAAATATCCTGTATTGCTTACGCCGAACCTCCGTTGTAGTTTCAAAGCATGAGTTATGTGTATGAAGACGCTTCTGAAAATCTTCTCAGAGCCAATCAGTCCGAGGAAATGCAGAGGGGAAGGAACTGAGCCACTTAAACTTTGGGGGTCTGGAGTAAGGTGTTGAACATCAGCATCGAAAGGCCTTGTTTCCCTTTGCAACATTCAAATACTTCCATGAAAGTAAGATCCTGTCTGAGATATGATAGAGCTTAATGGTAATAGTCAAGAAATAGTTTAGAAGAGGAACAGGAGAATCATGGTGGCAAAAACCATTTCAGATGCAGGAATGAAACACAGGACACCTCAGAATGCTGTTTACCGGGATCGCTTACAGGGCAGGGGGAGAAAGTTGGAATTTCAGCAGATCTGATTCCTTCACTTAAGGCCCCTTTGTGCTCTGCTTTTATAAAGTTACACAGATGCAGCCTGGAGAAAACCTCAGAATACTATTCTTGTATGACACAACAATGTTGCTCACCCTGGGTCACAATACTTTAAGAGAGAGCACTCATTGAGGGTGTGTGTGGGGGATGGTTTTGGGATTTGTATGGATGACAAGGTGAGAAAACCATGTTAATGCCTAAAAGGAGCTCTCTCTCCCTCATTCTCTCTCTGTAGCTCCCCCCACCTAACAGCAGAGCAATAGCAAAACTATGCCACTATTCAATGACCAGGACTATTCAGGACTCCAACTCAAATTGCAAACTAGGGTTCATTCTGAACACCTTGAGCAAAAAACCCAGGTGGAAATAATTACAACCACTTGAGTGACATGTGACTTATGAAAAGCAGCATTAAAAAACCGGACAGAACTACAGTACCAGAGTCAAGCAATAAAACAAATGAATATCGTGATAGAGCATATTGGTGTACAACCACTTTACTCCAAACCCAGACTTCATGATGGATTGGTTGCCAGTGAGAAGCAGCAGTCAGACTCTGATTATACTTAATTTCCAAAATAACCTCTGCTATTTGAAATAAATTACTCCAGTTCCAGTGCTTCTGGTTGTTCTAATTTAGATGCCAATAGTATGTAAACCTATTTTTGCAGCATTCCATAAAAAACGCCTTAGTCACATGGATGAAGCTTTTCTGTTGCATTCTTAACTATAATTCATATTTATATTTACATATTACACCAATATGTCCAGGCAGATAAGAACCAGTCGCTGTGCTGCTTCATAAAACTGAAATAAATCTGAATATTACAGGGATGAATCAACCATTTTCCTGCATGAGAGTTATGTGACGCAGTACTTACTTGACAATTTCCTGCCTCCAGTGGAATGCAGGTTAAAACACAATGCAGATATTAAAGAGCTTCTGAGGAGAGTGTACAGGATGGAGTGTTCATGCTGAGTAATAGGAAATGAGTGAGGCTACGATTTTGTCACAGAGGGTATGGATCCCATGATATTCAGTGATGTTTGTGAAAATTCCTAAATAATACCTTAATGGTAGCAGGGAGAAAAGAAAATAAGACAAATTTTGGTTTACTTTGTTTCATTTCAATAGGGACAGTAAAATCCAAAAAGTGCTAAATAATTCTTCACTATTGTGAATATACAAACATAGAGCGTATTTGGAGTGGTACTGCAACTACTACCATTTCACAGGCTCAGTTTGCTTGTGTTCACAGTGTAACTACCACCTTTGTCAGCTTATTATACAACACATGTGTAGCTAATTATGACAGTGAGATGACAGTGAGCCCAACAGAGATGAGACTGTGGACCCCAAGTAATTTCATTTAAGAAGCACACCATATTTTTCACATGTAGCTCTCTTCCTATTTGAAAATAATTCATTCTGTCAATACAGAAGACTTAAGTGCACAGTACACTGTTGGTTTCCTTGTCAAACAGAGAGAGATCATCTTTTTCTACTGGTCTTGGTTCTTATGGATTTTTTTCAATTCATTTCATTCTCCCATCAAATGTTATTGTTCACTGTGCTCTCTGAAAATATCTTTTCATGCTAAGTGGACTCTTTGTAAATGTATGTCCATTATTTATTGCATTACATGTGCACATTTGGGACTTACTGCTAACCTGTGACAAAAATTGTGCTAAAATTGTAGCCCTGGAGAGAAGGAATGGCTGGCTTTGAATAAAGGCTAAACCCAATTCTTTTTTATTTGAGGGATGAAGTTGTTAACTTCAGGAAATGAGGATCAGATTACATAGTAGGAACAGAATTGCTGCAATGTTATTACTCATCACAACCAGCAGCCAAATGCATGCAAGAACCAGATTGCCATATTAGACAGGATCACATCAGAACCTTTGTTCCTAGTAAAACATAAGTCTCACAGGGATACCAGAATGCCCTGTTACTCTTCCCTGCGTGTATGCCCACTCAGAACTCCATACTGGGATGGACTGGAGCTTGAGAAAAACATTCAGAAATGTCTCCAGTATACAGTATTCAGTCTATGAATCTGTCCAATCCAATAAAACATTTGCCTCTCATGCAGGTCCATGTAATGCGGGTCCTATATATGTATGTATATATGTATATATAATATACATTTTGTACATTTGTACATTTACACAATAAACATTTGTACATAAACATAAATGTACATTTGTACAATACACCAAAATCAGGCAAGTGGGAATATCATGTTTGTAGTGTGAAAGGCACAGCAAAAATGCAATCTTATTCAAAACCAAATTTCATTAAAAGGTGATGATGTTGAGAGGGTAAATACATAACCCACAACATGCAAAGCAAGCAGTAAAGTCCAGGTGTAGCAGGCTACCTCATTTTTATTGTGATGACTGTGCACTGTGAATAAATGTATTGATTTATGCATTCTAAACAATCATTGCTTAGGAGTTACCTCTAAACAGTACATACTTTGTAACTTGCATATGTTAGCTATGAGGACAGAAGGACAGATAGAAAGGAACACCTTCATGAGAGCATTAATATATGTATATGAATTGTCAATTTCTTGCAATTTTATATTTATCTTTCAATATGCATATATGAAATAACTGAATGTATAAAAAGAGCAATAAGTATTATTTTAAATGTAGCAAATATTTTGACATACAGCTAATCTATTCTCTGAATTTTTCATTTCATATTTGTCATAAATAAATGGCCACATAGTTCCTTTTCACGGGACAGATGTATATGTTCTACATGAAAGACAAGATTTCAGATTTTCAGAATACTAGCCAAAGATAGATTGCTTTTCAGACATGGATTATTACAGGTTATTATTATGGGCTTCAATTTCTGAAAATCATGAAGATGCAGGAGGAAATATGGCAGTATTGTATACTGTGGCCAGTATAAAAGAATAATGATAAATGGAACATGGGATATGTTGATTCCAGCCAATAACATGCCACCTTGTTAGAAGAAAACAGGGAAAACAGGAAATCAGTAACATGTAATGAGAGGCATAGAGCAAATCAAGTGACACCGGTAAATCAATAGCTATCTTTTCATATGATGAATGATGGCAATGTCGAACAACACCACCAAAAATGTGTCTTGTGAAAAAAAAATGATAAACTCACATGGTGTATTAAAGATGGCTCTAAAACAGTGAAATTCTCATAAAACTACACTGATTGAGAGATCAGGGAGAACAGTATGTAATGTCTTTGTGGCCATTCTCTGTGTCACTGCCTACTAATTACAGAGGTGAGCTCAAACCAATCTATGGTTAAACAACGGTCATTGCTAAATGGCAAACATGCATGGCATTGCTAATATACAGCTCCCTCAATTAAAATAATTTTATTTTAGGGATGAAAGTTGTACTGTTACAGCTACATATTAACTGTATTGCATTGAATTGCATTTTCAAATATCTATGACCTTTAATCCACTATGCTGTTAAAGCCCATATAATGAGGCAAAACAGAGAGCTGTACTGTAATCTGTTTCAGTGGGAAATGGTACTGTAAATGAAAAAGCAACATTATGTATTAATGATGAGAGAAAAATAGTGTGACATCATTGTTGGCATACACTGAACTCAGTCACAGAAAGATGACCTCAGCTAGGGGACAGTGAGATCACTGCCACTCCAGCACACTCATGTCTGTTGAGTCATCGCTGGAATTGGGATATGAAAGGATGTGAGGTCACTATGGCTACTGCAGGAGCTCACTACTACCCGACGAGTCAAGACTCTTGTGAAAATTGTTGAAACAAATGACTAGAGTGAACTAAGCATTGAATTCATTGTTTATAGATAAAAGATACCTTGTGGTCCTAAGGACTGGGACCCTACTTCACAGGTGTTTCCCCCATACCCATTTTAAAATAATGTAGCATTTGTTTTTAGTTCTATAGTGACATGCTTCTGCTGAAAATGGGGACCTCAAACCACCATTAGATGGCAGCAACATGTAATTGAAAGCTACTTTAAAAAACTGACCATTTCATTTTTGATAGTTCTCTTTAAGTCAGTTTTAATATTCAAAGAAAATATGGTGTTGCTCTTTTGAAAAGTTAAGAAGGTTTTTGCTAATGCTAAATGTCTTCTCCTTACCATTAGACAGTTACATTATGTTGTCCTGCAACTGACGTTCAACCAGAACCCATTACCTAAAAGCATGAGGAACCCCATTCCCGTCCACAGTCATTACTGAGACAGCAAACGTATTGTGAGATTGCCATATTGAATTAGGAAATGGATGGTGGGGGTGTACCTTTCTTCTGTCAGCACCTCCTTCTGCTGGTGGTGTGGTTTGGTGCCTGTCATCTGCCGGATGTTGGCCACGTAGATCTTAGAGATGTAGTCTATGCTCTTCTCCCGGGCAACATCACTGTCATAACCTGCACCGATACACCTGTCAGCCTCCCAACACATCAGACAACAATTCAGCCATTCTCAATAATTAACAGCTTCATTCTTATTGGCTACTAAAGCAGTAACTCAAACACTCAGAGCAAGAAAACCAACCTCACTCAAGTGACAGAGGTCTTAATAGTTCCTCCACTGACTTACAATGAAGAACTTGTGGACATGTATGGGGCAATCTTGTAATGAGAAAGCAGGTGCACATTGAAGCCATACGCCCATAACATTGTTCACCTTATGATGAAGAAAAGCATAGTCTCTAGCAACAGACCAAATCCAGTCTTGCTTTCAAAGAAAAAGAATGCCTTACCACTGCCTCCCTGAGACTAAAATTGGCACCTTGGATAGAATGCCTCTTTATGTGGATTTTCTGTGGACTAGGGGAAAGGACACCCTTGTATGGGCATAAATAAACAGACTGGCCAACATCAAGTTCCCCTTTGGTTTAAGGCTGGTGCCACACGCTGTGAGTAAATAGTAAATATAGACATATGGAAGGATGACTTACCCCCATCCTCCTCTGCATCGTCGTCTGACTCTTCACTGTCCACGGGCTTGTTCTCTCGGTTGACCCCCGTCTCCCTGGACCAGATCATGAGCGCCGTGTCCGACCCCCCCACTGTCAGTAGCATGGTGTCGTCATGGGACCACCGCACGCTGGTGACATGGGCACTGTGGGCTATGTACTTCTTAAACTTCGCATACTGACCCTGTAGGGTGGGCATTAAGGCTTTATCATCACTTCTGCTGATGGAGAAGCAGCTTAGCCCCAGCATTTCCCATTCACCTGTGACTCAGCTGAAATTCACCACTGTGGAGACCTTCTGTGCTCCCTTACCTTCACCGGGTACATAAACAACTTGAGGAAGCCAAAGTCATCCCCAGTGGCCAGCAGCTTTTTATCTCCTGTGAGGGCGGTGGCATTGACGTCACTGTGGGAGGTCCAGATCCCCTCACAGGTGGGCCCCAGTACGGATGTCCAGGTGGCCCACTCAATCTTCTCAATCTGCTCAAGGGGCAGGCATATTCATTCTTACTTTAGTAGGGCCAAATGAAATCAATTTTATTATTTTCAGCTTTCAAGTTTTTTTTTTTATTTTGTTGATTCCCATTTCCTTGGTTTAAAATCATATTTTCTGTTTTTTTTTAATGTCCAGAGTTTCATCTTTATGACAGAAAGAACATGTGCCAATTTTCACTTTGACTTTTTTAAATTGAGAAAAGAAAAATATTATCAATGGGGTGAAAATTTGAACAAAATGAAATAACATTGATCTGTTCTGTTCTGTAATAACATTGTATTGCATATGTTTCTATATCATAATTTAAATGTTCCTTTGCAAAATTTGTAGAACAGTAAACCTCCGGATTCATAATAATATTCATAAATAATTGGTATACTCATCTGCCCTGAACTTTTCCAATAGGGCTATATTTCTAAGTATCTCTACTGCTTTTTTGGGCATTCTTTTAGACATGATTGAAGTCACTAGCTAGCTAGCTGGGTATGTACTAGCTGTGTGCATCAAGTCGGTGTCTCTGGAGTTACTGAGTGCTTGCTCAGGAACCCGTGCTTCACTTCTCTAATTGGGTGCAGAGACAGGTTTGTCAGGTCATTCAGGATTTATAACATGTCAGCTGGAATCAACAGTGATTCCTCAATTTACCACATTCTGTGATAAACCTCAGATTCTATTAAATTCTGTTTTCTCTGCAACACAGAATTCATTTATCACTACTTTAGGATAAAAATCTAAGAATGAGAATATAGTGTGTCACTGGATAATCATTTATGTGGTGCTTCAAGGGCTTCAAAAAGAATCCTGTTAATTTTTCTTTTATTTCCTACCTCAGTGGGGTGGATTGTTTGCCTTTTTCCTCTTGGGGCTTCGAAGAATAATTGTTCTTTGGCACCTGAATTAACCTGTAGCAATTTACCTGCAGTTTGGAAGAAAATAATGAGTTACAATAATTAATTAATTATGACTATGAATACAATGATGTTATCATGTTTCTTGCAGTATAGAACAGCATATACACAGATATAACAGCTACAGGCATCTCTTTTGCTTAGTTCTATTCTTACAACGTCAATAAATGGTTTTTAAATTAACTACAATTGTTTTGCTATTAATTTACCACCCACATTATGTTAGGACAAAATTTCTTACTGTTGTACATTTCCCCTCTTACAAAAAAATGAGCTCTTCAATAAAATCAGACAACCTGTCAACCTTTCATCACAAGATCTTTGCATCTTCATTACAAGATCTCTCAGAGAACCTTGGTTAAGCAAATGGGATCATGAGTGAAAGAAGACTGGCAATAGATAGGGATAAACAGGTGAATGAGAGACCAAGCCAGTGCCACTGAACAGGTACACTGTTCATCTTATATTCTGTAGGACGTTTCTGTTTGAAAACTGGCATGTGGTAAATCCTTTGTCTAAGGCCGAAATTCTTAATAATGACAAAACATGTACAAACTGTCATCAAACATAGTCTAGATAGGGCCCTGCTATTACCATTCCCAGGGCCTCTACCCTGCAGCACAGGCACAAGTATACATTATGGAAACCCAGCTTACCACGGGTGTCCCAGTCAATGTGCCTGATGTAACTGGAGGCTCCTTTGCAAATGCCCACTCTCTTGCTGGTCAGCACATTGTAGATATCCACAAAGGAGTCATGAGAAGCCACTGCTAGGTATTTTCCAGCATCTAGACATGAAAGAGGTAAGGATTACAGGTTTTCACAAATATTTCAGCTAATAACTTACATATTCAACATGCTTCTTTAATTTAAGTATGTCTGTGTAAGTCCATGCTTTTAGGACTTTGTATTTGATGGAAGGATGTAGAGTTGATGGGATGTTGTGGTAACATTAACACTGATGCAATGCCACAGTAATGCTGAAAGAATCCAGCATCGAACCCATAGTGATGCCAGGCAGCAGTTACCTTGTGAAAATCTAATATCAGAGATAATTTCTTTCCTGTGGTGGAAAGACACCATGTCCTCCAGGGTGTCGGCATTCACCACCAGGAAACTGCCATCATTCATGCCAACAGCTAAGGCTTTCCCGTCAGGTGAGAAGGCACAGCATCTTCCACCTGAAACATACACAGACACAGAGACACACACACAAACATACAGACAGACAGGCAGGCAGACAGGCAGACACACACACACACACACACACACACACACACACACACACACACACACACACACACACACACACACACACAGAAACACACAGAAACAAAGCATCAGTA
The DNA here is from genome assembly GCA_019176425.1 of Megalops atlanticus. Lineage (NCBI taxonomy): Eukaryota > Metazoa > Chordata > Actinopteri > Elopiformes > Megalopidae > Megalops > Megalops atlanticus. The sequence goes on along the minus strand of CM032875.1, from coordinate 72,362,431 downwards.
TTTCCGCGGCTTCTTCCCACAATGACCAACAGGCGTCCTCATAACAGCCTGTCTGGATTTTCTGGCTGCCGCTTCCCAGGACTTCCAGCAGATGTCCTGTCTTCCTGTTTGTGCATTGTCTAATTTAATTAATCTGTTTCATTTGTGTTTAGTTAGCTTGGTCATGTGTTTTGCATGATATATAAGCTCTGCTTGTCCACTGGTTCATAGCTCACTCTTGAGCTAGCATGCCCTCTGTATGTCCTTGTGCACTAAGCCTGGTTTTCCTCAAGCCTTTAGTAAAACTTCATTTTCCTATAACTCATCTGTGTTGCTGTGCAGTCTTTGCATTTGGATTTTTCCTTCTTCGTGTGACACAAAGAGGAGACTGACTCCAGTGTCGGGCAGCTCAGAGGCAGGGCAAAGACCTTCAAATGATTACATCTGTCTATTCTCAGTTCAGCCACATATACTGTTGAATGGAAATACATTTTTCTGAATCATGAACTGTGTAGATTTGAGGACCCTTTGGAGCTCCAGTAGTGGATGCCATGCAGAACTGATTCTATGTAAATAAAGGATAAAAACTGACAATGTGCATAACAACGTACAGAATCTGTCCACAACTGGTTGTGAGCATTTCAGTTTTGGCCATCGAAATGAGGAACGTTATATAACATGAGCAATCACTGAAGTGTGGAAAGATGATTTCTCATAGCACATAAAGTGGGTGTATGGAGCCTACATGTGGAAAGGTGAAGGCTGTACCTCTTTTGAGCTTGCGGACAGCGACCATGCGATGGTTGGAGGAGAGCTCCCAGATGCGCAGGGTTTTGTCATCACTCACTGTGGCACATATTGGGAGCAGTGGGTGCGCGGCCAGGCCCCAAACCTCTCCCTCCATGTGACCCTGCACACAAGCAGCCATCCTGTCAGGGTAAGACATTCCTAACCCAATATTTGACACTCACTTCATCAGGTAGCCTTTCTGCTCAAACTACTGATCCAGGAACAGTTTAGCCAGCTCTTATCCTTACCCAAACCATTATGTGCAAGGCATGCCAACGGATCCATGATCAATATTCAGTACAGGATCTATTTCCACATTTTTGACTGGATTTTTCATGGGAGGTTGCTAATAGCTGATTGTAGCTAATCCACCACACTATACACAACTTTTTTATTGTGGATATTCAAGTCAGGATCTGAGCTACGAGGTACTGTATGCACATACGGTATCTGGCTTGCTGGTGTATAATAAAAGAGATGTCATCACTATCACTACACCATCTCAAATCTCTTCACTGTCTGCAGTACAATGGCCATGGCAACAACAGATCAGTGTGGGGATACCAATGGATCAGGAATCTCTCAGCAAGGGGTGCTCTGTCCCCACAACAGACATTTTTATGGCTCATTTCTCATCTCCAGCTATCTCCAGCACGTCACAGGAATCTCTGCCGCAAATTTGTCTTTTCAAAGACAAATTAAATCTTCGTTTAAAAACGATCGATCCTAATAAGCACAAAATACGCCAGTGCCACGTAATCTAAGAGCAATCTCATGGAGGGCATACTGGTTTAGACAGAGTGTTTTCATTTCCTGCTGTGGGCAGAGTGGATCTCTCTTTTCTGCTCCACTGAACAAAAGAACGAGGAGGTCATCGGGCAGACTCTTAAAGACAACAGCTATGGAAAGTCCAAGTGAACGGGGACCTATTCTCAACCACTCACTGAAACTTTCACTGTTGAGACCCATTCATTATTGAGAGGCCAAGATTCTGTATATACTTAGGCCATCATGTAGAAAATGTTTTCATTGTAGTTCGCCCTGTGCATTGGCTTGAGTTTTCACGTGATACAGAGACAAGCACTGCAACAAAGAGGGGAAAGGAGGTGAACTGAGAAATTTGACACACATGTGACCATGTGCACTCCTGAATGCGTACAAACACACATACACATACACAACGATACATGCACTTGCACACAGACGCACACACCTGGACCAGCAGAGTCATGGGGCCACTCTTGTCGATTTCAAGGATCTCTCCATTCTTGGTCCCCACCAGGATGTGACCATGTCCCAGAGTAATGGCACGGACTGAGGGGTTATCCTCCAGCAGTAACCCTGAAGACCATAAGAAGACCACTGATCTGTCACCTAATGGCCACTATACAAGCAGACAAAGTACACAAGCACATTCTTGCTGTCCCTGCTCAGGAAGCAGAGTTGTTGAAACAAGGAGGTGGTTTTTTGGAAGAGTTTTACAAAAGCTCTTAACTGCTGACCCCTTTCAATATTATCTGAGAGGATGCAGATGGCATATTACTTGCTGTGAAGGCCAGCACCAGATAAATGGTAATAAGATGATAAAGCACACAAAGTCACATGAACAAAGATGGGAAGACAGTAAGATACTAATTTTATGATAAAATTTTCAACTGAATCCTTTTTATTGGGGCAGTGTCCTACAGTTGGAGCCAAGAAAAAAGACTTCAGAAATACTGTCTATCCCATACTGTAAAAAAAATGGATTGACAAAAAATCCATACTAAAAATAATGTATAGTTATTTATACAGGATTTGTAAAACAAAAAGCCAGAGAATAAATTTATACCCAACAATCACTTATCCTCATCTGATTCCATTGCCAGCTACCATGTCCTTCTGATAAGGCATAAGATAAGACCCTTGAGAGAGGTGAGATATACATGTACTTATCAGAAGCAGGTGTGTTGACTTGCTGTTCATGCAGACTGACAGTGGACTGGGACAAACGTGCAGTTTAACAAGTGCAGCCCCTAGCAGCTCAAAAGAGCCCCCGTATGATGAGGGCAACCATTGTAATGCCCAGCTCTCCTGACAGCTGGGCCAGAGATGTCACAGCCATCAGTGCCAAGTGATAATCTCAAGAGGCAAACCGTCAGCAGAGTGCTACAATGGACATGTTCCACCCAGATGGCCTACAGTAAACTGCAAAAAGTGCAATGAACAAATGCATATTTCATGCTTTTTTTGAGGGGGATCTACAGGAACTGAATGAGGTGGAGACTGGGGGAATTCCTGTTTTACTATTTGTTCTCCTTAGGTTAAAAAGGCATAAATACTTTAAGACTAGACTTCATGCATTTCAGGTTCAGGCTTACTTAGATGATTTGTTGCTATGTAGAATAAAGAGTGGTGCTTTTCATATTAAATATAAAAAAGTATCCATTAGTGTACATTTTAATAAATTTTAAAATTAGCATAAATTATTTCCACATATGTAATTGTTTGAAAATATTGTAGAGCATACTGTAACACATGTTTTGAAACCATTATATTTTGGATATCACACATGCATAATTTTACATTGGGGAAATGAAGACTGTTGTCTATGTGACCTAGTCCAAGGCCTTAAATGGCCAGACTGAACTCACTTACCTTTGGATGCAGGGGACAGCGCTGCCCTCTTGATGGCGTAAGTCTTCAGACACCTCTCGAACATGTCATCCCATAGCTCCACCACCCCATCCTTGCCTCCCGTCACAAAGCCCTGGAGAAAGTATACGCCACATGTGCCGATTGTGATGTCACCCCATTTTTACCCACGTCAAATCACAGCAAATCATGAAATCACATGGTTTGGCTTTCCTTGGAATATGTGCTGAGAAAGGGCTGGCAGCTATACCTGTTGGAGCCAAAACCTACCAGAAGGACTGCTTTCAATCAAGAGGTCGAGCTTTGAAATTGGATGGGAGCTCTAAACTGCTCTAGGTATGACAGGTATCCCTTCACTTCCCATCCCATCCCTACGAAAGTCATGGCACCTGTTGCCATGAAATGACAGCAGTTGTTGGCCACAGCCAACATTCTTTTTGGTGGGTATTTTTCAAATATACCACTGAGTCAGCTGAGTGCTTCCATTCAGCTTTGATCAAAGTAATTGCTTTGCATTTTTTAAAAATGACCCCACAAGGAACATAAGCTGATACTGTTTTGTTAATTAAAACACAATCAGTGAAATCACATAATGAATTCACACTTTAAGAGGAAAGAGAAATGTCATATCTGAAATGAAACCAGCAAACTACATGCAATTAACATTTTTTCAATTTACAAATTTATTTTGAGTAGGACAATTAATTAAATGGGCTCAAGATGTTGTATTTGCAATAGTTGTGAGAACATGAATGAATGTATGTGTCATTCTGGAATATTCCTCTCTGTTGTTGAAGTGCACTGCTGTACCCTGACCATGCAACTGCCAAGAATTTATTTAGCTAGAATATTAAGAAATTAAATTAAATAATTGCTCCTCCAACTAATCCATTCATTGGCTGCTCTTTACTTGTGCTTTAACTAAACTGAGCAAACTATGAGGTCAGTGGGACAGCAAGTGTTCTACAGTCTACCATACAGCACATCAGACATCAGACTTGAGTAAGCGTAGAATCTACTCAGCCTCTGCTTTTTTAAAAAGCAGTTCATTTGGAGTCAATGTCCTACATTTCACATGGCACCAGTCGTGACTCCACATGTTCACTGAGCGTTTTTTCCCACTCATCCTGAGGGCTCTGTCCCAAGCACCTGCCCCTACCTTGTCCAAAGAGTACATGGCAAACACCGGCCCATCGTGGGCTTTGACGGTCTTCAGCAGCATGGTGTCCTTCCAGATGTACACATCCCCCGTGGCCGCCCCGGAGAACACAAGGTCCTCCGAGCGCCCGTAGCACACCGACATCATTGTCTCCAGCTTGCCCAGGTTCCCAAAGATCCCCCGCTTGAATATGAGGCCTCCACCTTTAAAACACCATTCCTCCATGAGCACACATTTCTCTCACATGGGCTGCCTCTCAGTGCACATGGCCAGTGCCACTGCCTGTTTGAGCTGATTATGCTTTGACCCAGATCTGTACTGTTGAGGAATACAAAATTCCTCCCAGACAAACAAGGCTGGAAGATCTGTCACTGCCTAATGTTTCTGCCAGATAGGTGTCCATATCTGTATTAACAGGTTTTGTGGATAATTATGGTTGCTGAGAAGCCCCCTGGTGAATAAGTAGCTTATATATGAAAATATGGTAATAGATAATTTATAAGAAAATACACATTTTCAATGCATGTCATACTATACATCATAAAGTTATTTGAAAATATCTTGCTACTTTCATATATGGAATTTCCACACAATATATTACAAGTTTACAATCTTCCAAATGGACACACAATTACTGCACATATACAAAAGTGGCAGTAACAGATACATCTTTTAAGACATGCTGAATATTTTCTGCATTAAGAATATGCATCCACTCATTCATGTAATCAGGATTTTCAACTTAATTGTGATTTCATTTTCATAAGGTATGGAACAGCACCTGTGTGTTGCCAAAACCTGATGTGCTTCATGCCCACTGTCACCAGCTTGTCCATGCGGAACGGGTTGCACTTCACTACAAACAGCTTGTCCTTGTGTCCTCTAGGGAAAGAGAGAGCTGCAGTTTCAGATGTGGCCATTTTTATTTCGCCCATTTGTTTCTGGAATATTTCTAAGAATGCACACCTGGATCACACTGACTGGCTGTATTACATTTTTTATTGCATCACCAAATCGTTGTTGAATCCACTTGTAATTGGATCATGACGGACATACAGATAAATCACTGCAATTTAATCAGTCTTGCCAAAAACTCCAGCATGTAAAAGATCGTTACCTTGCTGTTGCCAGCTTCTCACCCTTCTTCCAATCCCACACCACTATTGTATGATTGTCATCGATACCAACAGATAGCAGGCTCTTCCCGTCCGCTACAAAAAAACAGAGAGATGGAAAAACTTCCATCCCTGCCTTTCACCATTTCATCTTTCAAAAAAGCATGGCAGCAACAGGATATAGCATTTTCTTGGACTAGATACAGTTCAAATACATATAGTAAAGGCAACAAAATGCTACGAATGCAGTTCTTGATGCTCAGAATCAGGCTGAACCCAAAGTGTGCCATGGAAAAACCCATCTGTCATTTACATTGTATAGTACCCTCTGCACAATGTATTGCGGGCATTCATCATTATATTAAAGCAATGGGAGAATAATTCTAGTGGAAGAATTCATCTGTACGCAAATGTTTGTTTGACAGGCACACAGTGCAACTGATCATGGAGCACATCATCTGCTAAAACAGGTTGAATTTCAGACCTTAAGACAGCCACACTTTCCCACTGCATGAAAAAATTCTGTTGCCCTAAACTGGATCAAACAGGATTGTCATCTGATGATCACACATGCATAAACATTAACATAATTATCATTTCGATTTAAGACAAATGAATGCTTTAAATCAGCTTATACAAGAATGAGAATGAGTAAGAAGTAGCATGTAGTTTCCATATACATTGCATTTTTCAAGTTGAAATTCGAAATTACTGCTACTTTTCTTTTGTCACACACTGAAACACCTATCTACACTAAGGCCATCAAACTACTGGATACAACTAATTACTAAGTACTCAGATTTCCATCAGGGACTTAAGTCCACATTTGTCAACTCACAAATCCAGTGACCAAACCTGACCTATAGTCCATGTCATTGTGTGTGACTGTGCACTCTGATTAACCAACCACCTTGTCCTTCAGATGCAGGGTTGTGGCCTTTGACCAGGCCTATGTTGTGTATAGTGGAGACTGCCATATGCGGAATGGGCATACCTGTGAAGTCCAGAGCACACACCCCTCTCTGGTGATGTCCTCTCAGGAGAGACAGGCACTTCAGGGTTTGGACGTCCCAGACATGTATGGCTGGATCCCGGCCAACCTGAACATTATTACAGCACAGTCTCCATACAGTTTGACCACAGGGCATTTCCACCAAAACAGCCGGACTGTAGCGATCTCTTTCCGTGACACCACCATCACACTGGCATCTGTGTGAGCCTCTCATGGTCACTACCACCCAGCAGGGAGTGAAACAGACTGCAGCCTCACTCAGTCAGACTCCCATATGTCTGGTACATGACTGTGCTCTTAACTGAGATCATTATGTGCAAACTGCAGGGAGGAGCATTGCTTTTTACCCACTTGCCCCTGTTATGGGAAACAGCAAACCCATGCTAACTGAGCAAGTGAAGTCCACCTTCCTTGGGAGTAGTTAGCCTTTGCACATGTATTATCTCAGTTTTGAGCACAGTTGTCACCAGGCATGCTATAAGGCCTGACACATGGTTGTTAAGTGAGGTTAAACAAACTGTGCTGTGAGGCTATAGAAACGTGTAAACGCATGACACACGCTGTTCCTCCCGTAGATCAGCAGAGGCGAACACCGATGCGTACGTGCATTATGTGTCAATTGCTATTGACTGACAAGGCTTAGGCTTGAAACAGTGGTCTCTATTCACAGAAACTGGAAGTAACAAGAAAATGTGAGGCAGACATTTTGGCTGTACCTGTCCTGTGGCCACATAGTCCTTCAGTGGATGCACTGCCAAGCTCAGGATGTCATCATCGTGGCCCAGGTAGAAGCGCTGCGTGTGCTGCCCCCTGTTGTAGACAACGGCAACAGCAGCCACATGGTACACCGCCTCCCCTGCCTGCGTGTAGAACAGGTTGTTCCTGCAGTCCCATCCACGGTACCTGCAGAAGCCCCGGGGAATGCGCGAGTCGTCAACACTCCAGGGCAAGCGGAACATCTAATACAACAGCAACACAACAGGCGGGAAACATGGGACGTGTGGCATGAGAGTGCTTTTAGAGGGTGTCTGAGCTGTCCCTGGGAAATACTACTGATGTTAGAAGTTTGTTTCACACAGGGTTGAGAAGCTCCTTTTGCTATGTGCATTCTGTGGATAAAGATTACAAACATGAAGAATTAAATCGTTTGACTTCCAACTGTTTAATCCTGATCCTAAATTCATGTAATGTGGTGAGATGATCCAGTTTTAACTTAACTGAAACAATCACTGATCTTCAATTGTCAGATTTTCAAGGCATTAGAGAAAAAAATCCTACCTTTAAAGCTAACAACTTTGATATAAAATAGCCAATGTATTTTTAACATATAATTTTCCCAACAATTTAGCTATTGGCTGTATATATTAATGTTATTGATGAACTTTTTTTTGCAGACATCTCATCTGATATATAAAGTATTATGTCATTTTAACCTCTGCAAAAAAGTTCCTGCCAATTAAGTAAATACTTTAGTATACTTTCATTCTGGTTTTTACAAATATTCAAAAGTGACAATGAAGCATGTATTCAGGTATTTTACCCTCTGTAAACCTTAAATAAATACTTTACATAATATGCATCAGTATACTTTCATTCTGGTTTTTACAAATATTCATATGCATAAATATGCTCCTTAGATTTGCGATCCTGCATTTTAAGTTTAAGTTTATGACCGGGACCTCCCAGCATAAATTTGGCAGGGTCGTGCTCGGATGTGTAGGCATCTCAGTGCTGCATGATGGGCAGATATTACCCATGAACAAACTGCAGACGAAGCCCCTCCTCCGGGGCCTTCTGACGCTTCAGTGAGCTGACCAGCTGCCTCTGCTCCCTGCGCTGCTGCTTCAGCTGAGGTAGGTCTTCCTTGTACACCTGCAATGAGATAAATATCTCTTTAGTTGTCTCATGAACCTCGTGCATTACTGTACTGAGGCACTGGATGAGAGGTAGCATTGAGAATAAATGGGACAACTTCCTGTTGAGACAAAGAATGGGATCTTCCTGGAAGAGTGACTTCAAGGCTTCTGATTAAACAGAATTACTTGCAGGGCCTGATCTGCCCATGCAAGAGAAGCAAGTGATTAAAGTCTTGGTTACTCTTGCTGTCTGTATATTCTGCTGAAATCTAGATTGCTACTAGTTTGTCAACCAGAAAGGGGCATGCAGTATATAAATACAATTATAATATCTAAGATGGGACAACTGAATCAGTCCTGTTGAGACAAAGAATGGGATCTTCCTGGAAGATTGACTTTTACTTCAAATCCTATCCTTTGTGATTATCTTAACACTTGCCATTATTAACACTATTAATCAATAAAAAATGCACATGTGTATTACACTAATCATACACATTGAAACAACATGAACATATTTAGAGGGGATGACACCCATACTGGCACATTTATGGATGAGGGCACAGATAAGGAGGATGATTTATGTGTCAGGGCACTGCAGCTTGAAGAGTCCTTGTCCAAATTGCGTTTTGCAGTGAGTGCATGCAAAATGGAAAAATGGAAAATGGAAAACAGAAAACATTATTTTCCTTATCTTGTCATTCTCTGATTCACAGTAGTAGTTATGGTTATTTTGCCAGATACACCAAAGCAACTCAGCATTGAAATCCACTCTGTGATTACACAAAGAATCACAGACCCTGCACTATATGTCCTTATTTAACTATGCTGAGTGTAAAATAATGGTAGTTTCAAGCTGAAGACAATCTCTGTTGTGATCCTTTGGCTGTCCTAAGGTCTGGAATAAAAATTCATCCTACATCCAGCATGTTGAGCAATGAATGAAGCAGGTTTTACCCACAAGTTTGCATAAGATAGATAGGTAGATAGATAGATAGATAGATAGATAGATAGATAGATAGATAGATAGATAGATAGATAGATAGACAGATAGATAGATGGGTATGTGGGGAGGGAGAGAGAGAGAGAGAGAGAGAGGCCGTTGGCTATTGGCTCTTGGCTAAGGTGTTGTACAGCCTGATGGCAGTGGGGACAAAGGACCTCCTGAACCATTCAGTATCAAGGAAATAATAACACCTGCATAAATTTACTACAAAAATTAAACAGCAAAGTGCACTGTGGTTATCAGAATCAGAAAATTAAACAGGTCCTGTCACATATAAGGAGATTTGGATTAACTTGAAAAACTGACAGTGTTGCTCTTGAAAAACTCTTTGCCAGTAACCTAAATAAACAAATGTGAATGGTGTGTGGACATCACTGACAAGAGTATACTTCATTCATTTACCACAGTTTCACCAAAGTCTATAAATCCAAGAGCGGTTTGTACCTGTCGCTCATAGTTCATCTGGGCCTCCTGCTCGATGTCAGAGTCCAGCTCTGGAACATCTGACAGGTCAGAGTCGGATGCCTCGCTGTTGGAATCAGCATACCCTTCTGAAGATGACAGAAGAGACAGTATAACACACTATCAACGCTGATGGCACAAGAGCTAATTCTTCTTTCACTACAGAGACCAAGGGAGACAAATCTTCCCATCTCTACTAAAATTTATTTGTATGTCAATCTAATAAATATTCAGTCACTGAGATGTGAATTTCAAGTTGAACCAGCTGCATTCTAAACTCTAAAGGTTTAGCAAATTATGTTGCTTTCACAATTCAGAGGCGACGTCTTTACATGGGAGAAATCTTACTTTATGCATTGGCTGGTTACCTTGGAGAAGGGGCTCTAGGACTCCATTCATGACACCCTCAGGCAGAAACCTCCACTGGAACAAAGAGTGATCTGCCCCTCCAGTGCTCAACAGCCACTGCAAGTCATGTGACCAACGCACATTGGTCACATGCGCGGAGTGGCCAATGTACCTCTTGAATTTTGCCCCTGTGCATAGAGTAAGGTACTGTATTTGTGATCAAAGGGATTCCACTTTGCAAGCACTGGCACTGTAAAAAATCAGTAGTTGTTTTATGTGATTGTACCACCATTGTACAAGAGAATGGTTAACAACACTTGTTAATAGTAGAGGTGGGGTTATCAAAATGTATACATAGCCTCAAGGACTTCAATGTCAGGACCAAGTGAGAACTGGCCTCAGTTGAGGAGAGACAACTGTGAAAAATATTTTCTCTATTGGGCTGCATGCATGTGCACATCAGACTTTCTTTATGTTCCTGCGTAGAAGTGAGGCAAAATATGTAATACGGGTTTTGCCATCATTATACGTGTCTGGTTGCTTATTTAAAAAAAGTTAAAATACAATGAAATCACATCTTGCAAACTACATTATGCTTTGAAATATGCCATATTGTGCACCTTTTCTCAAACCAGGGAATCGGAAGAGCTTGACCAGGCCAAAGTCATCCCCTGTGGCCAGCACCGCACTGCTGTAGTTGGCATCCACAGAGTTGATGTCGTTGATGTTGGAGTACTTGGGCCAGATCCCACTCACTTCAGGACCAATCACACAAGTCCACGACATCCAGTGGACCCCCTTCATTTCCTCTTTAGCGGTCACACTCTTCCCAGCTGCAACAAGACAGATACAGAGACTGAAGGTGCTTTTTCAAACAGTTACTACTGTAGTTACCAGTATCAAGGTAATCCAATCGTTTATCCTTTAGTATGCTTTCAGATTTGCCTCAACAGGGTTGGACTGTAGCAGAGACAGAAGATTAACCTATTTGAGCTATTACCATTCACTGCATCTAGCAGCTTTGCTCCCTCTAGCAGCAGGCAACATCTTTCAGTGTTTGAAAAGTACTCAAAGTACTACTAGTATTAGTACTAGTTTTAGAACTAAAACTACAGCCTATCCCACAGGCACAATACAAGAATACAGGTAGCGACTTTAATTATGATCTAGTCGCTACATTTACATCTTGAGTTCAGTATTGGGCATGTAGCACTGCTCTCTCCCTTCGCTACAGGGCACCCTTCAAGGCCTTGTTTACATTACAGGTGTTGCAAAAAAAATAGTGAGGAGAACAAGTCTCACAATATTGGCAATAAAACATTTATGTAAGCATGCCTCCTTCAAAGTGCACACAATGGATATACCATGTGTAGATAAATTTTAAAAACTAACAGGAATCTCCAAGTTAAGGCTTGGAGATATTTCTTACAGATGATCTTGTAGTGCCATTTTTTGCATGTTCTTAAAATGTATTGTAGTTTGATTTCTCAAATAAGTAGTATTTTCAGAAACTAGGGGCTGTTTGTGCAGTTGGAATGAGAATTACTTGAATACAGCAAAGAACACAAAGTATACCCTCTTCATTAAATTCAAAATCAAATCTAGTTCTCATTAGATTCATGTGAAGCAAATGACATGTATTGTACTTGTAATTCACGTCGGTTGAAAGGTCATTTTTGACTGCCATTTTTTTCAGATATTCTGATATGTTAGTGTCTACACACTAAGCCAATAATACATCCCTCCAAACCAAACTGAGGTCAAAAATGAATAGTAGTTTATTATTGTATTATTAATTATTGTATTAACTATAATCTAACATGGGTTAGATATGGTATACTATATAGTATATAAGTATAGTATGTATAGAATAGGTTGGAAATGAACCCCAGTGAATATATGCAGCTGGACACAACAAGAACACAATGGCTCTTATGAATGTAATATAAAATATCATGAGGTCTTTTTTAACCCTTTTTTATTAAATAACAACCAGTATGTTTTCATTTGCATATGTATTTTATTGCTCTACTGTGCGAAACATGACGAAGCGTTGAAGAGACCTGATGGAGAACTGAGATACGTGCTGTAGCTTAATGATGCTGCTAGAAAACGAATTGATTTGACAAAAAAAGCAGATATAAACTGAAGCTATCGTTGGCACTACATCTGGATGCCAGTGTGTGATGTATTTGTTGCCGAAAACAATTAACTATAATATATCTCTGACATATGAAGCTAATGATGGAGTTACGGCACTATCAGTTCTCCTCCTTCAGTTTCCATGTTTAGGTAATTTTCAAATCACCTAATACACCGGAAAATGAATACATGGAGAGAGTGAATAGATACTGACCTCTGGCTCTACTCAAAACCAATGTCCTGACACACCGTGGCCATTAAAAATCCAATGACAACCCTAATCTTTGGTATTAATCATAATGTGCTATCTGTATACCCAATCTGCCTTTTTGTGTTGTAATCTAGCAATCTAATTGTCAAACCTACAGTTAATTAGCTGTATAATCCTGTGTGTTCCCTACCCATAAAGAGTTGGTGCCTCTGAAAAACACCCCGTAGAAGTTACTCCAGAATGGCCTCAAGTATGTCTCATGACGATAACTTATCATGAACAACGGACTTGCCATGAGGCACGCTGCACAGACCACACCATAACCAATGTAAACACCCTTAACATTCCAGAAGCGCTGACTCTGACATTTAGTGGTGACTCACAGGGCATCCTGTAGAAAAGTCTCTCCCCGGCGCCGTCATTGGTCTGCAGGAACCTGCCGTCCACTGACCAGTCCAGGTGCGTGATGAAGCTGGAAGACTTGTTGCACTCGCCCACCTTCTTGTAGCGCTGAGCCACTGCGTAGATGTCAACCAACCCGTCGTTGGAGCCCACAGCCAGGAAGGAGCCGTCTGGGGAGAACTTCATCTCGTGGATCACCTCCTTCCTGTCCTTGACGTGAACAACCTCCGTCATGTCCCTTAGGGTAGAACATAAGGCACGAGGGGCTGAGATGACACCTCAACAAAAAGAGTGAAATGAAGCAGTGAAAGTTGTAATCTCTTCAGTTTAAGCACCATCATTTCATATCAAAGTATTTAAGAGGAGGGAAAAAGGGGTGAAATTATATGTAATTTTGGGAAAAAAACTTGTGCCATCCATTCAAATCATCCCGTTCCTCAAAGACCTTTCGGGCCACATGTATGTCGCGTGATTATGAAGGTATCATATAGTCATACTAACTAGCTTGACAACGAGATACCTCCCTCCATTTATAATCTTGTCACAACTCTTAAAGTACATTCTCTGTCATCTATGGCTTAACTACACCTCTGCTTCTCATCATTCTCTGTCATCTCATGACAAATGGCTTAACTCAATGACCTCTGCTTCTCATCAGCTCTAATCAGGAAATAAAAAAAATGTCAGACTAGGGGCAAAAGACAAGTATTTTTGGAATAATGCTCAATCCAACTAAAAAGATAAAAATCTGTATTGTATTATATAGTACTAAAGCTCATGACAAATGGCTGAACTCAATGAAATCACAGTCAACATTTCTAATTTAGCATTTGAGCCCTTTCATCAAGGCCTTATCAGTCTGTTGTTTTCATGAAAAATCAGTTATCCAAATAACTGGCCCTTCAGGACACTGTCTTAAAAATGTCAGACTATGTGGGCAATTTTCAGAATATATCAAGCTCTCTAGTTGATCAATTTTATACTGAAAGACAAAAGTGTGAATCATGCAACCAGTATAAAAGTTAAAGATGTGCCACCACATAAATATAACAACCACAAATCCATCACAAAGTCATCATGTGAATCATTATAATCATTATAAATGCCTTTCTGCCTTGCAGGCATTATTTTCACAACATCAACATTTGACTTTGTTCACCTCTGTCCTTGCTGAATCCTAGATATCCCCATAAACTATGATGAATTGCGGCTCTGGCTCCTGAAACTGCTTATAAAACTAAAATGACTAATGATAAATAAGGTCTCCAAAACACAGGGTGATAGCTGATGCTCCAACACTCTGTCATTGCTGGAAAAGTCATTACTGCACTGAGATTTATTGCACATACTGTGGATTTAGAGAGTCTACAAACCCTTTCAAAATGTCTTGGTTTTGGTGTCTTAAAGGCTGAAATCAAGACAAGTGAACCCACAAAATCTGAATGAAAATCAAATGCCTCAGTTTTTTAAAACATTTCTAAAAATGAAAAACTTTGAATGTCTTGGTTGTATAAGGCTGCACACCCTTAAATTAATACTTGGTGGAAGCACCTTTTGCTTTGATGCTTCTTTGCAGTAGAGTTCACTTAAATTCTGAGGGGATAGCTTATGAACAGCTCTGTCCAGGTCAGTCCAAAGACTTTTAATGGGGTTGAGGTCAGTGCTCCGACTGGGCCATTCCAGGACATTGATCTTTTTCAGCCATTCCACTGTGTATTTGTGTGCTTTCAGTCATTTTCATGCTTAAAGATGAAATCCTTCCCCATCTTCAGGTTTTTTTTGCAGAGATTATCAGGTTTTTCTAAAATCATTTGGTATTTTGCACTATATGTTTTCCACTCTATCCTCACCAGAGCGCCTGTCCCTGCTGAAGAGAAACAGCCACATAACATGATGCTGCCACCACCATGCTTGACAGTAGGGACTGTGTTCTTAGGCTGATGGGCTGTGTTGCCTTTGCGCCAAACATATCATTTGGAATTAAGGACAGAAAGTTTTACCTTTTGTTTGCCCACCAGAACTTTTCCCACATCGCAGCAGGGGATTTTTTGCAAAATTCAGACTAGACCAGATGTTCTTCTTTGTGAGAAATGACTTCCATCTTGTCACCCAACCCCACAGCTCAGAATTGTGGAGAACACATGAAATTATCGCTATATGCATATGGTGGCCAGTCCTTGCAATGAAGTCCTACAGCTCTTTTAATGTTGCTGTTGGCCTCTTGGTGGCTTCTTGGATTAGTTATCTCCCTCTGTCCATCTTGGAGGGATAGCCTGATCTAGGCAAGGCCCTGGTGGTGCCATAATTAATACATTTCTTATGGTTTTTACTGTGTCCCAAGGTATATTTAAGACCTTTGATATCCTTTTATAACCTCCTCCTGAGCTGTACCTTTCAACAGTTCAATCCCAGAGATGTTCTGGTAGCTCCTTGTTGCCCACAGTTGTTTCCTTACACTGGCATACACTAAGAAACAAGGAAACCTGCAGAGAAAACCTACAGGAGCAGCTGATTTTATCCTGAACTAATCAGAATCACTTCAGTTGGTCACATCTAATCAATTCGCTTTGCCCATGATTTAAATGGCAAATACAAACAGCAGGCAACCATGTGGTGCAACGGTAAGGCACAGGGCTTGTAAGCCAAAGGTTGCTGGCTTGATTCCCTGCTAGGGCACTTCTGTTGTACCTTTGGGCAAGGTACTTAATCCACAATTGCCTTAAGAAATGGCCAGCGGTTATGATGAAGCAGCCAAACACAACCCAAAGAACAAGCTTTTAAAAAGTCCAATAATTTATTTTAAAATGCAAAGCAGAGAAACCCAACCTTGGACACAAACTGCTCACAAACATCTCCTAGGAGCAACCAAACACCTGTATTTAACTTGCTTCTGATTAGGCAGGTGTTGTCCATTAATCAATGGCTGACTTTGCATGCACACAGATAATTATGATGACAAACAGCTACATAATTCACAATTAACAGATGTGGATGCAATTGATGAAATATGATCTGCCATTGTTAGGTTGCAGTTGGATAGAAGATGAAAGGCCCTTGGAACATTTGAACATTTTGAAAATTGACACAAATTAACAATTAACATTTAGTTTCTAGGGGACAGGTGAAGGTTCCCCTTCACACATGTAAAGATTCTACACAGTCTGGCTGTGTGGCGTAGTGGTAAGGTGCAGGGTTAGTAACCAAAAGGTTTCAGAAGTAAGGAAAATAAGCTCACATTATACATTAAGAGTAACTACTTAAAACATACATAACGCCTACATATGCAACGTGTAAAGGCTACAATAAACATTCACAATTCATTGTGCATGATACATGACATGACACATGACTTCATCACATCACATCACACACACACACACACACACACACACACACACACACACACACACACACACACACACACACACACACACACACACACAGAGGCTCAGATGGCACTCCTTTGGGGTTCTACAGTGCCCCTGGTGTGGTTACACACACTGTGCTGGAGAATAACTTCCCCTGGCTATGCAGATATTAATAATTTTGTTTGATTAAATCACACCATGATTAAACTCATAAGCCTGAAATGACTAAGCCAAAAATTAAAGATCATTTAGATGAAGAATGAGGTTTTTAGAAAGGCTTAACTCTGCAATCAAACTCACTGTCAGCACCTACAGGCAAACATCATCCATCATGAGCTAATCCTCTCTGCAGCTCCTTCATCCTTTAAATACTAAAATTTCAACCTCATTTATATTGCAGGAACTCAGAACAATTAAGATCTGAACTCTGATGGTGGTTTCTGATTAAATCTTAAATTGATGAATATTGTTAATGTAGGGAATCTATACTGTCAAAGTAACATAAATTTATTAAATTAATTACAGAATCCTTGACTGACATTGAGCCTTCAAATTGTAAATACAATTTCAGACATAAAAAAGGGTCCAGTTTTTTCCAGCTCAAGATGATTTTTACAGACCTTTCATCATGTTTAAGATGTTCTGGTTGTTCACTGTTTGCAGTGCTAACACTGGGCATAGCATTGCAGCATAGCAGACCTTTAAAGTGAAGTACATTAACTGCCTGGACAAAGAGCTAGTCATTATACAAACCAAAATGGGTCACTATTGCCACAACAGGCACAAAGGAAGATGAATGACTGGAGTCGGACCTGCCAAAGATATCCCTGCAATGCTTGGCAAGTTTTGGGGCAGTGTCATACCTGACACGGAGCACAGTGAAGGAGCCATCCTTCATGCCCAGAGACATCTGGGAGCCATCGTTGTTGAACGCCACACTGCGCACTGCCTCTTCCATGTTGCAGCGGGCGATAAGGGCATGGTTCACCAGGCTCCACAGCCTGCACAGTCACAAATAAAGTAGGCATTCAGATACAAACGCACTTATGCGCATGTGAAATAATCAGACATGCGGCTTCAGTTGTTTCACTACTAAGAGAGCAATATTCTCATTTTCGAAGACAGACTACTGCCTTGCAAACTTATGGAGGGGCTATGATAAGAGGAGAAACACTGCAGAGTGCGTGATCACTGTCTGAGAGGAGTGATAGCTTGCAGGGTGCTTGCTGGGCGAACTGGAGCGAGAGAGGCCACTGACCGCACTGATCGGTCATCACTGCCAGTGACAGCCAGCGGTTGCTTGGGGTGGACGGCCAGGGCCCAGAGCTCGCCCTCGCTGTGGCCCTGCATGATGAGCACCGGCTTGTCCCGGTCCCGCACCATCACCTCGAAGATTTCGCTGTCCTGCGTGCCCGCCAGGATCCGGTCTGCCTTCCAGCACACGCTGCGGATGGACAGCCCTGGGAGAGATCGCCAGAAAGACGGAAGGATGGAGAGAGTGATAGAGAAAATAAGCAGAGGAAAGCAAACAAAATGGAAAGAAAAATGAGGGAGTGGAAGGAAGATCCAGAAATGTATCATAAAATGCTTTCATAAACAATAACTGTCAAACAGAAAATTGCTATTAGAGGCTGATGCTATATGCTAATATAGCTTTGTACATTTACCCAAGCACATCTATACTTTCATATTTAACACTCTGTCTCTGTACCCAAATTCCTGCCGTGTATCATTAGATGGTAAGAAATGTTCATCCATTTCACTTTGTCATGTAATTACACCTTCCCTATACATCTGCTGAAACCACTGGAGCAAAAATAATTTGAAAAGTAGAACTCAATACTGATTAAGAGAACATAATTTTTGACTTTCTGTTGCTTTCTCTTGGTTATTTTTTGTTCATCACTTGTGTGTTCAGGCATGGCAAAGCAACCACATGCTTTGAACCTTTGAGAGGTCGAAGACAGGAGACAATTCAATTCAGAGACAGCAAGCCTAAAATTTTAGCTGCTGGGTTTACATACTAATAATGCCAGCATGATGACTTTCCAATGCGAGCAAACATGATCAAATTTGTCAACATTGTCTTTCAATCTTTGACAGCAATACAGCAAAAGTAACACAGGCATGGTATCCTTCAGTTATAGTACACATAGAATGGGAGACCCAGCACAGTCTTGGTGAGGTGAGCAGTAGATAGTCTTTGTAGGAGAGGCCCAGCCTTTACTGTCATGCCCTCAAAGGCCCTGGTCTAGACATAATGGATCCACAATTACTGTGGACTAATTACTGTGATTCTAATCACCTTTGTCAAAGAGGGCACTAGGGCAAACGGAACACAGAGGGCCAAGGAATCCTTAGAACTTCTATAAATCAAAATTTAGCACAAAACATGAAGCTTCAAGAGAGGGTGAAACTAAGTGGGCACTGCAAATGTATGCGTTAATAGCCCAAAGTAAATGACATACAGAACAATCCGTTTCTCGTTTGGTTAAACTTTAGTAAAATTTCTACTCAGTGAAACTGAACCCTGGTCCAACAAACTGGAACTCAATTCCAATTAAATAATAAAAAAAAAAAAACTGGCTGGATATTTTGAACTCACCCATTCACCAGAAATCAATATTTCATGAATCATACTGGTTTAATGTCAGTGGATGATAACTGCCCTTCTCCACATCCTTGCAAGCCATCCCTCTCTTCTGATGTTATAATTGGCCTTTTCTGGAAACAGCTTTTTTGAAAGACCAGGGTCTGTAGGTTAGTCATGTTTATACTGAAAGGCTGAAAGGTCAACCATATATATTCATGGTCCTGGGGGACAGTGGCAACCATACTGTGCTTCTCAAGCACATGCAGACTTATGGAATTTCTTATCCTCTGTAATATCTGAACTCTCCTGGGTCTCCTTTGGGATCTTAATGATGTTCCTCTCCTTCCAGTCCACTGGCATCTCTTCTCACATCTCTTCATACAGGGAAAATAGCTTCTCCACTGCTATGTTGATATCTGTTTTGGCTTTATGCATCCACCCAATTCTTGTGGTGTCATCTGTTACTACGAGATTACTCTGTTTATTTCTACTCTGGAATAAGCTCTGCCAGAGGAATATCTGCTACTGCTGGTTAATTCACAAGGCCTTCAAAGCACTCCTCCCATCTGTTCAGTCGTGAAGCCGTTGCTGTCAGATTTATTTCTTACGCTTGAATAGTTGCAGAGCTAGGCTGCTACCTTGCTCTGTACTGGCTGTTGTTCAGCGCTATCTTTCTAACCACATCCTCAAAGTTATTTATCAGTGTTTCCTTTTTTGATTACCATTCTGTGCCCCATCAGTTTTATACATTTATTGTAGCACCTGATACTATCCAGAAAAGGTGGTCATAACCTTCTCTATTGTGTTGGAGAAAACCTGCTATTATATGCCAAAGTGGTGGCCACTGTCTTTGTTTGGCAGCAATCACTGAGGCAAGGGTCTGAGGCTACTGTCATAGGAATTTTAACCCTTGCTGCAGTAGTGTAGCACGCTCCAGGGCCTGAATACCCTCGATCATTAACACATTAAAAGGTTGTCTGCATGAGGAAATCAGCACCTTGATTTTTCATCCACTTCTGTCTTTGTAGATTAAAAACATGTGCAAGCTGAGAAGTGTCAGGGAAGCCTTTGAGGATCTCCCTAGATGTAGTAGGTTTTCCTGCACTTGCTCAAGGGGAACTGTGGGCATTCATAAATGTGGTGGAAAATACTTTATTAATCCAGGCTGCTGGAGCGATGTAATATAGCATGGGGCATGCGTGTTTGAAATGAACAGACTCTGTTGACCTTGTTGTTTTCTCCAAGCTAAAATGGCACCAAGCAGTTTTCACATCTCAAAACGTCATGAACACAATGCACCCATTAATGGCAATTAATTAAAAAATAAACAATCCCATTTGTGTTTATGGCGGTAAAATTACAAGCTATCACAATGGAAGTAGCCCAGTAAAGCTATTCAATTGATGTGTTATTGTGTCATCCTAGCAAGAGACAATGGTTAACCCAGGATTGTCTGCATTGAAAAGGCAATTGTCTCATACAGTTTTTCTCACCTTTGTAGCCGTGCTCTCCCTCCCTGAGGTCAATTTTGGTGATGGGCTTGAAGTCCACGTCCCACAGTCGTATGCAGCCATCCCTGCCCCCTGTGGCAAAGCCCTCCTCACAAGCGTACATACTGAAGATCCCTGCCTGCATGAACACACCCATTAAAAAACATCTATCTGGGCAGTCTGACCCCAAGGACTAAACTAGGATTAGTTTCAGCATTCCAGCATTGTTTAGATATGGGTAACACTATTGTCTCAAATGTGCACTGGACTCTCAGAAAATGGCCCCTCTAAACAATTAATGTACCTACAGTGGTCATACCAAAACAAACGGAATTTAGAGCAAATGCATGTACACATGACAAGAAATGTGACATGTACAAGTTTTGGTACCGTGGATATTATAAAATTATTATAAAATTATACCCATTTGAAGCCTGAAGACAAACTCAAAGTCCATTTTGAATACTTTGCACACTAACAGTACTTGAAGTTCAAAAGGCTCAAATTCTAAACAGTAAACCATCTTAAGGCAAATCAGTTTTCTGTATGCTCTGATGTATACATGATATTGATTCAGTGCACAAAATGAAGTGCTTGGTGCACAGCTTCTATTCATGGAATCTAATTATTTGCAGACTTTTCAGTGAATAAGTCAGTCATAGCTGTGTGCTATTCAGTTTCTTAAGAATTAATGCAAATCCCTTTGGGTTTTAACAACTCAGCTTTACTTAACACAGACAGCACATGCTGATGTGCTTTGATTCCAAAAACCTTCATGTTGCTAGCTTGAATGAATCATGTTTAGAAACATATGAAGAGACATGTGAAGAAACGTGTGAATATTGCTTAAAAAATTAAAATTAGCTGGAAGTAAACTACTCTGGCTTTATATACAGCATCTGTCATTTCAAAGGCCCTGACGTGCATATTACACACAATAATACTGTTAAGAAATAATTCTTTTCCTGTCTTTTCTGTAGCTGACAAGATATATTGGATTGTATTGTGCTAAGAACAATGTGAGGTATATATATATTTTTTTTTTCAACATATAAATATTTAAGAGGATGCATCCAGATTTCAAACACAATTACTCAGTCCTATATTTAAAAAATCTGAAAAAAATATGAAAAAAATCTCCTGCCCCATTCTGTAGCTTGTTTTCACATTCATGTGGTTTTAATTGGCAGATTTTTGTGTAATATAATCATTTTTAATATATTCCTCTATTTCCCACTGCCCTACTGAGACCAGATTTTATTCTGTGAATAAAACAGCAGAGCCAAACAGAACAGCAGAGCCAAACCTTGCAGTATCTTGTGCCTTTGCAGCAAGAACATGGAAAGCAGAACGGCGTGTCGTTTGCTCTTTAAGCAGGAGAAGAATAGTTTTTTGGATCTATACCAAATGTGCAGATGTGCAGTTTCCTGTATTTCCATTGATCTTTAAATTTTTTTTAAATGTTTCACACTATCCAAAAATGTGAATATAGTCCATGAGTCTTAGTATTAACACCAACCATATTACTCCTTGGGTATATTTGCACCATGTGTAATCTGGCTATATACCAATGTAGTAAACTTTATCTGGCCCTTTCTGATGGTCTTCTGCTTCTTCTTCTGAGAGTCTTGTCTTGAATAGCCAAGAATGACTAATTCCTGCCAGATCAGACAGTTAGCATTGGCGGAAAAAAAATGTAGGGCTAATTGAATGCTCCAGCTGAAATCAAACACAGCACATTGAGGAGTGGCATGTATATTAATGAAGAAGGGTACGATGCTGCACTCACCCCATGTGCTGCTTGCAGCGTGCGCACCAGGGTCAGCCCCTTCCACACATAGATGTCTCCATTCAGAGCCCCAGAGTACGTCACGTCATCCTTTGCCGTGGCCAGGCACAGGATGGTCTGCAGGTCCCCCGTCTTGCCGAAAATCCCCCTCTTGGGGGTGAGTGCGTTTCCACACAGGGCCCAGAACTGAGGGTGCAGAGGAGGAGCCGGGATCAGAAACTGTCACATTGTGTTGGAATGTCAGACGTTCATTTATCATTACTAACTTGCATAGAATGCTGTATTGTCCTGGCTGCATGACCCGTTTTCAGAACAGTATGTATAACTTTGCTTCAAGTTCATTGAAGCTATTTATGAAAGCACCTTGTTTGACAGTATAGGTTACACCTGATGTAAAGACATCGAGTGATACATAATCAGTGATAGAACTTCTGTACAGTGTCTCAAATACACTTTATAGTATGTTAATAAATAATAAGGTAAATACTGTAGTTTATTTTAGAGAAGCAGTAACTATAAGTGATTTGTACTGAAGCAGACATTTATCTGCATTATACCACATAATGCTGAACTGCCTTCTTCACTGAATGCCAAAATACACACACTCCACGTTGGCCAAAATATAACAGCTTTTAATGAGACATTGTGCTCCCTGGAGCAACATTCAACAAAACTGAACCAAAACATGTCCTACAAATGTACTACAACACAGATCAAAGCAATTAAAATCCCCTTGGTTTCCTCAAACATCCTTTGACTGTGAACGTCAATACGTTAAAATGGATGACTGCTAACAAACATGAAAATGTTCTTTTTTCCCCTCCTCAAGATAGTCTGAAGTCTTTGAGGAACCTCAATGAAACACATTTTTATTTCAACAAAAATTCAAGGTGTTTCCCAAAAAATATCCATAGATACAATGATATACTGCCTTTAGATGTTTCATTTGAAATGCATATATAACTGGACCTTTCAATATGTTATTCTCTGTGAGTATTTTGAACACTATGGGAACAGATCATCAGACATACCAAACAAACATCAAGTGAATGGTCCTCACAAGGCAGATTAATAAACATGTCATAGGATACATTCTCCAAACGACTTCTTCAGGGCTTTACTCCTACAGAACCACCCAAAGTGATTTTTAATCACAGGGAGCAGTAAATGATCCAGCATTATTTCAAATATTCTTTGGCTTGGGCTAAAATGTTTGCAGACCATACACTGTTTAATTAGCTGGTTTCTTGCTCTGGTAGAACAACAACCAGCTAACCTCAGCTCTTTCCAAGACCAGGATAAGGCAGCCCTGTTTCAAAGGGGCAGGCATCATGACTTCAAGACATTGATGTTAACACAGCCTGGTCTCCATGACTTGTACCCAGGTGCTCTGTGTGTGGTGCTGTACTCACCTTGATATGCTTCACACCACAGCTGACCAGTCTGTGCTGCTGGTAGGGATCCCAGGCAATGTCAAAGATCTGCAAAGCAGCCAGGCATTCAAGGATCAGATGGTGGTATGCCAGAGGCAACAGAGCTCATTGAAATGTAAAAACAAAAAGCCAAGTGTTTTGGTGTCCTGCATGCACACTGCTCTTAAGATGGCTCTTAAAACCTTTCTCCCTACCAGAGCAGGGAGACATGGGTGGACAAAAGTGGTATGCAGTGCACCAGGCAGATATTGCTGAAACACTATTTCATGCTGTTTATGTCTCCATGTCTTATTTCCTCTTCCCTTACCCATTACTGCATCACCTTTTTGTTTTGTATCTATCAGTTCCAAAGTGTTGCAAATATACAATTGATTGTTGTGTAATTACTCACATGGCTATGTTTTTTGCTTTGTAGTGCCTACAGGGGCACCTAGAGAAAACAATAATAATGAAAGATTGGGTGAAAGCCCCATACGTCACATGGTGAAGTGAAACTGTGGGCTGTAACTATATGACTATATAGAACATGAATAATGTTCTAGTGTGTTATGTGTAATGGAATATGTTCAGTAAGTACTACAGACTTTATTCTGATTCCACCGCTGTATTTCTATATTTTGTGTGTGTGTATGTGTGTGTGTGTGTGTGTGTGTGTGTGTGTGTGTATATATATATATATATATATATATATATATACACACACAAAAATACATTATATACATATATATATATATACATTACCCGGTCAGAGTGTCCAGTTGCCGTGGCAAGGACCTTGCCTTTCTTCCAGTCCCAAACACACACTGTGTTTTTGGAATCCAGGCCCACAGAGACCAACCGCTACATGGATGAGACAGAGAGAGAGAGAGCATTGACTTTAATGTAACTGTTGATCTGCCATTCCAGGGGCATTCAACCCTGAAATGCTGGTGATGTTTCAGGTTTTTTTCAATCTGAGCTGTAAATGTCACAGATATAACTTAAATTGCACTGAATTAAGGCAGGTGACCATGAGTTCAAGGTATTGAGCGTTGTGCCATTCAGAGTCTGAACATAAATCGGCGTCTAAAAAAGCTCATATGCTTGCACTGGCATTTCTGAGCCTTTAACAATATGTGTGCTTGGTTTGAAGTCTGGGTAGAGGGATCTGTCACATTAACACTGATGGATGTTGCAGCAGGATAGGTCCAGTTGAGAAGAGCTTTGTGGATTAAAAACCATTTCTGGCCACTGCAAACTCAGACACCTAAACTGTTGGATGTGCTTCTTTCTAAAATTAATATTGTAATCGTGATGTTAAAATATTCCTGCATGACCAGATTTTGTTCTAAGCATAACCAAATGTCTCTTGTTGAGTTTGTGAATTCAAATTTGATTCACGTTTTAATCTGCTCTTCTTCCATGAAGATATTTTGCTTCTTAGTAAATCTTGTAATTCCATAGGCGTCATTTACGCTGGGGACGCTGGGGAGATATCCCCACCACTTTTTGTCGTGGCCCATTTTGTCCCCACCACTTTTTGAAAGCCTTTAGATAGTTGAACCCGTCGTTGTCCCCAGCACTTTTCAAAACAAACTGACGCCCATGTGTAATTCTGTAAGACAAATGAGTCGCATAACACAGTTCTATTGTGAGTTAGAACTGTGAGTTGAGGGGAAACTACAGAAACCTGTATGTAATCATGAAAACTGGCCTGAGATTCCTAAACGGCTGTGTTCGTCTGTGACATGAATGGAGAAATGTAAGCATGTTTCATCTCAGTGAAATTGTTTCAGGGCAAGATGATCACCAGCATTCACCAAAAGAAGACAAAGTACATCAACTTTGCCACCGACATGGTGACAAGAGGTTACAGAGTATAATAAAATTTGTTCATTGTAATTGTATACTGTTCGTGCCTTAATTGAAGCAAACCTCATAAGTAACAACTAAATGGCACAAACAGCAAAATCTGTGCCAACACTTGTAAGTGCCAGAAGCCATCAGACTATGTTTCAATTTTGTATGTTGAGTGTTAGCCATGAAAGACACAACAGAGAGTTCAGAGAATGAGTCTCACCTGTCCATCTGCATCAAAAGCCAGGCAGGCCACCCCATGTGTGTGAACATCTTTAAGAATCGACACGGTCTGCACACCGTAAGTGTCCCAAATACAGATGTATGGTTCCTTCCCCACTTGTCCAGTGGCAACCTGAACTCTGTCTGGGTGCAAGGCAAGGCTGAATGAAGACAAAAATAAACAGGTCTGAAGTATATGGTCACTGATCTAAATTGAGGTATCACCATAATGTTATCACAATCAATGCTCAAAGACATAAATCTTTCATCATCTTCCTTTATTGCACTCTATACAGATGTGGAAAAGAAACTGTGTTCAGTCAAAACATGTACGGACCTTAGATTATAACCATACATGTAAGTTACATGCATATGAATTGCTTTCATTACCTTCACAAATCCATTGTGGACTTTTCAAAATGTGTCAAAAATACTGCTTTTATTTTTAGCTATACATTCATGACAGTCATAAATTCAGATTAATTTAAGAGGAAAACAGTTACCACATAAGATACTTTGATTAATAATACTTTATTAATACTTTGACTACATTGATTAGATTTTCATATATAAATTCATGAAACAGTGTGCTTGTTTTGTTTTGCATAATAAACAGGATGCTGGCATCCTTTAAAGTGACAAATAAAATATTCCTTAACCTAAATTCCTGAAGATATCACATCAGAACCTAGAGTACTGCTATATGAACCATCCACATGCAAGGCCGAAAGTAACGGCCAACAAAGGTCACATAAAGACAAAAAAAGACTGTACCCTGGATTAAGAGGCCAGATTAGGAAACACCCTTCAAGGCTCACCAAATGTTTCCTTCAGAGAAACATACCATGTTGACATAATCATAAGTGATTGAAAATACATTTTCTGTTACGCTGAATACATTAAAAACGTCTGTACCTCAGCAGTTAAATGAACTATGACGATGTTAATATCTCCTTAGATTAAATGAGTTTGCACTGAAATCTATTCAATGTAAGAACCGATAAGAACACACACCCTCCAAGGGTTTCAATATTTCAGTTGACTCTTCAATATCTGATGGCACTGCAGTCTAATTAACTGTAATGGTACATCGGGAATAAAAAGCTCTTGCCCACCCACAGTAAGTACTACAGTTAAACTGTACTAAACTCAGTGTATTACATGTGTAATACATCTTAATGTGTACATAATGTAAAATGGCTTCCCTGTGGGAATAAAAATGTACACAAGCTAAATATTGAATATACATTTTACTGATGTAAGCGTGGGGTATTGAAATCTGAAAGAAATAGACATGTGATAAATGTTCATTTGATGAAATGGCCTGTAACAAACAAGTAATTTAGCTTAATAAACTGAAACAGCTGCCTAACATTACTTGAAGGGTCACATATTAATATTAGCAAATAATACAAACCAAATAACAGTTTTAACGACACATTTATTTCCCAAAGACTTCTGTGGGATACATAAAACCAACATCAGTATTCAATTATCAAATGAAACCAGGTTAATTGTACTCAGTTGGAATTTATCATACACATTGGGTCATCAGGACATGTATTAAAAAGCAATGAAATAAAGTAATAAGCCTCAAATTGCCATATTTAACCCAATTTAAAACAAACTTATTTTGTGACATTGGTGCCAGCTTACTAAGGATGACAATGTCTACGATTTGAGACAATTACATAATTACATAAGTTAATTAATTATTTTTCCTCCTGCAGTTTCCATGTTTTGTTAGTTTTCAAGATAGCTTCCACAGGGACAACTGCACATAAATTGCTGACACAAAGTCAAGTATACCTGTGGATATTCAACAATAGATAGATAACAACTGCTCCAAGCTGACATGGTACAGGATTAAGTACATGGAAATTTAGCCAGCAAGAGCATACCATATACCATACTGTTTCCTATACATGAGATATTGATAAAATAATTTCAGGCCTTTCTTTGATGTACTTTTTTCTCTGGGGATAATGACTAACTGAACATATTAACTCATGGGGCAATCACTTATCTGATAATATATTTAGATAATTGATGGCAACATTTTGTGAGGTTGTTAACTAGCTGAAATTAATGAGACACTAGTGGAAATAGTGACTTGGTGAATAAAATCCCATTTGTCAGGGAGAATTAGGAGACAAGTCTTATGTACAGTTGTTGGTCCTAATCACGATGACATGATGACCTTGGAAATAAGCCCTGTGTAGGTTAACCATGTGTAAGAAGGAGCTGGCTTCACATACCAGATCTGAAACAAACATGTCTGTTTACAGTATTCCCTAGGTTTTTATAATTTTTTAAAATATATTTTTTATATACATGAGCCTTATAGGGGCCACTGACTTCATGTTTTCTTCATAAATCCAAGTAAACAATTTCACTGGGGTTCATCATCTCACATCTCCTGCATGTTAAATGATATTTGTATGGTAAGCTACTGATACAATTTTCAGGAAATAGCCCTTAGCACCCCATAAGAAACAAGCACAGTGACTGCTCATTATCTTCCCAATGCAGGAGTGAGGTGAGCTGAGAGCAACCAAAGCAGCACAGCTGAGAGACGAGTTCATGAGAGGAACCAACACTGAGACACCAGTTTTCCAACTGGGGGTTTTACGCTGGCTGAAGATCAGCAAGGGTCTTTGGTATATCCTCAGCTCAGACTAAGGACAGAAAATCCCCAAGGTCTATTTCTATACATCGAAACAAAGCTCTGTCACTAAGTAAGCTGGCATCCCGTTAGGTTGACTAGAATTGGCTCTGAAATAAACAGGTGACCTGTAATCCTTCAGCGCTAGCACAGAGTTCACGGTTCAATACTATGTGCTAGTTCTTAGGGCCTGCAAGTTCATTTAAGAACCAATACAAGGATAACCCAAACACCAGAAGCTCAGCCTTCAGCTCTGTTGTTTTGTGGACAATAATATTGATTATGGTGCAAGTGTGTTCTAAAAATTCTTAGAAAAGATTAAAATAAAACAGATAATTTCGTGAATGCATCTTTAAATGTTTAATCCACTGTAATCAGGTTTTTATTTTCAGGTTTGTACCATACCTGCCCATAGGTATAAAATTAGGATAAAAACTGCAAAAATTACTGCTGGCAGCATTGACTAGGTTGGAAAAGGACAAAAGTGGAGAACATTCTAGGCAGAAAACTGAGCTCTGATGTTTTTCGTGATGCTGTGCTTAGCAAATATGCAAAGTCAAAGTCTTTTATTTGTCATTTGCATAGATCACACAGGGTAACTGAGCACTGAAATTCTTGAGGTAGGCTCTGCTAACATGTAACATGTAACATTGAAGACTAGTGATGGCATGACATAAAGGCACTGAGTGCAAGATAGTTTTTAAGTTATAAAAAATTTAAATACACTAGTGCAAAAAGTTTAATTTAAGCTAAAAAACTAATTGGATAAAAAACAAACTGTATATTAATATCTATATACAAATGTGCAAATTGCGACATACAGTTACGACAAATAATACAAACAATACAGTACAATACAGACAGCAGTGTGCAGCATGTAAACGATACAGCAGCAGTGATACAGCAGTGAGTTGTTAGTGGGTGAATGATGACTGTTGAGGAGTCTTATAGTGTTTTATAGTGTTAACAAAGAGCGGAAATAAAATGGTTTTTCTGGGGTTTCCTACAGAAGTCATACTTTACTGAATCTGTATCCTACTCATGAGTTATTACACCACCTGCATTTATTTCTAATTGATTTTAAGTGCCTGGTGTTTATTGTCATGGTTTACAATAAAGATAAAGCACTGTGCTTGGTTAGAAATCTGGGCCTTTGCCTGACTCTTCTGCACTCCACAGTACAGTATGGTCCTAGAGTTTATTAATGTATGTATACATTTTCAATGAGCATAACATACAAATGTATACAAAACGTATAAAAACATTCTTATTATTATAGATTGAAAAAAATGTTTCCACACATTGCCTGCTCAGAAGTTTTTCCCACAATGCCTCAGCTGTTACCCCAGGCCAAAATTGGTTGAAATGAATCAGCTGCAGTAGCAGATTTAATCAGCTGAAAGCAGCACATTCTAATGCAAAGTCATTGGCTGCACTATAATTCAGGCAATTGGGCTCCTCATATGTACAGACTCCATCTTTCATTTTGAAATGTGTCAGATTTAAAACAAAGTAATCAGCATTACCCATATGTCTGTGTGTGGTGTATGTTGTGTGCATGTGTCTGCATGTTTGCATGTGCATACTGTATGTGCAAATGAAAGGGAAGTGAACGGGTGGCATATTTCTGCACATTTTTCCATGCAACCTTTTTCGTCTGTGCCTTTTCAAGCACGGAGAACCTTGAGCCAAGGAGATGCATGCGACTCCAAGCAGTGTCTCCTCATGCGTCACTCAAACTCATCAAGGTCTGTTGCCATCCACTGAGGCCAGCCGCAACAGCCAAATCTTAGCCCCCGCAGTTGACTCTGATTCACTTGTTCACTTATATCACTCACTCAACTCATTTCACATCCTTCCAGTCTGAAAAAGTGGCAAGATATGCTGAAATGTCTGTTTGTAATGACCAGTCTATTCTACTGCCTCTCACTTTAGATTTTTTTACTTTATTTGTCTTTTTTTATTTTAGCTTTCTGTATTCAATTCTCATTTTTCCCCTTATGAAAAGAGCAAAATAGTTCCAGTTCTGAAAATTAATCTCTACCAGCTGATGCCTTCTTTTCTTCTAGCTGATGCCCTCAGTTGTACAGTTCTGACCCATGGACCCTTTTTTTGCTCTGAGACACAGCAGTTACTGCATCGCAGCAAAATTCCCTTCCTCTGGAGGGATGGGAGGAAATGTGGGAGAGAGAAGACCTGGCAATCCCTCACCGCAACAAAAGGGAACCAGGCAGCTGCCTCCCAGTGGGGCAGACGAGAGCTAAAGCAGCAGCCACAGCTAAGATCTGCATCAGCTTGTCTTTTTTTAGCTCTGTCACAACAGAGGCATCGGGGGTTGCCTCTGCGAAGCATCCGTGAATAGAAAACACAGAAGGGTGAAATGAGCAGGATCTGCAGCAGCAGCGTGCTAATGGGTAGTGAGGAAACGGTTCTTGAGCCGAGGGGGAGAAGATTAACTTAATCGTTGGTGATAAATGATGAATGTATTCTCCCCTTTAATTTTGCAAATAAAACCTTAGTCTCATGTCAGTGCAGTTGCACAGAATGGGAATCAATGACTTGGAAGAGACACACTGTGTCTCGGTCTGATTTCCACTGATTACGAGATTGTCTTGTGCAAATGTAGTAATGGCATATTTTTTTAAGCATACCTCCTGTTTGTGCTATATAGATAAAAAAAGATGCTATCGAAGCCTTAAGCCTATTTATGTTTGGCACACAAAAAAACACACCCCTGCAACAACCCCTCCAATAGAGTTTCAAAACATGATTGATGCTACCCTGTGTTCGATGGCCAAGACCCATAAACTCCCAATGCAAAATGTTAGATTAAGTGTACCAATCATCAGCACTTATTTAGTGGTATCCTGCCCAGCCCCCACAACAGCAGGTTAATTTTGAAGATAGACAACTGAAACTGTAGACATCTTAAAAGGAAAAAACATGATATCCCACTTATATTTTAATTACAAGCCCTCTTTGAGCTGTAATTTACTGTTTGGCCATTCTGAGTAAAATAATAAAACTAAAAGTAATTTAGATAATCAGACAAATTGGCTACTCTAAAGTGACATTAAAACCAAAAATAAAATATACATTGGGGAAAAGTCAGTCAGCACTGGCTGAACTTTAACCATGGCAGATTCTATCAGTGGATAATGTTACAAGTCATGATATCAAAAGTCAAACATTTATGTTAGTTTCAACACATTTTTGGCACTGTAACTGCATATTCAACCAGCTACTATTGATGTTCATGGATGTTTGGAAGAATAATAAATGTTGACAGTAGAATTACGGTGGCAATGCAAATACTTTTTGTATGTAATATCAGTTACAGACTTGAGTGTATATAAGGCAAGCAAAACTGAGAATCCACCTTGAGTAAAATGATAAATCACATTCCCTTACACACTGAAGACAGTACTTCATTTCCATCCATTTTAGGTACATGTTGATAGCCATTTACATGATATCAAGAGTAGATGACTGCTTTAAGCTATATTTGTATACACACTACAACATGCATCTATGTTCAGCTATGGGTTGTTGAACACAG
Organism: Megalops atlanticus; assembly: GCA_019176425.1. Classification (NCBI taxonomy): domain Eukaryota; kingdom Metazoa; phylum Chordata; class Actinopteri; order Elopiformes; family Megalopidae; genus Megalops; species Megalops atlanticus. The sequence continues at coordinate 72,330,361 of CM032875.1, read as the reverse complement.
ATAGAGTATAATTGATCACTGTAGCAATATGGTGTCTAAGTGCTGCTGTTTCAGTGACAGATCAGCCCACATGCTTTCAGCATTAAGCATCTGTGTGGGAATTTAAAGCAGTATTTAAATGTCTACCTCTGTACCAAGCCTCCCTTTATACACATCTGTAGAGGGTAAAGGAGAGCATACTAAACCACCAGAAAACTACACAGTCAACTGTATCATAGAAAAGTGTTGATTACACTAATTATCAGATCTTATGCAATGGTGGAAATATAAGAGAATAATTGAACAAGTGCAAAATCTGTTGACTCAAACACTAGGAGAGATTTAAATTCAGTTGTGCATTTTTTTTTCAAAGAGAACAGAATGCAGTAACAGAATGTTTAAGAAAGAAATTGAGGACATTTTACATGCTAGAAGCCAGTTCTCACTATCGCTGCCACTTCACACACTGCTGTTTATAAGCTGAATGCATATTTGAACACATTGTTTGTAAATGAATGCCAAATACATAAAGCATCTAAGTCAAACACACAGAGCCCTTTCTCTCTGTGTTTCACGTTTTAAATGTTTCAGTGCACAAGCAGTTCATTCTCATGCAGGATTGCTGGGTGCCAGCTCATAATGGCCAGGAGGCAATACACAAACCTGCTGACTGCAAATGGAGAAAGAGACGCACTATGTCCTCTTGCCTTTTTTCTACATGCTGAGTTACAATATTTCAGAGCTGCAGAGGAATACCAAGCAGAGCATTAACAAAATCCGACAAAGAAAAGATGAGATGGAGTACCAGTTTTGAGTTTCAGTCAACAGGGAGATCAAGATTCTGCTGTGGTCATTAAATTTGCCCTCAGTCCCTGTTGTAAAATGTCATTTGAGAGATTATGCACAGTCAAGAAATGGCTGGCATGAGTGAGACTGTATAACAGCCCAGCCCATGTCAGAGTGGCCTGGCGTTCAGGTGACATGGTCTCGAGAAAAGGCGAGCCTTGTAAAATGAACTGTTAACGTCAGGCATACATCCTACAATAATGCTACCCCAATAGCTGACCTGCTGACCACATCCAGGCTGAGATTAGTACCTCACGCAAAGCTTCCTGGTATGTGCAATCAACATGCATGCAACTAATTTTTTAATTATACATTATGCAAATTTAAATGCATATGACATTTAAAAATAAACCCTGATACAGTGCAATGCAGATGTGAACTATATATCCATTTGACCTAAATCTCATTGTAATTGATGGTTATAGTATGGCTGTATCTCAACCTTGCTTTGGTTTACAAGGGTGGTGTTATACACCCGTTACTCACTGCTCATGAGACAGCTGACATAGCCAAATTGGTGACAGTATATAACTTGAAGAGGGACCCGATTATTTGCTCAGTATGCCTGTGATGATAATTTGTAGTTCATATCAGCTTCATACTATTCTTTGAAGCTAGTCTGTGACAGAAAGTCACTGGAGTGCCTGTCTTACTGTCCTAGAGAGTTGTTGATTTTCAGACTTTCGTTTCTTGTCCCCTTGTCTCACATGTGAGGTGGGGGGTTGCGCTGTGCTGGCCTGCTCATGCAGACGCAGCGCAAGCAGTTCACATGCTCTGCCTTCCTCGTCTTTGAGTCACAGCGGAGTGAGTCATCACTCTCCTCTGGGATCGCCAGACTCGGCCCTGTGTGCAGATAGACACCAGCCTGCAGTGCCAAGCGGGGGGACTGCTAAAGTGGCATGGATAGGAGAATGCTGCTATGACACTATATTAAACACTATGACAGACAGCATGCACTCAGGCAACCCTCCCTGGTTTGTAAGGAGTGTGAATCCCTCTGCATAGCAGCTGGGACACATTAGGTGCTTTACAAGTTGTGGCCTTAAGTACATAATCAAAGCCTGGTTGCATGTGCTACAGTTCAGCTATTTATACAGTGGGGATATTTTCATTTAATTATACTGTTGGCATTTAAATAAAATGCCTAAACATTTCAAAATGCATTACAAGTATGATTTCATCTATTGAATATAATTCATTCAACTGATATGATTGCATGTTTATTTGTATACAGCATATCCATATGCTACACTATCAGTATTCATCAATGATATTTGCTAGTCTATGCTGCAACAAAGGCAAAACTTGGAAAGGCAACGCTGTGTCTAATACCAGAAAGGGAGGAGGCTGCATATAAGATAAACAGAGCCTGAGTCGCTCTCTAGAGCTTTGGATAAGCATTGTTACCTTGTCATTGACAAGCTTCCCATATGTCCCTATTCCTTCTGAGAGGAAACACACATACAAGATGGGAAGAATTTGTGCGCTGCCCCAGAGGCATATCATCAGCCTTCCAAGTGGAAAGGACTACTGGCAATAATCATGAACCTGTCATGCGGACAAAAAGAACAGCAATCTCCACCGCCAAATTTTCTAACTGCATTTGGATATGGTGGTTCTATTGAAGATAACAAGCATGTTAGTAGGCTAAGAGAATCTAGTGTCCATGGGGGTTCACAATGTGAATGAATTTCATGATTCCATGTGGCACAGATGAGAGGCAATATATTTTTTGTCAACACGTGGGGTTTAACATCCACCACATATTATGTTTCTAAATCAAAGATTTATTATGAGATTAATGTCTGTACCTGGTTTAAGTATAATGTAGTATAGCAATGAAATGTGTAACACTCACATTAGTGACATTGACCTACCCCTTTCCAAATATATCATTATTTCACTGCGTTGCTTAACAGACGTCCTTGTCAAAGTTGACTTACACAGCTTAAGTTTCATTCATTTATACAGCTGTATATTTATCAAAGCAGTTAAGATTAAAGTTAACCCTTGCTCAAGGGTACACTCACCTTGCTCTACCAGTAAATCAGACCTGTGATCTATAGGTTTCAACTACAAACCCAGCTTCTTATCCACCGTGCCACACTCCTCCCCTAAATACACTATGTAATACAAAACAAAATCACTGAAAAATGCCACAGAAAAGCACACGTAGGACACTGGGATATAAAATCAATCTATAATCTTCCTTTTAAAAAAATCAGAAATAACTTACATGGCATATATTATAACTGTGAATCACAGATCATTATCTCCTGTGAGTAAAGCAATCTGGGACTACAAGGTATAAGAATGAGCCTAACTCACTGTAATCCACTGGACCGGAGAGACTTGGCAGCAGCTGATCTCTCAAGTGCAGACACAAGCAAGTTAACAGAACATAGTACTTGAATGCTCAGATGATGGCAATTGTCATGATGATATTAACAAAAATATAGCTATAGTGCATGACATGGCAAAAATTCAGCAGGCATAATATGGCCCAACATTTACAGAAGTACTCATGGAAAGTAAAGTTTGGAGTTGGAGGTTAGGGAGAATGTTTAAACTAGATCTGGACCTGACCTCCCATAGGTATCTGCCACACATTTCAAGACATTTAACTAACTGAATGAACGTCTGGTCTATGTGCCTGAAATGTAGGAGGTTTAGCAGATTATCAGGGTAATGTGCTTACGGTGCTTAATTTCGGCATGCCCCCTTCCCCCCATTAGACTGGAAGTTGACCCCAGCTCTCCAGGTCATGAAATCACTGCCATCTGCTGACAGGGATGCCAGGATACAAAGTACCGCCAGTGGCTCGCTTATTTGAACTGCTGCAATTCTGTTTGAAGAACGAAGCACTCAGATGTTTCACGTCACTCAGTTGTTAACTAAATATATGAGATATGAATTAATGCTGAGACATGAATTATTGGTAAATGACATGACCAGGTTCAAACCCCTGGCTGTAGGACTCAGCCTGTGCTCAATGTAAGTTATATTAAGACTATGTTTGTTAAGACAAACAATAATGTCAATGAAGACCAACTGGGACTATGACATGCCAAAAGGAAAGCCTATGTTCTAATCTCCATTGGAAACACTGGAGGCATTGCCGTCTGCATGATGAAATTACAAAAAATACTTTTATTTTATGTATCAACTAAAATACTTTTCTATTATTATAGATGGTCTGACAGTCACAGAACAGTATCGGTTATGTACTCTCCTTGTTGAGTTCACTCAGGACAGATCATTTGTGATAATGATCAGAAAATGATGATAATCTTATAATCTTATAACCTAATTTGTATTTATTCTTTCCTTTCTTCCATTCTTCCTTGCTAACATCTCAAGGCACAGGCAAATTGTTCATAAACACATTAAAAGTATCTAGCCTTCTTTTGCTTAGTGACATGGTTTCTGGGACAGATGGATGAGATGAGGGGATAACTTGTCTGTGAGATGAGGGATGTCTGTGGCCTGAATTGAACTCAGCAAGCTATAAAATCACAAAAGTTGTTAATGTACATATTACACCTGGATGCAGCAATAACATTCATAAAACTATATTCATTTTGTTCAACAAGCTTTGTCAGAAGCACCTTAAAACTGGGGGTAACTAGCATTTGGGCAATTTGTTCATGTATGCATCAGAAACATCTGTGTAGTTATATTTCAGTGCAGTATGTTGCTGATATATTCAAATTGCAAATGCCAAAATGTCTGTAAAATGTCTGCTACCATAAGGAATGAAATACCGTATGTGAACGTGAAGTAGGATTCTTCTGAGGTTACTAATTCAGACCAAAATACCCACTCCAGATCAGTTTTGGCACAAGTGCCTTTGTCCTTCATCAATATTTCAGGATACCCAGAGACATTCTCCCAGGACTCAGTCTGTGGTAAAATGGGTCATTATTGCTTGAAAGAAACAGTGTGACAAACATACATTCTTGAATTTTTTTCCATTTAGAAAAAAGCACGTGGAAAAATGCAGAAGAGCTCCAAATGAATCCCAGCATTTAAGGTCATACTCTGTGAAAAACAAATTTTTCATTTTCACTTACGCATATAACTGTTTTGACTCATTTTTACTCTGACCAAATTTTCTCAAGCTATGCAAGCATTTTAACAATAATCCAGATTTTATCTTTCTGTTTTCCTCAAGCATACTGTAATCTTGTGCCTGACTTGAAAGCTGGCAAACTGCAAAAAAAAACACAGTCCAAATAATCATACACACTTCTGACAGGTCTGCCTGAGAGAAAAAAAATCCTTGGTCACATCCCATATTTTCAGGCTGGATGAGAAACTCTCCTTTGCATTCTGCAGCATAGAGCACAAACATTTCAGGTTCATCCGATGTCATGCTTGAGCACAGTCTCCTTCTTTATAGCCCACATGAAGCATGTAGAAGGGGGCCAATGGGGTTTGGCTGTCACCCTCACATAATGGATGCCTCTAGTCATATTAACATTTTTGTTTCCCTTGCCTTCATTATTCATGAGCCTTTTTTGTTTTCCATGTCTGATCAAAGAAGCCCCACCTCTCTGTGACACCCAAAAATAGAAACCAGGAATAGTGGAAATGCGCATGAGAGGGGTGAGTGGCACTGCCCGTCAGGAAAGAGTGCCCCGAGAGATGCATTGTGAGAAGATAAAGAGGAAAGCTTGCATTTTCTAACTGCTACTGCAAACATTCTGCAGATTTGAGCAATATATCCACTTACTTCACTGCTGTGTACTGATGGAGAGCTGGTTCCAAACAATTGTTTATTGCTCATATGCTGGCTTTTGCTGGACATCTTCTGGTGGTTGCATTTATTCCATTGAGGAATAATTCCAATGAGGAATAATGAACAAACAGCTACATGGAAAGTAACAAATGCTACAGAAGCATATGAATGCTATTCTGTACATGTTTTTCCTCTGTTACCTGTCATCAGCAAAATTCAGAGCTGAAGACTTTATGGTGAAACAAAACAGACGTTACACACCAAATGTACATGTACTACATTGTCTTCTGCTTGATTACTTTTGTTTCATGACGATCGTATCCTCTTCTCTTGCAAAAATGCCTTCATGGAATGACACTGAGGGTTTCAGGCAAATCAGGCTGATTCTTTTCCTATCTGATCTTCAACAAACAGAGCCAAGGCACAATACATTCTGCAGTCTGTCTGAGTGCACTTCTAAACAGAATCTTTAAATACCATCTTCCCTGCAGGCACAAAACAAACTAGGCTAATGCATTAGTTTCCTTACTGGTCACATGTGCCAAAGCCAGAGGACAGAAGCTGCTGGATGTATACATTCACATGTCATCATGGTTTCTGAATGTACACAGATAAACCTGCCCAAATTAAAACCAGCATTCTCTGATATGGATCAAGGACACATTTGGTATGTTAAAGTGAAACCCTGTCCTGGAGGACATGTTTATGTCACAGCCTGGTGCAGCACCTCGTGGACTCCATGGATTCACAGTATATATTACCATTTAGAATGGGAAGGCACCATGATCATATGTGTTCCGATACGCTCCTTCATCTCAACAACTGATGACTAACGAATAATAATTTACGTAGACAGGAAGAAGTATACCCTTGGGTGAAAGTGACCCCATGTGACCTGCCCTGGTTCTTTGGGTCAGTCCTACAATAATCCTCGACATCCAGGTAAAGACTCATTCTGAATGAAGTAACATGGAATAGAGCACAAACATACACTCGCCTGTGCCATGACCATCTGGAAGCAGCTGGTCTGTTCTCTTCCTAATTAAGATGAAAATGAATGTAGCAAGTAACTAGTTTTGATAAATGCGCCAACTTCTCTGCTCCAAGCCTCAAAACGCTGCTGAAGCAGAAACAAGAATGGCTTCACATTATTGTTGTAGTTCAGTTGTAGTTCAGTAGATGGTTATTACTAATAACTTATACCACTTACTTACACCATTTCAAATATGGATATAACAGAATTGTTAACAGCTGACAGTCATGTTTCATCTGTTTCATGATTAATGTAAAGTTGTGGTAATTTTACATTACGCCAAGCTACAGTTACAACTGTGTGGCTATACAGCAAATGTTTACCCTTAGCCAAAAATCACATCAGCTATGGACAGACTTTCATTATTTCAAATAATATTTGTGAAAAAAAACTTTATTAGCAACTTCATTGGCTTTCAAGCCATTAAAATAGGATCAAGCCAATTTAAGGCAGGATCTTTTCATTCCCGTCAAAATGATGTGTTAGGCATGTATTTGGCTGTATCAATAACAGTCAAGGGAAATAGCTTTCATTCTATTAATTTATATTAGTCATTTTCAAAATGGCCAACATCTCATGTGAGCCGGCCCACATCAAAGGGATGTGACATTGTGAACATATTTGGAAAATGTGAAGGTTATATAAACATCCTACCAGGAGAAATTCCATTCAACCAAATTGGTTTATATCCCCAGAATAAATACGGGCATCATATGACCTAGTACATGTCTAATAATGATTGACGTGTCAACAAAGTGTTACGCTATGAACCTTTTTTTCTGAGATTCGAAGACTATGTGAAGGACTGATACAAGTCTTTCAACACATGCAATATGGCCACCAAAGGAAGTATTTTGGTCCTATCTGGTGCCACCAAAGTGCTCACAGGCAAGTGCTTGAAAACATTCCATGTGTAACCTCATTTCAGACCTCAAAATTAGTGTAATTAAAACCAAAAAATGTTATGACATAGGAGTGGTGGGTACAAAAAAGGTACTGAAGGAAACCAAAAATAGTAAAGATAAGCATCATGCCCTTTGGGTCTGGATGCCTAAAAAGGCAAATTTCTTTGTATTTTACCATTATGACTTCCTACAGTATTTGTATAGAGTAAGACTATTTATTACATATTATTTATTACTGAAAACTGTTACCATTATTCACACATAGCCTTTTTCAAATATCTCCATACAAAATAAACAATACAACAGAATTAGCAATAATATACAAAACTATCAAGATATCAAATTTTTAAATAAATCTTACACAAAAATGTATTAAAATAAATGTGAATGATCACTAATCACTAGCACAATATCTACATTAAAAATTAAACTGATGCAGCTTTTCCCCTGGAGAGTGAGTACGAAGAATACTTCTGCATACTGGACACTGCTATTAACCTGACCATCTGTGAGGGTAAAAGACCAGGCTAATGTTCTTACTACTCCTTATTGTCAATCTGAGCAGTGATCCATTATGTTTACACAGAGATACACATGATGGATTGCTTTTATTTTGCATTATATTCCTATTTACTGGTTCCTTAACTGAATAGTTGTACAAAAGTGTTGCATCAAAAGTGTTGAGTTGAGACTGGGTTTTTACATGAAAACATGGGAATAAGCCTGCCATCATCACATTTAACCATGGTTTGTGGCTATGGTGCTACTAACATAAATGAAGGAGAAATTGTGGTTGCTTTTTCTTGTGCGACTCCAGCAACTCCCTATATACATGAATTCCTACACAGACCATCAAGCAATAAAAATAGCTCGAGTCCCATGGGGAATACAGCTCCTGATTAAATCACTTTAATCCACTTTTCCTGCTCCTTTAATAAACCCACATTTGATGGCACATTAATTTAAGGGCGTTACAGAGGAATTGCACAGTATTTCTCCAGATCTTTTACTCATGCTGCCTGTCACAGCTTGCCATATGATGTTACATGTATTTGAAACTAATTTTAAACATTGCCATTGTACACTCAAGCAACTGCATGGATCTCAGTACGTGTTACACTGGGTAGACTGGCTTTGCTTTTTGATTAAGAACTACAGAAAAGAACTAAGTTGTTTGTAGGGTTATGTTGTTATTCTTCTTCCACAATTCTTACCAGCCTGGGCCTCTGGGGTATAGACCTCTGATAGCGTCATTTCATAGGCACCAAGGCTTGTTCCAGGAAGGTGTTTCATTGGATATACCAAGCATTCAAAAAGCTTTATTCAGTCCATGTTTAGTATATCTAGCAAACTACTTTCCCAAGACCACCATCTGCTTAGCATTGAAAAAGAGAGATAGAAAGACAGGGAGGGTCTTGTCCTGATTCTTTGCAACAGGCATCTGGAGCTTGCTAATAATAGCCTAAAACCTAATTTATAAATATTCAAATGCCAGTTGGGATCTGTGTATTTATTTCTATATACAGAGTGGTTATGGTATGGGACAAGTTGTTGTCATCCTCAATTTGAGAGAGAGCTTCAGGACTACTCTGTTTTTGTTATGTACATCCACAGTGCTCTTTCCAGATACTGGGATTTCATTGCTGTCATGGTGAAGACTGGAACTGCCGTACAGCTGGATAAGTCACCAAGGCGGAGAGACTCCTCAAAAAAAAATGAATTTCCCTGAAGTATGAGAACTACAGCCTTCTAATCTGACAGAATTGGCCTGTTGAGAATCTGGTAAACACAACTCCCCCTTCCCCCCTCAAAAGCACAAATCCTCTGAAATCCTTTGACTTAATGGCTCATCCGATCTGCTACAAAGTGTGAAATCTGATGGGACAACCCAATGTCATGAACACAAGCTTTGAAAACCTTTCTTTTATTTTAAGATGATCTTAAAATAAATTTGTAAAATTTATTTTGTGGCATCAGCATTCTTTTCCAAATTGCATTTTTCCTGCATGATCCTCTCATTGTACATTCTGATCACAATCTACAACATTGAGCAACCTAAGACTAACATTTGTGTTGGTATCAGTGTTTGGTGCTTTTTTGGCCACTAGAAATAGTTATAAATGACTCCAAGAAAAGTGCAAAGCTTATCCAAGTGACTTAATGGCTTACTTGAGGAAAAAAACTCCAAACTGGATCAAAATTTCTGTATTAAGGATGACTATATTCAGTATCAGTAATATAGAGCTTGACAGTGATCATTGTACACCTGGGAAATGACAGAAAGGTTACGGTAATGCTGAAACACTTAATTGTTTTTTTATTATCCAATATAATGGATAATTATGCCCTGGAGGACAGAAAACATACACCTTATAGGTCAAACCAGCAAGAAGCTGAAAAGAGACAACTCCATGCTGTTCCAAGTTAAAAAAAAAAAAAAAAACATTCTCCAGGTACAAGAAATGGAATTACAATGGAACTACATTTGTAATGCTTCTAGAACGGTTCCAAGTAACCACTTACTGCAGACGTCACATTCCTGAACAAAATTTTACACTTCTTTCCCACTAGAAGGATGTGTCAAATTAATCAAATAATATTGCTGTCAAAGATTCCAGTGTATCAGTTTTTTTCAAAGCAGAATCAAAAACAATGCCAAGACTTTTTTTGGTTCATAGGTTCTCCACATCAAAGCTATGGGGAGGTGACACTGCAGTATATCTCCTACAACTTCTATTTTGTTGTTTCAGGTTAGCAAATTAATAGAGAAGCTATGGAGTTATTTCATTTAATTTTGAAATCTGCCTAATTGATCTCTCGGGCATTGTGATGTTCACAGCACATAAAGAGAATTTGGTTTGTTGTGCTTATGTAATTAATATAAACAGTTGTATGGCCTGGGTTAAATCAGTCCTACAAAATGAAAAGCTAGGGATGCCTGCAGGCGGGAACTGAATCATGAATCAATATGAATGCATTAATTCAATGTGGTCTGCAATTTTTAATTAGAAGGGATCTATAGAAAGTATATATAGAGTGTTAATTTTATGTGCTGTATACTGCTGTTCATATTTTTAAAGGGTGTGATTTAGTTCAGCTTTGCCAAAATCAAAATGAACAGATTGACAATTGGTGAGTAGATGTCATTCCTCATCAATCAAAAACACCAGAATCCAGATGGCATGAGAAAGGAAAAACAGTTGTTGTTGACAGATCTATTACAGCGAATCAAAACTTGTCAAAATCACATAGTAACACTAAAAGTAAACAAAAGAACGTGCAACTGTCAAGCTGTGCTTGAATTGCCTCTGGTCTTAGATGTCAGATTCATGGATTCAAGGGCACTAAACTGTGCTCTGTAGTAGCAGTAGTAGTAGTATTTAGTATTGCCACTATTTACTTATCATGTACAGTATTCCAAATTCCCCAAAAAGGAATAAAAAACCCAGGGAGAGTGTTGGGATAAATTTTACACACCAAGAAAATGATCCCACATATGGTACATTGGGAAAGAGACATGTAACTCCTGGGGACGATGTCTGTAAATCAGCACATCTTTGGTGTTTACCACAGATCCACAACCACAATGTCAATCTGTCTTTCCACATTATGATGAACTAATTTAAAATATGCTTGGTCATCATTTCAAATTAAAACCAGCAGATGGTTCAAAAACATCAACAGTCCACAATGCGATCGATGTTCATCGATCCCTGGCTACTTCTGTTCCCATCTACCAACTTAAATGCAAGGGGAAACAGTATACATGAGATTAATATGATATATGACATATGAGATTAATTGTATGGCGCAATAATATTTACAGCAGTTATCTATTTTTATATTAATATTATAAATCTTTTTTGTCTTATATTTCAATTTGCCAATTTCAACATGATGGAAACTGATAGATTTGACATATTTACTGTTTGCAGAATTGATTGATTTATTCAATGATTGATCATTCCTGCACAAGGCCCAGTGAGAGACAAAGCGTGCTACACCTTCTAAAAAACTTCCCATTCTTTAGTGCACCTCATCCCAGTTCCAGTCCCAGTCCAACTCAAGCAATTTACTATCATTACTAACCTTGCTACTTGCATGAACAAGGTCAACAGCATTTCCAGTTGTCCTTCAGGACATTTTTGCATGTGCTAATTCTATACTGGGAACACTACACTCTGGTGTATACCCACCCTATAGCTATGCCCAGACACAGCCAACACAACACTCATTGCTTCAAACCAGCATCATCATCAGAGCAGTGACCTCATACTTTCACTGCCAATTTCTGTGCACAGCAAGACCATCCGTAGGTACAACATGACAAGACGGTGAATACCACTAAAGCCATTTCCGACATTCTTTACAGGATAATATTGATTGATTTAGCACTGCACTCACAATGGCATACTTCATATTCTATTTTCTGTGCTTAGCATAAGTCCTTATTAACCCTCTAAGCACCCCTCAAATTGCTCTTTTGACCCACCAGGACCAAACAAATCTTTACAGTGTTGAGATATTAATAAGAAATGATAAAGATATCCTGTGACAGATCAAGGCCAAATCCATGAGGCATGCAGGTTCTTATTACCGTAAACATTTAATGAAGCAAAATGAGATATTTAAGTCCTGTGTTGCAGTTCTATTAATGAGATGAATCACTGCATTACCAAACTTACTGACCACATTTGCATTTCGTCATAGAACACTGGCCTGCATATTCCTTTTGATTAGTCTAAATTATTTCTATTTCCTCTTATCATACAGCAAATGCATTATATTACCAAATATTATCTTCTACCTGTCATATACTTTGCAGTAATGTTATCACAAAAGATTTTCCACTCCAGGAATAAACTGTAAGACCTGTATATTTAACCTGATGATAGGAGCTACAGTATGGCTAAATACGTTCTGTAACTTATTAACTTTCAAAGCAGTTAGCTTATCTCCAAAAGATGTACTGTATGATGTTAGATTATATAAAGAATATTGTCTTTATATAATTTACAGCCTGTGATTAACCTTTATACTGATAAATTACTACATTGTGAGTAGCATATCTTTATATTTTGTATCATATTTCTATTCATTCAGAATAACTTTTAATATGTTCAGGGGTTTTGACATTCCTATGATTGGTGTTCAGAGCACCACACACCACACCACACTGCTGGCTGGAGGATAGCGACTGTAATGATCAAATAATAACATCTGAATGAGACATTTAGTGCATGCATGATGATATAGTGAAGTATTCTATGTTTTAAAGAGAAGGAAAATTGCAAAAAGAATATACAGTGACTTAGTGTGCTTTTGTTATTATTGCACAATGAACAAGTAGGCCAAAATGCATTACACTACATACATATTCATTATTGGATTTGATGCAGAAAACATTTTGAAAGGTCACATCCTTGAAGACACTCCTTTGATCTGTCAAATTATAGCCACTTAGCTGCACAACCTTTTGCACTTTGGTCCCAATAGAGCAACAATTATTACCGTCAGACCCCTTTAAAAAAGATGAAAAGACTGTCAAGAGGAAAAATGAGTTGACATAACCTGACTAATTGAATCATTGATTCTGATATCTCAAGTACACTCTATAGGTGGAGACTGAGATGGAATGCATGAGCTAAAGAAACTACTTTTGAGAAGTCCTTGGGGATCTGAAATTTCTCCTAATATATCCTTGTGTTCTCCCTAAATATAATGACAATAATGAATTGTGAAGGAGAGCCTTCACCTATCATCAAACTGATATCAGACTTTAAAAAAGACAAATCAGACTTTAACAATGTTTCACCAATATTTGCATGAAATGAGGGATCTCTGTCGTAACAGTCAATCTACAAATTTGCCAATAACATATCTCTTTCTATCAGCTTCATTTGAAATAGAACAACTGTAAATGTCTGATTGTTGGTCTGGGTGCCAGCCATTGGCTATGGAGCCCCTCCTGTTTGATACAGGGGCTATTAAATGCAGCTGAGAAATTTTGACCTGAGTGCCATCTGTGGCTCTGGCAATGCTGGTTACTTTGTTTTTTTGAGAAAAAAGTCTCAATTTGTAGTTTTGTGTGTGATGCACTTGCTAGCACTGTTATAGGAATCCTAATCTCAAGGCTCACTAATCCCTGTATGAAATGAGTGTGCAGCCTCATTAGTGTGTTTGCTAGTGTGCTGAAGTATTACTGCACTTAAGCATTTCCTGAAAGTGCAACAGCAACCAATTATTTGATAAGCCAATCCAGAATGAATAAGGAAAAACGGCAAAGGCGAACAGCTATTTTCTGCAGCAGATCAGCTTTCCCCTTTTAGTATTTGCCTCCTTTTAAATAAGCCAAAACTGCTGATCACTTGATTACATACAAATAACTCGTTCCATCTGATTTGCTCATACAGCAGCTACTTATTTGTTTACATTCACATCATGAAATACTCCAAAAAATACAATTTTGAGTCAACTGGTTCTTATTGCATAAGACTTTATTGGTTAAGTATATTTTACTTACCACCAACGTAAGATTAAACTATGAACAATACCATACCATATGTGTACCCAATAATGTAAAAACCAAGGCAATGGCAAAACATATTTTCTGTATATTTTTCTATATTTTCCTGACATGCGTTTGACATAAATTTAATTTTGCTGATTCCATCAGTGTGTTCCATCAGATTTCACTGCTCAGAAGCAACCTCAAAGGCACTGGTGAAACTGATTCAGGGAAAGCCATTAAATAAGCCACTGGATTAAAAGAATAAAACATCAATCATCTTAAAAGGTGAGAATGCAAGGTGGTGCAAGGCTACCTCAGGACCTAATAAGCCTACCGACCTGTGGCACTACAGGCACTAACAATGGGGCTAGTGCAAGGGCTAGTGACTGAAGTTAGAATGGCCAGACTGTGGAACACCCTTCCATATGTAGGCAATTACTCAGTACCAGCCCAGAAAAGGGAAATGGCTTCACAGGATTCCAGTCTGCAGAGGGGCAGTGGGGTCTATCCTCATCCTTAAAGCACAGCTTGGAGTCTCAACCTTGGTCATGTTGCTGGAAACTTGTTCAATTAATGGAGGCCCAGAATTGAGTAAAAGGCCTTTCCCCTTTGCTCTCGACAGCTCAGCAGAGAGGCCTACATGATCAGCACATCAAACCAGCACTCACACCTCATGAAACACTGTCAGCCTCCCAGTGGAGCCCAGATGGGGTTTAGGGTCCATGAATCCTAGAAGGCAAAGCCATGCATTGAAAACAAGTGTGAGGTACATTTGCACTGGTCCTGTCCATTATGAACAGGGAACTCTCTTCCTTCGCTGGACATCTCTCTACCAAGTGTGCTGCTACCCCTTGGCCAATAACAGCAATTAGATTCTGTGCTCACTTTCTTGGTTGGACCACTCTGTTGCACAGCTTGGATGTGAGCCTGTGACCTCTGGGCTAATAATATCAACAAGAAAACAAAAGCAAAATATTATTTATTGATTATACACTCATCCCAAAACCAGGACTTTCAATCTTAATTCTAATTGGAACTGGGAAAGAGTAGGTACGAAAGGAGATTTATTGTACAGTTGACAATGGGATTTTGTCTGAGTAACAGTTCTGTCCCCCTTGCTTCAGGTTTAACAACAACAATTTCGCCAGTAAGACTCTAGCCCTATATTCATTGGATTAATGAAGTGACTGCTGCTGTATTCAATGAGAGTGTCATCGACATGAGACATCACCTTTTAATCTGTCTAGGGACTGACCTATCTCTCTTTGGAAATGCCCACAAGATTGGAAATGCCCAATCTTTCTACAAATTCGACATGGTAATAAGCCGTGAAAGAAACAGAAAATGAAAATGAATACCATGAACAAGCAAATGACTATGCAAATGAGGTTTTCCATCTGATTGCCTGATTGAGATTATGTTCAGTGGCCCACTGCCCTAATGAAGATATCAACAAACATGCCAGCTGAATGAAGGCTTATCCTACAGAAACGTCTGATCAAATCAGCTTATTGTAGCCTAGGTTATTGTAACCCTAATTACTTTAACATTTTTAATTAAATTTCCCTCTAGTTGAATTTATTTCCTGCTTCCTATTAATGCTTTAAACTGTCTTTACCAGACAGCAAAGACGTAGTAATACATTATTGGTAAACACAGGAACATGTTTTTGAAATGACAGATCCCAAACGTGAAAACGTAACATATGTAACACACATGTAACAGCATTTTACATTATATTCTTATATACTCATCATTATATACTTTTTGCAACTGCATAAAAATGGAGATAATGACTGGATATTGCTCAGTCATATTGTACACTATATTCTTTTTCATGAATGAGAAAAAGACTCATCAAATTTGCTATACCTGTAAAATGTGCTGTGGCTTGTTGGGCACTCAGACCATAAGGGAAAGTGTAAAAGCTGCTAGTCATCAGTTAGAATCAGATGTGTGATTTGATTTACTGCATCGATGAGACCATAAAGCATCTTTCACAGCAGTTTTATTCCCATTCTATCAGCAGGTCGGGGACATTTCTGACACGCTGCAGCTCTGGGGTCTCAATACTCGAGAACATGTTGAAGCTTTGCGCGCCATTACTTCAGTGACAATCGTCGCGCAAAAGAAATGAAAGCTGCATCTTCCATGACATAGACCACTGACATGACATGACAGTTACCATCAAGCAATTAACACACCGCATAGCTACATATATTCAAAGATCACACAGACTTTCTCACCCCCTTTAGTCACCCCATACCAGAGCAAAGCAGATGCACAGACTGGAAAAGGATGAGACTGTGTTTTGAGGTCTATAGTTAGGGCTGTTGTAGGTAAATTGTGTCATTAGTTGATGTGGTTGTAGGATTATCAGATCCACCTCCTTGCTCAGTTTAGGCTGCATGTGAATAGTTTTCTCTACTAACGAGACACGGTGACAATGGATGTTGTTTCTTATGCTCAGCAACAGGTTAAATTTGCACCGTTTGGAAATCTCGCGGAATTTGTATGCCACTGATTTTTTAGTGAAGAGCTAAGCCGCGAAGCAGTTTTGGTGTATTACACTGGAGCGATGCATTACCGTGCGACCTACCTGATAATGTCGTCATTGTGTCCAAGGTAGAACTTCTGAGTGTGGTCCCTCGTGTTGAAAACCACGCCGACTCCAGCCACGAAGTACACGATCTCCTTGCTCGCCGTGTAGTAAAGGTTGTTTCGACACTGATGCCCCCTGTACCCGTAAATCCACTCCAGTCTAAGTTGGCATCGGGGAGCAGTCCGGTCAGCCATACTATATTTTACACTATACTGTATTGCACTCTATTTTGCTATTTACACTGCACTTTGGTTCGCTTTACTATCACCACCACTTCAGAGACATTCAGCTCTAGGAGATACTCGCAATTACTCCGGCACAGTTCTATCTAACATTAAACCAAACAAGCACACTTTCCTATACGCGTGTTCTTCAGTTCAAATAATTATGTCTTCAAATAAATGATGCCGACAATTATTTACAATGAACCGCTTTTATGCGTGCATCCAAGCGCCTAATGTTACAGAACATTTCATTGCCACATGTCTTAAAACGCATTCGTTATTACGTCTGTATTTAATCCGGGACTTGAATACATTTAAATAGCTGTTAACTTCGTCCATTGACAAAGATCGACCATTTATTTATACCACTAAAAAACGCTATCCTCATCATAGTGCTGAAAACATGCTTAGTAACATATGTCCGCAGCGGATGAGAATGGATGTTTATCTAAATACAAAAAACAATACCAGAGTAAATTTATCTTCAACAGCAAATTAGCATGAGTGGTAGTGGACACTGCACACTGCTTGAACCTTGTCCTCACGTTAATCCTCGATCTGTCTTCAGTATAATTGACAACGTACCTATAGACTGTCAAGGCATAAACTATAATGGGCAGTGATACATTAAGATAAAATTCAAACAGGCCAAAATGGATGCCGGAACATCAATCATGAATCTGCTGGAATTCAATTTCACAGTGATAAGACTAGGCATTCCCAAGGTTTAACGAATCTCCACCGCGCAACTTCTTTTCACAACCACAATTCCCGGTTGTCTTGAGTCCATCCCAGCGGAGACGCCTTAAACTGCAAAATTTCTGTTAACTTCCTTGTAGTGTCAAATAATTGTACAGCTTCCAACTTCGGACTTTCTCTGCCCGCACACTCTCTCCAATCTGCATCGTAGAATAGTGTGAAAAACCAGAGGTACGATACACCGTGAATGACCGGAATGACAGCCACCGGTTCGGTGAAAGAAAAAAATAAAAACCATTGAAAAGCAGAGAGAAAGGCCACTCAGAATCCTTGCTCTGCGGACTACAGTTTAGAAAAAACACGTATGGTGTAGGCGCTGCAAGGTGTTTCTCGCCATTGTCTTTGCGTAATATTTTCAAGAATAGGTGCGCTGGTTTCCAACTGACAGTCTGGTTCATACGAGGCTTTGAGGACCGCCCACTGTCGCCTCGCCGACGCAGTACAAGAGCGGCCGACTGCAGATTGGCTTTTGCGTTATCACCCAGAAGGAGTCATCCAATCGCAAACGGCGTTTCAGTGACTACAAATACCAGGAATCAAAGCTCGAGCGCTGTCCAAGGTTCCTCCTTGGGGGAACCTCCGTTCAATCGGTCAGGTGTTTACGCGTAGCCTAAACAGGAACTATTATTAAATTTGGTTGATTATTGGGTGATGCTGAGCTCATATCTTGCAAGGTGTGGCTTATATGGGTCATAAAATTCGATACAGAATGCAATTATTTTAATCAAGGGACCCCATTGTATTCAAAGGTTTTAAATATGAACTCTAAATATTAAATATTCAATCATGATGTCCTAAAGACCAAATAAGATAAAGCACATTTTTATTATTGTGGTGAGTTTCCAGCATGTAGTACATATTTCCTGTATTTATTAAAATCATTACTCAAATATTTCTTGCATTTAGGGAATGATCTATATAATTATATACACATTCAGTAAATATTTCATAGATTTAACAAACATTTAATACAACTTCAAGTGTTTCATGCATTCAGTAAATATTTCAGTCCTTTGCTGAAATGCCGTAATGCTCAATCTTTTGAATTTTCCCTGTATTTTGTAACATGGCACCTGCAGTGTGTGCTGACCAAACAAATTATAGCTTAGCTTGCCTAGCATTATAAGCTTAAGGTAGACACCAATACAAATAACTTCATCCATAAGAAGTATGATTTGAACAATAGAAGACAACACTAGCAACTGAAGGAATGGGTCTTAAATAAAATGAGACCCATAAATATTCAGGCAAAAAACCATTCAAAACAATAGTCAACATAAACACAACATGCAAGCTATTACAAGATGAAAACATCAGTTTTAGGATTCAGAACTGCAGAGCAGTGAAATCCATTCATCTCTGTGTGTGTTTATTATCATAATATTACAAATAATAACATTTAAGTGTGATGTTGATGTTAACAGAACAGTGCCATGTGACATCAAAACCCAAATCAGGAAATACAATGCATTTATAGCATTTTAAATTCATACTACTTCGATCATAGATCAGTCATGTGATTATTGATGTTTGTATTAGGGGTTATAAATGGGATTATGAGGGCCTCACCAAATCTTAATTAGCAAAATGTCACAGCATTTGGACTCAGGGATAATAGATTAAGTGGTTCTTGAACTTGGGAAAGATGGGCATGAGATTAATTTCTCACACTCACTCACTCTGATGAAAGTTTTCACAGTACCAACATGTATTTGTACGGTTCAGCATGAGCAGTTATGGTTTTGTCTTTGCCTATCAGTCAAATGTTTGCATATCAATGCAAGAGGGAAGAATAGTAAAATAATTTGCTTTTCACTCTAAACTGTCAAATGCCTCAAAGATGAACACTGCCATATAATGTGGAAATCGTATTTCATGTATACTTTAGTATTAATGAAATACAAGTATTGTAATACATTGTTTTATGTACAGTTACATTAATATCCACAGCTTTCATTTGTGTCCCAGTTGACTTCATCAGAGCTTAAATTTGACCAGGAGGGCAAGAAGGCCTCAGAGCTTAGTGACATCATTTAGGTAAAACCCTTTTCAAACTCTAAAGCACTATGAGTCAGCAGATGAAGCATTTTATGTCCTCAAATTGTTACTTAATAAGGCAACTCCTGTTCACATGTGAACTCTAAAATGCATTCTTTTTGTGTATATCTACTACTAATAATTCTGCAATGCTAAAATAATAGAAAAGAATAGATAGCAGTTGTGTCAGATATAACAAAATATGATAAAATCTTATAATGATATGATTAAAGGACCTTTGTGGTGAAGTTTAAGAATTTATAAGTATTAAAAACTTAAATTAATTACGGAATTATTTCAGTGGGCTAACTAGCCAGAAATTTTCAATGTTTTGTAAGTAAATTTTAAAATAATGAATTTAATAAAACAATGCTTGGAAAGATTATGCAAAAATAGTATTTTGTGATCAAATCATATTAGGTGTGATTGGCCTAGGTGTGTGATGTGACAAGTGTTTTATGCCTGATAAATGCCAAATATGAAATGAATAACAAAAGATAAAAGTGTGGGAAGCTATTGAAATGTGTGTAAAAATAGTTTGGCACACATCTTGGGCATGGCCTTTGACTGAGGGTCAAGGAAAGGACATAAGTGAAGCATACTCGCTTTCCAGATTAAGCCAAAAGTATAGCTCAGTCTATGGAAGTTCATTTCATATGTAATACTCCCATTGATGCTTAAGTGTGTATACACTGGGATTGTATACACTGGGATTTACCACAAGATATTTCTACTGCAGTTCAAATCCACCACCACATATTTCTATTCCATTGACTCAGAAGACCTCTTTCCCCCTCACAGTACACCAGAGTATGTCACGTTTTGTCCGGTCGCAAAACCTGTATAAATAGGTCAAGGGAATGAATAGCATTTTTCATTCATTCAGATTTCTGCACTTGCTCCCATTTTGAAATTAATTTTCTTGACACACAGGCTATCTTTTATCTATATATCTATACAACACAACTATGTCGTCAGATGACGTGTGCTCACTCTGGAGTCTTTGTTGTCTAGACAAATCGTTGATGGATTTTGGAACATGGGGAGAAAAAAAAAAAACAACTACACCCGAAAAGCCAGAAGAAAAATTCTCTAATGCCACAGATTTTTTTATACATCAATTACATAGGGAGTTGGCATTTATCAAGTTGTAAAGTCTGTTTCTGCAATTGTTGCTACAAGTATTCTCAAGTATTCTGATTTACGTACTTGTTGTGAACATTCCTGAGGGGGCGTGGTGCAAAATAGAACATTCACAGGAATGCATAGGGAGGGAAACAGTGTCAGAATCTCCTGTTTCAAAACAAAACTTCCTATGCATAGTACAGAGTGAATGCAGGAGTTGAATATCGGGTCACACAAGCTTGTCTGGTTCATACTGTAGTGTACATTCTTACAGCACACCAGTTGTAGGAATAGATGTTTTTCCAGATTTAAATTAAATATTGTATTTTTCACAGCCTTTCTGAGTGGAAAATTTTGTGGAAATAAATATTTCTATTCAAGAAATGTCAAGATTCAGCCTAAATCTGACATTTTCATCTTTACAGATAGTGCCAGTTGTGGTATTGACCTAACTTTGGAATTGCAAATGTACATTGGCTTATCTCACCACCACCAAGTGGGACATATACAAAAGATTAAACCTATGTAGTACTTCATTTCATATTCTAAGAACTTTCAAACTGTCTCTAATGATCCCCTAAACGTTATGACTGGCATACTAATGCAGGTACATACTAATGGTCAGTCCTTGTCACTTTGTAGTTGCAGCTGCTGCAGAGTATGGTGACATGACTGTCTTTTTGTTGATAAAAAGAAAGAAAAAAAATACTGCCATCAACTGATACCAAGCCTGACTACAATGCCTTTGCCACATGTCTCAATACTGACCTCCTGTGGACTGATGCCAATAATACAATATTGTGATCTGGAAAATCATTCATAGAATAAAACCTGAAATATTTATAGTCTTATAGAGTGATATTCAAGTACAAGGACAGAAAAAACAAGAAATTTGACTGAATTCACAAACTGCAAAAACAGACCTCACACGTCTGGGCTACATATTTTTAATGTATGGTAATGCAACAAGCTTTGTCATCATATTGACCGTACTGTCACCATAGGGCCTGCAGATGTGCCAAATGTTTGAACCGTGGAATAAGATGTTTGCTGCAGCCAATCAAAACAGACACTTGTTGTGCAAATTCAGTCTCCAGGGCCTTATTACACTGATAAAGATCTGAGAGCTGAATTTTGCTCATTCAGACTCAATTGATTTTCTGTGCCTTCTCTTCATGTGTTGGCTCTAACAGAAAGAATTAGGCAAAAAAAACTCTTCTAAGCCTAGTGCTTACAATTCAATAACCCTGTCATTAACCTCCCCCTAAAACTGAGTGAATTTCTCCTTTAACCCCATTAGTGCAATGTTACCCAGAGCTTTGCCATCTGTGTGATTTTAAAGTGGCTGATCCTGATTGACCTGTGTGAAAATAGATATCCCGTAATTCTCCTTCTTCCTTATGGGTTATAATTTGATGACTGACTGACTGAATGACCACAATGCACAATACAAATAATCGGTCAAGTACAGCAAGCATATTATTTCACAAATAGCTAAAAACCTAAAACCCTTAAAATAACAGACAAGTGAACAGCAGACTATAAAAACTTAAAAATACAACAGATCATTTTACAGTATAAATCAAAACCACAAGTTGACCATTACCTATTATACCCTTCAAAAGTAATACATCAAGCCAAAAAACTTGTCAGTTCACACAGAAAGTATAACTTCACAGCCTTTATCCAGTACAGTCCTATTAACTGCTGTCACAGATATCCATTTTATACACCAGGGCCAAATGAAATTCATACACTGGGAATATCTGTATCTGGAGTCCTACATTAAGCACAATATAGGCTGTGTGTCTGGATTCTAAATACATATTCAATCTGTCATACATTATGTACTATATGCCGTCTGGCTGAGGAGAGACTTTTTTGACAACAATCCTTAGAGCACTGTTAACTAACACTGTTTCGCTAAAAGAATGAGGTAGTAAAACATACAGTGGAGCTCATCCCAGGGACATCTCACTATGAAAGCATAAATGCAAGTGTTATTCTTAACCTGTATATTCTGATCTACTGTTTGGAACATGATCTAGAGAGTTCCAGTACACATGAAAACCACTGCACATCTTTATGGCACAACTCCATATGCCCATGAGAACATTGACCAAAAGAAGGGTCCAAATGGTTTAAAGAGAGAAGGAAAATGTGCTGAGCCGTAGAACAGTATCCCAGTCATCCAGTACTGGTGTAAAAACCTTTGACTAAGGCCAATACAGACAGCATCATCTGCCTGTAAATCCTACAGTAAAAAAGACTTGGAAAAAAACTCCATGCAATTGCTGCAGCACTTCCTATGTCTAATCAGATAAACACAGCTGTTTCAGGGCAAAGCACAGGCTTAAATAGAAGGCTCAGTTTACTGGTCCACATACCCCCTCTGTTGGTGAATGTGCACCATGCTGTGTATTGCCCCCTGACAGCAGTAGGGCCACACAACATGCTATAGTTAATTCCCTGTTAACACATGGCATTGTTGCACTACTGTAACCATACAATCCAAATAAAAGGGTGATGTCTATATAGCCTCATGGAGAAAATTATATATATGGACTGGTTTGTTACTGTACAGAGCATCTGGTTTGGAAGATGCATGCTACATTCTATAAGCAACATTTGTTGAAGCGTGTTGCACGTGTTAAACATAGACCTCACAGCTCTGGTGAGATTTTTAACTGGATACACTATGAGACTGAGAAATAACACCAAGATGATTAAATTCCACCCTTTTGAAAAGTTTGCATCAATTGCCAAAGAAAATCAAGGGGGTGACCTGACCTGATTTAAAAATGATATCTTGCCTTATCAGCATTTTCCAATTTTCCATACAAAGGACACATCTTGGCTTAATGAAATGTCTGTTGAGGATGATGAATGTATGAAAATCATCGTGAAATATGTCACCTAAGAGCATATACGTATCACCTGTATATTAAAGAAATACACATCAATTAAGTTGTTTTTATTTTATGCTTTCCTATGTCCAAAGATCAGATGGACAGTGCACATGAATTGTTGATTCAGTGTTGAACATCTCACTGCTTCCTGCTCCACTCTCTCATCCTGACCTTGGGAGTTTCCTGGTGAGTTCCTTGGAATCCAGATAAGCCGTGACAGCAGGGTACTCATAATCCCCTAATAACCCATCACAAGGTCCTTATTAAGGTAATCTAGTCTCCTGAGCAAGTTTGTGTCTGGCTCAGATGCAAAAAAGTTGGTCTCTGGGGTACTGCAAAATTTCCCAAAAGGTTTCTTAGTTTTTTTGGATGAGTATATTGAAGAATTTTTGCAGCTGTACCAATGTAGCACAAAATGTTCCAAAAGCAAGTGAAGATTAGAGTTTTAAGAGTATTAAGAGTATTAAGCTTAAAAAACAATCATGAATTAGTATGTGAGTGGGTTACAGTTAACATCAGTATAGATTTACACCACAACAAAAATTGTGTCTGCTTCCAAAGTCATGGTCTATCATTACAATTCAGCTATATCTGAGTATCTAAGTCACAGCCACTTCACATGTTAAAGGGTAAAACTCCTACCAGTGTTTCACTCTAACCTTCAAAAACATGCTCTATATTAAAATACAATACAAATACTTATAGTCATTCATTCATTCATTAATCATTCATTCATCCATCCATTCATTCATTCATTCATATAATAATGAATCAAATTAATATACTTTACATAACTAAACTGATGCCACTTTCATGTACTTATTACAGATATTTAACCTAAATGGCTAGTCACCCTTGGGGACAAAGCTTAAAAACACACCAGAAAATGTACAGTCATTTTTAAAAGCATTTTAATGACATCGCACATATTTAACAGAGAGGGTAAAAGTCTACAGGTGCAGTTCCATACATCTGACAGCCTGGCCCATGTTTACTATACGCCTACAGGCCCAGCCATTGCAAAGGAGTTCATTCCTATTATGCCATTTTTTGATTGTGCAATAAGATGAAAATTTTCATTACAATAGTTACAGTGACAGAGAAATGCACACTATGTATCAAATAGCGAGATAATGTAGCAAAAAATTATGACACGCAGTGCTATAGCCAACAAGCAAGCAACCGTTTTTGAGTAACATTACTTATTTTTTCCAGTAAATGCTTGGGTTCCACTTTTCCACTTAACATCAATGCTTTAAAGTGTTTATAATACATCTAGTTCTTATACTCTGTACTAGAATTATTTGAAACATATATTATAATGCAACTCAAGATCAACAATGAACAAAACAAAAACAATAAAACAACAGAG
This sequence comes from Megalops atlanticus, assembly GCA_019176425.1. Classification (NCBI taxonomy): domain Eukaryota; kingdom Metazoa; phylum Chordata; class Actinopteri; order Elopiformes; family Megalopidae; genus Megalops; species Megalops atlanticus. Next base: position 72,305,318 of record CM032875.1, on the reverse strand, counting down.
GAAAAATGTGTAAAATTACAGATTTAAAATTCATTCGGAGTACTATCCTTCATATGTATCCAACACTCTTACAGTTCACATTCGTTGTACAAGAGCCCCAGCATATGGTTATTGGCTGACATTTGATTATGGGTTCTTATCCAAATGAATTCAAGTTTATACTAAGAATTAGCTAAGACAGTATACCATCTTTCTATAATGGATGGAAGTTTCATTAGTCAAGACTTAGCATAGCTACCTTAGTAGATGGAATTCAACAAATGTCTGCATTATTGGAATTTACAGATCATGAATGTGCAGAGTTATTGTTTTCAAAGCACCGCTGCCTTGCTTTCCAACAGCATAAAAGGATATAAGTTGTCCTCCCAAGACAGCCTCACAAAATTGAGGAAATGTTTTAATATCCAGACCCTACCAACTACATACAGTTAAACCAAAAAAAGAGAGCAATATCAAAAATCTGTTAAAAAAAAGAATAATAACAAGACAAAGCAACAATCTGGTCCTGTCTTGACATTTAAAATTATTTTAAGAGGGAAGCTGCCCAACACACCTCATACCCTGGCTTCAAAATCAATTTTTTTTTGTGTCTGTGTTTTTGAAAACTCTCCGTAAGTTATTTCTAAAACCAATTGAAGGAACATTAGGCACAGAGAGTGGTGTCTTGGTTCTGAGCTTGCATGCTGGAATATCACCGGAGGTGACAGAAAAAAAAAGACTGCACAAAGGAGGGTAGGGGGCCTCTACTTCTTCTTGCTGAAAAGGCTGAAGCGCTTCTCTTTGTCCTTCTCCTTCTCCTTCTCTCTCTTCCCAGGGCTGGACTCTGTGGTGAGGGTGACGGTGGCTGGCAGGGTCTGGGCCCGGCTGGAGGCTGGAGTGCTCTGGTTGCTGGGCGTAACCTCTGACTTGTCAGAGGTCACCGCGCTTGAGATGGCCTGAATCCATGTGTTCATCTCCTCCTGTGGATTGAAAACAGTCATTTGGCCTGAGGTGACACAAAAAACATCCTTGGGATGCAGTGAAAGGCAGTCCTAGATGTTAAGATCTACTGTATTGACTGATTTCTCTTACACTTGGAAACTTTACCTACTCTTACTCATTATACTTAACAAGCCAGTGTCTCTTCTTATTCACATAAATAACCTTCTGTGTCAGAAGCACTGGAAAACAAATAAAACCAATACTACAAATGCAATAGTTTGCATATAAATTTAACATGTATTTTTATCAAATATGGATTTAAAAGCACCCTGACCACTCTCCTCAGCAGACAGGCTTTACCTCATATACAGAGCAACTGTAACAACACTATATCTGCACATATGATTGTGAAGATGTGGCCTGAAGAACAAATCCTGTTTGTCAGCACAACCAATTCTGTTTTTTCAATTTTTACTGCATGTTTTTTTCCCTCAATTTGCTTCTGCATTTATTTTTAACCCCTTTGCCTTGTTTACTGACCTTACATGTAATTAAAAAGGTACAGGTAACAAAAAACTGTATAAAATGTCCATGGAGACACATGGACTGACAGATTCAATAAGTAATCTAGCTATGACCTTTGACCTTATAATTGCCTCTTGGGTGCAAAAATTTCTCATGGTTGCCATCTTCCCACTTCTACCCACAGTGATCAAGCTATCAGCCATTTGGGAAATCAAAGTAAAGTACATTTCTGAATGTATGCTTTTATGAAAAAACACATCAGTAATTTCAGTACTGAGGACATTATTTACCCAGCACAGAAGAAACACGAGTTACAGTTGACCCCACATTTCTTTCTCAGTTCAAAAGGAGTGCAAAAATCAACCAAAATAGTGCAAAAAGCACAGACAAGCTAACATTCTTTCAACAAGTAACTGATGTAATTGCACCTGTATTTAGCCTGTGCTTGTAGTGACCACTAGGGGTCAATGTAGAGCAGCATAACACAGCAACCCCAACACCCAATTTGACACTGTCATGCTGTCCCCTCATCAGTGCCTAAATAGACACTGAGCTCCATAAAGAAACCGTTCAGCCACCCGAGTCTTAAAAGATACTTAGCAAGGATGGGTTAAGGATGAGCACAGCACAGATCACAAAATTTTTGGAACCACACTGAGAGCATATAAAAAGAGAAGGACTTACATCATCTTTGGCTTGGAAGAGATATTCATTCCCATCTGTTACTCTGTAAAGACAAAAATTTATGCGTTCAATTTCAATGCATCTCATACCTCCTCACATTTGTAGATCTCTGGGGAGATGTGCATGTGAGCGGGAAGGCTACAATACCAAAACATAAATATTAGTCCACCATTTGATCAAAAAATCAGTGACAATAAATGAGTATACAAGGTTCGTTCATGTATATTTTCAGCATGTTCGACTATCATTACCTGAGCTTGAAGACATGCTTCTTTTTCTTGTAGTCCACGGCGACCTCACAGACTGCATCCTTCAGGCTGATGGGAATCTCATTGTGGTATGGAATGCCTTGACTTGCGTTCTTATTGTCTTTATAGAAGCCCATTTCTTGATTATTGATCACACAGTACACGTTATGCCAGGATCTGAAAGAGCATGCACAAATGGGACTGGGTTAGGCTGAGAACTGCAGTCATGGAAACACAGGACTGCTTCTCTCCCCAATGGGATGTCTGAACACATTCTGGCCTTTTCTCTTACTTGTGCATTCATGATGTCATTGTAAAAAAGGAAGCATGGAATGCCTAAAATTGTGGTTATCTATCTATTCTTTTCCATTCATCCATACATCTTTCAAAAGAGCTGATTTGACATTGCTTCTAACAAACATTTAGAATAAAGCATCACCCTTGTTTTGTCCCCACACCCCCTGCTGGTTCTTGTCACTTCCTTTCACCATGCCCTGAAAAGGGGCAGGGCCCATACCTGCTGGAGGCCTTCTTGTTGTGTCCCTCCCACTCGTGCTTGCGGTGCAGGAAGCCCTCCAGCTGGGAGGAGGGCGACTCCTGAGATTTGGCCGGCAGAGTGGAAGCCTGCTTGCCCTTGCGGTCCGCCGTGGGAGACGGGATGGGACTGGGCTCCTTGGAGCTCCTCTCCGCCACGCCATTCACAATCTCTCCTCCGTCCACACCATCCTGCCAAAAACAGCCAGAGAGAGGGAGAGACAGGGGGAAAGAGGGAGAGTGAGTTCAGTACTGGACATGCCTACCAGCGGCACGCTAAACCACGCTTGAGCTGCATGCACGTTAGGGTCAGAGACTGTGTGGAAACGTGAAGAAGACAACAGCAAGCAACAATGAAGGTGAAGAAACAATACAAAATGGCTGAAGGGCAAAGCAATAAGAGGAGAATTATGTGTCTATACCAAGGTGCATAACCTCCCTCTTACAGTAGGGAACTTACATAACCTAAATAATTTATATTCTGTGCTAATGGAATGAATACCTGAGGAGAGTTAGGAGTAAAAATAATTTTGCAGAGAAAGCATTGTTTTTTTTCCATTGAGCAATCAAAACCTATATTCACTAACTACTTCCAAAATGCATAAATTCCTGTCAACAGGGTACTACTGGAATCTGCGACAGGGTTGTTTGATAACAAGCCCTGACATACAATTAGGTTAAACTGATGCCCATACAGCAGCCTCAAATTGTTAAATCTGTGGTCCATTGAACAATTATGCCCTAGATCAACAAACTAGGGATTCACATGAGATGAACAGGCTTGTGCAGCTGCTGCACAAGAGTATCCACAGTTCTCGAGTTCACACATCAACATACTGAAGAAGAGTGAACAGAGATTGGCTGACTTTGAGCTTTCCATTCCACTGCAATGGTTCAGACACCAGCAATACTATTTGCAAGAGAATTAGAGGGGGTAAAAAAAAAAGAAAACAAAAGTGGAACACTCATTCACATGCTCAAGCTCATACACTGAATTCTGACAATGTCACTGTATGACGCATGTCCATTCCATATACTGCAATGGCTCTGAAAGCTTTCTTGGATCACTACTGCTCTCACATTGAATTCACATGGATAGCACAGACCCATGAATGTTTTAGGACTACAGAAATGATTAGAAGAGAGGAGAAGGAAAAAAGTGACATCATCTCCAAAGCATGCAGTAAAAATTAGATTAAAACATGCACACAACTGGCACTGCCACCCCAACAAGGAAATCTGATTGACACCATACAGAAAAAAAAACACATCAAAAGGGAGTGAGAGCTCAAAAAAAGAAAACAAAATTTGCTTGATTTGACACTCATAATAATTATTCACTGCTACCATTGTTGTAAAATGGTAGGAGAATATAATGCATTTGGTCTGTTAAAAGATATGCAGACACCACACTCACTCCAAAGTATGGAAACCAGTTACCCCAGTACAACGACCACAAAGAGGATGATAGGGCACCAATCCCCACCCTCTGTGGACTGCTGCTGTCAGGCTGCACACCCTTTGATGGGTGGAGGCTGTCATCCCCTCCACACATGTACCACTAGAATCCTCATGGCTAAGTTGCGACTCGGCCCTAGCCAGGAGCTAGGGCTTTCAGTCAACATCATTGGCTGAGCACGGAGAGGCTGTCATCCCCTCCACACCTCCACTACATACCACTGGAATCCCCATGGCTATGGAGGCGCCTGCATATCCAGGTACACTCAATTTTCCTGCAGTCATCCCTATTTCATCTCCATGTCTTTTTTTCAAACAGAGTTTGGGAACAGCTCATTGTCTCACAAACAGCTCATTGCCTCACAAAGGAGGTCTCTTTCAGGTAAGCATTCACTCAATCAAGCAGATTGGGAGGTTTGTTTTGACATTACAGTAGTGAGACTCCTGTTAGTTAAAAATCACAAGGGTTTTAATTTGCCAAAAAATTGATTGAAATTGATCAAACAAGCTTAATTTATGCAAAACCTTTGTAAATTAAATTTTCCTGTAAGAGGGTTAAATGGACTAAAATAGAAACAGTTTAAAAAATTTAAACTTGACAGTTCTGTGGATTAGTTAAGGTGCTGGTAAGATATTTGCCATAGAGTAAACAGAGAAAGCTAAAAATGCGGAGATCAGAAATGATTATGAGAGAATGTCTTGCTCTAAATCCTGAGTCCTGAAAACTGGCTTCAGTTTAATGCTTTGATGCTTTCCCAGACAGGCATACGCAGAGGCCAGCATTTGTTTGCATTGGGAGTACAGAGTCATGAGGTAAGGATGAAAACAACTAATGAACATCCAGCTAGTCTGACCCTGAAATGTGATCTGATCTGTAAATCGCAAAACATAAAGGTAAATCACAGAACAAGCAAACACACAAATAAATATATACATGAACAAAAGGTGGTTGATGACAACTTGCATGTAAGACAAGCACTGATAAACATGGCACAGACTGACATTAGTCACAAACAGAGGGTTATTACTCAGACATGGGAAACATAAACATGTGGACACCGCCTGTAATGAACAGCTCATTGACTTGGTTTTATTGTTAGTTAATTGGGGGGGGGGGGTGTAAATGATTCTGCTATCAGGCAACATGCAACAGTTTTGACAAAATCAACAGTCAAAGCAAGGGTGGAAAATAAAATTTAAGAAGGCAGTCAAAACACAAGAAACTGAATAAAATCACATTGGTTGTACTGGTTATTAACATTCCACAAAAGTGGCATTTCATAAATTGAATCTGCAGATGAGCAATAAATATTTTCGAAAAGGACATGGGACAAGGGACAAAAGGGGACAAACAAACATGAGGACTGGTTCCAAAAGAATCACTGATCATAATCAGGATATTAACCTGCTGTAAATCACTGCTCATTCTGCTGGCCTCTCCACCTACACACCACTACCCACACAGATACATAGGACTTAACTGGACACTGAGGTACCTCAGCAATTTACTGGCATGGCCTCAGCTGACAAACATGCAGCTGTGTGGCTGACTTTATTAACTGGCCAGCAGAACTACAGACATCTGTGGACATTGACATCAATGAGCCACGTGCTGGAATCACAATTAACAGTTCATTATCTTGGTTCAAGGTTATTATGTGGGAAAACCCCTGGCTGTATCCATGGTAACGTCTGTCGACATGGTTTCATATCTGGGGACTCCTCCAAAGAGTTAGCAACACTGGGAAAGACATCGCTATGGTTGACATCATCAATTAATTTCCATGACAATAAGAAAGGCCAATCCCCTTCTACAAACACTGCCCACCATGACCATATTTTGCATTGTGCAGTCACTGGACATCTTCATGCCTGTTGCCCTCTCTATAAATCAGAGAGAACAAGATACTAATTACCTGCCACCTCTATCCCTTTACTCAATGACAAAGATTGGTGCGTCCTCCAATAACTGTGAATTCATTCGATTCCCACAACTGTATAAGACAATTCATAATATGGAAGTCTACAAGGTAAAGCTTTAGCCTAGGACACTATATACCTGATTTGAAAAAGGTATGATCCATATTGACCTGTCTTACTTGGTGTGACACTACTTACTCTTCCATTCTTATCTTTTTTAATCACTGCTACAATCTATTAATGAAAAGAGAACTGCAAACATCTAACCTACACCAGATTACAAGTCTGAGGCAAAATCGCAGGAAAAGTAAACAAGCTTTTGGGGTGGAAGCTACTGCAAGCTGACGTTGGGAAGCTGAAGGAACAGAATTGGACTGTGCATATCCTTAAGGGGTGAGGGTCTGACAGTTACGATCAGGCACAAAGGTCACAGTCCACCACGCTCGTTGCCAGTTCGTCGGCTCTGAAAGCTGGTGTAGTTTTGGTAGACTCTGGAGCGGTAACTAACCCGTGGGGAGTCCTGGTCTGATGGCAGCCCATTCTGAGCAATCTGCTCACCCTCCCTGTGGAGACACAACCAAGTGCACAAGCTCTGTAAGACACTCAAGCCACACAGTGAAGAGCACTGAGCACACACGCAAGTGATCATCATGCACCATCAAAGATACTAAAATAAAAAGAAAAACCAGAATGTGAAATATTACAACAATGAGAGCATGTGTGAAGCTGGGAGAAAATGATTCCTCTCTTTTTCTGTTTTGAGCGTCCAATGTTTAACGTTATATTCATACACAATTCCTGTAATCACAAACACACTTCTGTTCTCTTGATATCTTTGTATAATGATGGGATTTTACCCATTTTGTGTTGACTTAACTGCATTGTAAGGGTATACTTTACGTTAATTGTGTTCTGTTTGTAGTGGAGACCATGTAGGTTCTCAATCTATTACAGCCAGTTTTGAGTCATCTCACCTGTGTGTCAGTCTGTTATAATGAGACAAATCGACAGAGTGATGGCAGTAGTGTAACTGATCATACTGCACTGATGATAACCGAGGGCAATGGTGCCACTCTCTATCTAGCCTGTGTAGCAGATGGAAAGCAGTGTGAGTTTTTACCTCTGCTGTGGGGAGTCCGAGTCGGGCGCATGCACAGGCTCTGGTGATGGGGGTTGCCTCCTTCTCTCTTCTTCCTCTTGCTGTCTTCTCACTTCCAATAACTCCATCTGCATCGGGACAAAGTAGAGGCCAATACTGAATGTTTTATAATGTTGCACATCCATCCACTGTTGTCTCAATGCAGAAACTGTGTAATGACACTTGACTAGAATGAAGAACAATATTAAGTGATAAAGTCAATACCATCTGAAACAGACAGACAGCAGGCATCTTACAGTCGGCATTAAAGTCTGAGCTTATATCATAATGCACCACCTGTACTTCTGCCTGGTCCAGGAGCTTAAGATAGATGCTGGTGGTGCTCCATCTGAGCACATAATTATCTAATTGAATCATACAGTAATTTGAGCAAGTCCAGACATTGTCCTTCCTCTTGACGAGATACAAAGAATTTCTATAATAGCATTTAGATTGGTGCCCTCCAAGACAAAAAGGACATAGACTGAAGACATCACCTAACGTGACTGTGGAGGGTTAACAGACAGTGAAGCAGCTCCATTCCATTTGGAACCTTGGTGCTGAGCCTGTCCATCCTTCAGGCCCCTGAAGGTATCCCTCCCCAGACAGCTTCCCTGCACCCACCGTGGTCAGCCGCTCCAGCGCAGAAAAGCGCTCCTCCCATGTAGCAGCTGACTTCTCGAACGCCTCGTGCCTCTTGATCAGCTTCTCCACTTCGTCCACACTCTGGCCCATCTCCCGGCTGGACAGGTACGGCTCCTGTCCCAGCAGCCACGCCTCCGCGACCCCCGCGTCCCGTGAAAACTGGTGCACTTCCAAAACTGGATGACGACGGAGGTCACGGAGAGAGGGTCAAATTACACAATCAAAGGGAGCCAGCACACTTAGAATTATAGAGTTGAACTTTACTATAACAGAAAAAGTGAAATTCAACCCAAACTCAAAATGCAGCTGGCCGAGCACAGAGGTCATGTGGTATGAATTTAAATGGACACACCAAAGGACATGCAAAAGAGATAATGAACAAATGACTTTACTCAGTCTCAGCCACTCCCATCGGTCCTCCCACTTGTCAATCATGTCTTTCCTCTTGTCTGTCAACTGTAGCAACTTCTCTTTGATCTGAAAATTTGAGACATCAGGTGGTTAGAGGATCACTCTATAACTTTTTAAGGGTCTTACTAAAACAACATGCATGTATGGTCTATCCAGCAGGACTACAAATACATATAGCCTCTGTATACTGTACAATCTGCATAATACTAGTGTTACCCAATAATGAATGGCTAAACCCAATAATGAATCAAACACTTATATACTCCCATTTTAATGCTGCCATACCAACTTACATACCTATTTAAAAATATACATGTAATCAGGCTATATTTGTATAACATGTCTAGGTAAAAATGGGTTTATTTTGATTCTGGATAGATGATTGGTGTCTAGAGTGCCACCTGGAATTAGAATTAAAGATAAATCTTACTGGATTATTCTGGATTCTGAAAAGCTCACAGTAATTTATAGAATTTGATCATTCTATTGCCTAACTAATTAGAACCAACCACAAATGTAAAGCTCAACATTTGATAATTAAGTGTATACACTTTTTCTACAGTATTATAGTCATACAGCATTATACAAAATAAAACATGTACTAGACTCCAGAACACATCAACTTGGGCAAAGAGCTGCCCCTCCATTGCCTACAGTCTCATCTGCCTCACATGATCAGTGGTGCTGCTGTTCATTTGCAGAGTCTTACACAACATCACAGGACCCGTTCTCCATCTCCAAATGACACATTCCCCAAGCAAATCACTCTGTAAAAACTGAGTACCAGGCTTCAGGGCAAAGCAAAAGAACACAGAACATTATGCTTCTGAGCTGCACTCCCTTCCCAATCATGTACACTCTGTCTGTCTAAAGCCAAATAACAAAATGACATTGGGGGCCCCATACTGTTGTGAAAGGGTGTGTGGTGATGTGACCCACCTCCTCTGATGCATAGTGCTTCCGTGCCAGCAAGGACTTGCCCAGCTCGATGCAGGCCGTGAAGCTGTCGTTGCGTGCGTCAATCTCAGCCTTGATCCCTTGGTGATTGTTCATCAGCAGCTCCACCGACGACACATCCCTGCAAAGCAGCACACATTCACACACACACACACACAAATCAAGCTGGTTAAAGTTATGGAATTGTGACCACAGGATTGTGGAGCCATATACTAGCATGAGACACAGAGAATGGTACTGGGTGCGGACAGCAACATGGGTAAGTGGAGGGAGTGTGGAGGAATGGAAAAAATGGGTTTTGCCAATAAAGTCCCATTTAGGGCTTTGTTATATCCTTGTGTAAGGCATTTCATACACATACAGGCATTGCAGAATAAAAAAAAACAGGGCTGTGATAATGTGCATGCATACAACATACCCCGTATAACATGTCATTTGTAAAATGTGTCTTCAGATGTTTTGTTCACTGTGCTGCAGCATCACAGGAAGTACAAGAAGTCCTCTTTCATTAGACAGTAATGTTAATGCCTGGCTAGAGTTTCACCCTCTCTGCCATCTTACATCATTAATCAGACATGTGATCAGCAAGCAGACTTGAGTGTCTCTTAGGCACAGATAAGGGCCGGTCAAAGCGTTAACCGAAATTCACTGTTCTTCCTTTTGAGACTCAAAATCAAGCTGGCATGCAGTCAGTAACTGATTATGTAAACCTTACTGTAAACCCAATACAGATCAAATGCTGGTTCAGAGACAGTGCTACACTTTGCCATGGCAACTGAGTGCAACTTTACAGCTGTAATTATATAATATTTTTCAACTACTTTCTTGGGACCCAGTTAAGTCAGTCTTTCTGCCCCTGACCCAGATACAAGACACAACCTATAAACTCTTCTTGAATTTGCTTTTGACAACCCTCCAGACAAGACCTCATGGGATGATACTGCTGTGAAAAGTTTGGATGACTTAGGAAAAAGGTGAACATGGTAACAAAATCAATTTTAACTTCATGGCATTTTTACACCCATGGAAGTACATGTTGGAAATTCATACGGCATGCTATCATTGGTCCCAGCAGACCCAGCTTACAGTTCACAATCCAGTTCTGAATTAATTCCTGCTTTCAATGTCAGGGGTCTCTGTCATGAGGCACTGACTGCCTGCTGTCATGATGCATTAATGAAGATTTGCTTGGATTCGCTGTTGTCAACCTCAGGTGTGGTGGTGATTAGGGTGATTTTTTTTCAGGCATACCTGGGCTTCTCCTGGGCCTCGATGAGGCGGATGACATCCTCCATCCAGAGCATGAGGTCCCGCACCATGCTGAAGAAGCGGAACTTGTCGCCTGTGTCTAGCAGCCGCACGCGCCGGCCCTCGCAGGCCTCCAGCAGAGTCTTCCAGGCCTCCAGCACCTCGTTCTCCCTCTTCTGGATGTCGTCGGCCTTGTCGCCGGCGTAGGCTGACTGGAGGCGAACGGCGTCCTCCTGCAGCTGCCTCACCTGGGAGCAAAACAGACACCTTCAGCACATGCACACTTATCACTGAGATAAACGCATTCATACAAAATACTTGTGATTGTCAGTCCTGAACTGCTATGTTACTATGCTGCTATGTAACAGTTGCTATGTTACTATGTTGCTATGTAACAGTTTATCTGGTCTTAAATTAAATGTGGGCTCGTACTGTCAGTTGCATTAAATTTTATAATACTGTTGCCTGTCAATAACTTTTTATGTAAAACTAATGCGTTACTTTTACGATCTTATTCACAATCTTACGAGATTGGCAATCAATGGAATAAAAAAAACATAAGCACTGAGAAAAGTGAGACCAATTTCAGTTCTTCATTCAAAGCGATGGCAAAAATCACAATGTGTTTCTACTGAATTTATGAAGGATTACCTAGTAAATCGCATCAATCCCAAAAGGTTCTCACTGTGTTCAGTGGACATGTGATGGCATCTCCCTCGTCCCTCCCTCATTCCCTCCCCCAAAACCAGTGTCACTGGTTCAGGGCCCCCTACCTGCGTCCCCAGGGCCTGAATGTCGTGCTCGAAGGTGGTGTGCATCCTCTGCAGCATCTCCACTGTGTTCTGGTCGCGGCCCAGCTCCTCGGGCAGCTTCTTATGCTTGTCCAGGATGCGACCCAGGATCTCCTTGGCATCGTGGTAGAACTTGTGCAGCTCGTAAGAGGCGGCCAGGATCTGCGTGCGGGTGTCGATCAGCTCCAGCAGGTCGGCCCACGCCTCGTTCAGCCCGTCCTTCCACTCGGCGATGGTGGCCGCGTCCGAGTGGCCAGAGTTGATCAGCTCGTCCGCCATCTGGTTGACGGCGTCCACGCGCTCCTGGCCAATGTTACCCGTGTCGCGGGCGAACTCCCGGAAACGCTCCTGAAGCATCTGTAAGGTTGCAGAGATGTCAGTAATCCTGACAGCAGATTCACCATCATACTGGAACTATCTCTCCCTACTACCTGTCTCTGTCACATATGCTCTAATAACATTACACAGCAGCAAATTCATTACAAGGGGATAACAAACTGATCCATTTTTCTAATATGTTCAATGAGCACCATTGTCTGTTGCTCTTCTTGCTTTACATTTCTGTTCAGGCCACCATTTTGTGGTGGTTAGCTTGGCTTTCCCGTGACACCAATGCACGCACAACGTCAGTCTAGTCATGCTAAAGGCACATCACAGGGGGTGGAGAGTCTTACAGTGACGTGCTCGTAGTCCTGTCCCAGCTCGTGGGAGCCGGCCACCACCTCCCGCTCAGCGATCCACTGCTCCAGGTCATCCACCTCGCGGTTGAGCTGGAAGAGCCGGAACCTCTCATCCAGCTTCCCTCTCCTCTCCTCCGACAGGTCCTTCAGCCCCGCATACAGCTTGTCAACCTGGGACTGGCGCATGCTTATCCTCTCACTGAAAGGGGAGTCCCAGGGGTCAGAGGGTAAGGGACAGGGTAACCACTGGTAAACCTTCAGCAAGCAACAACCTAAGGGCAATTTTCTGACAACATTTCTTCATGTTGTTGCAATAATTATATGTTGGTGGAAACTGAAAGTAATGCTGTGACATTGTTATGTGTTAACTCGGCCAGAGAGAGAGAGCATTAAGCAATAATAATGCAGGAGTTCTGCTCTGGCAGAGCAACATTGTCATCAACTAACGGTGGGACAATGAAGATAACCATGGCTCCATCTGCTCCTCTGATTTCCGACAGTCTAGGTGCCAAACTGACCTCTCCGGATGTCCCGCAGCCACCAGAGCCCTACTGGTTTTGGACAGTTGGTGGACAGTCTCGGCGTAATCCTCAACTGCCTGCTCAAGGATCTGGTGCTTCTTCAACATAGCCACTGCGCTCTGCTCATCCTGAGAGAGAGACAGAGAGGGTGGTTGGTCAGTACAAACAGCAACAGCCTTTCTTTTTTCCCCTGATGCTAGCTAAGTTTAAGGTCAACAGCCTTGTCCTCTGCACATTCTTCCTATATCCCAGCTTCCTCCCTGGCCCAACTCCCTTTCCCTTCACCATCCAGAGTGTCAGATCCTCCATGATCCCTGAAAAAAGGCTCCCTCCCCCTCCCAGTCCCGCCTCTGTGACAATGGAGAGCGCCATCCCTCTTCCCGCCCGAACCTTGGCCTTCTCCTCCGACATCATGTAGAGCTCCTGCTCGCTCATCCAGGCCTCGGCCTCGGCTGCGTCGAAGTAGTACTGCTGGGCCTTGTGGGACTCCTCCAGGCGGCCGTGCCGCTTCTCCGTCTCCTCGATCATCAGGCCCCAGAGCCGCTGCAGGTCAGCCAGCCGCTGCTTGATGGCCTCTGCGCTGGGGCTGTCATCCTTCAGGATGTTCTGACTCCTCTCGAAGATGTCGTCGCAGCGGGGCTGGTGGCCTTGGATCTCCTTCTGCAGGGTCTAAGGTACACAATGCATTTTAATGAAAATGGACACGTGGCCAGACCTTCTTAATATAGGCCTGTAAACCTGTAAAACATTACTGTTTATTACTATTAATTATGCACTTAGCAGACACCCACACTTAAAATACTTAAAATTCAAACACATTTACAGATACTGTATTATACATATACTATAAAGAGAGAACTGGTTCTCAGGTGATCCTATCTGATAAAATAAAGGTTAAATAGAAAATAAAAATGAAGCATTGTGAGCCATTCACGCAGATGAATTTTTCTGTTGAGTGACTACAGTGGATTGCTGAAGGACAGAATAACAGTCCACTATATAAGCTCAGACCCACAACCCATTTGCCTGTAAAATGTTATACCAATAAGTCAATTTTATGGCATCTTACTTGATTTTTCTTGATGAGAAGCTGAACGGTTTGTAAGTTGTGACCATGGTCTGTGGAAGTTGCAAGTGGCATTCTCTCTTCAACCCAGAGCTGTGGATAAATTAAAAAAATATATATAAAAGGTCCAAGTATTTAGCATGAGACAAAAAGGGATGTTCTTTAAAACACAGGTGAACATATCATTCATTTAAATGGTACAGATACAATTATACATCAACAAATCAGCAGGAACTTGGAACTTACTTCAGAAACAAGTCGATGTTTAGAGTGCGGCTACAAGCATTCTATGTATTCAGGCCATCGGGTTTGAAAGAGCCCTTGATAATGAAATCAGAAATGCGGGTGCTTTTTGCTGCTCCACAAGCCAAATCAATGTGCGTGACCATGTGAACAGGGCCACTGCAATCTGCTGCATAAATAAATAACAAACCCAGGCCTTGCATAAGTGCACCTGGTACTGAAAAGCGCAGATGCTTCCCACAACAGCAGCAAAAGCCTACATGAAGATGAAATTGCTTATTCACACAAGTTCTGCTGCTGCTGGAGAGCCTCTGGAAATCGTGTGCTCAGGAACTGTCACCCACATTGGCTGGACCTACACCTCCTCAGTGAATACATTATGTTGCATCACATTTTTATTTGCTCCGCAGAGGCCCTCGTCTGGGCTTACGTTGACTTATAATGACATCCAGTGACTTAAAATTGTATTTTCACTGGTGAAATGTGAGACGCCTGTACTGAGGCCACTTATGAAGAGTATGAATGTAAACATTACTCTATAATAATTCACATACTACTTTCATAAATGTTTTACATCGTTAATCATAAATCACTAAACTTTTTTTTCCACTGGAATAAAACAAATCCTTTTCAATTGCCCATCGCTAAATGTAAACCTACAAAAAAATAAGGAGCAACAGAAAAAACATAACTATTATAAAAGGCAAAACTGACAGACTTCTAAAAACTCTGTTGCCTTTTCATGTTTTTTTCTTTAACTGTGGCACTTTTGCTCCCATTCTTACCTTCCAACTTCTCTTTCAGAAGTCAGAAGTGTGTGTTGTGAAACTACGGCATTTTATCTCACCATATAATACAACACGTAAACTCAGACTGACATGCAACACGGATTGCCCATAAACAGAAATCACTGGTCCAAACGCCAGAGCTGGAATCAGGTGTTCTAACCATAACCCCACATGCAACCCACTGAGAGATTGTGTCACTCACAATCTCATCCTCCACATCACGGTTGAACTGGTGGATTTCACGCGAGGCCATGAGGAAGTTCTTCCTTTTGCTTAGAGGTTCCAGCAGCTCCTGGAACTTCTTCTCCACCAACTGACGGCGCCCATCCACCTCGTCTGTGTCCTTGCCCTCCTGGCTCAGGGCCTGCACCTGGCTCTGAAGCTCCTCCACCTCCTTTTTGCGCACCTCTACCTGGTTCTCCAGCATCTGGACGCATGGTGAAACAGGGATAAAGTTCAGGGGTGAAGCATGCAACCCTCAGGGCCAACAGCTGTTTTACAACACATAACACAGGCACAGAGTTGGCCCCGGACCTCGCCACGATTTCACATTGAATTATCTAAACTGTGTTCTCTCACTTCCTGGGGCTTTGCGGCTTTTGTAAGCAAGTATTCCATAGAAAATAATGAGCATGCAGTCCGACTGTCTTTTGGGGTCAAGACTTTCTTTGATGCATTTCCAGATAATTGAATCAATAGCAAAAAACTCTATCTTGTACTCTACATGCGGTCTATAGCTGCAGGGCACGAAAATGAGCAATGCTCTTGTCAACAAAATAAGGGCTCTGAAAGCCATGATCTGAAATGAAATTCATCACACACAGAAACGTGTGGGAGTGTCACATTTCCTTTTTGCCAAAAGACAAACAGAAGACTGAGTGACCCGGCGCTGACAGCAGGAAGTAATGCACACCTGCTGCTTCTTGAGCAGGATGCTGACGCTGGTCAGGTCCTTCCCGTAGTCGTCCGACTGGATCTGGCCCTCCAGGCCCACCAGCCACTTGTCCAGGTCGGCGCAGCTCTGGGTGAAGAGCTCCGCCTTGTTGGCATCGAAAAGGCACTGTGCCTTAGTCTGCGTGGTGGACTCCAGCTCCTCCCACATCTTCTGCAGAGCCTGCATCTTCTCCTTCACAACTGCCTCGGTCTCAGGCTTCTCCGCCACCAGCTGCATCCCATCCTGCATGGAGCCGAGGGAAAAGGGTCACACATACTGAGATGGTGTGTGTGTGGGGGCATATGGGCAACAAGGCTGCTGACCCCAGCTGAGTTCATTTAGCAAGGTCAGGGTTATGCATTGGGTATCACCACTGAGAGAGCATGATAGATGCTATTGTGTTTATGTGCTTGGAGAACGCCCCGCATGACACAACTGAACGGGATTAAACATTCCCTGAATTGACCCAAACATTTGTCCAGGAAAAAATTTACCCCCCAAAAGTTTATGTTGTGAAAATGACTTTCTGTTTGTGAATCTTGTGATTTCTCTATAGCTTTGAGATGAAGTGAAACCTCAAAACATGACACCTCAAGATGGTTACTTTCACAGTCGTGCTTACAAAAATGTCTGTGTGCAAGAATTGTCTCATTGAATCAAACAAAATGAAATTCATAAGTATAAATAATTATCCCTAACAAGGTGATATCTAATGCATCCATATCCCTAATTATGAAATTCTAGCAGTCATTTATGTCCAAAACTACAAAATAATCTGCATGGACTATATAAAAATCAGCACCTCCCCTTTAGTAAATTAACCTTT
Source organism: Megalops atlanticus (assembly GCA_019176425.1). Lineage (NCBI taxonomy): Eukaryota > Metazoa > Chordata > Actinopteri > Elopiformes > Megalopidae > Megalops > Megalops atlanticus. Next base: position 72,288,780 of record CM032875.1, on the reverse strand, counting down.
CATCACATAAGATGTACATGGAAACAATTTATTGGGCACTAGGATGAAGAATATGCAAAATTAGCATAACTAACAAAAGGAAATCATTATTTTTATGTTTTACAATGCTCTGTATCATTCAGTCAAAATTAAAATACATTTCATATCATTTGGATTCTTTCACCATGGATTTTACCATGTATTGACAGTCATAGCGAAATAATTGTATTTACTATCGCTGTTTGAAGTCACATGAGAATTTACAGGAAAAATACATACATCTCATCTAAAATGAAGATGAATCTCAAATTCTCCATTTCTATATTCGGCCTATACAGTACTCTGCAAAATAATGCAGTTATACATTTTACCCATATCATTTGCATCTATTTTTCATATCACAGAATAGAAACTTGCTGCATAAAATCACTCTCCATTTCAGCAGAAATTCCCCCACTTAGCATTCACAGCCAGTATGGCTCACAAAAAAAAATCTTCTTTGTTCTGAACATGTAGCTGAAAACACCCAGTTCAAGGTGACTTCCTGTCCGCTGCTGAGCCAAGGGACCTGTATTTTCAAGTCTAAAGCTAAATTTTATTCGGATTGTTGTTCGCTGGGAGAGAAGCCACACCCACAGCGCCATGGCAGAAAATATTACTGCCCAGAACTATTGCACTACGCATTGTTTAAAAAAAAACACAAAGCCCCCATAATCTGAGCATCACACGGTGCTCGGTTTCCCCTGGGTGGAGTGGTGGGAGGGCGCACTTACTTTCTCAATTTTGTCCAGCCACTCCTTGTTGGACTGTAGCTCGGCCATGAAGGCCTGATGCTTGAGCCACTTGCTATGCAGGTTGCGGGCCTCATCGTAGGACATGTCCTGCGCTGTGAGCATCTTCTCGTTGATCCAGAGGGACAACTGCACAGACAAGGGGAGCAATTAGAACCACAGATGGGGATGGAGCTGTCACTGGCACAGAGCCTCGTTCTCTACCGTGTGACACACTCGCTGGGGGATTGCACTGGAGAGTCCACAGTTGGGTTTGTACACCTGTGCGTGTGGCTGTTTCCTTTGATGAAACCCCTTGGAAATCAACCTTGTGCGTTGTATAACGTAGCACAATGCCCAGAGATTTTTTTTTCTCATTTTTCCATTTTTCTCCCCAATTTGGAATGGCCAATTTCCCAAATTTGGAATGCCCAATTAGTCATCGATGTTCGGTCCCATTGCGCAACCCCCACTGTCAATCCGGGAGAGCGTAGACAAGCACGTGCCCTCCTCCGAGACACGTGATGTCAGCCGCTGCTTCTTTTCGCTCTGCGGTCCACAAGCCAAGCTAGCACAGAGATGAGTCGGAGGAAGACATTTCATATGCAGCTTTTGGCACGTGGACCACAGGCGCCCGATCGACCAGCAGGGGTCACTGTTGCTAAAGGGACCGAAGCCCCTGCCGACGTACCCACCCCTATCCCCGGCGGAACGAAGCCAATGCGCTCCGCCTGTGAGCTCCCGGTCACTGTCGGCTAGTGACACGGCCGGGATCGAACCCGGGCCGTAGCTTTCAGTCCACACTCGGAACGAGTGCTTTTACCGACTGAGCCACTCGGGAGCCCCCTGCCCAGAGATTACTAAAGCCATTCTGTGGATCCTGATAGCTTCACTACTCCAATACCATGCACAAACCCTGGATTCCACCCTACCGCAGTGACACACTTTCATGACTTGCTGCTCAAAACTCTGGATCAAAACAATCTGCCCTGTTGTGAATCATATGTGACAGCGTGGTTCAGTGAGTTGGAATACATCCTCCTGGATTTCTTTCCAAGCCTACAGCGGAACTAAAACTGTACTTGCTCATGTAGCTGCTCACCTCCTGGCAGTCCTGCAGGAACTTCTGCAGGTCCCGGTTATCCTTCAGCCTCATCAACAGCTCACTAGCTGCCTCCCGGTTCTTCTTATGCCTGTGTGCACCGACACACACACACACGGGTCAGTCTGGCCAGCAGCGTCTCACAAAGAAATACTAGCATTCTATATGAAAGACTCAGAAACACTACTGTAGACTTTATGTACTGCTACGTGAGTGTGTGACCATCCAACCTTATGACACAAACCAGGAGTTGGGCATCAGGGGAATACCATAATCTCACGCCTCTGGCTCACCTGGTGTATATCTGACCTACAGCTTTGGCTCAGTCAGTGGTTAGGCATGCAGTTATGTGGGCCACCGGCTGGGTACGTTACCTGTCGTCGATGGAGTCCACCTTCTCCTGGATGCGGTCAGCACTGATGTTTCCATCGCTCACCAGCCTCCTGCCTGTCTCCACCACGGCATTGATCTTCTCCTCGTTGGCATCCATTGTTGTCATGAAGTCCTCCTGCTTCTTGATGGCTGCCTCAGCACCTTCGAGGGTGGTTGGCATCTCGGTGTGGGCCAGCACATACTCCTGATGAAGAGAGGGAGAGAAAGAATGTGACGGGCATGCACGACACTGTCACAGCCAGAACAGTCCAACACGTCAGCGGTCCCAGGAAAGGCAATGGAGAAAGTACATGGTATAAGCACTATCCTCCGGAACAAATAGGGTCTGGGGACAACTGAGAAAGGAAGGGCACCAAGTTGCTTGTTTTCAATGATGCAAGTACACCATCATTTCCTCACATATGTGATCACCGTGACAGAGGCACAGATGTGCTGAAATGCTGGTGTGTAAAAGAGCATTAAAACCTTTGTATATTAGTATGTGCAACCTTTTTGTTTACAGTTGCCATCAGTCTGCATCTCATATGCTTTGTTTTTTGGTTAACAGGAATTAACAAATCGTTTAAAATTAGTGCAAAACTCAGTGAGTGTTTGCCAGAGAAATGTTGACCCTGACATATGTTTTTATGCCAAAGAAATGTTGACCTTGACATACGTTTTATGACATAAAACATATTTTTTTACATCTGTACAGAAAGCAAAAGCAATAACAACCAAAAATATTTCAAAGTAATACTTTTGATGTGATTTAAAACAGCATGAGCTACTCCACTTTACAAAAACATACTCCATCAAAGCTGTGGAAACTGTAGAATTATTTTTCTCCATTTTGACCATAAAACAAAGCACAACTTCTCTCATTAGGGTAACAACATACGTATCTGATCATTTAGATTATGGGGAAGTGGTTATGCGGAGTGGTTAAAAACACCTTCAACACTATGTTGTATTTTTGAGATTAAATGAAAAACATTTTGACACAAATGCATAACACAAATCACATGCATTTGACACAAATCTTTTCAAGGGGTGTTGTTCATATTTCATATTTCAATTCATATTTGTGACTAATTCCATTTATACTCATTTTTTCATTATTTAACCTGTAAATTAGTATATCTCTCCATAGCATGAGCTGTGGTACGTATGGAACTGTGGTACGTATGGAACCTTAAACTTGGTGAATGGTTACATGCTTACAACATGTCAATGAACATATCTGTGATCCAAGCTGCAGAGGTTCTTCCTGCTTTCCTGAGGTTGCTGAGGTTGTGTGTCCTACCTGGTTATTGAGGAAGGCTTCGGCCTGCTTGGTGTCCCTCAGGAACAGCTGGTAGGCGTGGGACTGGGACAGCAGGCTCTGCCGGTTCTCCCACATCTTGTGCAGCTCGTTCCAGCCGGTGTCCAGGGCCTGCAGCCGCTGACGCAGGAACATGTACTGGGCATCTGTCTGGCCCTGGGTCACCATCTCGCCCATGTCACGCATCTTCTGGTAGTCCTCCTCGTAGTTGTTGATCTCGTTCTTGATGCCCTCGTGCTGGGCAAGCAGCTTCTCGGCCTCAGCCAGCGTGTTGGGCATGTCCTCGGAGGCGATGGCGGTCTGCGTGCGGGACAGCCAGGACTGGAAGTCGTCCAGGTCGCGCAGGAACTGCTGCAGCTTGCTGGCCTCGCCCAGGGACTCCTCGCGGTTGCGCAGCGTGGCCTTCAGCTCCTCCCACACGGCGGTGATCTCCGCCAGCCGGCCCGTGATTGCCTGTGCCTGGTCAGGATGCTCCGCCCCCAGCCGCTCCGCCTCCTTCTGCAGGTCGCCCAGCTTGTCCTCAATGGCCGCCAGGTCCCGCTCCATGCCCGTCAACTTGCGCTGCAGGGCCATCACGCCTGCCAGGTCGTTGCCCAGCTCCTGGGTGGACTCGATGACCTTGGTCTTCTCACGGATCCAGGACTTGGTCTCGTTGCACTCCAGGTGGTAGTTCTGCACTCCCAGGGCGGAGCTGAGGGACTCTTTCTTCAGGTCCACCAAGTCCCGGAACTGGCTCCACCTGGAACAAAAAAGCAGTCAATACCAATTAGTGCAGAACCAGCAGACTTTCATGGTGGGAAACCTAGAAGTTATCCACCTATGTCTACTTTTCAAAAAATGCACATTAAAACAAATGTAGCAATATATTGCAAAATGTTTTTAAAATATATATAGCCATATACTGTACAGGCACTCCTTGTCAACCTAAAAAGTTCCCATAAATCTAATTAACTGAGATGTCTGGAACAAGCTGGAACAAAAGATTGTATACACTGTGTATCCCCAGAACCAAGGTTTGAAAACACAGCTGTGTCTTATGATAAGCAATAATACATTGTGCATTAGATGACTCATTTCAGCCCATATCTACAGTCTGAAAGTGTACAACAATAATTAACATACACACTACTTTATTTCAAAAGGCATGCTTTTGAAATCAAATGTGCCAACTACTTTGTCTACAACTTTGTCACAAATTAAGCAATATGCAAAGCCAATGGACAGAAAAATGTAAAACGCAACTACCATTACCACAATTAGCCAAATGTTTTACAAAAATGCGCAGTAATAAGGGAAATTAGGTTGTCTTGCTTCACAGTGTAAATATGTTGCTGCCAGTGCTTGCTGTCAGGCTGGGAGAGATACTCTGTTTGTGTAAAAGCGTGGCCTCAAAGTTGCCCGCATACCTGGTGTTGAGCTTGTCTTGTTGGGCTTTGATCTCCTTCTCGCTGGGGTGTCCACTGTGAATCAGCTGCCTGGCGATCTGGTTGACCACAGCCACGCGTGAGGCCTGGTTATTCATTTCAGGCTCCAGGCTCTCAAACCTGGTTAAGACAGAACAGTGTTCAGATGTACAGGAAGCAAAGGTGAACAGGAAGAAGGAAACTACCTGACAGTTAACATTCACCTTAAGTTCATTTTCAAATACAACAGATCTATTCCCCTTTGAGGTTAGCATAATGGTACAGACCTGGATACCTGGAAAGGAAAGAGCCTAGAATGCAACAGGAGAACAAGACTGACAAAGTCTTAGAATATGCCAGTGTGGTCCAGCTGCTGCCTGAATATTTTGCTGAAAGAGCTTAAGTCCAGGCTGAACTATAAAAACAAATTCTCACACTCCATGTCTGTGGGATTCATTGATTATAGTTTGTGTTTATTAAAGCTACAGATGTACCACTCCATTGCTGCAACAGAGTAATACTCACTACATTCAGTCCAAATACAACCTTATTATAGTGCAGAGTAGATGTGTTTCATGAAAAATCTACTTAGATGATAATAAAATTAAGCATCCTCTGTTTGAATAGATGTGTCTCTTGCCTGTGTCCGCTGCCTTTTATTATATTTTTAAACCATTTGTATCGATCCCTCTACAATGGCTTCCACAATACTGCAAAGAATTATCTATAGCAATTTCAACAGGATAAAAATAACGACTTACATACAATGAAATAAATGTTTATTTAATGATTTAAATGAAATTCTGCTCTTTTACATACACAAGACAAAGATACATGCTGACTGGCAATGCAACATTTTACTGTATTACATGCAATATTTGCATTAATTTAAACCACAACTCTTTGTGGACTAACCAATGGATTCAATCTACATAAAATGCATACTAATCAGGACACACTCCAAGAAGTGTTGTGTCCTTGACTTCATGTGAAAATTGCACTGTTGAAAAAAAGGATACGGATTGCATAACAGTAATGTTTCAGCACTATAATCTGTCAAGGCATCTGTATTTTTTTTTGCAAGAGGGACAAGAGCACATGCCTGCTTTTCCACTTTTCAAATGTGCAGATTTTTCTGGATTCTGTCTCTGTGGTTCTGAAGGAGTAGCTGTGGGATTAACTGTTCATGATTTCTCTTTTGTCTGAATCCGACCCATTAATCTGGTAATGGATTCACCTACCCAGGTCGCAGTACTGAAAATGCCAACTAAATCTATGCAGGAACATCAAATGCAGACTCAGACTATTTCTGTCACTGAATTTTGCTCCATATTTCTGAAGCACACTGAAACAACAACTAGAATAAAGCCCACATGATGACGATGACCACTAATTCTGTGAAGACCACCACTTGTGATGCCACAGTTTTTTTATAATGTAAAGTCACAGCTAAGGTTCTCCCCCAACTAACTAGAGAGATGGGTGACATATTCATATTCAATTTGTATTCATAAAATGTTAAATCTCCAAAATGTACCACCTAGTCTTTCAAAAGGAAAATCAAACAATGTCCCATCACATATTTTGGATTAACAGAAACAATAGTAGACAGTTGTTGTTTCCGTTAGCTATCAACTGTAGCTATCAATTTTGTTTTAAATCTGACCTGGTTTCTACTCCTCGGGCAATGAAATCTAACAATTAGTAAATCTAAGATGCTGCTCAAAGGCTCACTGTGTTTTCAAGAGCTCTGAGCAATGATGACAAGTGCTAGAGTCTAGTGGCAGATCTAAGGTTAGTGAGCCTTAATGTGGACAGCCGCATGGATGTCTTACCTGTGTTGTATGACCTCCAGGTCCTCCAGTTTCTCTGGGATCTGCATGCTGTTGAGCCATAGCTCCTTCTCATCGATCCACACCTCGCAGGCGTTGGCCTCGCTGGACATCTTGTAGAGGGCCAGGGCGTCCTGCAGGGCCTGCTTGCGCAGCCGCGTCAGCTCCGCCACCTCCTTGTAGCGCTCCTCGATGCCCGCCAGCCTGCCCTGCACCTCGGGTGACTGGGCGTGCTCGTCGGGCAGCGTGCGCGACTGCTCGTGCAGGGCGTCGATGACCGGCCGGTAGCTGCCGATCTCCTCGGCCACGTCCTTGTGCTTCTTGACCAGCGCCTGGGTGGAGAACTCGTCGTGGCCCACGTCGGAGCTGGAGACGATGCGAAGCACGTCCAGCATCCAGGTGTCAATGTCGTCAGCGTCAGCCTGGAACTGGTGCATGTTGCAAGCCTCCTGGAGGCGGGCCTTGCGCACGGCTGACAGGCGCTCGAGGGCGGCCCACTGCTCCTGGATGTCGCTATTGCGCTCGCGGATCTTGTCAGCGCCGAAGTGGCCGGCGGCGACCATCTCCTCACCCTCGCGCACCGTCTGCTGCAGGTGGCCGCTGCGGCCGCTCATCTCGTCCTCGAAGGCCTTGTGCTGGCTGAGCAGCCGCAGGACACCCGTCAGGTCCTTGCCGCAGTCGTCCAGGGACAGGATCTGCTCCTTCTCCCGGATCCAGCCCTCCTCCTCTGCCATCTCCCAAAAGAACTTCCAGAGGCGCCGCGACTCCTCCAGCCGAGCCCGCCGCTCTGCCGCCAGCTGACTCAGTTCCTGGTAGCAGTACTCCATGTGCGCCACACGGTCAAGGATCACCTGTGGGTCACAGGGCTTGTAGCCTGTAGTGGAGGTGAAATCACAGGTCAGACCAACGCAAACTTAACCTACTGCAAGATAGCCTACTGAAAGTCCTAGGCTGTTTTCTACGTTTTGCTGAAGGCTACATTTAGTCATGAGCTCTGCTTCCATAGTGAGAAAAGAAATGCTGCTGTGCCACTCATGTGTCCAGATAAAAAGGTAGTGAGCTTAGACCAAAAATGCTGCAGGAGGTTTCTGAGGCTCTCCCTTGACTCACCCTCGGTATCAACGGCGAATTTCTGTGCGTTGGCATTGACAGCCTTGACACGGTCAGCTTGGATGCCAATGTCGGCCTCCACCAGGGCGTGCTTCTGCAGCAGGTCCTCCACTCCCAGCAGGTGTTTCCCATAGTCCTGGGACAGCAGCAGCATCTGCGTGGGAGAGACATAGAGTCATACTGCTCAAGGGACACTACCAAGCCCTGAAGAACATACACAATCTGGAAACACTTGTTTCATTTTGTGGCCAAAAATTCAAAGTAGCCGCCAAATTAACCCTTTCATGCATGGTGTCCATATTTGTGGACAGTTAATTTAACTCCATTTTGGGTGAGTTTATCATGATGGTGTTCTCCAAACCACTTGGGGACAGTATCAGTAGATCCATAGCAATATTGTAACAGTAGTTACTATCTTGTATTCCAAAAATTATTTGATTTCTGACACCCTCAATCCAAGATGGCTGACGGTGGTAGCCATGCACAAAATGCTTCAGGCATATCTGTGAAAAACTTCTATTCAAAGAGGTCAGCTCAGGTGAAAAAAATATTAGTATGCACAGGACACTGTGATGAACATGTCTGTGTTTTGTAAACCTAAATTTAAAATGTAAAATGTAGTCTTTATACATCAAAAACCAACTGTCCACGTATGTGGACGTCATGCAACAGTGGACTCAGATTACATTAAGTCTTGTTTGTGTAACCTGTTGAGTAGTACAGTAGTATACAACATTCACAATGGATCCCAGAGAACCAGCACTAAAAGACACTAACTTAGAGAAGCTCTGACTTCTTCTCACCTTCATCTCATCCATCCAGTCCATGATGTACAGCATCTCCTGGAAAACCCTCTGCAGGCCCAGGTTCATCTCCAGCCTCTGTCGCCGTGCCCGCAGCAGCTCCAGCAGGTATTCCCAAAGGCGGATCACATTGTCCTTGCGGGCGGCAATGCGCTTGATGTCATGGTAGTTTTCCGCCTCCAGCTCGCGGGCCACTGCCACCACGGCTTGGACGCGTTCCTCATAGGCGGCGATGTCAGTCTCGATGGCCTCGTGCTTCTTGGTGGCTGCCTCTACCGCTTGCAGGTCGAAGCCAAAGTTGTCCTGAGAAGAACAAGCATGAATGAAACTGGATACATGAAGGTCTTCCAACCTGAGGGTGAAGTGATCTAGGATGAGTTACTAGCACAGGCTGACTGCAGATATGAAGGACTGATACACCTCTTGTTTTTAAGCCTTATGATGAACGTGATCTGAAAGAGACTCGGAAAGTGACTGATTTTTTTGGATGAGTAACTAGGGATATAACTGTCCTGTCTTTTTTAGAATGACAGCAATATCACACTACAGTAATACTGTGTAATCTGTGTGCTCACTAGGGAGCGCTTTTCCATAAAATCGGTTCTGAAGGGAATAGGGTGCCAAAAATTGTCCCTCAAGCTCTACCTATCACCTGCACTGCTAATGTTACTGTCTCTCACTCAAAAGAAAAAAGTACTTGACCTCATCTGTAATCATGTTTAAGGGTATTGGTTTGAGGGTTTTTGTAACAGATCACTAATGGGTGGTAAGAATGAGTGCAGAAAGAGAAAGGATACAATGATGAGATATACTGTGACTATTACAGCATGATTTGGGTGAATAGTTGTAAAGTTTATCACAAAGAGTTGCTTAACCCTGGAATTGGAGTGTCACAGTGCTTGCAGGCCTTCTTTTCATCCAGAAACATACCCACCTATTGCCAAAAGGCAACATCATAACTATACAAATTTATCTTCCCCACCCAGTGTAGAGAGTGGCTTACTCTGTGGCATCTGGGTGTGCCATGTGCAGGCGGAGTATGAGGTGTAAGTTCAGACTGTACCTGTGAAACGAGGCGCTGGTTTTCGCTCAGCCAGGTCTCTCTCATGGCAGCTTTTCGATCAAAGCGGCGGGCCAGCTGTTCCAGCTTCTCCTGCCGGATCAGCTCAGTCCTCAGGGCCAGCTCCCGTTCATGCTCCGCCTTCTCCAGCCTCTCCCAAGCCTGGCACACACCAAGAGACACTCACTGTCACTCAGTCAACATCACCAGATTCTACTCCAACTAAGCCCGGCTTGCCATGGTGTAGTCCACCTCAATCACACGCATAAAGGCTGTATTGCGGGTAGATTACACAATTTCAGCAGATCTGCTGTAATTTGTTTTTTCAATGGATAAGACACAATGGTAGAGCCAAATTCAGCCTGGGGTTGGTCAACCAGTTTGAGCTCTAGGAGGAGCTGACATTATTTCACTGATCATTAAAAATATGCAATTTATGTTCAATAGCTTGTGCAGGGCCACACAAGGTAATAAAAAACACTATATTGAAAAGTACAATAATATAGCCTCCTTTTTGTTTATACAAGGACATGCAAATAGCTGCTGCCAAATTGTAAATTCAGATTCCTGAAACACCTGACATTCCTTGGCAACATGTGTACCAGAGACATGCCTCAGTATTCATGTCTTATGTGTTTAGCAGTACATTGAATTAGCAAAAATATGCATCTCGTGAAAGGCAAATTATGAATTTAATGGTGATGCATGACTTGTGGTAAGTGCGTGCTGCAGACTGCGGATAACCTGAACTCTTAGTTTAGGTGTGCTGTGGAAAGGCCATAGCTGCATCGTGACCAAGCCTCACCTTGTTGATGTCAGAGATGAGCTTCCCCTCTCTCGGCATATACACTTTCTGGTTGTTAGCCCTCATTTTGCTCTGGATGGTGAAAAGGAGCACTTCCAAATTCCCCTTTTCTGTAAACCTTGAAAGAAAGGAAACACGACCATATGATGTCTGAGCAAGGACACCACATGCTGCTGGAGTGATTATTTGAACTTTTGCACAATGTGAAGCTTCTAAATCACAAGGACACCATGGTTTCAAACCATTCTAAGGCTGGACAGCCTTGCATATGTCATAAGGTTATGACAAAGTCAGTGTTAAAGAAATACTTTATATTGTTTTATATCGCCCTGCTACGGCTTCTCGGATTCTTTATTAGCATAACTGACCACCTTGCCCCCATGCAGATAAATGAGTTTCCCTACAAGCAGGACAGTGGTTTCTCACAGTCAAGACCAAGACCTTGTCAACACACTTTGCTCCCACTGGATGTTAAACAATAACCCTTAAGATGTCATTGCAGACAGAAGGCAGCTTTCCAGCAAATGGAGTGCTTGGTTACCCAATCCATGAAGTAGAACCTGGGAGCTGGGTAAGAGGGCCACTTACTTGGGGGGCTTCTCCACAGTACGGTAGGTGTTGAAGGCCTGCAACTGCTGCTGGACCCCAACCAGGGAGTTAGCAAACTTGCGGTTGTTGAGGATAATGATGGTCTGTTCGATCCACTCCAGCAAGTCAGAGGCCAGCGACTCATACTTCTCAATCATCTTTTCAGTCTCGATGGCATTGTCCAGTACCTGAAACCAAGGAGAGGAGCACGAAGAGCTGCACCGTCACTGCACCAAAGCACAAGCATTGGCTATATTACATGTCAGCTGACTGTTCACAATGGCTCTGACACACAGATATTTGTTTAATGCAGGAAATAATGCCAAGGTAATGCAATCACACGGATCTGACAACATTGCATGATCACATAGCACGGCCATCAACAGTATTTTCCCCGCTGCATTGTCTGTGCTAGTGATTTAACATGGAACCCCAGTTGCTTCTCACCTTCCCAATCCTCTTGCCTTCAACCTTTAGTGCCTTCATCTTGGAGAAGTAGTGGTAGTATGTCACCACATATGTGATGACAGACTTCTCATCAGGGTGGTCTACGCTGATATCTGAAACACATACACAGGAGTCAACGCTCACATGTGCTTCACTTCAACTCCAGCATGCATCAAGTTTTCCTCTAAGTCTCCTATCTGCAAACATGCATATACTCATACCCACGACAGTGGCTATTGTATTTTGACCAAAATACTGGAATTAATTACAGCTGGAAATATTTTAACCATTATTTCAAATGGCTGACTGGTCCTCTGCATGTGGGAATTTCTGAACTCATATACCTGATACCTCTCTATCAGCTGTGTATGTCCTATAGACTTGGAGCTGATGGTGTGACTGTGTAATGAGGGAGTAGGAGAATGTAAGACCTGCAGGGAGGAGGTGTGTGTGTCATGGATATAGTTCAGAGAAAAACTGTATTGAACTGTGTGAGCTGTGATCAAGACCTGAAAAAATTGGGCTGTGAGATATGTCTGCAACTGGGACATAGCTTCCAGCAGATGGTGTGCTAGTATGTACTGTAATTAATGAAATGGATAACAGGAGCTGTCAGAGAGAGCACTGCCAGGCAAACAGCTGGGTTTCAGTAAGTATACATTACATTACATTACATTACATTACATTACTGGTATTTAGCAGATGCTCTTATCCAGAGTGACTTACATCGCTTACATTTTTTTCATGTTTTGTGAAATATCATGCTGAGACAATAACTGTAAAAATGCTCATACATTTTCCACTGTTTTAAAAGGAAACACTGTGTGATCCTGAGAGAGGATCCATGGAGGATAGGACTGGAACATTAACTAATTAACACAGAACATCCATACCTAAACAACACTCACTCCAGTCTGAGGTTTCTATTTTGAGCCACAAAGTGGATTGATTTTAAAACATCTTAAACTCTTTCCTCTCAAGCTAATATCCTATAGAGATATTTTATGGACTGTTTTCTGGGAAGTTTATTTGGTATGATACAAAATTGTTGCGGCAATCTGTGCCTTAGAGGGAGATTTGGAGGAAGTTTATCCTGGATGGTGTCACAAAACTGGAATCACATAACATGGAAGCATGGAAGCACATAACACACAAGCATTGTGTGTTGATTTCTGTGTGCCTCACCAGATATGGTGTTAATATATGTCTGCCTAAGGTTTTATTTTCCCTATTAATATAAAAAATGAAGTACAACAATATTTGGACCAGAACTACCACTGAAAATCTTTAAGGTAATTTAATATTAATTTATACTATTTTATCCTTAAATTATAATTCTTTCTTGTCTTTTTTTCTTACAAGCATGACAAGCTTACAAATAAAGATCTGTACAGTGGGAGTGGGGCAAAGAAGACTAAGTTATTTTATAATACCATTATCAGCACCTTAAATGTAAAAGCCTTCTTCTGTATACTTACAAAAAATGTGCCTCCAGTGAAAAAAAAACCACATTACATGAATAACAATTTGTTCTATGCAATGATAGCATATCCTTAAAAACAGACAGAAAGACTTGACTGAGGTGATGCCTCACCTTCTGGGTCCAGCAGCTTGGTGAGGCCCAGGTGCTGCTCTGCCAGGTTGAAGGCATTCTGCAGGTTGTAGTGGGCATTCGACTTCTTCAGCTTATCAAAGTCAATTAGGTCAGGTCTGCACAGACATACAAAGGAAAAGATTACATCAGAACACAATGATATGTCAGTTTATGTATGTATAGACGTATGTATATATATAATTTTTTTTTTTTTTTACAAACACACACACACACACACACACACACACACACACACACACAACACACACACACAGATCTGTAAAAGACACTGGGCTTGAAAAAAACAAACTGAACTGAATTCAGAATGAATCTGATTTCATCCGTCATTTTGAAATCCCAGCAGTGCCGCACCTGTGCTTGTGGATGAGGGCATTGAAGGCCATGCCATCTCGCCAACTGGTGGTGAAGTTGTGTATATTGACATTGGGATAGCTGCAAAAATAAAATGAAAGTGATCTCAGCAATACCCAACAGGTAAGATATGCCTTACAAACAATTAATTTTAAAATAATGTTATTTTATCTTCATTCTTAAACAACAAACATATAATATTCATTATTATCAGTTGGATTAATATTCATTATGTATCAGGTACATCTTAATCCATTACCGGTTTACATGCATTCCTGTCAACATAGTAACTAAATGAGAATCTATTTTCACTGATTTTTGTCTTACATAAAAATACCATTCAGTGTACCAACTATTCAGCTATTTCCTTACTTCAAGTGATCTGACACCATGTTTTACAATTAACATGCAGCTGACAGTTTTAAAATATTATTTCAGGGGAAGTAAATTTAATAATTTGCTGCCTGCAGATAAAACTTCAAAGCCATGAGGGCTGTGCTGTCTTCTGATTTGTCAGGCCTACTCCAGTCCTCCTGGACTTTGATCAGTTCTGATGTTGATCATCCTGAGTTGAAATGGTTTTATTTGTGTGAATATGTGGGCCAGGGTAAGAGGCCACTCAGCTGCGTAGTCTAAAACATTACATAGTGGTCTGCTGGGGTGCACACTGCCATTATCTACTGTGATGGGCTGCAGCAATATGCTGTACTCAGGTGAGTGTTGTGCTGGGTAAGACTGTGCTGTGTTGGGCCAAACTACGCTGTGCTGGGTGGACTTGTGCTGTCATGGCAGAAAGTGATGGTTGAAAATTATGATGATAACTCACCCTGCAGTCTTCATCTGGCACCACAGCAGCAAGGCATCCTTGGCAGATCTCTTCTCCTTGTTGTCCTCTGTCTCCACACTGATGTCCTGGATCTGTCACACAGCGTAACCCAATACTCCAGCTCACACCAAGGCAACCATCAAAATAATCCACTGACTGGCACGACTCCCTTCACATGCATTCGCTGCTCACACATTTTAACTAGTGCATTAATCCCTTCTGAATGGGTGGCACTGACAGCTCATTTATATTTCCTCTGATTTTTCATTTCGCAAATGCATGAATTTAGACATGATGAAGAAATGATTTAATCCCCAGAATATACCCAAGGATATATGCATATGCATTTAATAACTTCTTATATTGTGTGTATGCTCTTGCTGGCATGCAAACTACCATGGAATTTCCGTAAACTGTTGGACATTTTAGTACTGGGCTCCTCTACCCCTGTGAGAGTCTACGAACAGAACAGTGGAAACACTGACCTGGAACCTGAGGATGATGGTCCAGATGAGGCCCAGGGTGAGGCGGTGGTTGCCGTCGACGATGTCGTGGGAGCCCATGTTCTCCAGGTGTACCCTCTGCTCCTTGAGGAACTGCAGCGCCTTGTCCACGTTCTCCAGGCAGTGGATCCGCATCCTGCCCTTTGTGGGCTTGGGCTGCAAGAGGGTGACAGAGCACACTCATCATATCACTGACCGAGTGCATGCTACAGCCACTGGCTGCTCAGATTTAATGCAGCTCATGCTTAAAGTGATAACATCACCACTAAACTACTATGATCTACGTCATCCTTTGGTCATGGGATCCAGTGCAATATTTCCCATTAACCAAGTGTCACTGTATGGCAAACAGGGCCCATGGGGCAGGCATCACCAAAAACAAAGACTTACAACGTAGAACAGATAGCTGAAAGTGAAATGAAACATTTCATGGATGATGACGTCTGTTGCAGCACACTGTAATCTTGACATAATATGGAATATGTACAGCACAGTGTACAATACAGGGGCCTGAATTGTTGTTGCCACAGAAAGGCAGAATCTTGGGGGAAAAAAAGTTATGGAAAAAAGTATTGGGGAAAAATGATTTTTCTGGACTCACACAATAATGTAAGTTCAGCATGTACAGAGTGAAACAAGAAAAATAGTTAATAGTTGCATAAATTCATTATTTAATTAAATTTCAAAAGTCAATTGTATTTTTAAAACAGCACATAAAACTGGAGTGCCTGTTGTCTGGACTGACTCATATGAGTCTATGAGATACAAGTCTGTGACATGGTAACATTTCTGCAACAAAATGTTTCAAGAATGTTTTGAGTTACTAGGGAGATTCTTCAGCCTGAATGTACTGAAGAAGCATTTGTAGAAATGCAGGGTGAATGAACAGACTCTGAACCCCCAAAACTCTGAACCAGGAACATTCAGAGATTCAATTTTGCATTTTGCTCAAAGTGATCAGGCTGCACTAATTCGAGTCAGCTTTTGGCAGTACAGAGATTCAGAAACCGGGAAACAGAGAAGCCCTCTGCCCACTGCAGTGTGTGCCGCCTTGCTAAGACGCGTGGTATGCAGATGCAGAGAAGCGGGCGGAGCCCTAAAGCATCAGTGGACGGCTGCTTTGCTTCCTGCAGACGCTGACACTGCAGCACTGGGGCGTCTCATTGGGAGGCAGAGCACACAAATCGGGCAGAGAGCACAGCCGGCAACAATGACATCAGCACTCCTGTGAACCATTACTGCATGCGCTGCTCCGTTTTTTTCAGCCTCAGTGGCAGACGGCGCACTGAATTCTTAGAATATTCACTGCCTGGTAACACTGGGTACATTCTGAAAATGGCATCACAATAAAACAACATGGAGGTCTTCTTACTGAACAGCACAGGCAGAATATTTTGGTGGAAATAACCCAGTAGTGCAGTTTGTGGTACACTATGTTCACATGTATAAGTTGACAATAGGAAGCCAAAACAATTTATGATGAATAAACGCCTGGCTCTATGTTTAATACAACATTATAATCGTTTAAAAAAGCTGCTCAAGGAGTTCTTTCTTTAAATATCCTCTCTCCAAGCTAGCTTTCTCTTCTTCACAATGTTTGACTGTCTTGTCCTTACATAAAGGCTGCCAGCTGCAAGACAAGGGCAGAGGAAGACAACCAAGGAACAGGATTTAGGCCATTCAATTTCTCTAACAAGGGACAACAACAGCTGTAGCTATCAACAACTCTCAAGCCATAAAAATATACAAGGAGCATCATTACTTATTAGGACAGCTGGAGTGCTTTGATACCAGGCCAGAGGTCCATACAGGTCTGAGTAAAGAGCCAGATAAAGAAGACTGAGTTTTTTGAAAACGGGGGTCTTCCTCCTTCGTTCTTAAAAAAAATCTCCGTCCACACGAAAACGCAAACACACACTGTCAAGAGCATGCCAAACCAACAGGCGACGACATCACCCTAACCATAAAGCCATGTTGGCCAATCAGAAGCCTGAAAAAAGCTATTACGGCACGCACTCTGACATCACAAGCCAAAAACTCTGTTTTCCCTGTCTACACGTCAACACTGAAAACGAAGTTTCTGAAAATCTTCACGCTGGAAGGCGTTTTGCAAAAGATCCGTTTTCAGTGACCTAAAACGCCGTTTGCGTGTGGACAAAAGGCCAAAACACATTGAAAAAGCTAGGTTTTTAAAAATACCTGTGTACGTGTGGACAGGGCCTAAGAGCTCTAGGAGAGGTAATGTGACTTTTTGCAGCAACACAATATCACAAAGGAGATATAATTTAGGGGAACACTGTATAATCTAACTTTGGCTAGGATGTGGGTGGTTACAGCAGTCTGTTTTCCTTGCATTTAGGTGATATATGAGCATATATACTGTGTACACACAAAACACACACACATATATATAAGTCGAAACAAATTAAACAGTGAAGTGCATTGTATACTGAATTATGCATTGAGGTATCAGCAATGGAACTAGTTTTGTTACTTTCCCAATTCATTCTGTATCACAGTGTAACATGGGGAGATTTTGTTCTGGTGTTACTCTTTAAACAAGCCACAAAGAACCTCTGAGAGCCAGGGCTGGCTTTGATCCTTTTGAAGGAGCCAGTATCAGGGCACTCACAAAGCCCAGTTGAACTTGTGGTCATATTGTTCTCACAGCATGGCCCCGTGAGCACAGTCAAAGGAGGACCTGCAGATGGCACATTTTACTAGAAGTCATGGGAGGTGAAGGGGTTGGTTAGGGGAGACAGTGGCACTGACTCTAACCTGACTGCAGTTTGATTTCAAATATGTCTGCATGGGCCCATCAGAGAGCTGGCTTTTTTAAAAGCCAGCAGAGGGAAGCAGTGGAGGGGGATACACACTAAAATGGGAAAAAAACATTTATGGAAATAAGCTGATTACTTGCTGAATCTTTGTAAAGCATGCATTCATTCCATTTTACTTAAATGGAGGCACCTTGCTTGATCACTGTGGCTAGGCTAACAATAAACAGAGCCACAAAGAATCAAAATTAAAGTTTCTTTATCCTGAACCAGCACAATGTGGTTGTCACTGTTCCTGCCTGGTTGTGTGATGTTACAGGATTACCTCTCATCTAGTCATAACTGACAGTTCATTCAAGTTCTATTGCCTGAGAGCTATGCGTTACCATAAAGGCAAAAGAGCTTCTTGGCCCCTGTGAATCTCTTTGGCTCAACGTACACCATGCTAAATGGTTTATTTATTTGCCATGTTGTCATGTTACACTGATATGCCTAATAAAATAATCATATAAGATTACATGATTTATCATAAATAAACATTTCATGGCCTTATCTTTCCATTTTGCATGAAATACAAAATGTGTAGGTATATTGACCATGGTGATTTGTTATGCAAAAAAGGAAAAAAACTATACAGAAATATATAAAAATATTTAAGGCATAGGTATTTGAAAATATCTCACTATTTACTACAAAATCAAAAATCAGTGTACAAAATTATACACACTGTAGAATATATTTTAACATGTAATCTAAATTTAATTTGAATTTAATTTTGATTTCAGTATTGTTCCACAATATACAGTATGCATAAAATTTTATATATGGAAGTGGCAATAATTCATACATTAAGCAAATTTGAAATTTAGAAATGCTATATTTCCCATAGGTAGAATTTCAAAATAAAATTTGTTACATTTTTGTAAAGGCATATGCATGGATGTGTGCAGGTGTGTGCAGATCTAATCCTCTGCACCTTTGTTACACAACAGGATCCCAGTAATCCAAAACCATACATGCCCTTGCTTGGCAGTTAGCTCTTGGCATTGAATTTCAAGTTGAGTTTTACCTTGAAAAGGAGCGAAACCAAAACCAAAAACAGAAGTAACAGAGCTAAGGAGACCAGGCATTGGAGAACTGACTACTTGCTTTCATTGTTAACTTTGTTAAGCCTCCCATACTTAAATGAGGGATACTTTCAGAAGATGACTGGATTAAAAGCAAGAATTTTTAGGGACATTTCACCATAAACGTCCTCTCTGAGATCACAGTGGCGACTAGCCTGGTATTATTACAAAGCTCTGCCTCTCACCTGCTCAGCATTACTATTTAATTACAGGTGCAGTACATGTATAAGTCCTACCATCTGAGGTTGTCACTGGGGTTATCAACATCTGAATACTCACTTTCGCATATGTTTACCTACTCAACGCAACAGAATGATCCTGGTAGACTACTATGGGGCATGCCATGTAAAATACCTTCCCCTAGAGTGTATTTGTCCATTCTGTGAGATATTTAGGAAGGGAAAATGAATGTGGTTACAAATGAAAGCATACAATACCTAGGTTTCTCAAAGCTAATAAAAGTTACCTTTCAATGTATCAGGAATGTCATTCACCACACCTGCTCCTCCATATTCAATTGTTCTGTTTTACTAATAGAGAATTCATCAGACTGGACTAGACTGGAAGTAAAAGTGGAGAGGCCAGGTTCTCTTGTCTGAAAAGGAATTAATGCATGTCTGTGCTTAGGTGTACAACATATTTGTCAATGCTATATTTGTAAACACACAGATTCTTAAAATAGTGCCTTATAAACCTCAAAGAATGTGTACAGTGTCCTAACTTGCCTCTAATGTGTTAGACTCCAGCTCTCCATGTAACAGCTGTTGTCTCTGTTCTGCACATTTATGTCTTTTTTGAAGTGTATGTGTAGATGTGTGAGTGTTGGTGAATTTTGATTAGTCCTTTGGTGTGGAAGGGCATGGTCCAATGAGACAATAATTGAGGTCAAAGTGCATTGTAGTGGTGAGAGTGAACAGGTGCGTTGATATCTGCAGGATCAAACACCTCAAGGTTTTAGTAACCTGGGGCAAGAGCCTCTACTGGACTGCTCCAATCAAACCACACCACAGTGAACACATCCTGCTGCTTGGGACAAATGCACTGGTCATGAGCTTGGGGGGGGGTCTGGCTTTCACCGGGATTCTTCTGGCCAGCGGCACTCACCAGTCTCTCCCCGGACAGCACCTCCAGCAGTTTGATGAGCATACGTCCATCTCTGAGGTCCATGTAGAGGTCAGTGATCCTGCAGGAGACTCGCGCCAGGTGTGAGTTCACCCATTTGGTGAAAGTCTTCTTCTGCACTGCCTCACGCTCATCTGGAGGTCGAACCACAAAAAATAACTGTCAGGTTTTACTTCTCTAAACCAAGACACGCCAGAACACACGGATGCAAATGAGCACTCTCATCTCCATATCATAACTACACGACAGGCATTAAAAAGCTTTGACCACGGAAGAGTGGTAGTTACCAATCTTCATACAGGACAGC
Source organism: Megalops atlanticus (assembly GCA_019176425.1). Classification (NCBI taxonomy): domain Eukaryota; kingdom Metazoa; phylum Chordata; class Actinopteri; order Elopiformes; family Megalopidae; genus Megalops; species Megalops atlanticus. The sequence goes on along the minus strand of CM032875.1, from coordinate 72,268,560 downwards.
TGTTAAACAATTCAAGTGAGACGCATGGCCTTGTAGCTACAGACCTTTGGCTTCGGATGTCAACTTTCCTCTGTTAAAAAAAAACAAGCAAAGCAAAACGGGAAAATCCTGGGCTATCCTGTTTATGTAAGGTGGCTCTGCGGCTGTCCCACCCTCCTTCCAAAAGTACACACGCGTCTGAAGGGGCCTGTTAATGATCACCCCAATTTTCCTGTTATTGCATTCCTTATCCCTGTAAGACGTAAGCATCTGGTTCAATTGTTCTGAGAATCTGAAAGAATTTCCTCCAGCTGATTTCTGACCATGCAGCTGGAGAGGATTACCGGACTGAAAAAAAAAAATCACACCTTCCCATGTATGAAACCCATTCAATACCAAAGCCTGAACAACACTGCCCATGTCCCAATGGCTCAACATGCATGTCTTCACAAAGTCATGCTTTTAGGAGGATCGTTTGCAGTCTATTGACCGGCTTCCCTTTCACTGCAGCACACCCACAGTCTTGCTACTTTAAAATCTAGCGATTGCAGGGCCACTGTACATTGTGACATGTTGGATCCCTCAAAACTGCTGAGTTTGCGTCTGCTTCACACTTGCTTTTCTGTCACACACACAAACTACTGTGCACAGGTTCACGTTCTGCCATAGCGTTGCCTCACCGCCAGCTAGCTGGTCACCTCTTCTCAATTTGCTTCCAGATGTACTATTCTGCAGGGGAAGGGTGCTGTCACTCAGGGGCTTCACTCGCCTTCTGCTTCCACTAATATCACCCACCGGTTCACTGCCCAGAAGGGGAGGCACTGCCACGCTAGCCAGCCCTCATCACTTCTACATGCCACAGGCTCTTTGCCTAAGTCAACACCTCTGTGCCACAGGGAATTAATCATAGAGGAGTATGTCTATTTTTAACGAATTTTTTATTTTTGCAACTTCACCCACTCGTGTGTATCGGTGATGACTAATTGCCCAAGCAGAGACATCACCATTAAAGAGAGAGTGCTGTTTCTATGGGAAATGATGACCCGGCTGTTATTTCAGCCAGAGCACTTTGGATACTCAGAGCATTTTTGTGTTTTTGTGACAGTAGCAGACAGTTCCTCTCAGTGAGAAACAGATCCCTGGCCCTCTCTCCACCCCAATCCAGGCTAATGTATAACAATCTCTCCAGACTCCTGAGACTTTCTTGCAATGCACATCAATGCAACATAACTACCAAAATATTGTGACAACGCTACACTTTAGCTGAAGGGAGTCAAATAAAATTTAACAATGTATTTCGAAAGGCTAATTTAAACAAAGTCAATTTAAAAACAGTTGACTTTGACTTGAGATGGACTTGGTCATTAAAAAGGTGAACATGTCCATTTTTGTTGACAGGTAGTTGACAGTTATGCCAGCAAAGCCAAAATAAATAGTCCTATATCAGTATCACTGTTAAAGACATGAGAAATCTATAAGAGTTGTGTTCACTACTACGCTGAAATTCTATTTGAGAAAAATAAAATAGCCTCAATCATATGTTCAGAAATTTGGCAATTTCCAATAGTATGATGCAAAGACATTTAGGAAAAAGCATTAACATGACGCGAAGTAACACTGCCTGAATTCATCTTGCGCACTTTATGTTGTACTGTGATTGATCTCACATGAGCACCTCACCTAATCATAACACATGTCCCTGTCAAACCGCCAAATTAACCATGGGTTATCAGTAGAAGACAGAATTAAATAGAGAATATGGGTGTAGTGGGCATATCTTGTGGTTCAGTAAATATCACTTCCTTGGGGTTGAAAAACTCAGCATCTTACTCTTGAAACACAACAAGCAGGAAAAAGGAAGCCACGCTCAATGCGGTATTGAGGAGGACTCGTTATCTTGTGCTGACAGCCTTGGGGTGTTTCCCTTGGTGTAAGTCAAAACAACAACAATCTCTTTCAGATTCTGAAATATAGGTTCACTGGGCCACATCTTTGATTTACTTTGCCAGGGCATTCTGGGACATTCAACTCTAGTTGTTTCAATCTACTTTTTCTCCAGGTTACTGTTGCACTGAGTGAGCAGTGGTTTCAACATGTCTGCTTTCCACTTTCATGGTATATGTGACAGCCACCCCACTGCAATGGACCTCTTTGGGTAGGGAATATTCCAGCAAAGAAATCTGCAGCCTAATCTTCTGTAATGTAACCATCTCAAGTCCATGACCCCACTGATGAGCTATTTGCTTAGAGATTCAGGATGCTGCATTGATAGAGGGAAGTTGCCAGGGTGTTTCTTTTTCTTTTAGCACAGTTATCTGAAAGTGATTTAAACTGCCAAACATTGTAATAAGTGACTTAAAATTATTATGACAATTTATTTGGCAGATGCCCTTATCCTGGGGGACATATATATAGAAACTTAATTTCACATGCTATTCTTCTTCAGATGGAAATACTCTGAAGCAATTCAGATTAGGTTCCTCACACAGGGCTACAATCCCTCTGACAAACCAAGGCACCAAACACGCATGCTTCTGTCATGAGCCATGTTCATGTATAAAATAATACAACATGTATATTAAACTCAATATAAAGAATAGATGTCATAGAAATTCTGTTTAATAAACATGTCATATGAATTTCATGGAGTGGTTTTCCGTGCAAAGGTTGGGGTTATTGTACATTATTCTTTTTTGTATGCCTTGCCTTAAATAAAAATAATTAAAACAAACATTTGAAGTTTGGTGTTTTCAGTTTTCTCCAAAATCTGTAATGTGTTGTGTTCTGTGAAGTCTATACAATTACAGACAATGTCTACAGAAAAGAAATTAAATGCATCATTTAACAGTAATGACTATGGTAATATTACTCAAGTCCTAATAAAACAAGAGGAGTAATAACAGCTGGAAACTGCTCAGGCTGAGTAGGGTTTAACAAAGAACGAAAACAGCTGTTTAGAGCCCTTTATGAACCATACAGAAGCAGCAGCTGCTGACTTTGCTGACTTATGGATGAACATAATTAGTGGCTTTCACTGTCCCCTCCTCTCATGTTCAAGTATGGCAGAGTACAGCTGCCATTAACACAATGGACATGTGCGATAAGCCTTGGAGATTGCAGGTGTGTGGTGTGAAGTAATTCATTCAGACCCTGCCTTAAACCCTGTCAAGAAATTTTGTCTTTATGTTCATTCCACTGACTTCATATTCATATCTACCAGGAAGGACAGGGTGTTTGTAAAGAGAAATACCTTAAATGTCATCATGTTCAGCTATGATCTTTGGCACATTCACTGAGTATGCACACTCTGTGGAGCATACATGCAGAAAATTAAAGAACCTCAACCTTGGTAATGAAGGAACAGCTAAGAGAATACAATGATTTTAGGCAGAGGGAATTAGGAGGAGTGGTCAGGCTCCACTGGTGATCCCCTGCGGAGTTCCCAGCTGGAAGAACTCCATGCCAGCAGGCCAATACTAGAGCAGCTTATCCCTTTATGTTTGCGAAGAGTGTCCACTGTGTGTGTGTGTGTGTGCGTGTGTGCGTGTGTGTGTGTGTGTGTGTGTGTGTGTGTGTGTGTGTGTGTGTAAACTAAACATTACCCCCACAGTCTCATATTCAGGATGGACTTATCAAACATGAGGGTATGAATTACATGGAATTTATGTGTTTTTGTATTTCTTCCACAGGACTTTCACAACACAGTGCTGTCTATAGCGAATCATAGCAACGAGAATAAAAGATGTTACTCAGGTACCAGCTGTTGCAGGAAAATACACAAAAACGACTTTTGAGCAGACCTGAATTTACATCAAGAACTGGTGGGAAAGCCTTCACAGCGGTGATCTCAAAATGTCTGCAGGAAAGTACACAGGCATTTCTTTTCTCATTATCTAAAGTGTACAGCTCATGCAAACAAAATGATCACTTCATGTAAACATAAGGCATTGTGGATAAACACTTATTTTTCCTAGATAAATGCACTGATGAGGCAACAGAGCTTTTTTGAAGGCTATACTATGCTAAAACTGCATACAAAGCATTTCATTTAGCAGGATCTGAAAAAGCAGTTCCTCATTGATGAAGGTGATCCAAAATTTGGCTCACAAATAATGCTGAACAAATCAGAGGCTATATCAGGATATCTAAGAAATCCATCTACATCACTTTTGTACAAGTCTTCAGAAATCAAGAGACCGAACCACTTATAAATGAGGATTAGAAGCATTGTAAAATTTACAGAGGCCAGGGCAATGGTGTGTGACCTTGACCTCACATAGCTTTGTCCTTCAGTTGTGAGCTCAAAGGAACCTCTCTGGACAACTGGGATGGGGCGGCACAGCATGGCCACAACGCCGGGCAGACATTACTGATGCGTCCCAAATCTGACCCTCTCTCTTTCTCTCTTTGTATGGAAAACAGCCTGCTGGGCTAAAACGCTATCAGCACATTTGTAAATATCCTGAATACTTGTGTCACTTAAAAAGGAAGAGAATGCAGCTATTTGGACTTGTTTCCATTACAAATTTAAATCTTGTATTCATGCTAAGTAATGCACAAAATAAAATTGCTGGCCACAATTTAGAGGAGAACTGACACAAAATCTTTTGTATGTACATGATATATTTTTTTCTGAACTCCAACCATAAAACACCATTCACTACTTAAGAGGCAGGATACAAAAATAAGGCAAATACCAGGAAACCTGGACCTTCCCCTTTTACAATGCTTACACAATCCTCCCTCAAGCTTCCCTCAAAAATCCCTGGAGTGCTTAAATGGGCGTGGCTTTAGGGACACTCCCTGACTAACACTGCAATAATTCATAAACCAGTCCTCACATCTGGCCTTCATATAAAACTGCCTTTGCATACAGAAAGGGGCTACCTATGCAAACCGACCATTTCAGTATGTCCTCAGACTGCTCTGTGAATAATATTTCACATGCATAAGTCACACCTACTTTGCTTGTCTCATCTCTACCCTGGGTGAATCCTTTGTTCTACCTAGCAATATTCCTCACCAATTTCTTGTAGTGCAGAAATGTGATACATTGTGATATCAACAAAAATTGCAATATCAACAAAAGGAATGACTCAAATGGGTTTTTTGAAAATGCCCTTATGTGTTTCCTTTTCACAGTGCATTCCACAGCAGCTACCTCAGTCACAATGAAACAAAATGTGTACCTCATGAAAAATAGTCCTGGCATTGTACAAACAGAGCCTGAAACTTTAGAAGAAGCCAGTGGCTATCCTTGTGCTTCAATATCCTCCCTGTTCTTGTCAGGCTGGACTTGGGTGAAAGAGAAGACTTGCTTGCGTTGCATCAACTGCACTTAAGGCACTGTTCTGCCTGCTGAGGGCCTGTGGAACCCCACCCTCACCTTACAAGAAATCCTGCTTGTGCTTTGGTTTGTGTGTGTGTGTGCATGTGTACTGGTGCCTACATGTCTGCATGATTTAATCCAGTAATAGTATAATATTAATAAAACGACTGAAAACACGTGCCATATGTTTGGAAATTATTTATTCGCAGGGGACATCAGCTCTGACTGCACATGACATGTATTGCTCAAAGGACTTCAACTGTTATAGTATGAGAGTAGTACTTGTACATTATATGTCCATGGGGACATTAACTCACGTGCCATTTTTGTGTATAGTACAAGCATGCAACACTAAAAATTGGCATTAAAGAGCATAATGTATTCATAGGCATATGAATTCGTATTAAATCACGAATGATGTTGAGATCAGGAATACCCGAACACTGTCTTGAAGATAACAGAAGCTTCATGTTTCAATGTCACATCGATCAACATGGTGTTTGAATTTGATGCTTTCAGAAGATTGTGTGAATGTTCATATAAGCTGAGGGCATCCAGTGACTGGAACTCTCTCCTTGCAGTGTGTCACCCTCCTGTAACGTGCAAGTCATAACAATGGAATTCCACACACCTCCGGAGTGTTGTGAGATAGCCTATGAGATGAAGTCAAGATGATTTGTTTTGAAGACTGGACTGGAGTTGAACTCCTGCTAATGTTGATATAGAAATGTACCTGACCATTCCATGACAGCAAGTCATGTAATTTGCATCCTTCAAAGAGAATAAACAAGACAGAAGGAGGAAAAAAGACAAGCCATATGTGAAGTACTTGACTGCACGCTCTGTGTGTGTGTGTGTGTGTGTGTGTGTGTGTGTGTGTGTGTTTGTGTGTGTTGGTGAATTTGGTATATGTCTGTGTGTTGTGTTATTTGACTGCATTCAGCGCAGGAGTATGTGTTTGTGGGTGAGTCTGAATGTCTTTTTGTTTGTTGGTGAATATGGTGGACATTTATTTCTTTGTTTGCTCTCCTCTCATTACTTGCTCTGATAGTGTTGCAAGGGCTATCGCCATGTGCTTGAGAGAATCTGGTGAGGCATGGCAACACTTCATTCTCAGGATGTCAGTCCTTAAACTCCCATGGGGCAGAACAATAGTGGGCCTGGATGACTACGGATGTCTACGGTGAAGCGGATGTCTACTCAGCCCCATGGCTTCCTCCCCTGTCCTTCTGCACAAAATCAGTCCCTCAGAATGTGGGCCAGTGTTATTCCAATAAATTATTCATTTCCCCACTTCCTGCACCACACTGAAGGACAAACAAGCAGGAAGAAGGCCAAAGCTCTCTGAGTGATCTGAGAGGCCATTTCTACATTGACTTCCCATAGTCACCACAGAAACAGCCTGAATAAAACAGGCTATGGATAACACAGGAAAATGGAAGAATCTCCCTGTATGCTTTTCAGAATGACCTCAATCCAAGGTCCATGAATATACAAACATCCATCTATGAACTTTAGCTGTATGATCTACCAAGTTAATGTCATCCCTGAGGGATTGCTTCACCTAATTTAGGCTATACATTACAATCTACAGGTTCAGGAGCATAAAATATTTCCAAACACTTACAGTGGTGACATTTCAATTAGTGACAAAATGGACCTCTTCTGTTTTTCTGCAGAGAGGTTTGCCCTGTCTTCTATTACCCATTCTAACCTATTCATTAGGAAAACAAGATTATCCTCCTTATTCAAATACACAGATTAAAAAAATCCATTGATAGAAACTCTATTACTGGAACCTTTAATTGGTTTTTACTTTACTTCACAAATGATTCTGAGGGAAAAAGGGAAAAAGAACTTACTGAAATGGAGTGGACTGGGCCTAACAGCTACAAAGAGAAGAAACAGATTTTTGCTGGACATATTTTGGTATGGGATGTCCATACAGCTCAGTTCACTACATATATATATATATATATATATATATATATATATATATATATATATATATATATATATATATATACACACACACATATAGGTTCAGATACCAGTTTCTGATTTAGTCTGAAATGAAAGTAAAATGGGAAACAAGCTACTGTAAAACCAAGTGTCTGAAGTCTTTGAGTCACATTAACAGCTAGCCTACAGTGTCTCACTATAAAAATACACAATACCACCTATGGAATACACATCACCAAACAGCAACTCATCTTCAACACCGAACAAAAAGAAAATATTATAAGAGCTACCTTCTCATGGAAAAATGTAATGCTTACTGAATTATTGTTTTTCTCAGTTGCTCTCTGCAGTTAGACAGAATAAAGCATTTTGAAAAGAAATATATTGCAAACTCAACAAGACTACCTTGCTAATGCAAGACACCTAAGTGAAAACAGCATGATAGTCATAAAATTGTATTTTGAGAGCCCCACAGTAACACAGGATTTCTCTGCACTTTTGTAAGTCATTTTGCTGTGTTTTCCTTCAGGGTGATGAAGAAAAAACACACATGGCCTGTCAAGTGGCTGTGTTTCACTTTCTGGTCACCATTGGCTGTGTTGTGTCCTACCGCGGGGACAGGGAGCTGTGACACTAACATTCAATGGAACATATGATAATGTAGGGTGCACTGTCCTGCAAGAGGAAAAGAAACATCTGCCTGACAATGTCTAAGGTATCAAGGTATGACGGTTGGGATGAGAAGGTCGACTTGAATATTCAGCCTCAGATTTTTCACCTTGTTACAAGCTAAATTTAAAATGCCCAGAGTTGTATGCTAATATTATCCTGCTAATATTCATGGTATATCCATGAAGTACAGCCTTAGATGTCACATAGTATTTTACTATCAAATTACTGGAAATGCACATCCTTGTCATATATATACCCTTTTACCCTTCCAACAAATTAAAAACTGATTAACAGAACTTGATGTGTGTATTCAACATTTTTTCAGGATTACATAGGTGAACAGCAAGGATATTATATAAGTGCATTGGCAACAGAGCAACAATAAACATTTTGATTGTTCAGAGTTAAGCAGGAACAGAATAAAAGATTGTTGCAATACTGACCATTTGAAATTCAGCAATAGATAACCACATACAAAAGCCACCAGCTGCCATATTTTCATGTGAAGCAGACTAAACAATACCCTTCTCCACCATCCCATCAGAACTAATGAAGCATTGCTGAGGAATACCCTACCCTTTCTCTGACACTCTGGCAACTTGCACATACAGCAGTGGGTCAAAGCTCTCAAAAGCATCCATGATTTTTCAAGAAAGAAGGTAAAGACACTGGAGTTTGCCCTTCAGGTGGCAGTTTTGGAGGGGGTCACGCTGGAATGCCTAGAGGTACAAAGGCTCATTATATAAAACATCTGTGTTTAATAATGGAGAATGAGAAGGGGTGGAGGTACTTCTGAAACTGAGGGCTTTTTTCATCACGGAAGATCTGCCACACCCAACAGCAGGCTACACAGATGACACACCAGTGACCACTGGGGCTGAACCGGCAACTCCTTGTAGTTAAGGGTAAAGACTGCTCTCTCCATCTTGCCTTTAAATAAGTGCAGCTCACTAATACTTCTGATCAAAAACCGTACATAGCTTATAAAGATGTCTGTTGATCATATGGATGACTGAGTGTTAACATACAGTACACAACATTCTTTACAGCTGAACCTTTAAATTCTATGGTACCATGGTTTTGTGGAGTGATGAATTCAGCATTTTCTGCAGACATTTTCTTAAAGTGTTTATTCAGAGTTTCTTAGGTTTGCCAGTCATAGATCAGGAACAATAGGCCTTGTCTTACACGGCTCACAAAACAATGTTCACGTTCATCAATTCATTTAAGATACCTGTATTTTTTTCACAGAGTGTCCTTGTCATAATACCAGCTTAATACCAGCAGCTTCAGAGCAGGTCCATGGGTCGGTCCTGGAGTATAGGTGAATTTCTACCCCAGTAAGGTTGAAACTGATGAAAAGTAACACAATAATCTCAACAAATATGTCCGGCAACAGTAGGAAGGGACCATATGGAAAGTGAAAACTGCAGGTTGTCTTGGAAGTCCTACCACACCACTGAGTAAAACCAAGTGTGGTGTAGATTTGGCCTTCGGGGACTCCACTTTTCTTACACGATCTCTACATTAATATACCTACATTTACAAACACTTCATACTTTGATAGGTCACAAATGTAACAAATTTTTTCTCTTTCTACCTCAGCCATACTCTGAATTCATTCTGTAAAACTTCCCTTTCTCTCAAACCATGTCTCATGGCTTACGACTGACCTTAGAAATCAACCAGCTCCTCACTCCCCAGCTGAGGTTCAAAAGACAGTTTAATAAAATTGCAAATTAAAGTGCTTTGAAAATGTTTCTCTTCCAAATTACTATTCATATACCTTTAGATAATATGACCGCCTATATCTTATTTCACCTGTGTTGAAGAATGCAATTATGTCATGTCTATGCCTGATGGTGTTCTATAAAACAGTGGAAAAATCCCAAAACACATTGATTTAACTGCATCAATGTCATTGTTTTTCAAGGCATATTCTGATGAGCAGCACCTCATCTGTGTTATAACGGTACAGTAAAATTATTCATACACATAAATACTTGACAAGGCCTATGGCTGGATAGCTGGATGCTCTGCATACAGAATGAGCTTGCTGATAAAATATGTCAGATTGTGACTGGTTCAACATTGAAACTGACAGTTAGATTAAATGACAGACTTTGGTCTGCTCTTTCTACTCCCCAGAGTGAACATCATAAAGGGTTTAAATCTTCTGAGAGCAATTGGATACCTCTTGGGATCTTTCCCAGTGCCAGTGTTTGCAGTGCCAACATATTACTTAATTTGTGCCATCTTTCATCTAAGATATGTTAGAAGAGGAGACTGTTTATATTATGACAGCCTTCACTTACATTGAACATGTCAGTATCGATCATGGCTGTTTTTCAATATAAACAGCCTGGTTTTATAACTGGTTTAGTACTACTGTACCTTAGCTCAGAAGATTAAGACCATTAATTTAAGAAAACACAGCCAACTAAATATCAATAGACACATAATAATCAGTCTAATTGTGAATCAATTAATAAATTTGTTCAATAAACATTACAATTATAAACTGTAAAAAGAGACAGAAATGAGGAGCATAGCCTCCCAATCTACACTCCACAGTGCTTTCCACAATCTACTTCATAGATAAACACCCTGGATATTTATGTCTGAGTGGTTTCAATGGTGGTGCTACAGCTAACTGAAAGGCCAGCTGGCTGAATTCATACTGAAAGCAAACATCTGAAACAACGGCAAAATAATTGATTAGGTTAATTTGGTTTTACATGTCTGATCTTTGATTGCAAGTTCTTGAAATTTATAGTATTTCTAAACCTAACCTGTAGCGACTTTCTTTGCAATCAGAACGAAACTGTGTCATAAAGCTTTTCTGGCATCTAGATGAATAACTGCACAGTCCAACATGTGGATACCTCAACACAACAGACCACTTTGTAAAATGCATGGCAAACAGTTTATTATTTTTTGTGTGATTTTTGAACAGGCACCACGCTCACCACAGTGACCCATAACAGCTGAAGATGAATGTAGACCCAATTTCCCACAACTCCCACTGACCTGACACTGTCCTGGCCGCTGCTAAACAAAACAACCAAATCAGATTTTTTGTCAACCCAATCACGTGGCACTAACAAAATCTAAAGACAGCACCCCATCAAGTCATCATGTCATCAAGCTGGGAACCATTTTTCTTTTGCTGTTGTTTTTCTCACTCAGGGCTGCATAAAAGCCTGTTGTCAGCTCAAATTATTAATCACCATTTCCTGCATTCCTGAAGGAATTCTAAAGTCCATTCATTTCACTTTCCCCCAGTGTTTTATGTAGCCCAGCAGAGGCAGGATGGGGTGATGTTCCCATCACTGTTTGGGGGAGACTCAGCAGCTGTGGAAAGTCAGGCAGACATGCAGTGCTGCACTGAAGAGTAAATCAAACTCGTCAATGATGAGTGCAGCCCACCCCACTGCTCCCTCTTCAAACCATTCAAAGATGCTTTCGGTTTTGTGACTTTCTTCTTTCCGGAAAAAAAGGCATTCTTGCCAGCAGTGGAACAGAGGGTCATTGAGATGTGATGGCAGAGATGGGCTGGCAGTGGGCTTGGGTGAGGCTGAGGACAAAAGCGCTGCTTCAGTTTGGAGGCCCTGCAGTCCAGGCCCCGCATGGCAGGCCGCCTTTGTGCTGCAACCCGCATCCGATCCGGAAAGTCACACGCCTGGGTGAGTTCTGTTTTCCCGCCAGACTAGTCGCATTCCATATGCATGCAAAACTGTTTGACTTTTCCTCAATTTCTCTAGATCAGAGCTGTGACACAGACAGAGAAGATACAGACACAAACCAGCATACATACATTACATGTGTGCATGCACACGCACACACATACGTATCAATTCTATAAATACATGTACAGTGCCGTGAAAAAGTATTTGCCCCCTTCCTGATTTCTTTTATTATACTTAATTGTCAGATCTTCAAACTAAATTTAATGTAAGACAAAGACAACCAGAGTAAACACAAAACACAGTTTTTAAATGATCATTTTATTTATTGAAGGAAAAAGGTTATCCGACACTATATCACCCATGTGAAACATTAATTGCCCCCCTTAACTTAATAACTGGTTGTACCACCTTTAGCAGCAACAACTGCAACCAATCGCTTCCGATAACTGGGGATCAATCTTTCACATTGCTGTGGAGGAATTTTTGGCCCTCTCTTCTTTGCAGAATTGCTTTAATTCAGCCACATAGGAGGGTTTTCGAGCATGAACTGCCCGTTTAAGGTCCTGCCACAGCATTTCAACAGGGTTCAATTCAGGACTTTGACTAGGCTACTCCAAAACCTTAATTTTGTTTCTTTTAAGCCATTCAGAGGTGGACTTGTTCCTGTGTTTCGGGAACCCAACTGCTCTTCAGCTTCAGATCATGGACTGATGACCGGACATTTTCCGTCAGGATTTACTGGTAGAGAGCAGAATTCATGTTTCTGTCAATTATGGTAAGTCGCCCAGGCCTTGAAGCAGCAAAGCATCCCCACACCATCACACTACCACCACCATGTTTGACTGGTGGTGTGATGTTCTTATTGTAGAATGCTGTGTTAGCTTTACGCCAGATGTAATGGGATCCATGTCTTCCAAAAAGTTCCACTTTCGACTCATTAGGCCACAGAACACTATCCCAAAAGGCTTTGGGGTCATCAAGGTGTTTTTTGGCAAATGTGAGATGAGGCTTTATGTTCCTCTTGGTTAGCAGTGGTTTTCGCCTTGCAGCTCTTCCATGGATACCATTTTTGCCCAGTCTCTTTCTAATGGAGGAATCATGAGCACTGACCTTATCTGAGGCGAGTGAGGCCTGCAGTTCCTTAGATATTCGTCTGGGTTCTTTTGTGAATTCCCCGATGAGTTTTCGATGTGCTCTTGGAGGAATTTTGGTTGGCCGGCCACACCTGGTAAGATTCACCACTGTTCCAAGTTTTCTTCATTTGAAGATAATGGCTCTCACTTGTGGTTCGCTGGAGTCCCAGAGCCTTAGAACTGGTTTTGTAACCCTTTCCAGATTGATATATTTCAATAACTTTTTTTCTCATCACTTCCGGAATTTCTTTTGATCGCGGCATAGTGTGCTGCTTGTTGAGACCTTTTAGCCTACTTCACATTGCTGGAAAGGTTCTATTTATGTGATGTTTAGATTCAACAGGGCTTGCAGTAATCAAGCCTGGGTGTGTCTAGTCTAATTAAACCCAATTATCAATTGGACTTGGTTAATTGGTTGATTGTAACTAGGGGGCACTTCCTTTTTCACACAGGGCCAGTTAGTGTTGGATAACCTTTTTCCTTCAATAAATAAAATGATCATTTAAAAATTGTATTTTGTGTTTACTCTGGTTGTCTTTGTCTTACATTAAATTTTGTTTGAAGATCTAACACAATTAAGTGTGACAAATATGCAAAGATAAAAGAAATCAGGAAGGGGGCAAATACTTTTTCACGGCACTGTATATATACCTGAATTGCAGCATCATCAGAGGAGTGTAAATTCAGGTAACCTGAATGTCCTCATGTACATCAACACTCTTAACTCAATGAAAACCACACAGACCATGTGCCAACAAAGCCTCCTTTCAGATGCGGGGAGCACAGGAGAAGGCTGCTGAATCTGTACCATCTCCGCATATGCTGCTGAACCAGCACTTTTCCAATGCCATTAAACAAAATTCCTGTTGGTGGATGATTTCAGGCAGTGTGCTCGATGGGACTTATTAACCACTCCTTATCAATGTCTTTATTTCTGAGATGTACCCCTAAACAGATTTTTAAAAGGTGGCTTTCAAAAGCAAGGGACTGAGTGTCCCAGGTGGTTCTTCATTGTGGCCCTGTGTGTTGCTGCGCTTATCAGCAGAGCAGGGTGCCTCTCAGTCTAAAGACTCCCTCATTGTAATCTGTAAGATGAGACCGCCTGTCTCAACATCACCACATATGCCATCATCCCATAGATACACCTGTCCTTAACCATATATGCTTTTTCTTGAGCTAATAAGAAGCTCAAGGTGACTGTGCAGAAGTGAGGCAATGCTGCAGTCACCTTACTGCTTGCACATGAACTCCACTCACCTTGAGATTATGTTGCAGGAGCATGTATTTAGCTAGTGCATGATGAATAAGCTACAGTTACAGCAGAGGGCCTTCCAACACTAACACCCTCTGTTGTTTCGCTGAAACCATCAATGTCTTTGTGCTCATACTTTTTAAAGCACCTCAAATTCAGGTTGAAGTCTTCTATGCAGACCTCCTCAATATGACTGAAAATGCACAATATGGAAAAGTACAAGGACTACAAAGTACTTCTCAATGTTTTGCTTCCTGTGACAACAGTGGTTATGGAGAGGTTGAGTGAGTCTCATGATCATCTTCCAGGGTGAATACGGTACCACTTAAAACATGAATCTTATTAGATATTATCAGATATGTGTGTGCATCCACAAAGACAGATGGTAAGCGCAGCCAGCTAAAATGCTATTTTACCCAAAAGTCATCCACATTTATTTACTTATAAAATAACAAAAGCCTGATGCTAAAATGAAAGATGAAATAAGTACAAGACTTATCACTCGGCTGGGGGTATTGAAGGGACTACATGTTTATAGCTCCCATAAAGATCATTCTCCCATCAATACTGTGAGTTAAAATAAGAGAATATTAGCGAACAAGAGAACAGAAAATTAAGTATCTGGTGAGGGACATAACTAACTATTCACCTTGGCCTACGCTTGATGCCATCAAGGGTATTTGAGACTCGCCTTTATGAACACATCACTTTATTGGCCTGTTGTGGAGAAGCACAGGAACAGCACACTTTATCAAGCCGCTCTGGTCTCCCCGGGTTTCTAAACCTCTGGTGGCCCTCCCTAAATGCAGAATACCGCAGGAATTATGTCATCCGTTGGGAACAAGAGAAAACAGTCACACTTCAGCCTTATGTTTATTCTCACAATATGGTAATCCACGTTACAGATCAGAGGGATCTTTTAATGACTAATGTAAAACCAAAAAGGGCTTTTAATATCAACAATAAAACATCGGCCACTTGACGAAGGACCAACTTCCTTATACAGCAGCTACATAATGATGAGAACAAAAACACAATTAGTACAACTTGCATTGTGACAGCTCAGGAAATTAGCCCTCTGCCATTACTCAGCCACATTTTTATTTAATACTCATAAGGAGGCCTGGGGAAAAATATTTGAAAATAGATTTATAATTAACTCACTTACATATAGAAATGTAAACGTGGATGCTTAGGCTTCATTTGAAAGCTATTTTGGTAATCCACTGGAAAGCACTGGAACATGATACACTGACATTCTAGATGCAGGTTAAAGTGACAAGAAGTCTCCTTTTCTATCAGGCACATGGTACAGAACAGACCCACTGGCAGAACAATACGGGGTCCACACATTAAAAGTGCCACCATTTCTCCACAGCCACCACTGGTGCTACTCCAAACACACTTGCTCAGGTCATATTATGGCATCTTTTGTCCACGTGTCGACACAGTGGCCTACAAAAGTCATGAAATTAATGGCCGTTGACAGGAATTTTAAGTGGAATGTCAGATACTTCAGTCTTCTCACCATTATACTACTCCCTTTTTATTTTCCACAAACTCCCTGAACACATAATGCCACACACACTACAAATACTCAGAAGGAAATCTCTAAAATAAAGCACATAAAAAAACCAGAAGCAAACTGTTACATTGTGACACTGACAGAGACATTGACTTTTTTATTCTCTTCAAAAAAGTACTGAGACAGACTCACATTGTAAGCAAACACGCCAGAGAGAAAAGGTCTATTGCTCCCCCCCGGCCAGTTTGCAATTTTAATTATATTATGATCAGGGGTGCAGATAGTGCACTTCACTGACCATGCTGTCTGCTGGATAGACTAGTTGCCAGCTCACTCTAAATTATGTAAAAATGGAATTTTTTCCAGAATGGAAAGCAATGAACCTCACAAGCTACTGTGAGGATTGGTCATGATGACCCCTTTTAATCATCAAACTGGGAAGACAAAGACAAATTGCAAAGTTGGCTCATGACAGCAGTATTTCTGGTGCCATTGGTTAACCAGGCAACTTTGACACCCCCTCTCTTCAAAATGCTAATTAAGTCCTTGTGACAGGTGAATGAAACAAAGGACTGACACATTTGCTTTAGGCTCTGTTTAAAGTCATTTGCCTCAAACAGTCCTGCAAAAGCATCCCTATTATTCAGGCCAAAGTCAGGAAGTATGTATCATTCAAACTATTTACCAAAGTGCTGAAACCAAGGCTGAGATTATGGCTTGTCATCAGAAGACCACAAAGCATTTTAAAGCCAATGCTAAAATACAGTGTCCTCATTCCATGAAATAAGACCCATACAGCAGCTGCCTGCTGCTTGCTCACTAATGAATTACTACGGATATAGATGTTTGGTGTTTTTCTCGGTTTTCCTGTTTTCCTCCATCATTCCAACTGTCTTTTATGACATTCCAGTCAGGGTTTAATATGCAAAGTAGTCACAAGTGTGTTTCACCACTAAAAAAAAAACAACCATCACAGGGCTCATGTGTAAGAACTGTACTGACAGTTCACACCAGATCACACCCTGCCCTTCACTGAAACCATGACATGGCCTCTGCTGGAGAGTATCATGAGAGGGATGAACTGATGGTGGTGCGGTGTTCCCATATAGTCTAATTGTTGAGAACATTATTTCAAACAGGGGAAAGAGAACGGAGGACTGACCTGATGCACGTGGGGGGGTTAGCACTCTCAAATGACATTCCACAAGGAGGGGGGAACACACAAAAAACACATCCCATTTCTGGCCTCCTCAGAAATCTCAAGGTGTCATCTGCACATGATAGAGACTGGAAGGTACTGTCCCCAACCCTCCGATTCCTAATTAATGCACCAGAGTGTGGATTATAAAAAGGAGCCATAAACAAGCCCTCTTTTATGGTGCAATGTGCACACAAAGCAATGTCAAAGCCCCCCTCCCCACCCCCAAATTCAAAGGCACCCAGAAAATGCAACATTTACTGAGGAGGATCAGCGAAATTGCCCCCTCCCAAATTCTTCTCCTGCTATTGTTGTCTATGAGTAACCAATCAGGGGCCAGTCAGGATACAAGCATTTGGGAGTGGGAGAGGGGGTGGGGGTGAAAGTCAACAGGACTCTGTGTCTGATGTGCACCTCTTTCTGAAACCACCACTCCCCTCCTGCTGCTATTCAACATATATTACTCCAATTACCCCAACATATATTACTCCAATCAAGCCCTGGATTCAGCCCATCCTGAACCAATAGCTGCTACATCAGATGTGTCATATTCTCATCATCTCTCCTTCTCCCTTTTGAGACTAAGGGGGCTGTTTTGAATTTATGACAAAAAAACAAGGACAGAAAAATCCAGCTCAGTTGCTCCCCCATCCACAGTGTTTCTTTACAAAACACTGAAATTAACACACAACACAGAAGCTGTCCATTGGGCTGGCTGCCACTACAAAGCATAGCAATGTTTATAAACAAAAGGCTTCCAGCCCTTACCTTGCAGCTGCTTAAAGCGCCCCTCCAACTGGTTGTAGTTGAAAGCCACCTGAGTGGAATAACCTGGAACAGGGCCAGGATCTGGGCCAGGGGAGAGGGGACCGGACATGCTAGACGCCCGCTCCAGTTCCATCATCCCAACCGAATCAGCTCAGGAACTCCAAACAACAGGAAACAAAAACCGGGGGAGGAGGAATCCAATGTGCAGATAGTGTACCCTCGACCTACACAAACATCCAGTTCAAAGGAGAAAAATGACTTCTTCTACAAGGAAGGGGAGTCCAGTAAGCTCCAGCCCAGCCTGGGGGTCTTCACTAGCAGCCGTAGCCTCCTGCATACAGTGGGCTCCGATTCAGCACAGCAGCATGCTTCTCCTTGATTGTTCCGTCTTCCCTCCTCCTCATTCAAAACAGACTCCGCACACACCTCTCCAGCCAGCAAGGGGGATAGCAAAGTCACAGGAGCACAAGTTACAGAGATGTCCCTCTAGACATCTAGAACAAGGAGTCCCTTGCTTGTACCAGCACAGCTAGAGAATGAGTGGAACTACCAAACTGTGCAATTCTGGACTGAATGAACAGATATTCAGACACAGCACACCTTTCACAAACCTTTGTGGGTAGGGAGGGGGGGTGTAATTTAATCAGTAGCCAGTCAGTGCTCATGTATTTAGTGGTGATGTCACTGTCTCATTACCATGAGGAACGGTGGGCAGGAGAGAGGGAGGAGGAAGTGGGCCATACCAAATCTGGTGAGAGGGGGATCCTGGCCAGGGTATTCACTATTTCCCATGATCATTGTTCATTTAAATGAAAACAATCACTGCAAACACTTAATACACAACAATTATGAGGTATCTTTAACCAAATTCCTTCCTAAATTTACTCTGCAGTGTCCTGCTTTCTGAAAACTTGACAGATATCCCCACATTCCTTTTAGCAAGTGTTTAAGCCATGTAAAAAAAAAAGCAATGGCTTTTGAACAGTCTCTCCTCCCAGACAAAGCAGAATTACATTCTCTTGTGGAGAGCCCAAAGTAGTGGAAACCTCTCAGATTACAATCAAAAGAAAGTGAGAGAGTGCCCTTCTTAATACATGGACTTCAGGAACCTCCTGTGCAATCTCTCATTGCTTTTCTCTGCAAGCCAAAAGCACAGACTGGACGAATTCATCACACTTTCTCTCTCAGCTTTCTTAAAGAGGCAGCGCTTTTATTTAAGAGGTAAAATAAGACACATTTGTTGAAATACTGCTGACATTCTTGCCATTTGCTTGTCTTTCGGCTCTTAAATGGAGTGCTGCTGATTATTCTGGGTCTGAACAATGCTTAAGCATAAATCCATTATTTTTCTGATGATACACAGAAACGTAATCTCCAGTCAGGGGAGCAAGAGGAGGGTGCTAAATTATTCACAAAGAGGCCTGGCAGAATCATTTTTCAAAGATATGGATCAATGTAATCTTTCCTGAAATGTAATGTTCTTACATTCTGAATTTAGAGGCCTTTCACCAAGGTGTTTTACAGAAAAATCTCATTCTTGTCACACTTCACCAGTTGAGTGTTTGATACTGGTTTTAATTTAATATGTTGAGACGGAACACGTCCTATCCACATGCCACTCACAAAGAAGCAGAATGCTTGCTTTGAGTCTTCATGGCTTTGTTGCGGTGCGGTCTGCTGGAGATGTGGGTCATGCATCTATACTGTGAGAGCTCTGATGAAAACTGCACCTCATGTTGTACCTGCACCTGCACATTCACCTTGACCTCAAAGCCCAAACCCTTGATTACTGGGTAATCTCCACATGAGTTTCCAAAAACCTCCAACTGCTGAAATTACAGGAAGGATTTCCTTTGTTCTCACTGTTTTCCCCTACAAATCACAACTTACTATAGGTACAAAGGTACAGCTATATTAGTGGTATAGACTGTTCTATCTTTTGATTTCTGATGGAAAGTATAAACACACCAGAAATCAATAATCCTCTCCACCCTCTCTCTTGAGATACCCAAAGTCATTAAACATAAAGGGAACAAGGCACATTACAGTGCATTTAAACCCTGTGCCCTTATGATGCTGTGTGTCTTCAGAACTTAAAAATCACAAGGCCTCCAGTGCACTCCTGGTAACCGCCAAATAAAAAACAATGTTGGGGATTTGTGAGAGGCCGGAGGAGGTTAGAGTGCAGTCACTGTGAAGGGCTCTTTGAACTATGAGTGCCTGTTTGCCTGTGTGGTCACACTGCCGATCACAAGGCCTCCATGCGCCTGCCTCCCCCGGGCCATGTCTTTGCCCTCTCAACCAGCCCCTTCATTTCTCTAAAGCCATTTCCCTTTAATAAACAGGAGAAAGTCTTGTGCTTTACCCACACCAAATATGCCTCCTATTATGGTTTCTTTGTGAAGGGAAGGAAGGAAAGAGAGAAGGAGGTAGGAAGGGAGGGAGGGACAGTTTAAATCTCAGTCATGAAATCTCCAGGAAGCGAAGTCATTCAATACTATTTGACATCCCTCCCTTCCTTGTCTATAAATAAAACTGTGCTGCAAAACCCACAGGGCCAGTAAAATCTGTAATGTCACAGAATAACTGCATCAACCTTGAAGAGAAATTTATAATTGAACAGGCTTCTGATGATTTTAAACAACCTAAATTCTAAAAGTAAACACTCATTTGGTTTTCTAAAGTCATATCTGAAATCTACATGGAGACATTTAGCAATTTACCAATTAAAACCAATTGTCTTTGTTTAACAAATCCCATTTGTGATACTGCTTCTGATTTCACATCTCCCTGGGTGTCTCTGTATAAAATGCAGGTCTCAATAAATAAATAAAGAAAGAAATAAGAAAGAATAAATAAAGAAGAAGAAGAAGCAGGATACAAGGGCTCTGGTGTGTTGATTATGCCATATTTTTTGCCTTAGGCTGGAGGACACTTCCTGGCATGCCTGACGGACTGTGGCGTGATAAGAATGAGCTACCTGGCGCTAACACGTAAGGGTTGCTCCCTCTCTCAGGCACTCTTCCCTTTCTGAGGTGTTGTTCAGTGTGAAAAGCATGCAGGTTTTGAAGACAGGGTCAGAATAGTGAGTGCTTCCTGTAAGCAGTTCTCATGTCAGTGCTTCCCTTGGCATCTCTAATGCAGCTATTCCGTGTTTGTCTTATGGAAATTCCATGTGAGTATGCATAGGTGATAAACATTACGAGGATGTCAAGGTTATTCTTCGTAAATGAGCCAGTGTGTGTCTATCTCAGGCCTAAATCTAATCCAGATGTTTGCATCCCATCCTTGGGAAACCTGAGCAATGATACATTGCAAGGTGATATTTGGGAACACTTCCAAGGATAAAGTGTTGCAGATGCTTCCTTGTCATCTGCACCCCCAATCTCCACCCAAAAGCTGTTTGAACCTTGAGCCCCTCTCTCATCCTGGCTCTGAATCACTGGCAAAGGACTGCATTATTGCTAGGGTTAATCTAATTTGCAGGCTTTGTATTTGCTTCCGTTTTCACTTTATCATGTTACTGTCTTACCTTGAGGTGTTGGTATTCAATGCGTTCTGTGCAGAAACTTCTGAAGCCACTGTGGTACATTTCACAGGAGGACTCTGCTTACCATTTAAATGAGGGTGGAATTCTGGCATGGATGCCTTTCATGTCACATGTTCATTTTAAATGGCAACAGGAGAGAAATCTGTGGTCTCTTTGACTTCCTTTACCATTGTGAACATCAGAGAAGATTCAGATTGTTTGGAAGGTGGAAGTAAAGGAGCTCTGAGACTGGGTTCAGTTACACAAAGAACAGGACTGGTCTTGTAGAATGTGTCAATATCTTTCAAGGATCTCCAGACAAGCCATTTACCTCATCTGATACTTCTGGATCGTCTCCCCACTGTGATCCATTAAAAGCAGTCCTGGCCAAGGTCTGGACAGATCAGCAGATTTGCACTGCAGTTTCATACCACAACCCCATGGCTGAGAATTCACACTATGGGTGCAGCCTATGTTCGTATGGGCTTGGTCAACATTCCCCAAGAAGGCACTGGAATGCCCCCCCCGCCACACACACACACACACACACACACACACACACACTAGGAACATGAGTTCCACTCCATGTTGTAAGCTCATGATGCTTTCATAGTTTACAATGATAATCACTGAAATGGATATAGACCCTCCTGAGAGGCCTTCGATAACCAAAAAGAGATGCAGTTGCAGAGCATTACTGCCTATGAGACAGACAGGGGAGTGCAGTGGACCATTTTTATGACTATGGTAAAAGGGAGCAGATGTTTCTGTGGGTGTAGAAAGACACCATAAAACTGAGTTTGCGTTTATCATATGAAAAAAATCTGGGGGGTAAATTTCCATAAAAAGATTTCAACATGCCCCTACATACCCTTTCAAAATTTCTTGTTTTTACTGTTTTGAGGCCTGAAAAGGAAACCAATTAAATCAGATTTTTTTCCACCATCATTCACACATTCTAAATCATGCCCAAAGCTAATTGACTTCACCTGTAACCAATTGAAGTGATTCTGATTAGTTCATGATAAAAATCTGCTGCTGTAGGTTTTTTCAGCAGATCTCCTTGTTTCTTAGGGCATGCCAGTGTAAGGAAACAACTATGGGCAACAAGGAGCTACCAAAACATCTCCAGGATCGAATTGTTGAAAAGTACCCACTACAAAATAGCTGAAGATGGGGAAGAATTTCACCTTTCAGTATGACGATGACCCAAAGCACACAGCCAAATCCACAGTGGTATGGCTGGAAAAAAGGAAGATCAATGTCCTGGAATGGCCCAATCACAGTCCTGTTCATAAGCGGTCCCTTCGCAATTTAAGTTAATTTGAACTCTACTGCAAAGAAGATGTAAGAAAATTGCAAAATCTAGATGTGAGAAGTTGGTATAGACTTATCCGAACAGACTCGCTGCAGTTATCAAAGCAAAAGGTGCCTCCACCAAAACTTACGCAACCAAGACATTCAAATTTTTTCCTTTTTAATACTTTTTTTGAAAAACTGCAGAATTTCATTTTCACTCAGATATTGTTGGTTTTGTATGTATGTAAATTGAGATGAAAAACTTCTGACTTCACTTGCCTTGATTTCAGCCCTTAGGACACCAAAAACAAGAACTCATGAAAGGGTGTGTAGACTTTCTAGATCCACTGTATTAATCATACCGACACAACCTGAATTTCAGAATCAGCAGGTACTGAAACTGTTGAAGCACAGACCAACGATGTACCATACTGTGTAATCACTAAAGAAAAACAGTGTGATGTCCATGCAGTGCTTATAATGGGTCAATGTTAAAGCATGCAGCTTGGTGCTGAGTGTGTGATTATGCAGAACTGATTCAGTGGAAGCCACAACCAACCAAAACAGGCAGCATATGACAGACTATATGCTTTATAGATGCTGATGTAACCAGCTGGCTCAGTAGAGTTGTTGCTGACAGTGGCAATGATCACCTTCAGCTTCAGACTGGGACTGGATATTAATCATCCAGAGACATTTGGAAATGTCACCATCAAGTCGGACAGATTTCTCTTTCAGTCTTGGTTAATACAAAAAAAAACTAAAAGAAAACTTAAAACAGTTCTTCAAGTGCTTCCTTTTGTCAACGTTGTGTTGACTGGTTTGTATACAAAAATGATTGGTGGATATACTCTACAGTACCTTGAGGTAACTTAAGGCAAGGAGAAACTGGATACTGCTCGGTCCCTGAGGGGATAAACCTGTAGTCAAATGAAGGCGATTCTCTAAATTAGGCAGTTTGGTTTTATGTTTCCCTCCCTATCAGGTAAACACAGTGGCTGCCTAATGAGCTCACCTGCTCTGAGAACCCCTTGACCGCCTTTCTTCTATATGCATTATTTATCCATTCACATTGATGTGATAGGCACTTCCCATATTTCCATCTTCCAACATTCATCAATGTAGGAAATGAGGAAAAAATGGTAAGCTACTTATTACACTTTGCTATGCATCAGCAAATTGTTGATTCAAGAGCAGCCACATCCCATAATGAGCATCTTCTTATGCAAGCAACAGATCTGTAAATTGAATCAAGCTTCTTTTTGACACACTATTGTGGATCGCTGTGGTGTAGTTATATATTCCATCCACCACTCACCTCCTGTACATTGGCATCTTCTACAGACAATGGGTGGTTTACATTATTTCCCAACTTTCACAGTCATTCCTACATTCCTGTAAATAATTAACCTCTTCAGACACAGTGCAGGGAAAGTAAAGTGGCAGGCCTCACTAAGGAATCTTGAAGCATGAGAAACATATGAGAGACATTTCTCAATGAAGAGTCTATGATTGGTTTTGGAATTATGCTGACTGCACAGTTCTTTTGAACTAATAAATGTAACTGCAGAGTTTTGTTTTGTTTTGGTTGCAAGTAAAACAACAGCCCTATTGGAAGGCCTCTGAAATGGGCTTTTCACTTAGTGTTCACATGATATTCTGTTATGATGTCCTCCATGGGGTCACCACTGGCCAGAAAACACTGAAACATTAATGAGGAGATGCTTTTCATTTACAGTACACAAATACATTCTTGTAGTTCTTTCAAATTATTTACTGCTGACCTATGCCAGGCTAGGGCATTTTGATAAAGCATCTGATCAATGTCTTTAAAAAACAGGAATCTCTGACTCTGCAATTGTATATGCTCTCTCACAAATGATGGTGACTGGAATGTCATTGCCACAGCTATGTTAAACTCACAAGTGGTCCACAAATGCTCAGAGAAAGAAGGATGAGACAGGACTTGGGTGACTGTTGTGGAGTACTACTACACCTTGTATCATCCCACAATATTACATGAACATTTACCACAAATTACTACCACATTTTTGTGCAGATATCTGCTTTCCCCTACCAAAATGTGGGGCCATACATACTACTTGTCAAAACATTCTAAAATACTCATGTAACAAGGTATCTGCTAATAGCATGCTATCCCATCAACTGCTCTCATGATATTGAATAGCCAGCAAACTTATATTCATGTAAGATCAGCTCACTGTAACCCCATTAACTATTCCAGCTTCACTATGCAAAAGCTCCACCGGCAACTTAGCTGGCACATAAACAGCTTTTGCGGAGCTGGGTTTCATACTCCCTCTCCTGTTTTATTGCCACAAGTCAGTGATTGTACAGTGTGAATAGAGTTGGTGAATTGCTGCCTTTTGCATCATGTGGGCAATGACATTTACGTGTCAGACATACCACATGGTATTGCCAATCACAGAGCTCAAAAGTGTTTCTCCTCGCATAGGTCCGATTACTTCCCATTGGAGTGATTTAGAACAACCACGGCAATGGCAACACAGATATTCCCTGCTTTTTCACGTCATCTGTCACCACAGCTTCACACAGCCTCCTGCTCCTCTGTAACCATACCTCAAGCAATCTCTGCATTGCTTGTATGGCACCACACCGGCGCACTTCCCTTAAGTGGCATCAGACACCAGCGTAAAAGCTGACCAGAGGACGACAACATGTTTTCGGCGGTGGCAAATTGCCAGCATGTTTGGTGTCATTGGATGCTGATGGGTCTTATGAAATGCATTTTAGATTTGACAGGATTATGATTGGTGGTTGATAGCTAATGAAAAAAGACCTTTCAAGCAGATATGAGCTTTCTCATTGAGGTTTTTGTAATCAAAATCTTAAATTCCTGAACTCCTACACCCTTTGAATACACACTACGCAAGATACTGAGAACAGGAAAATCGTAACTCTTTTTCAACAATCCACACATAACAGAATGCCCATTCATTCACACAGGAAGACTCCATTTGCAACAGCCACGTTGGCCATTAAAGACTGACGAAACAAGGTCTCAAGATATAAGTACTCCAAAAAACAACAAAAAACATGTATGCTATAATATTAAATTTTAATTTTTGGCACCCACTGCGCCTACTTCATATTTGGAGAGATACGTGCATCTTCATCACTTCATACTAACTGTTCATCTTTTCTGCACCTAACCACTCTGGGTGGGCCTTCAAACTCCTTTTCAATAGGAGTTGATGAATTGATCTTTGTCAGGATATGAATCCAAAGGATTAAAACAGTGTAATTATTCTACCAGCTAATGATATCCAACAACTCAAGTATAGCCGCACTAAACACTTCATTCAAAAGCTGCAAGGTAAGGAGCAATTCTCAAAGTATTACAGAGAAGAAAAATGTCAACTTCCAGGCTCATGTTTAACACACCCAATAATCTGTCTAGGATTAGCAAACCCCTCCCCTGATCATGGTAATTACTTATGATCTGAGCGTGCACTGAACTCAAAAAAAGGGATGCACAATGCGATGTCCCTTTAACATGTTATCAGCTACCACCTCTTGCATATTTAAAGGATATGTAAATAATTCAGGTGCTTAAGTTTCCTGGGTGGAACACTAGCACATTGCCCTACAACCTACTGCACCTCCTGGGCTCAGCAACCACACTGCAGCTACGGATACTGCAGACGACTCATCTATAATTCAGTGATGGGGCTTCACCAAGATTTGGTGATCTGGTTTCGTGACGCAAACAAAATGAAAAACGTGTCACTGAAATGGAATAATGTTATAATTGCAACATACACTCACTGGCCACTTTATTAGGTACACCTTGCTAGTACCGGGTTGGACCCCCTTTTGCCTTCAGATCTGCCTTAATCCTTCGTGGCATCGATTCAACAAGGTACTGTAAACATTCCTCAGAGAGTTTGGTCCATATTGACATGATAGCATCACGCAGTTGCTGCAGATTTGTCGGCTGCACATCCATGATGCGAATCTCCCGTTCCACCACATCCCAAAGGTGCTCTATTGGATTGAGATCTGGTGACTGAGGAGGCCATTTGAGTACAGTGAACTCATTGTCATGTTCAAGAAACCAGTCTGAGATGATTCGAGCTTTATGACATGGCGCGTTATCCTGCTGGAAGTAGCCATCAGAAGATGGGTACACTGTGGTCATAAAGGGATGGACATGGTCAGCAACAATACTCAGGTAGGCTGTGGCGTTGCAACGATGCTCAATTGGTACTAAGGGGCCCAAAGAGTGCCAAGAAAATATCCCCACACCATTACACCACCACCACCAGCCTGAACCGTTGATACAAGGCAGGATGGATCCATGCTTTCATGTTGTTGACGCTAAATTCTGACCCTACCATCCGAATGTCGCAGCAGAAATCGAGACTCATCAGACCAGGCAACGTTTTCCAATCTTCTATTGTCCAATTTCGGTGAGCCTGTGCGACTGTAGCCTCAGTTTCCTGTTCTTAGCTGACAGGAGTGGCACCCGGTGTGGTCTTCTGCTGCTGTAGCCCATCTGCCTCAAGGTTCGACGTGTTGTGCGTTCAGAGATGCTCTTCTGCATACCTTGGTTGTAACGAGTGGTTATTTGAGTTACTGTTGCCTTTCTATCAGCTCGAACCAGTCTGGCCATTCTCCTCTGACCTCTGGCATCGACAAGGCATTTTCGCCCACAGAACTGCCGCTTACTGGATATTTTCTCTTTTTCGACCATTCTCTGTAAACCCTAGAGATGGTTGTGCGTGAAAATCCCAGTAGATCAGCAGTTTCTGAAATACTCAGACCAGCCCGTCTGGCACCAACAACCATGCCACGTTCAAAGTCACTTAAATCACCTTTCTTCCCCATTCTGATGCTCGGTTTGAACTGCAGCAGATCGTCTTGACCATGTCTACATGCCTAAATGCATTGAGTTGCTGCCATGTGATTGGCTGATTAGGAATTTGCGTTAACGAGCAGTTGGACAGGTGTGCCTAATAAAGTGGCCGGTGAGTGTATATACACATTTTATTTTGCTTATTTTGATTTTGCTCCTCCAGGTTATATGGGAGTTAAGGTAAAAAAGGGAAAGAAGCACACAAGTTTGCATGTTTGTTTCTGCCCATGAACAGACTGGCAGAAATATCTGTTCTGCTAGTGTTATACCAACTATCTGAAGGAAAGACACTGGGGGAAATTGAGGGCTCAACAGCAGCTCCCAGTAAAGCACATGTTACTATCTGAGTTGCACCTCAACTAGAAAGCCTCAATAGCCACATGATGAAAAACATCAACTTAGAATGAAATACAAATATTGTTTTAGAGCTAAGCTGTGTTTTACTGAAACTCTCTGAGGATTACAGGAATGTGGGCCATGTGCAAGTTTAGAGCACCCCAAGACTTGAGCAAAATCCATGGGAAATGCAATCATGTGTGTAATGCACCCTAGCTGATCCTTGGTTGGGGGCCAGCACACTGTTCCCGTCATTGGTGGGGGCACCCACAGCCTTTCTTCATGTATCACTGCCCTCGATCTCTGCTCCAACAGACCGCATGCATCAGAGGTAGTGGATATTGGTGGGAGAGAGAAAGGAAGGAGGTTGGGAGGCCCGAAGAGGCAGTGCCTTTGAGCCAGGGCCTCATCCTCCCTGCCACATGGTTTGTATTAGTACATGCGCTGACTGTTCGCAGGGATCCAAAGACACCACACCACTGGGACTCTACTGTACACTAATGTTACATAGCATTTCCTTCTTCGTCTGATTGGAGTCACAATGGCTCCAATCAGATGAAGAAAAAATGGTCTGCTGTGATCCAAGTAGGGTTCCAGCACACGGGGGAGGATGGCCCAAAAGACAGATAGACCTCCTGATGAGAATTGACTCACTTTCCTCAGAACAGCAATGGACATGGCTCTAAGTAAACAATATAGCTGAGGTTTCACAGAGTCATAGGTTAATTTCTGCTAAGAAAATAATCATCAATATCTGAGATGCTGACTATTCCCCCAAAAGGGTTAGAAAACATCCAATAGATATAATTGTTTTATTAGAAGAGACATTAAAATTACATGATGCCATGGCAACGTAATGTAAACACCGAGTGTAGTGCCTGCTTGAATACACAGGGCTCAGTGAGCTTCACGCTTCCTGTTTTTCCTCACCACACAGCTAGCGGTGCAGCTAAGGCCTCTCCTCCAGTGGTCTGGAATGTAGGAGAACACAGTCATGTGAAGGGAGGGATGCTTCAAGGAATGCAGAGCTTTACTTCGCTTTTCTCCTCAAAACAATCAGTGGTTTCTATTCAATGGCTTGGGAAAAAAGGGGCTTTGCACTTTGCAGTAATTACTCCGGCAGTCTCCCTGAGTAGGCTGGGTGCTGAGAGCAGTGCTGTCTTCAGAAAATGGGAGCCATCTCTGACTGGAGCTCCCTTTGTTCCTTATCCCCACCTTGGTCCACTGTGGCTCTAGTGTGAGCTCTGCAGACAACCACCCCACCCCCACCACATCGCAGACAATAGGCTACATCCCTCTGCCCTCATCAGAGGTGTGAAGCTGCCACTGTCTGTCACCCATGATGGGTATACAGGGAAGTAGCCAGTGGCAAACACCAGCACCTCTATTAGCCCTGTGCTGTTTCCCAAAGTCTCCTGGGGTCAGGGGCTCCAAGTCATTTGTGAGGTGAGCATATGAAACAGACCCTTCCCATCTAATCTTATTACAAAAGCTACGACCCAAGGCAGGTAGGATATGTGATAATTCAAAAATTGCAAATTGGATTCAAGTATCATTTACTATCATAGTATCTGACATTTTTTTCCTCCTTTGCTTTCTTCTGTGGTACCTCCAATGAAAACTGAATGACTGCTGCCAAGTCTAAAGCAGCCCCAATGCCCTCAAGACAGAAGTATGTGTTCCATTACAAATTCAGGCAAAATAAAAATAGGCAATAGGCACAATGACAATGACAATATACAGTCTCAATGTTAACAACTACTATTATAACTGTAGTTAACAACCACAATTGATTTTGATCCAAAGTAGCCCAGGTTCTTAGTTTCATTCATCTTAGTTTCTTTGTTCAACAAGTTTGATATTTTTAAACCGTGACTGTTATGTACTAATTACTTGAGAAATTAACAAAATGGAGAAACCCTTAAGTCTCTTATAGTCTCTTAGGCATCCGTTTTAGGTACACTATACATGCAAATGTGTCACATTGCAACAATAATTCACCTCCTTTTGAAGGACTGTCAAATGCCCATACACTCACATGGCTCTGTAATACTTAGGGAGTAGTAGTAAAAGCCTTAATGAAAATGTTTTCTGCTTGCCTGAAACATCAGTGCTGTTCCCTTGAAAAAGAAGTGTTATAGTATATTGCACAATATATTGTAAAATATTTTCTATGATGCAAGTACACTTGTAAGTCGGTTTGGATATAAGCATCTGCCAAATGAATAAATGTGAATGTAGATCTATATGTTGGCAGACACTGATTTTTCATGAAAGCTATGGTATTGCACTACCCCTTCCATTTCCACTCTTTATTCCAGCACTGATGGAGGAGAGCACAGGAAGTACAGAGCATCACAGTTCTTGGAAACCATACATACATATTGATTGGATTCACTTGGGGCATCCATTAGGCAACACAGGATACCCAACCACTGGCTGATCTATAAGAATGGATATCACAAGTCCATCTCAACCTTCCAGAAAATGTTCCTACTCAGAAAGATTAGCAAAGATGTCTGCCAAAGCATTTCAGATTCATCAATCAGAAGTGCATGTAAGGTTGTGACAGGAGATGTTTTGTAAGGTACATGGCTACATACCTCCTGCCGTGGGGAGATCACCATCTGATCCCCCCAGTGCAATAACCCATTTGCAAGTAAGTATGAAACCCCTCATGTACAATAGTACATACATACATTTTAATGTCATCGGCATTGCAAAGAATTGAGTATTCCTCAATCAACTATTACTCAATGACATGTGTTCACTCACCCTGCATTAATCCAACACTCTCTCTGAAACATGCTAATCCCCATCCTCTGGACCATTGCCAACAATATTCACCTTTGAGCAAAGTGCATCCACTTGCAATTAATCTGCTTATAAGTCTTGAGGAAAGTGTGTACAGAATAATTACACTCTGTTGCACAGTATTTGGAAAGGCCCACTTGGCTTTTTCTATCCAAATTTTCTCTGTATTTGTCCACCACCGTGATTATTAGTAACCACACAAAACAGAAGAGTGTATAAGGGGTGCAGCAAGGGCCTATTTCAGATTACCCCATATTTTGTACCTGCCAGGGCCTTGATGCGGGAGCGCTCAAACAACCGGGCAGAGCTGTTCTCGTTGTCCCAGTCATCATCCCACCGATTGTTGACGTCGCTGTACTGCTGCTGAATCTCCATGTGGTCGTACTCTGCGGCTACTGTCGTCATCCTAACCCTTCACCAATCACACTTCGTCATCAGCTTCTTCTCATGAAGCCCTGAAGGCAAAGAAAAGAGGACAGTGCAGTGTCAGTGCTTCTGCTGTCACCTCTCCCCAGAGATCACATGTTGCTGTCAGAAGAAATGTTAGAAGGAATGGGACTCATAATGGTGGAGACATAGATACATATAAAAATTGACAGATGGACAGATACCAGTTTTGACCTTGGTTTTGCTTTACTGGAAGAATCCAAACAAAGTTTACTTTATAGTTCTCTTTATAACTGCTTTTATGATATCACAGGCACAGCTGATATGAAATAAACTAAAAAAAAACTTGTTTGTGGTTTCTCCCCAATTTTTATCCATTTCTGACTGAACTGTGTTAAGAGGCTGGATGTTCAGACACTGCTCCAAAATGTTTTCATGAAACACAGCCCCACCCTCTGGGGAATCAAGAGAACTGGTTCCAGCACATTCACTGGGACAAACCAGTGCTGTGGCTCCATCTGTAGGACACAGTGCATAAGGACAAGATAAAAATATTACATATGGTTATACAAAAAGCTTGCTCACTGCATCCATAGCCTTTTGGAGCATGGGGCTACCTTCCATGGTTAAAACAGCTGCCCTTTCTATCCTGTAGCTTTACTTATTTTCTTAACCTCCAATTTACATTAATCTTTAATATGTGTACATTCCTTACTGAGGACAAAGAAGCTGTAACATGCATTGCAGCCATGTAAAATGAGCATTTGCAGAAAAGTGAAACTGAAGTATAACTGAATTTATTCACATTAGACATTGTCCTCACTTTCTGAATGTGCATAATCTTTTTTATGACATATGCTACTTCGAAGTATTATAGCAGTGTTCATATTCACAAGACTCATCTTAAATACATACAAGTCACATTTGTTAGGAAATACTGAACAGATAAGCCATCAAGTGTTTTTCAACAACTACCTGGACCATCTTATGAAGGACAGCAACCTCTGGATGAAATCTTCACTTTTTAGGGGAACATTTTCAAAAAGAGTCAATTCTAAATCTCATGATAACACAACCCTATACCAAAGCACCGGATAAACCCTCCAAAAACTGGTCTGCCCTGCATCAGGAAACAAATAAGGACTGATCATCTAAAGAACCCCATTCAGTGGAACAACAACATCTCTCTTACGATGTTCTGAACCACCGTGTCCTTTCCACAATACCTCCCAAGAAGCATATGGCCTCTACATCAAATCTACCTATAATAAGTGCAATCTTGTGATGATCTTCAGCAACATAAAATTCACAAAGAGCCACAAATGTCGAGGAGGGAGACTTCTCTGGCCGCCTGCTGGCGTGACCTGAACTCAGAGGCATGGCTGTTCTGCCAAAGCATTACGGAAATTCCCTCCTCCCCTTCCTATTTGCTGCATTCACATTAGCGGCTAGCCTCCTTAATTGAAATCAGCTCAATACGTTTAAATGGATCAGTCGAGCACTGCTGGTGAGCTCAGCAAATGCTTTGTGTGGAGCCTTCTGTTCAGTGAAAGCCAGAGTCAGCACTGTGACCGGACAGTGGCGAGCATGGAGGAGCCACTTGAACACAGACACAGTGGCATTGTGACGCCCGTGAACATGCACCAATGGCAACTGTTTGGTGCAGAGTGAGGACAACACGACTCTCTTTGTGTCTGGTCTGTTGCTTGCAGTCCATATTCAAGTTCAAGAAGCTGGAGTTGCTAATTGCTACCAGAAGTCTAAGATGTATAAAATAAAGCCTGTGGTTTCCTCCTGTGGGAGTTTTTTCTTTTTTCTTTCTATTTTTTTCCACTTCCAGCACTATAAACAGCCATTTTTGTCACTATTTTCCATTGGCTCTTGTGAAGTGATTGCCCCATTAAAAGAAACCCTGGAGGTGACAGGGTACGCCACTGCCCTTCAGGGTACATTGTGCATTAACTTGTTTTGCACCAAAACCGATTAATGCGCTTCCAAGTCTCATATCACTGGGCTAAAAATAAACCCGATGCCAGGACCATTTCTATACCCTGAGCAGCAGCCGGGTTCAGAGAATGTGAGCTCAAGCAGAAAAGATGGCTGAAGCCAAGAAAAAATGGTCTAAAAATACAGCACGGGACCTCGAGAGGAGAGCTGCAGAGTACATGACGAAGAGCAAGCATGGAAAATGCAACTATGTAGAGTGGAGAAAAACAGTGGGTTAATGGACAATGTACAGACAAACCAAGGCAAAAAACAGAATAACAGTATTGACAAAACCTAATCATAACACATTAAACAGTAAAAATCCTGATAGGGTACAGTAACACTTGGTGGTGGTGGTGGTGGTGGGGAGGGGGGTGATAGTATCACCTAGTGCTAGAAAAGCAAATTATTGATTTTTTCCAGCCATCAATACTGTGAGGGATGCTGTTGTGTTTGCTCTGGATAATGACTATGTGTGCACAATAAGAGCACAAGCATCATCAAGGGGTTAATTTCGCTTCAGCTACACATCTCCTGACAAGGACTCATCTCCTGCCAAATGAATCCTGTACATTGATCCAGTCTGAAAAGGAGTGCACTCATATGGGCTGTACCTCAGCATTAACAAATTTGGCATGCCCAGGACGAATGCAACATTTTCCATTAAAGAGAGACCTTTCTTACTAGACTCCTGACAAGCAGTCAAGCAATACAGACATTGCTTTGCAAATCAGAAAGACAGAGAGGGAGGCTTTCCAGGACTTAAGACATAAAATACTTGTCTTTTGTGCACACACGCTGGCTTTGTTTTGAGTCTAGTTAATAGCCAGGGTGCATGGTAATAAGCTGTCCAGTCAAAGAGCTGGAGAGAAAGAAGGCAGCTTCACCCAAGGTCCTATTTATAGCCCTTGTGGCGGCAAAGGGCATGTACTTACCCAGCAGTACTTGGGGCAGCACTGCAGTGAAAGGAAAGTAAACAGAGTAGCAGGGAGCATTGGAGGATATGGTAGCTAAGGACTTTCTCAAACCTCTCCATCTGCTCACATGACCAAGGGCCCCAAAAACAGCAAGCCCTCAATCGTGGGGCCCAGCTGGGTACTAAGAATAGAAAAAAACACCTATTTCTGTGAATTTCTTACATTCACATTTGTGCATCAATCGCTGAGGCCAATTTAGTCTCAGTGAGACATAACAATGTGTAATGGGAGCACCACTCCTCCGTCCGGGAGCAGCAGCGCCATTAAGATCTGAGTGCATCTGAGATGCAAGCTCTTTAGCTTATTGAATCCTGCTGTAAACACTGCAGTGAACTCACTGCCTTCACCAAATACCTGTTTGCCACCCAAGCTAATCAATGCTAACTGCTGAGTTATTTTAGATCAAACCTTGTTTCCCTTTATTGGCCCTTCACGATAGCCTTGCTTTGTTTTTGACCTCAGTCTATACTGTGGATCACAGGCATGTACAGTGGCTTTGGAAAGTATGCACACCTTGTTGTGTAATAGACTTAAACTAAAATGGATTAAATGTTTTCTTTTGTCCATCAATATACACACAGTAACTCACAATGACATAGCAGAAACTTTAAAAAAATTTTTTACAAATGTATTAAAAATCAAAAACTGCTTTATTTGCATCCTGTTTGCTTTGATTATCCTTGAGATGTCTCTAGAACTTGACTGGAGTCCACCTGTGGCAAATTGAATTGACTGGACATGCTTTAGAAAGGAACACAAGTGTGTATATTAGGTCCCACGATTCATAGTGCATGTCAGACCAAAAAACAAGCCATGAAGAAATTGTCTCAAAGTACAGATCTGGGCACGTGTATAAAACCATTTCTAAAGCTTTGAATGTTCCCAGGAGCACAGTGGGCTTGTGAAATGGAACAAGTTTGGAACCACCAGAACTCTTCCTAGAGCTGGCCATCCAGTCAAACTCAGTAATCAAGCAAGAAGGGCCTTTGTCAGGGAGATGACTAAGAACCCAATGGCCACTTTAACAGAGCTTCAGAAGTCCTCTGCAGAGATGGGAGGACCTGCTGGAAGGACAACCATCCCAGAAGCATTAGACGGCTAGACGGAAGCCACTCCTGACTAAAAGGCATAAGAAAGTTCCCCTTGGAGTTTGCCAAACAGCACTTAAAGGACTCTGAATGCATGAGGAAAAAGAGACAAAAACGTAACTCTTTTGGGCTGAACTCCAAGTGCTATGTCTGGGGAAAAACAGGTACTGCTCATCACCTGGCTAATACCATCCCTACGGTGAAGCACGGTGGTGGCAGCATCATGCTATGGGGGCAGTTCTCAGCAGCAGGGGAAGGGAGACTGGTCAGAATTGAGGGAAAGATGAATGCAGCCAAATACAGAGATGTCATTAAGGAAAACCTGCTCCAGAGTGCACACAATCTCAGACTGGGGTGAAAGTTCACCTTTCAGCAAGACAACGACCCAAAACATACAGTTTTTCCCAGCCAAAGTCTGAACCCCATGGAACATTTACATTTACATTTACATTTATTCATTTGGCAGACGCTTTTATCCAAAGCGACGTACAAAAGTGCAAATAGTGAGCAAACAACAGGCACAAGAGCAAGATGTGTACAGGTCATACAATGCAAATAGTGCTGAAGCTGAGCGCAAGGTCAGTGACGCGAGCCGACTAATCTGAACTAGGATTGCATCTCAAATACAATTACAGAAAAAATGGAGTACCGCTATACTACCTCGGTAAGTGAGCAACAAGTACAAGACAGGAGTCAGATTCTCAACGTCAAAGTTACAAGGTCGAAGAGGGAGAGGTATCAGTCCAATCTGAAGAGGTGTGTCTTCAGCGCACGTCTGAAGGGTTGGATTGAAGGAGTTGTTCTCAGGGGGGTGGGGAGTTCATTCCACCATTCCACATCTGTGGAGAGACCTGAAGATGGCAGTTCACAGATGCTCCCTATCCAATCTGACTGAGCTTGAGGATCTGCCAGGAAGAATTATAGAAACTGCCCAAATCCAGGTGCTCAAAGCTTGTAGAAACTTACCCAAGAGGGCTCAAAGCTGTGATTGCTGCCAAAGGTACTTCTACAAAGTACTGAATAAAGGGTCTGAATACTTATGTAAATGAGATATTTCAGTTTTTGATTTTTCATATTTTTTCATATTTTTCAAATTTCTAAAGAATGTTTTTGCTTTGTCATTGTAATTGTGTGTAATAATGGCCAAAGAGGACATTTAATACATTTTTGATTAAGTCTATGACACAACAAATTGTGCAAAAAGTGAAGGGGTATAAATACTTTCAAAGCCACTGTATACTTGCATTGAGCTGAAGCTTTCAGCTGAAGGAATTTACCAAGTTCCCCACAATATCAATGCTGACGATAATTTGCGTTATGGACACTGTGAGCAATGGCTCTCTAATTATGCATGAGATCAGCAAGCCATAATCTGAAGGTTGTGAGTAGTAGGACTGTTCTTTGTATTCAAAGCTTTTGTAGAAACTAAAATTAGAAAAGCCTTGTTTTTTTGTCATCTGTGACTGCAAATGCATGTCATGAGACACACAGAGGACCCAAAGAAGCTTTGGCAAAAGAAGTTAAATGGAGACATTGAAACGTAATTTCAGCTTTGGAAAGATGTCAGCAGTCAAAGACCTCAGCAGAGAGATTTCAGCAGATTGAGAGGTATATTATTTAAGGTAGATTATGTAAGGCACGACCTTGAAGCTGTGATTGCTGGAAGAGTGAGGCTGATGTTGTGCTACCGGGGTGGCTAACGACATATCCTTTTTTGGTGGGGGTGGCTGAGGGACGACGAACTGGACCATAAACTGGAACAACCTGGCTTGGAATTGTTCTGTCTACTCTGGCTGCCACACATCACATCCTCAAAGCCACAATTAAGAAACGTTAAAAAAAGAGCCACACACTACAGCAGTGCCATAAGAGCATCCACGCCACCAGGACCATTTCATACTGGGCACGGAAAATGTCTGTTTTTCATTCACAGGGTCACTGTTGCTCTTTTAAGTCCCACCAGAAAATTAGAATTAGGGGTATTTAATTACCCCTGTATGGTCTTGAGCTTGGACTATTCAATGATATTGTATACAGCCTTTCTTCCTTATTCAAGGACCATCACGTTGGCTGTCTGTTTTGACAAAAAGGAAATTGATAAAGGAAAGATTTAATCAAATCAAATCCAAGGAGTCCGAGGTCAACTTGTTTATTGTCCATTACCAGATTCATCACCTGCTGAATGCACAAAGATGAAGTGATGAGCAATGACATTCTGTTCTAAGAAAATACAGTAAATACTGTGATATAGAATGGGGAGTCATAGAAATGGCCTAAACCCTTTCTCTGAATGTAAGAATCCTTTTGTAGGCCCAAGGGATCAGACTAAAGAGATGAATAAGAGATGGACAAACCCTGTCATGAAAACCAATATGAACAGCGGCTACTAAGGTGCAAGGAAAAGAAGTACTGCTCAAGTGCAGTATCACGGAAAAGCCACTCCCACCTCTCCTTCTGGTTTTGTTATTCTAGAAAAGTGGCAATTGATCACATGTGCACAGCAAGGCATTTTTATGTTTTATCGCTTTTCACTGGCAACAGTTCACTGGCACCTGGCAGAGCAAAGCAGCAGCAAATCCAATGCTTTAGGGTTTAGGCACTGTCAGCTGCGCTCAGCACAGACGATGACACCGGGTGAGTCTGCCCAATAAGTCGGACAGAAGCCAGAACAGCTGCCCGTCCTAATGGTGTTTCCAGCCCTCCTCTCTGTTCCGGCTCCCGCAGCTATTCCAAACCTTCGCCAACGCCCTGTTTGTCTGCAGTTGTTGCATTTGTCACTGTCTGCTCTGCTGTCGTTTCCTTTCTCACCAGGGATCCTGACACAGCTGTAGGCCAACCCAGTGCACACCCTGCCCCACCCCCACCCACCCATCCATCACACGCATGCCTGTCTGAGAGACCCTCCGACAGCGCTGTCGTGCTGGTGACAAACTTTCCATAGCTGAAAATGAAGCTGGGGAAGAGTCAAATTACACACAGAGATGATATGAGATTTCTACACTGGCCAAAATTATATACCAGATTTTTGGCAATTGCATTCTTTCTCAGCAGAAACAGCCCAGCAGGCTACTTGAGAATGGGTGCCTTCACAGACAGTAGACAATAACTAAAACCACCCTTCCCACTGTACTGTGCAACAGAGTGTGTTTTTAATGATGCACCTGTTTTAAAACTGATTAATACATGTGCTCTGGGCACACAGTTTAAATCCAATTTATAGATCAATTAACAAATAGCACTACTCTGCTCATCAACCATACTTTTGAAACATTCAATATACTTGCATGCAGTGCATTATGTTTTCCTGTTTGTACTGAATTATGAGAGCGTATTTGATGCAGCACATATTCAACATTTGCGATGAGTGATCGCTTGCTGTGTCTCCTCTCCTTCATGTATAAATTAAGCAGGGACATCAAGAGCAGAGATGCAGGCTGTAAAATATCACCATGGATACAGAATACACAGTAACCTTTGTGCTGAAGAGCAGAGGGGGACTGTATTCTGAAACCTTTTCCAGATGCACACAACATATGCCTGGCTAGCAGGACATGAAACTTGGATCTGCTCCACAATGTGTGTCCTCTCGACAATTAAAATGGTCTGCATGTTAAAAATGTGCCAGTCCATCCCAAGTGCAATTCTACACTGAGCAGTTAATGAATGCTGTTTTTTTACCAGCTCCATTTGCCTTTGACTTTGAGTTTCTCATGCTCATAGATTTGTCTTCATGAAAACATGGCAAAGGATTATATTTCACACCCACTCAACAGAGGTTCTTTGGTAACAATACTATACATTATTTAAAACCTCAGGGAGAAATTCTGTTGTATCAATACGACGCCTACTCCACCATTTTCAGGAAAAAGTTCTTGAAGCTCTTTTTTTTTTCAATTGGGTGATTGAAAATATGCACTTATCTGTAAATGCAGGTGAATCATAATGCCTGTGGGAGGATGTTTTTACACAGTTTTTCCTCACTGTTTGTATGTGATAGGGCAGCATCCACAGTGCCCTCCCTTGGAGAAATTGTGGGCCATTGCTCTATCTGTGATAGCCCCCTGTGCCCCCCCCCCCTGCCAATTCCCTGCTGCATCCCACACAGTTCACACATTGCATTCCTGTCTTAACAGCCCCCCACACATTCTGCCCAGTACCTCACACTGGAGAGCGGTGCTATGGATACCAACTGTTCAACACCATCCGCTTACACTTCTTAAAGCTACAGCAGAGATATCACTTTAACTTCGTCTGCTATGCACAGCATTTGGATTAGCACTAACCAACCGACAATACTTCCTTATTTTGCAGCAGTTCAGGAGAAAAGAGTATTTTTAAACAAGAGGCCAGCCTCCTCTGTATTTTTGACAGGCTGTTACACTGTGCAAGTGTGACTGTGCCACCACACATCGCTTCTGAAGCCTCAGCCACAACGCATCACTTTTAGACAGGCATGACTCCTTACTTATAACACTTCATGCTGTCACTGCATGATATGATGCAACTGGGATAATTAGAGTGAAGGATACTAAAATGGTTTCATTCAATTTTGTCCTTCTATCTACCTAGTGACATCTATGCACCTAGTCTGTTACTGTAGGTACTGTATACTATATGTTAACGTATGGAATCCAGAATGTATTATTAAGGCCAGATCAACAGTATATACTTCCAAAAAGAATACATCACCTATCACCTTTCATATTTTAATAATTACATTAATAGATCTAGTTATTAATTCATCATATGTATTTCACAATATGCAATTCCACGATTTAGTGTACAACACATTTACAATGAAATTATACATGAAGGTGACATGAATTATGAATTATTGTCATATACTCTGCATATTTTGATATTAACGAAAATTCTTTATATTTTGAATGTGACACTTACCATGCACTGAACATACTTTTTCAAAAGAATGAGAGTAGTCTTGTATGTGCTTTGTCCATAGAACAGGTGTCCCCCCACAGTTACTGCTATTTATTTTATGGAGAAGATGTTCCCAATTTAAACAATGCCAGAATGGCTATTTTTGCCTCATCTGAATTACTGATAACTCTCAAGTGTTTCTTTAAAAAGAAATTTAGTATTGTGAGGGCTCTGATAAGAAACTGCACTATGGAGCTACATTTTTAAAAGTTACCAAAGTTATCTACACTAATCATAAAAATGGAAAATGTATCAATGAAAACATTTCTACATCCTAAATCCCACAATATTACACATGAAACTCTTCAGATTACTCTCAAGAATAGCATGTCATTTTAAAAGCCACCAATTTTAGTCCAAAATGACAATGACAACTGAACAGCCAGTCCAACCACAACAGCAGACTAACACACATAAATAAAGCTGGAAACTTTTGCACTCCATGGACCACATCAACCTTTACACTTGAGCATGTGAAATGCACAGAAACAAACTGACTTCATTCCATTAGTCCATGTAAAAGCGCACTTAACAGTGAGCAACTCTCGCCTTAATGGGACAAAAGGTACAGACACACTGTAAGACACACAAAGTGACTGAGATAACATCTTCCAATAGCTTCTTCGGACATAATGGCTACAGACAACCAACCTTTTTACAGATAATTACCAGAAGAAAGAGGCAACCGAAAACCCATCCAATGGTTTCTTACAAGGGTGCTACTTCACACAGGCATGAAATATGCAGAAAAAAGCATGCATTGATTCTCTCAAAATACATGTGCTTGCCTCTGTTACTGCACAACTGAAATGAATAGTTAACCGCCATCACCTGACATCAAAATACTACGATCCCAATTCACCGGGGACTGTTGTGAAACCTGAAAACATCTGGAGGAGCACTGCTGTTCTCCTCCTGAGAACCCTTTCTATCTCTTGTCTGGAGGGTGAATCTATGTGCAGATGGAAGGAGGGACCTGGACCCCACCAGGCACCCTGGGGTCAGTGCTGCAGCCCTGCCAGAGTACAGTGGGGTGGGGGGTGGGGACAGCCATCCAGAGACAGCCTGGGATATCTGGTCCCGTCCCAAGTCTAGGGGTTGGGAAAATCCTACAGTTGACATAGTTGATGTCCCTCCATCTCCCCAAACACTTCTGGCTTGTGCAAAAAGGTACTACGCCCTGATTGCAGCAGAAATTACAAAAACAAAACGTTAGCCTTCAAATATGTTTCTGCAGGTGGAAAGTAAAACATCTTGTCAGCAGGGCAAAGCTCAACCCTTTTCTGTGTATTATTGGTCTGTATCAAACTGATTTGTTAAGTGAATTGTGAGGGTGGTCTGTATTTTTACATGATCTTTATTTTCTGTTCATGTAATGGTCAGGAATTTTAACACATATGATAATACTGATCACTACATAACTAAATAGCTATAAATCACAAAATTTTTCTTATACCTCAAGGAATACAGTAAGTTTCTGGACAATGTAATTGTTAAAAGCATTTTATACAGCGCAAACATATGGCTTGTAATTGGCTATGCAAAACTGATGACACATCAAGTGAATAGTTACACTTTTCCTGCTGTAGCATCTCAAATTCCAGTTGTATGTCATGTGCTAGGGTTGAAGGAATTAAGAGCATTAAATTAAATCATGTGGGTAATCACTATCAGTTAATATGTCAAACTGTTGCTATGCATTGTGTACATTGCTGAATATGAACACTGCTGTTACAGCAGACGCACCATTAGCTGAACAGTGAAATAAACAAGTTTCACCTTCATATTCAAAAATAGCAATGGGATGGACATTTCAAAGAATGGCAACACCCTCTAAACTAAACACAACACGCAGAGAAACATCACGATTAAGATCATACATATATAATATTTTTCTATTATGATTGTAGGTATGAACTATTTTCCCAATATAAGAAAAGGGACAACAACAGTAAAAAAAAGAAAAAAGAATGGTTACAATTAGCTTTTCCAAACCAAGCTTGTCACCATTCTTACAGAGGCATGCAAGACTAATTAATTTAGAGTTACTAATCAAAAGATTTGGACTCATATTTTTTGGTCTGGAACACACAATGCCAGCTGTACAATGCTAGATTTGGAAGCAGTTGCAAGCTTGCTGGTTTTGACAAAACCCGGTAATGGCAAGCCAGAAGACTGTTTGCAAAGGCAGTGGTCCAAAGCTTTTATTGTTATGTTTTATTTAGTTCTTTGCTGGACTTATGAAACATCCAGAGCGTATTGGAAATAGGCTACAGATGTGAGAAGTCTATAATCCTGCACATCATGAGAGCTGAAATTTCCAAGCACACAACGCAGGCTTCGAAAGTCCTAGAAATCCGCTTTACAATATTCAATATATACATTACAGTCATGTGATTCTTACTCTGCAACCCCTGTAGCAAAAATTAAATGAGTGTTCCCATTCACCTGGAACAAGCCTGTCCCTATGGGGTTACAGTTCTGATAAGACTGTTTCCCCCCATGTGACTTCATGAGACAAATCAGAGGTGCAGTTCGTGACCCCAATCCACTCTCTGTCAGTATCCCATGCAAGGTCATGTGTCACACACTCCCGAGTATTTAAGGTCACTGCCAGACTGTAGTGCTACCACCATCTGTTGAGGAAGAGGAGGAGACACTGACCCAATCTTCATTAAGCCTTGGCAGTGCATCCCCCAGCTGCATATGACTTCACTTCCTGGAACACCCCTCTGGAAAGTATTATGCAATTTTCCACCCAGTCCCAGGCTCCGTAATAAAGAATGCAGTGATTGAAATGTTCCCTGCCCTTATCCGACTGAGGATAGCAATGTAAAATTGGCCAAGGAACACCACAACAGATCATTAAAATGAAGCAAACCTCTGTATTTACACCCTTTCTTTGTTTTACAATGTATGCGTATGCATTTCCTCCCCTCAATTTATGGTTTTAACATTTAATGTTTTAAAGACAATTGCATGGATTAAATCACATTTTGAAGACAACAGCACACTTCTTCTGCAGTGATTGTGATCATCCCATTATGTTGTATGTGAACACGTAAAGCTCTCTAGCTCCAAATAACACTTAAAATCAGTTCACTGAATACAAGACAACATACATGCTTTCTTCGGAGTTATGTGACAATACAGACATCATACTACTGTTAATAAACAACCTCTATGTTTTCCACAATTCAAACACGTAGTTGTGTCAGTGGAGAAAGGAGACATGCGCAGACAGTGAGGTGCCATGCTGGAGAGACCAGAGCAACACATCAGTACCATGTTTCTCAGAATAAACAAAATTATATCCGGGGCCATCAGAGGTCCCCATCTGCACTCCAAGGTGGTCACTGCAATATGTGGAGTTTTTCTGACAGACCGGTTAACCAGCTGCCCTATCAACAATGCCATCTCTATTTCATATTTTTTATGAATATTCTCAGAGCAGCTGAGGGGTCTGCAATCTGAGCTCGAATGGTGTTAGAGAAAGCTACACACACTAGCTACAAACACAAAATTTCAAAGTGACCTTCTCCACCATAATCATGAGAGCAGCACTTGTCTGTAATATATTTGTCAATTCAAGGGCCACTACATACAATGAAGTTTCTGCACCTAAAAAATCGCCAGCTGGGTTGGATGTTTTTTTTTCCTCTACAGCTTCCTGACAGCATATATGCTATCATATAAACGGAAATGATCATCAGATGAGTCCGTGACAAAGACAATCACAATACGCATTGGAGAAAAAAGAACAACTATCCAAGGTGTCCTCTACTACCAATCAGATGACATAACAGAGCTGGATCCCATTTTGCACCTGCCCTAAGTTAGTGCATGCACCACAAGGTGAAAAACAACATTAATCAGTCTTTTTCTAATAATCGTCA
This sequence comes from Megalops atlanticus, assembly GCA_019176425.1. Taxonomy (NCBI): domain Eukaryota; kingdom Metazoa; phylum Chordata; class Actinopteri; order Elopiformes; family Megalopidae; genus Megalops; species Megalops atlanticus. The sequence continues at coordinate 72,224,903 of CM032875.1, read as the reverse complement.
CTATTTACAGATCAGCTGCTTTACTGCTGTGGAACAACAGCAGTTGATCTTAACAGGGAGGAGAAGCCTTTTTTGATAACAGGGGAAGGGTCCATTTTCTTTAGCCCAGCTTCGCAGAACAGCAGCTGAGGCCTCTGTCCCCAAGCAAGGAGACTGAGGCTCATTGATTAAGACATTACATGATGTCAGGTCGGCTTTGAACAGAAGTGAAAATATTCAAGCGTGGTTCAGAGTTGGCGCATCAACATGCCTGAAGGTGACATGGAGTGGCCCTTATGTAACAGCCCTCCTTCCCACCTGCCCACTGTGACTCTGCTGTTTCTGTAGCTGCTGAGAAACACCCGGCTTCTAGCACTTCTAGGTTTGCTTTGAGGCCTCCAAATCTGGCACTTCCATGTACAGTGCATACCCCCCTAACCTCTTTCACATTGCAAACCCAGCAACACATTAAAAACAGAAATGGGCAGTGTCCAAATAAACATCTTTAAATTAACTGATTAACATTATTATCGCAAAATACCCAGGATACCAAAATGCATTGTCACACAAAAACCACACAACCTGAGAAAATCATTGTTACAGGTCTTAACTGATTCAAAAAGGAGAAGAAATTACAGACACAATGTGAAACTACCAGTGCTGAGTATGAGACATGGACAGCTGCTATGATTGCACACTGTCCGTTTCCATTTTCACACAGGGATTCCTTGTTTCCTCTTCTCTCCAAGATTCTGCTTTACAAACAATCCCAGTTCAGCTTGTTCTGGAGGATGGCAGAAGAGATTACAGAAATTTCCAGCTGGCTAGCCACAAAATTTGATGTCTTCCTTAGCACAACAGTTTAATAACCCATCCTTCAAATGTCTGCACTAACTGGGCAGTCCTAAGTAGTATGTATTTGTAAAGTGACTAAACCCTGAACAGGCAGCTCTGCTAAGGTTAGGCAGAAAAAACGTCTATATACTCTGTGTATGTGGGTGTATATATACATATACACATATACATATTTTGTATATTTGAGATGAATATCGTTAACATAAAATCAAAATCTGATCTACCGCCTCAAATTTGGATACAAGGAATACAGTGCAGAAAGAGCAAGAATTGAAAACTTCCCTGCAAATTCAGCCTGCAATTTCAAACACAAGTTGAAAAGCACCCAGCTTTGCACCAAGGTCTGGTTGCCATTATCCTCCCACTCCTCTCTCGGCGCATAAGCGCTCACTCCCACATGCTTCCCACGCTTATGCAACTCAGTCGCACACCCCTTCAGTCAAATCTCTTCCCAGCTACTCTATCTACACAACCAAATTCACCTCATTCACACAGCCTAGTTTCTTCGCTTTGAGCTTGAGGCGAAACTCACTAAAGAGCCTTCATTTACCTTGTTAATCAGACGCTAAACAGAACACAGCACCTTGCAATGAAACGGAATTACATATAAGGTCTTTATGGGTTGACAAGACATGGAGGGGGACAATTTAGAGAATGAGGTTTCAGAATCTCCAGTGAGAAGTAATGATGTGGGTTGGAGAAACCACTCCTGCTCCAAGCTCTTTGACTCAGTGAGATGAAGAGGCTGTCTCTTCCAGACCATCTCTCCCAGCAATGAGGGCTAAATCACAAGCTGCAAATGCATACAAAATGCAAGAAGCACAAGACCTGTGGAGGTGGTAAAGAGGAACCAGACTGAGAGGTATGCACACAGCAGAGAGTGCAACATCCAGGGAGAAGTCATTGCCACCATAGACTGATGGAACTAGGAATGCCAATCTATGGCAACAGAAATGAACCCTTTTGTATAATGTGCACGTTAATGCACGTGTTACATTACATAGTTCATTATGTTTTCATTAGCGTTATTAAGCTTCTCATAGTTTTCACTGCTGCATTTGCTATACTTTGTAATGTTAAATCACTGTTTCAAAGCTAACATTAGCTAGAATTTTTCCAATCTAGTGGTCTAATCACACCAGTGTGACCGTACACACAAAAGGGTTAAACTTAAGTCCAAAGGGAAGGGGAAAAATGGATTCCCAAATAAAGGAGACAATGTGAAGAGGATATTGTATTGAACTCAGGACCTTAATAACTGAACTTAACTGTTCCAATAATGAAATCGGCAACCTTTGTTCAGTTTTTGATTTTTAACTCAAAAGCCTCCTGATGTCCACGACAAGGACAAATTCTGTAAAAATAAAGAAATAAATGAATGAAATGAGTATATCTGTATTACCTTTTTAAGTCTTGAATTAATACTTTACCGTCCTATGGACCTATATACTGACACGTCTGCAGTCTATCCATGACATTCTGTATCTGAAAAAATGTTTGTTTCCTGCTTACTGTCATTAAAGAAGCTACTTCAGAGATGCAGCAGAAGGCATTACGAAGTTATAGACCACATGTGAGAGACACCTGGTAAAGATCGATATGTTTGCATTACTTTTCCAACATTAGACATTCTATTGATTCCTGATCCTAGTGGTTCCTGTGAAATATTTTAGTCTTGTGTTTGGTATGCCATTCAACACTGTGCTAACAAAATAACTGCACCATGCCCTTTACTGATAAAGAATGGAACCCCTCAATGGGTTTTTGTAATAATGTAGAGCCACATACATTTCCAATGGCTTATTCCATATGTTTGATAATTTAGATTACTAAAAAAAGATTTAGTTATGTATTTTCATTAAAATAAGATTCTGCTTTTTTAATTTTCATGACTGATCTCCTACATGGATGGTGGGCTGCATTGGGCCCAAACATTTGGAGCTGCAGTGCCTGTTTGTACCTGGCTGCAGCACGCTTCTCATTTTCTACCGATCCCTTAACAGAGGAATGAGAGCATCTGTTGCCAGAGATTGGGGAGGGAGAAGCGCTGGATGCTGCCTACGCACTCCACTGGCACAGTGAAGCACATGTCTTTGCACCATGCTATGCGTGGGCTACCAGAGAAGCGGTGTCACTTGTTGAGTTGTGGGCAATCACACAGCCACGCTTCACAATGGGCTGAAGTGATCTGTCAGCTCAGTGGAATCTCTGCCCCTGGATTCACAAGAGAAAACTCTTTGATAAATATGGCGTTTATCTGAAGGAAGCTGGCCATCATTCTCAAGACACGATTTCACTTATATTGTCCTGAATAACAATGTCTGCCTGCAAACAACATGTATACACAAAGCAATGAAGCAATACATGTTATGTTTTGACCAAATACATAATAGTGTTACATAAAATTTACATCGTTTGCAGCATTAAACTAGAGAGGTTTCAGCATCTCAAACCGAGTATTAAGCATTAAGTACTAAATAGATCCACCATCTTCTTTGGCTATAATGTTCATAATGACAAAGGAGGCACCACAGACACCTCAGCGTCTCTCATAAAGGGGAGTCTAATTCAACTGCTTTTATGTGCCTTGAGGCAGAAAACTAGTACACAAAATAAAATAATCAAGAAACTGCTGCCTGAAAAAGAATGTGATCAAAACAGCTCCTTCTGGGTGTGGTTTCTGGAATATGGCCAGGGAATGCTGTAACGTGGACCAGTGTGACAAAGAAACATCTGCACAGCAAGAAACCAGATGCAAGAGAAAAGCCATACAAAAATACAAGTCCATTCAGTAAAGTTACTATGTATCAGACACAAAAGCACCAAGCAATCCAGACAATGAAGAACTTGCCTTCATTGCTTTCAGGGGCTTGTAGTCTTTAAATATGTTAAATACATACACATGTCTGAATGTCACCCTGTAACTTTTAAAAATCTTAACAAGGAGTGTCAATTGAGCAAAAAAAATCCAAATTAGTTGATTCATTGGTTGATTCATATTATTTTTATGGGATAATTACACTGGTGTTTTTAGACATTCCAAAAGTTTTCCCAATGTTTTACAGTTTCCAGTTGTGACTTGCTACCATTACTTCTCATTAATATGCTGAAGTATCACTTCAGCTTTTGAGAGCTCCCCTTTAGATTTTTGTGTTTCTATTCTATACTAGTTTTCTTATCAGTTTTGCTCTTTGCAGTATTTGTTGAATGCTACTGGTAAGACAGCTAAATGTTATTAATTTGCAATGGCAGTAAAAAACCCCATCAACCCAGTATTCATTTTTTTCTACCTTACTGTGGTTTAGAAAGAAAGGTTAGAAAGATGCATGTCTTAATCTGCTGAAGTAGATAATGTAAGGATACCTGGGGCTTACCCAGGCAGGATGGCCACAGCTATGCCAGACCCACGTGCAGTGTATTGCATTTTCAAACTTGTTCATAGAACCCAATCGATTTCCATCAAAGAATGAGATGTCAACAAATCAATTAATCAACTAAATCAATTAATCAGTCCAATTGCTAGAACAGCCCCCAACATCATACTTTATTTACAGTACATCTATCTACATTTGCTCATTTGTTATAAAGTAATTTTGAGATTCCAGAGCATAAAAATTGCAATACCACACACGCAAAAAAGGAATTACATTAATCAGGAGGGAAACACAAACTCATGCAGTCATTAACAGCATATTTGCTTGCGTTTCTTGATTACAGGTTGTGCAGAATGACAATGGGCTCAGTCTTGAACCAGGAAGAGACTTGAGGAACTGCAGCATGTTTAGTTTTGAAAATGGGCTGGTTGCTGTTTTGAGTTCCCTGTGGACGTCATGATCACAGGAAATGCTGATAGCTCGCTGTTAATGGACATAAAACAAAGAAATGGCGAGGTGTTGTTGACAGAGGGCTTTGGAAAGCCCTTTGTTCTATTCTGTTTTTCTTCTTCAGCAGCTGTGTCCTGTAATTTAATTACACCTATCAAGAAAACTTCAACAAAGTAACAGATGCCAAAGCTTTCTCAAAACAAACTCTATGGCCAGACTGTCCCTCCAAATGGTGGACAAAAACAAATGTCAGTGGCTCACACACACAGGCAAGTGGAATAATCTGTGAAAGAATTTATTGCATAGGCATTCATGAAGTAGGCTATTGCCTCTCTTCATTTATATCTTGGAGTCTTCTCAACTGGTTCAACTGATGTGTGGTTAAGCATTCCACAGAGAAGTTTTTTGTATTGCAAGCTGCCTGGAAGCTGGCCAGAGAAAGAGAGCACAAATACGTTCTAGTCCTGGAACAACCGGAAAGACAAGGGAAATCTCCTGGGATGGTCAGCGGGGGCCTATGCTGCAGTCCTGGGGGGAAAAATTTAGAGACACATGGGAACTCTCTTGGGGAGTATCAGTGCAATGCTGCTCAGCATTAATCAGAGAAAAAAAGAGAGGCCAAGCACATCTGCTGGTAACAGTGAGAGGAAACAGAGCATTGCTGTCAGACAAGCACTTTACCACCAATCATTTACACTTCAGCAGGCCTCCTGATCAATGTGAAATGAGAGAATGACACTGAGAATCATGTTCGAGTACCTCATCATCTCCGCCATCCCTGCATGCTTCACATGGTAGTGAAAGTAGAGATTCTGTAGGGTGGGGACAGGACACTTGAGTGTTCTTGAGGTTGGACTTAAAGAAAGCCACTCATACCAAATTCCTACTACAGCAGAACCCTTTGAACAGATTATTATGTTACACTATTTATACTATACAATTTTACAAGACTTGTAAAAGGTAGCCAAGGTGTCTCCTAGCTGTGAGCTTCAGTGTAGCCACATATGGGAGAGAACTGAACAGATGACTGGTACTTTATATATATGGCAGCTTACCATGGAAACAAGCTGAGTGGCAGGTGAAAGGGGTGGAGGAAAATGTTTATATCTATGTAATGTAAAGTATGCCTAAAGTAAAGACCATATTTTATCCATGTCCTAGGACCATAAACAGAAAAATACTAATACAAGAAAGCAATATATAACCTAAGTATTTCATTACATTCAAGACGTTGACACAAGTCAGTATATATGATATACATAGTATTCCTCAGATTTTCAAATGATATATACTGGAAAAATGGTCCTTCTTCACAAAAGCTTGACCAACGGGTCAAGCAACAACAGCAACAACAGAACTTGGAACGACTGGGAAGGCAAGGGTTCACTCCAGATTAGCATGACCCAGGTGATACATCTCGTGAAACCACATCACTTTTTCCAACTGCCAGGTCACCCCTTCCTTCTCTTTCAACACAAAGGAGGTTGACAGTAAGGATACAGATAAGAGGCTAAGGCTATGACCCTGGAAATGTCTCTCCCGTAGATGACCTTATCTTTTTCAGAGGCTGAACAACAACGTCCTGCCCAGAGACGGCCGGTATAAATGGGCTAACAGGGCTAAGCCCTCCCTATCTTTTACAATAAAGATGAGAAAATTATTGTTAAAAAACCTTAGAACAGATTTTTTAAAATTTTGGTGGAACCTAGAGCAGCAACAGCACCAAACAGCCACAAGAAAAACACAGGATATATCTAAATGGGCTTATTTTTTACAGCCCAAACACAGTAGCATCAGCTTCCATTCATCTTCTTAGTGTGAAGCGAGTGACAGGTGTCGTGGCACGCCCCCTTGATTTGCTGATCATTTGGGCTAAATTCATTCAGCCCAGTTAAGGCATTGAAGTACCTGGAAGTCTCAGGCGGTCACGTGGTTTATGGAGGCTCAAATAGTTCCTCGCCGGTTAATTTGAATGCCGTTTTCCATTGGAAACTATTGAGAGGTATCTGAGAAAGTCCGGCGAAACTAGATCACTTTCTGTATCAGACTATATATTTGTCATCTAGAATACAAGTAACTGACATCTATTGACTGTCTGTTTTGCACATTTCTTCTAATAATCACATGATCACAGCAAAAGTAGAGTGGCTGTCAATAGGTAGCTTAATTAATAGCTGACATTAGCTATCACTAGCTCTCTAGCTAGATAACGTTTTCACTATTTGTCAACCAACGATAGCTAGCCAATATTGTCAAATAGCTATCAGTCAATCTAATATAGTGATGATATATTGAAGGCTTATTTTGTTGGTTAAAATAAGAGGTGATTTTGGACCTATCCCTCAAAGCTTTTAAAAACAGTAGCTAAATGACAGAAAATACTCTGTTAAATGAATCCCTGACTGTTCTTCAAATTTGGCTTATCGATCTAGCAAGTTGAATATTAAAAAATCAGACTGATTCAACTTTTTATGTTGTTGCTGGATATTTTTTCTTTGGATTATACCTCAAAGAACAGCAAACACTGCTTGTGACTAGCCACTATTAGGAACTATTCAAGCCTCCAAGACCGGACTTCAATGACATGGTGATTAACCTGTTTGCGTCCCAGAAAGGTCGTTGATGTGAGCGTCTCTCCAATTAAGGTAGGCCCAAGCCTATAGACCTCTTAAAAGACCATCACAAGTTTCCTTTAGCTTTCCTGTCTACATATTGCCTGTCTCTCTTCTATAATGACCGGTATTTTTGTGGTTACCAAATTGTTTTATTTGGGACATGATGTTTGACACAATAGGCGAGTTTCCATTGCAGTTTTGCGAAAAATAGAAGCAATATTTTTTAAAAAGTCAACAAAACAATCTGTGTGTGATGTTATGCAATTAAAGCTGGGTTTTCTCCTCTCGCGATAGTCATTCCAATTAAACATGGCGACAGATCTCCAAGACCTGATAAGTGTTGGCACAGTGATTTTGATTGCATCCACCGCAATAGCCGTGGTAGTGTTTAATTGAAGGCGACGAGGGCATGTGATGCACACAATGACGGAAAGACAAACCCCTTATACCTGGCAGCGGCCACGCATCAGGGATTTCTGGGAGGTCATTGTCTGCAATGATTTTACAGAGGTCCTGTGGATCCAAAACTTCAGAATGACCCGCTTAACATTTTATGAATTATGCAATGCAATAGAACCCCTTGTGGCACCTGCCGTATCATGCCTGAGGGAGCCAGTTCCAACCGAGAAGCGCATAGCCATCGCTCTTTATAAACTGGCTACCTGTACAGAGTACAGGGTAGTAGGTGAGACTTGAAATGCTAAAAATGTGTTTCCATCTCAATTTTGCAAAATGTTGCTTTGTCGAATCGTCTGACAAACCACCTCATGCGAGCATATAAACTTTTTTGCGACATTTGAGAGTTTTTTCGAAATTCACGTGTTTCCATTACTCGTTTTTTAGTCCGCAATTTCAAACTGCGCATTAAACAGGTTAATGGAAACCCGCCCAATGTGTTGCAAAATGATTGTGATAAAAACAATTGCAGTAGCTATTGGCAGTCGTTACAGTTGGAACACGTTTTGTAGTGCATCCCTCAGTGGACCCTTTTCTGACATTGTAGGCTACATCAAATAGCATTCTATTCTATCATTCCATCATTCTTGCATATTTTGTTTTTGTTAAAAATGGCATGTGCTAATGTGTACAGAGAAATAGTCAAATGGTATGTGTATGTGTGTGTGTGTGTGTGTGTGTGTGTGTATGACAGAGAAAGAGAAAGACAGATGCAGAGAGAGTTTTTTGGCATCAGGCCATTCTTGTGGGTACTTCTCTATAGTGTTGTTGTAGAGCACTTGCAATAACAAGGTATATAGTGTTGTTGCTGTAACTTGGTATCTCGGATGTGATGCTGCTGTTGCTGCAGTGTGAACTATTGATGGGTATAATGCATTTGTCAGCCCACCCACCCAATATCACCACCAGCCGTCACTGGTCCTGCCTCAGTGCCATGAAGCAGACAGAAATGCAACTGAATTTGTGAAGTTTGTCATTAAGATTGAAAGAGACCCGCATATAATTCTGGAGGCTGGCACAGCTATATCTGAAAGGGAGATTTTAAATGTTAGTTTGTTGTGTTATGTTAAAGGTTATGTCAAAATGTTATGTTAAAAGTTAAATGTACTGAGGCAGCACTTCTAATTTGGACCAACTGATTTTACATCTTCTCGGTTATCTTCTCAGTGCTGTTTATTTCCTTCTTCTGATTTTTTTGAAAACTTTACTGGTATGTGATATGGTCAACATTATTTTCATTAAAAGGCTAAAAACTAATTAAATGTCAAATTCCCTGCAGATTCATGTCATTTAAAACACTACAATTTGCAACATTTGTCTAAACTTCACCAGCTTAGGCAGGCTTCAGCAACATGGTTTTGTCACTCAAATCATCTCTACAATGGTTTCTGTTATACAGAATTCAAAAGTCTGAGGTCCCACAGCTGTCAGAGCATGCTATAGTCCCAAGGCTGTGATCTTCACCTTAGCAAGCTAAACAGACTCAAAAATGTACAGTGAATTCTACTTCTGTTAATTGTATGACTCCCTTTCCTTCCCCTTGATACAATCTCATGAAGTCATACCAATACACCAATAAAACCTCCTCAAGAAAATCGCTTGACTTGTCTAAGCCACTTTATTGCAATGTCATATTAACATGCCCCAGCAAAGACTTGTTGATCACTATACCAATGGCTGTGAAAACATGCTCTGACAAGTGCTATGAAGGGAAGTAATAACACATTCAAAGGTAATATGTCTGTGTTTAGAATCATTTGGCGAAATCAAATGTGCAGATTCTGTTTAAGGGTCACTGATTTCTGAAAGCCATGTCGATTCTCAAGATGGAAAACGGTACTCCAATACTTCTAAAGTTCACAGAGACAAGCTCCATCTCCATGCCTTTTACAGGGATAGAGAAATCAAAACGGAGATGGCAGCAATCAGCTTGCTAAATCACATGAACATTCACATGAAGAGAGCTAATACGATTCCGTTCCTGCAGTGCATCAGCAACGGCATATGTAATTGATTCCCTACTGCTACACAGAAGTACACACTGGTGCAGTTGCTTCAAAGCAGTGAAAAATCACACAGGGAGGCCTGTTACTAGACTACAGCTGCAGAGAAACTCCACACTAAATTCCTGCAGGCGAAATGTGAGGAACAACCTGCCAACGCTTTCCACTTGACATTTCACATCCAGTCAATGTTTTTGCCATTGAGTCCTACAGATTATGCTGTGACTGTATAAAACTCATTGTAACAGTGATCCTGAAATATGGGACAGTTCAAAATTCCTCAGACACTTTACAGAACCATGACAAGTCCTGAAGCCTTAGAGGTTGCACACATTTGGACTGCAAAATACTGTCATGAGGGTGAGCCTGTGCCTTCATCACATTTTCTAACTGATATGACTGTTCTGAGAAAATCAGTCACAAGCAAACCTTTTGTCTCCATTTACCCATAACCCCTGTATCCAGGATTACAAAAATCACGAGCATCATATTGACCTGATTTAGCATTTTGATGCGTGGCCTTTATTTTGTATTACCTTCATGTAGGAGCTAAAATAATACTTCCGAAATATTCTCTGCAATATTCTCTAACCAAGATGAGATCATATCCATTAGAGGACCAGACATGTGCAACACCATCTGGACTAGGTGTTCAGACCAGGGTGGAAGAATACATTGTGCCAGAGTAAGGGGAAAGGCATCAACTGATACCAAGAAATGACATGCTCAATGTGTGTTCCACATGGCTATGGGGCCAGTCTTCACAGCTGGATGTGGTCATTCTTGCTTTGATGGTGACGTAACTGACCACAATTCATACCCATACTTATGCACGAAAACTGCTTCATCATTACAGGGCTTCTTAACACACCGTGTTCCATCTATCAGTATGAGACACAACAAGGAAGGTCTCCTTACAAATAGAGCAAGGGATTTCATGGAAGCCAGCTCCCTCATTATTTACCTGACCACTGTTTTATTCATTTAATAAGTGAAGCAGTCAGAGTCGTGTTTGATTACTTAACAGAGACAACATGCACAAGAGGTACCTCTGTCACATTCTCCACATTTGTAGTGCCTGCCAAGAACCTCAGGGGATGATAAAGGTGCTGTAGAGGAACGATACCTATCTGACTGCCAGAAAACGTTCAGGTTATGTACCACACTTTGGATCTGTACCTGCAGTCTTGTAATTACAAATTCATCCTTTAGCCACTATGCCAACTCCATTATAATATAATATAATATAATATAATATAATATAATATAATATAATATAATATAATATAATATAATATAATATAATATAATATAATATAACATAATACTCATTTTTATGCATCTCAGTTCAGTGAACAGTGAATGAGAGTAGGCTTGGCTAGAACAAAGCAGGACACCTAGGAGCACACCTGCCACATTTAGTGCCCCATCCTAACGCATGCAGAATGAAGAGATTAGGTGCTGTGTCCAACACAACAATCTGCTACCAAGCGTAGAGGCAGCAGTGACAAATAAGCAGCTCATAAATCAGACCATTTGAAATTGTACATAAGCCCTCCAGAGCCTGGATACACACTTATCACTTTAAAGCCCCACTTAGCATATGGGGCCTGGATAGAGTTACATTTTGTTCCACTGCTGAAAGCCAAAGATAACATTTAGCTGTCAAGCGCTCACTGTCACTTATTCCCATCCCCGTTGATGAGGAGTGCGATCATCACAGCCTGGAACAGCAGTGTTTCAGCTCTGAAACGGCAATGCGTCTCTGCTTACTTTGGACATTTGTAGCATTTTAGGTGATTGCGGACGCTTAGCTGCATCGCCTGATCATCTGTCTCCATAATGCTAAAGGAGACAGTGCAGACGAGAAGCGTATTCTTCCATTAATGGTGCTGGTGATCCACATACGTATTTCTGTCACACCCAGCGATTACTGAAAGTTGGAGAGTGTCCTACAAATTCATCAAATTTTACTTTGGCTGGCTGTCTATTAGACTACACTGCTTTGCTCATATGGGTAATCAAATCAGGAATCAACACCGCTGGAATAATTACAACTGGAAAGGTCATAATGCCATAGTCACAATATACCTGATGAATCAGATGCAAGGGTTTGAAAAGAACAGAAATTAAAAGTAAAATTCTATAAATCAAAACTTATAGAGGACTCAATGCTCTGTTTGACATATCATTGCCCAAATACCCTATCCCCCAACTCCCCACCAATGGTATATTGTTTAAAAGAGAACATTCACGTGAATCTGTTTCAGCTTGACTGTCAAGTTCAGCTGTAATTTTTATTATTGTAATTGTAATTATTGGATTGTATTGTAATTATTTTACTATTAATGCATTTTAGTACCCTTTTCTATTACAATATAAATGCACTCAAACTCTGAGTTCTTTTCTTTGGGCTACTAATGCTTCTAAAGCTATACAATAATAATATCCAATCATCTCATAGCTGCTTTGGGAGAAGAAAAGTAGAGGAATGTAAATTTCTTTCTTCATGTTCAAATCTCTTCTACAATACAAATCAAGGTCACAAGGTTGCAATATTCTGTTACATTATCAAGGGGATGCTGTATATTTAGGTAATTTCTTAGCTTAACATACTTGACCACATGAACATGTGTAGTGCTTTCCCTGTCTGAGTTGTTCCTTGATTGTAAATACCCTCATCAATATGCATATGTTTTTCAAAAATCAACAATGCTGAAAAGGTTGAATGTAAGCTAGCTAGCTAGAAATAAAACTAGATTAATGAGCTAAATGAGTTTGCCTCATTACAATGTCAGCCAATACACTGCGTAATTCCCTGTCCCTACATTCCTGGGGAGGCAGCAAACTATGGGCACACCTGCTAGCAGTTTGGTTGAGTTGAAGATGCTGCAATTCAACCTCAAAGTTCCTAATGCAAAGCAACCAACACAGTACCTTCCACAAAGTTCATTAGATGCAGTAAGAATAATATGTATAGCTGGCAAGGACTTTTTGGACAGGTGGAAGTAACAGCCCTATTTTATTGTCAGGTTTTCTGCAATGGTGAAAGGTACTGTAAAGGTGGGCCCGACTTAAAGGAAATAAGTTTTACTTCAAGAGGAAAAAATAGTTTACAGTCCACTGTGCATATAAGAGCACCTTTTGTGCAAGTACACGTGAGGGAGCTGTTTCTTAACATCAGATAACTTCCCTTTCTCTCTTGGCTGACAAGCAGCTCCACCCCATTCAAAAATGGTGGTGTGATACTACAACTCTTAATGCACACATCTCACGTAGGTCTCCACCAGGGGAAGTGGTTTTCCTTTTCTCCTTTAAGAGACGAGCAAACTCACGGCCATACTTAAGTATTTAACTCATACCGCACCTCGACAAGACACAAGGCATAGTTGTCCAGTACAAGCAGCACTGTGAAAATGACTAGAGAGCCAAGCCAACTCAACATGTTCCTTTATGTGCACACACAGTGTGAACAGCCCAGGGATATCAATGATGCACACCACCATGGTTAAGTAATACAATGGAAAAGAAAAAGGGAGGAACCAAACAATTCCAGATGTGTCAGGGCTGCTGAACCTCCCCTAGTCCCAGCGGGAAAACGAATCGCTGGTTTCCATCAGTTCTGTTTGGGCTCACTTTGTTAAAGGAACTCTTCTCATTAAGCCAAAAAAGCACACACACAAATCCCAGTTTTGACATACTCCCAGTTTTTTTTCCCCCTCACACTCAGTTCAGTCTAAGACAGAGCTTATCGTTATCTCTGCCAGGCTTTTTTTAACCATGCCAAAGACAAACAGAATGTAGAGGTAACTCTTCTTTCTGTATGACAGCATTCTGACAACAGGAGTTATTGTATATCAGGAATTATCTGAAAGGGCTGTGCTTTAGACACTGGATAACTGCACTCCACCATACATTCCACAACAGCACAAAAAATTTCAAAATGCTAAAAATGTGGAAAAGTCAAATTCCAGGTTTTTTACACATTCCCTTTAGTGTAGCAGATGCCTGGTGAGTGATTCTTAAATGACCAGAATTCTTTCATGCCATGGCAGTGTAACTTAATATAATACTGTGGTTTCCTTGTGCCAGCTACACTGTATAAAATAAGAGACAAAACATACTTATACACACTCATGTCTTTGATCTCTTAAAATAAGACACATTTACTGAGTGCCCTCTGCCAAGAGCCTCCTGATGCAGCACTAAGTTCCAAACCTTGCACTGTGTCCACTTGAGACAGACATAAATCATACTGCATACTAAAACAATATCTTAAAAAGATGACCTGTGTAGTATCATCACTGTATTAATGTTGTTTTCACACAAGTGCTTTCTTGTATGAACATTCTATTTATCTAATCATACTCAAGGTTTCTGCTGAGTTGCTGAAGGTTTCCCGTCAGAGCTGTGGGCTTGCAAACTGCTCAACTGCCCTGCATTTTTGGGGACTTGCAAACTGCTCCATTCCCCTGAATTTTTTTTGGCATTCTCAGTAATATGACTCTCTGAAATGACACCAATGTCTGCCGGTCCTGTTGGAGAGGACCCACCCTGCTGCCCAAACAACACCCCTCCCCCGCCCTGCACAGTCAGCCATGCAGCCCTCACCTGTTATTCCGCTATGACAGCTGTCCCTTGGCGCTCCCCACCCTGCTGTCCAGTCCCCATCTCTTAATGACACTTCCCTCCCTGAAAACAAAATAAGTCCCCCCACCCTCCCTGCTGTTACACAGTCTGTTTGGCGAAATTATTTATCAGCCCTGCCCCAGGTACCCGCTCATAACATGACGGATACAAGCTGTCAGCGGACTGGACTGCCTGTTTTGAGGCCATATAATTGGTCCCACTTCTGGCTCACAAAGGACAGTGAAACATTGTTTTACTTTTCAGAGCAGCATCATTTTAGCAGTATTACTCAGTTATGTAGTTATTGGACATGGTTAATGTTAACTGCATGGTCGCAAAGGTACACTGGCAACTCCAAACTACACGTGGCAATTCAAATACCACAGTTAATGAGTTACCGTTAATCACGTGAGACTCGCACACTGGGCAAGACAGCCTGTTGCTGAGACTGTTGCATTTGTTGTTGTGCTGACAATATGCTAACTCTGGCATTCTGTGAGGTAAACACAGTGTTATAATGGCACTTCATGTTATAAGATGGATCACGAGGAAAGACAGTGTCGAGGTGAACAACACTCGGGGCGCGTGAGTTTTGTCGGCGGCAACATGTAAAGAAAGAAGAAAAATGACATCAGCCCAACAAAAATGTGAAAATGGGAGAGATAACAAGGACATTCTGAAACATGAGAACAACACATCACCACCTGAAATAAATCAAGTCTTTAACTTCATTTCAGGCCATACTGGAGTTCTGTTCAATATCAAAGGCTATGTGAAATGGAGATACAGCATAACTCAGTGCATAATGGCTTCAATTTATTTTCTTTAAGGAAACAGACAGCACTTTCAGGAATGATGAATGGACAAAGAACTTTTGTTAATTTCTACAATTACGAGGGACAGTCTTTGCCAGAAAAAGGGTATTTTTTGACTATGTAAAGTGTTTAATCAAGACATTTAATAGTTTGGTATTATCTATGGTGCATCTGACCTACAAAAGAAACAGGTGCCTATGCACCTTAGCTGATAAATGATTCTAATGGAAAAAATGTGAACCAGTTCAAGCATACTATAAGAAAAAAACAAGGTGGGAACATATGGTCATGCAGCCTCCTGCTGCTACTGTCCTACATTCATTCGTTTTCTTTCAGCTGATGACAGCAATGAACAGGCTTGACCTTTTTGGGTCACCATACCCCTTAATCTCCATGAGGCATTATGCTTCCCCTCTCAATGATGACTTACGCATTTTACTGTTTCTAATGCATGTCATGCTCTGTATATGCCTAACATACCGTTCACGTTTTCCATTTTTGAGGTGCTACACCAGACTGTCAAGTTGTTACAGAAAAACAATGCAACAGGCATTGAAACCAGCAGTAGTTTGCTTTTAACTCTCAGAGCATCAACTTCAGAGTACAAAACAGAATCTGAGTGAAGCAAGGCTCATTATCTTCTGTTAGACAGTGACCTATGCTTTGCTGTGAGCGCACGCTTAGCTATTGCACCACTTTTTGCCACACCATTTAATTTAGTATATGCTAGCAGCCCTCTTGTACCCCCACCCCCCTGGCGGGACCCAAACACACTTTTCTTTTTCAGGAAACACAGTTTCCCACATTGATAAGTAACTCCATCCTGTCCAGGGCCACATAGGCAGTAGAAACAAGACAGGGAGTTGACTGAGAGCAAAAGGGCTTATGCAAAGATCTATCCATCTCCAGAACTAATTGAGACATGCATCTGAATGCCAAGCTGTTAAATACCACCTCCACCATGGAATGCTTGAGTGAACACATTCCTTTAGAACATTAAAAACATATTTAACATACAAAGGGGTGCTTGGACATTACTTTTGTGTTCGGAACAGACCCATTCCATTTTTTGTCTTCAGCATGAATATGGATAAAGCAACCTAATACTTTTATTTTAGGAGCACAGTATTTAAACTTGTTGCAATACATTCTATTTAGAAAACTCACATCTGTCATCAAGACATAACTTAATCCTACATGTGTCTTGGTTCAGAATTATGCATGTCTAAATTTTACTATCACAATTCCGAATATACAAAAATCACAGCATTTATTTAATAAATGTCCAATTATACATACTGTATAGCCAACAATAAAACAAGCCACATCAGAACTAGAGCAGCAAAAGAATATGACAAGACAGGTTTCTGCATTTTTTTTCAGAACTTTTTACAGATTTCCTGACACATCTGAGCCTACTCAACTACTCATGATACACACACAAAGAAGGCTCTCTCAACAGGAATATAGTGGTGCTTCCCCTGAAACCACTCCTGAGAACTGGCCTGTCCCATACCCTGGAGATTATGCTGAAATGCAGCTAATTGCTTAGAAGTGGCAAATTATGACATATCAGTATCAACATACTTTATTTAATCATTTGGTTGTCACACATTCTTTGTATGTTCTTTCACATTCTATTCCTGTGGCATTTATCATAGTCAACAATTCATTAAGTGAAAAAGGACTGTGCCATCCAAACACACAAGGTAAGGGCATGCCCCTTTTCTACCACAGAGCTGAAACAATGCTATTACAATGTATACCTAAAGATGACTGACCTCATACAGTACAATTCCAAGTTATATTTACGTGTATTTTCTAATGTCTGATATCTCATTAGCCAGCTAGTGCCCACTGGAAGACATCAACATCAAGCTCCACATGGGTAGATCTTTCCATTACTGTGACTGAGCTGGGCCTCTGAACAAACAACTCATTCTAAGAGCCTGCTCAGGCTTAAAGACAATGCGCATGTGAACCCCAGACCCAGAGCCTATAGGAATTTTGTATTACCTCAAAGTCATTGCATTTGTGATGGTGTATATCCCTATGTGGGAATGGGGTAGGGACAGGGAAATGACAGTACACTCAATTTGACTTTTTTTAAACATGGAAAACACAATTTCTTACATTTGTAGGCATGGTGGGGCTCACTGTTAACATGGAGGATTACCATGTTAAGCCAATGGATGGGGAAACTATGGTCATTCCATTATAGTTGATGACCATGTGACCTCTCCATTATCATCACTCTTTGCACCTCTCTGCACATTATAGAGCTGAGCTGACATGAATTAGAGCAGCATGTCAGACTGTGGAAAATCATCCAGACCCTGGACTTAGCAACACAAACTGATTCCCCTCTACACTGGAAAAGAGGTACTTGTCACTAAATTAGATGTGTAATATGAAATAACAAAACACAGAAATAATTAATGCACTATAATCACATAAATAGTACGGATTGATTTTAGCAAGTTAATCTGCACTGACCTCTCACTGGATGAAAGTGCAATGGTTGGTTAGCCAACAGTGCTGGGGGAGAAGGGTCAAACTGAACTCATTCACAGCTAGGACAAAAATTTCACAGAAGTAAACCATTCAAGTGACTATTCTTCCTATAATGGTAACTGTGCACTTCTGAGCAAACCACAATTATTTCCAGCAAACAACAAGTAGGCCCTGTGCTGGTCTGGCTGGACTCTCCAGAGGGACAATCAGGAAATGCCACATTGCGCTAATTACTGCGGTGAGACACACCATGCTCCAGTTGACAAGGGGCACAGAGAGGCTCTTTCAGTATCTTTTATTGGATCGGCCTGGTGGAAAACAAACGACAAAGCCTTACAGAAAGCCATCATGACTGTCTAAAGCATACAGAAGCCAGCAGATTCTCAGCCACTACAGGAAGGTTACCATTACTAAGAATCCAGAAGGGTTGGGGTGGCCCAGAGTCTCATACCTTTTAGAGTTACCTTTCCATTAACAGTCACTTTATCTCTGGAACAGCAAGTGAGTTCTCTTCAAATCCAAAGAGTGATTCCATTTAAGAACTGAAGCAGAATGGAAAACAAGCAGACCCTGGGGCCTTCTAGGCCTGTAAGTGTCCATCACTGCTCTAGAGAGGGTTCGAGAAAGATGAGTACTGAAATGATTCACCATATCATGCAACACAGAGCAAGTACAGGCAGGATCATGCACCTTTATCTGCAAAGAGCGGAACTTCAGAAGACCAACAATCAGCAATGATGCATAATGTCAATTTGATATACTATAATATAATACAGTAGTAGTAATAATATAATATAATATAGTAATAGTATAATAAAATTACTCCATTGGAGTAAACAACATGAACAAGGGCAGGTGCATTGGCTCAGCTGTATGGGTCTGCCATGAAAATGCATGGAAATCTCACAGCAACTCCAGGGTGACACAGCTCTGACCACAGGCAGAACTGCCATATGGTGCAATTCTGATTACCAGTGATTCGCAGGTTTTGCATGGTCATGAAGCTTATAGCTGGTTAAGGAATGCTTCTCCTCGCTGCTAGTTTAACAAATAAGGTTCCTGTAACATTTAACACTCACAGAATGTACCCCCAGCATACCCTGTCACCATCAAAGCAGAATCACTTTGGGGAATCTACAATTCGAGCGTTGAAAAAGCTTCCCCTAATTAAAAAGACCGAAAAATAGGTTAAGAGAAATCAAGGGTAATATATGCAAACATATACAAAACCGTAACCAAAACTGTAATGTATATTACATTACAGTCATTTAGCAGACACTCTTATCTAGAGTGACCTACGTAGGTTACAGTTTTACAAGTTACCCATTTATACAGGTAGATACGTACTGGGGCAAAGGGTTAAGTACCTTGCCCAAGGGTACAGCAGCAGTGCGCCAGTGGGGAATCAAACCTGCAACCTTTCAGTTATGAGCCCATATGTGGTTGAGCAACCACATGAATTAATTAAGTCTGGGAGTACTGTGTTTTGCTGAAAGACAGTGGTCTAACATTCTGAAATGGAATCCTCTTATTCGCACTACAACAACACATCTTCCATGTGGCCCAACATTTATATTTGCAGTGTATCTCCATGGCTAAGCATTTTTACAGCAGCTTCTTTACAGCGTGACTGAGGTGCAATTGGACAAATTCAAAGCACCAGGAACACTGTTCCCTAACTGTAGAACACTAGGCCTACAGCAGGCCTAAACCAGACTGTTCATAAAGATGTGCGTGGTAATACTACATCAGTGGCGACTGGGTTGTTTTACAGCATCCCATGCTTCTTCTTAACACTAACATGGTTAGTGTATACCCCCCTCCCTCCCCCCTAGTGGCGTGCGTTTTCAGATTAATTTTCTAGAGCCGCAGGCTGGACTGGCTCTGACCGCATTAATGCTGCAGCGCAGTAATGTTTTAGGTAGAAAGCCCCTGCATCGTAGCAAAGCGGCTAAACCTACGAAAGTTACGTACACTATGCCACTGTTCCAACTGCAGACGACAGGGCCACTGCATAGCAGCTCAGCATAATCAAACGTAAGCATTTTACTGTAACAATCTCCAAAAGAACACAAATCCAGAATCTGGGTGGGGTATCTAAAGCACCAACCTGTGGACACTTAAGTATCTTAATTGTCGTCAAGTTGCCCGCTCGATGTAATCACTAGCTAGTTTACGGCGTTACTGCCGTAAGAATGGTAATTCACTTAGTCCAAATAATTACTTAATTAATTAATTTTAGGGGTATCCCGACACTCAAAAGACAACACTGCAGAGCTGTGAAGCTAACATAATGGTAGCAAACGTATACCTGCGCGTATTTGATAATACTAAACAGTGAAGGTTGCGGGCAAAGCAGATAACAGCAATTGTTCTGAAATCTCATTGTATGTAAGACAATCCTTACACCAGTGAATGCCATATGTGTTTGGCAATGAAATAGCTGTGCATCAGCATTTATTAATGCACTTTATAAAATACAAGACGACATCTGCAATACTACCATCGCTTGCCCTTAACATACTGCTTCCGAGCACAGCAACGAGATCCGCACGACCACGCCTGTTTGCATCCTCTAAGCTACTGTACCGTTATCCCTAACGTGTTATGAAAACGTCCATGTTGATGTGGGTGTCCTGTGTAGTTGGCGCACAGCACAAAATAGAGCCTTCGCAATATTAAAAAAAAAATCTCCAGATGCTCAAAACGTGCAAATATAACCAGCAGATACCTTGATTTGGAATGAAACACTAACTATATTCTGTGTTTTAGACAGGAAGGAGCAGAACGGCGAAATATATCTTATTGATGTGTTAACCCCCATGCCACATATTCAATCGTTTCATATGTCGGAAATTAGTTTCTTATTTCCGTAATATTTAATTGATAAATGCAAAACAGAGGTTCCTTTCATTCCTTGTTTACATATTAGGTATGCAGCCCCATCATCCGAGATACACCAAAGCCATTTTATCGCAACAGCAGCGTTTACAGTTGTTTTGAGCCGTTTACTGGCTCAGTATTACACTCGACTGTAAACCATCCCCACCTCCATTATCGTTCATGCACCTTTTCCATATGTTGAAATTACTATTTTTACTTACCAGTCAAAGACTATGTAACGAACTTCACCGCCAAGGAGCCTACAATTGGCAAAGCGGAGACTGGATGGGAAATGCAGGGAGTGACTGGAAGAATCCGCACTGTCTCCTTTACTCCACCAGCGCCGCCAACTGCAGCACTGATTCAGAGAGGGGCGGAGAGAAGACACTTCAGCATTTTGCTCACTCTAGCTCAAGGCCGCGACATACGAAATTACTGCAAGGAGCATAATTACTTTGACACGGAAACGATAATAAACTGACATTTCTGATCCTTGATTAAGAGGACATGGAGGAGATGATGCGTTCTTAGAGAGGAAAGAATAAGTGATTGCTACATTTTTAACAATTTAAATCTCCTCCCACTTCCGTCCAACATTATTGCAGGAATTGAGCGAGTTCGTCGTGGATATTGGGCACCATAAGGACTCCGAGCGTTTGCGCAGGGTTAAACGCACAGTAGACCCGTCACTCATCTTTGTGAGATTGTGGACGTATGATTCAAAACTCTGTAGCATTACATTACGGCTAAAGATGTGCTTCAGTGTTAAGCACATTTGTACTATATAGATGGGAAAGGCGTGATGACATTTACTTACATCGCCTCGTAACTTCATCTCGAATATTTTCATTATGTACATTGAGATATTGGGTTCTGGGTTATTAGTGACAAGATTCACAAAATTAAATGTTTGCATTTAATTTGTCCGAAATGTATGAAAACAAATGCAATGATCCCCGTAGATATGGTGGAGTTTCTCAGAGGATTCGTTGGAAAGGTCTGTTGTGCTAGTGAACGAACTTTTTTAATGCACATATCAAGAAAACAACACAGAGGACCATGAAGCTACATTTCTTCCAGATACGTTTTTATATGCTAATAGTCATGAATGCATATGATAGCCCCAAGCAGATTCTTAGCCTGAAGCCCGTTCATTCACAATATATGTGTGATACTCAACAGTGCATTGTTTACATTTCCAAGTTACGCAGGAAATTAGACAAAAGACACATATTTACATCTACAGATTATTTTAGCTATAAGAAAATGTCTTCAAATCCACAACTGCAGCAATTTTGGCATGTAAAAACAATTGTGAATAATCGTAAAGAATAGTATGTTTACGTATGTGAAAGTTTAATTTCACAGAGGGTTATCTCAGGTCACTACAGGTTTTTGACTATTAGAAACCCATTTAAAATATGTCATCCCCACATTTCCCATATGATAGGCAAATGTTGATTAAGGTTTCTTAGTAAACCAAGATAATTGCAACCCACTATAGGTGACACTCCAGCAACTTTAATAATTATTATATGTGGTTTGTTTATTTATTATATTCATTTTAAATTTTGACACATGAGCCTGCACAGATATTTCAATGTGGATCCTTCACTAACATCATTACACTGGCTAGAATATGCAAGCCTTCATCTGTAAATGTAGAACTGAAGGAATACAACAAATACAACATATTTTTAATTTTGTATTTTCTTTGACTGTGCTGTCCTTGTGACTTCCACCACAACTGTTTCCTGTCTAATTTTCCTAACTGATGTGTTGCAGACACCTGAACTTTGAAAAAATGCGGAGGAGTAGGACAATTTCCAGGATATTTAAGTGTTGTCTTTTTCTCAGTCTTGAATAGTAACTCTACACAGGAAATTTAATATTTGCTAAAATGCAGACTTGCAAAATCTTAATATTTAATCAAGAAGAGAATAGTTGTTGTGACCTTAATGGTGCCAGTGCTGCATAGAGAGGATCACTGGTGTCAGCTGGAGTTGTGGAATTCAGTCAGATTCAGGGCAGACTATGACTGTCACGAGCACACATGGTGCTGGGCAGAACCGTGCAGATGTCTAAACTATGGGCCCTCTTCCAGAGTTTTGGTGCCTCAGTAACTGAAGCTGACCCTAAGGAGACCTCATCATGCCTGGTAGAAGAACCACCCTGATCTGCTTTCAGAGGGGTGCTTAGCTTCACAGGTGCTTTAGCTGACATTTGGTGACATGTACTGGCTGCCGCTGCCTTGAGGCCCTGCCCACTCGAGAGAGCTCTGCCAGTGTCCAACATCTGCTGGGGAGAGCACAACGCCAGCTGGAGTGAGGTCATCCCATTTCCTCTCTGCACTTTCTGCTGTGCTGGTTGCGAACGTGACCCCTCTGAGCTCAGGAATGTGCAGTCCCCGCTGGGAGCCCTAAGCCCACTCACTGGCTTTATCTCGTTCCACACAAAGGCTCCATGATGCTGGAAAGGGAAACAAATTTGAAATTAACCAGGGAAATGCAAAGAGTGGCCAGGAGATGCAGCTGTGTCTGAGTTCATTTATTAGTTCAAGGGCTGGCAGGAGTCCATTTTAACCCCCACCCCACCCCCAAAACCTTCTCAACTGGCTGCCTGCCGAGGCGTACACTGATAGAGGGCGGGGGGGAGACAACAAATAATGGATACTCTGTCACTGCACTTTATTCATGAAATGGCTGGGTGGAGAGAGAACTCCAGGCTGAGGCAATAAGCTAAGCAACTGCCCAGAACGGGCCCCTTTTCAACACTTCTTTTCACTTTCAGGTCTTTCAGTATTCATCACTCCAATGTGTCCAACCTCCATTGCATATGTCGAAACACATAAGATTTCATCCCCTGCCGATGTCTCTATGGATACAGTTTCTTCTTCTTTACTGAAGAATTGAATATTTTAGATAATAGTGACATTTGGTTTGTGAAATGAGAGGGTACACACAAGCTTGGAAAAGGAAAATGCTGCCATCCATAGATGTATTTAATACATCCCAAAATATCAAACTACAGCAAATACAAATAATAATCACTAATAGTTTTCTGTTTTATAAAGAAATGCTATAAATCTTTAGAGAAGCAATGTGGTCGAAGAACTTTGTGACCACAGGAACTGGACAGTCAAAGGGGAGACTGGAAATTTCTGACGATTTTTTACAGCAAAGATCGAAGGCCAAGAAACACTGAGCAGCCTTTTCCTTTGTGACAGTGGACTGTGGGGAAAAATACTTCAGGAAATATGAAGTTGCTAACACTGTTAGATCAGCTTTACTTTTCACAAAACAATGGCAATTAAAAAATGTAGAATGGCTGTTTTCCAATCTACTGTGAGAAGAGGAAGTCAAATAACTCACCAATGAAAGTCTTACCTTTCCTTGATATGGTTGGTCTTGTAATTTCCTCGAATTATATTGGTGAATGAAAGATATGCGCTCATGCAACACTTTTTGGTGGCCTAATGGGTTCACTGTTGGAACTATAGAAAACCACAGATATAAGATATAACCAAATGCAACAAAAAATCATACATACAGCATTGTATGTGTCCATTAGCAAGCTACTCAATACAATGCGCTAAACGCTGTAACTATATATGACTCATCCATATGGTCCTTACTACATACAGCAGATTGTCAGTCTAATTTGTCAGATTCCACTGGATTCATCCCTCTGAAGCCAGGTGGTTTGAATGATACAACTTCTATATTTCTAAGTCATCTTGGATAAGGGTAGCTCATGTCTTGAGAATTTTTATATATAAAGGACCAAGTAGGGTAAGTACATACCCTCTTTTTTCTGCAGCTCTTTTTCAAACCCAGGTAATGGGTTTTCCTGTACCAAAGTCCCTGGATTAATCTCAAATGTTTCACAGCAAGGCATGATTTGAGTTGTTCCAGGTATGCACATGAGACATTCCCTTTTCTTCCACTGCTACTCACCACAATCTGAATTCTGTTATCTTTTATGGAAAAAATGCATAAAAGCAATATGCCAAAATATTCTACCACAACAAATCTTCACTTACCAATACCTGAGGCTGCAGATGTACTAGGACTACTCCCATTTCTGGTGCTGGGCATGAAGACAGGTGGGGCTTGGAAGTCACTTCTCTGAGTGCTGTCTCTACTGTATGGTGCCTTAGAGATCATGTTTTTCTCATGTCCACTTGGCCACCAATGAAACTGCCAGTTTTAATAATGGCACGTTTAAAGCATCATAATTCAAGATGACAAACTCTCTTCTGCAGTGTAAGTAAATTGACTTCCTATTTAAGTTATTGAAAGTGGAAAAGTACATCTCTCTGAAACAATCATTTGGAAACTTGTCACTACTATTTTTAAAAAATACAGTCCTTGTTACAATACAATCTGCAATACACATAGGCTCTACATATGATGTCTGCCATATTTAGAGAATATCTTAATTAAAAATAAACTCTTATATTTCTGCATTTGAACAAAGGAAACCATATGTAAAGAATCATTCCAATAGAAATTGGATATTCACATCTTAATTAGCTTTCATGCCTGAGAATTATGCATGTCTGACATGCCATTTGTTTTCAGTCTTGTACCAGACCTAGAGTCACACTGGTCAAGGAGTATAACAAAGGAAGAGTCAGAGTGGCAGACTGGATTTACTTATTACGGTGTTCACGCAATTAACCGTTCCATGAAACATTATTGTGTACAGTATTGTATTATTCAAAATATGGTATCATAAACTTATAATATTTACTTCTGAATAGGAGCACACATACAATATTACACTACGACCCTGACATTACAAATCAAACACACCTGATCAGCAACTGCACTCTCTGTTTCTATCTGAGAAACAGGTTTATTGAGCCATCTGACATTGGTCCTAATGAACTTAGCGTTGCGCGGGTGGGGTATATTGTGTGTCTTAAGTGAGCTGCATTCCTCTGAGCTTCTCCGCGGATATCCATGATCCTTATAGGCGTTGCTAGGGTCCAATCTCTCTGGTACATTCTCATCAAAGATCCTGTACGTGTTAGAACTGAAACAGAAGAGCAACATGACCTATTTTACACCAGAGTAGAAAGGTTTATGACGGAAGACAAATTCAACGCCAGCTAATGTTGGACTTGTGAACCCAACATCCAAATTTTTGAGTTTATGCGTAGACATAATCCAAAAAAAAAAAAAAAAAAAAACAGGACAAAGACAATAATTCTGAATAAGTCCGGCAACCATCCTTTACAATAACCCAATGAACGCTTTCACTCACGGTTTTACGCTCCTAAACTGTTTTAGGAGAGAAATTAGGATCCACAATACTCACTGAAAACATTCAGGAACTCTTTTCTTCCGTGGAAAGCAGATCTCGGCACATTGATACATTTCTTTCTCATTTATGAGTAGTTTACCGTGAGCTTACCGTGAAACTACTAACACAGCCAGTAACTTCCTTGAGTTGCTAAGCAACGTGTAGACTTTAAGCACGCACTCAGTATTGTATCGCAAATTGCCTAGCGGATAATGAGCAAAATAGCAACAGGTTGTCCTATAAGGTCTTCGAAAATATATACAGTACGTGCCTTTCATACATATTAGATATCGTTAACCAATAACATTTCCCCAATGTACTATTTAATCGATGTAAAACGACTACTAATTAGCAGTAGTCCAGAGGTCTCAGTAATGATAATAGACGTATGAAGGTTGAATTAGTATGCTGTAGAAGCCCAAGAAGTCTTTGATCCCTCATGCACTCTGACATGTACCTTTGCTTTATCCACATGAGAAGGAAATCATCCATAGTTGTGAAGAAAAGTAAATTTAATCATTGTGTACATAACAAAGATTACAAACTCACTGTGCTAGCATGTTGGATCCTATCATTACACATTTCAAAGGGTTGCCCCCTTCATACAGCTCAGTGACAGTAGACCTTTTCCCATACAATAGTATGGCCATGATCAAGTCACAGTCCTTTGTCCTGGCCTTTTAATATTAAATTTAAGCATTTTGTTTATTCTTACACATTTCTGTGACTGTTCTGTATGTACTGGAAAAATGTAATACTGACTTGTAATAAAATGGAATACAAATGTAATAGAGCAACTGCTTTGAAGTGTCATTGGATTAAAAATGTGTTTTTGTTAAACAAAAAAATGTTTTGGTGCTATATTTTCAAGCTTAGTGGAAAATGCCCCATAGTGTTGATCCCATTTACACCCACAGAATCAAATACTAATGTCCTGTGTTTGGACAATGTGTGAAGTTTGGCTCTATTATCAGAGCCAACACCATTTATATCCAATGCTTCTTCTTGCCCACCTTTACAGATGGGATTTGGAGTGGTTACAGTGATCACTTGCATCAGTTCTACTTATTGTTACAATTGAAACTGCAGGTGTGAGGATCAGGAGAGGAAAATGATGTGCCTCCAAGGCAGAAATCACCAGTCAGCATGAGTCACTAAGTGATTCAGCTGTGCATCTGCTGCATGATCTGCGTGCTTCTATCTCAAATTTCCGTTGTTCAAGAGTAATTCAGATTAAACAGAGCCTCAATGCCATGATTTCAGATTGCTGAAATCAACAAAATATATGGTAGCCTCCGCTGATATGGAATGCTGAACTATTACTTACAGTATCTCTCAACTGACTTCCAGACTTGGCATAACTCATGCTGCAACAGAGGAGGAAGAAAGAAATGCCTGTCACTTTCAAAGGCACAATTTCACTGGTTAATCTGAAAATAAAAAATAAAAAACTTTCCTGCTGTGTTTCCATTTTCATATTTTCTATTTGTTTTCTCAGTTTATGTGCTCAACCCTCCACAAGAAACATACGTAGCAGGGAATGAAATATCCGCATTCTCACGTAATACAGAAAGATGAGTTCATCTTCCCCTCTTGAGTCATGCAAAACCTAGATCTCTTAGGTAGTCAGAGGTACTGTTTAAATAGTATGACACAATGCATCCATCAATCCCAAATCGTCCACCATCAATTATATTGCCTGGGTGCAGACACCACTGCTCTCCTTTGGGCCCTGGCTGTTGTTGCTGGAGCACGGCTTTATGAGCTTTGGACAGTCAGTAGTAATATTGGATTGGTGGGAATGACAGTTTAGGGGATGGGGGTGTGAGGTGGGTCACTGGGGTAATCAGGTGTACAGAATGTCATAGCCAGTGGTTCAGTGCTGAGGCAAACAAGATCCAAGTTCCCTGACTTTCTTTGCACAAAGGACAGAGCAAGGGGGGGGAAGGCAAGGAGTGCAAGTTCTGGACAGAAAAACAAAAACACAACGGCTAGCGGGCGGGAGCACTGACACTGAGGTAATCAGGTGTACAGAATGTCATAGCCAGTGGTTCTCTGATAAAGCTGCTCTTTTCTGTCCCAAAGACTGGGAAAGACTGTTAAGTGTTACAGCAAGTGTAAGACCAGATTTCCTTTAGAATTTCAGTTTGGTTCTGGAGTTCAAGGATTGTTCTAAGAATGCTGTTGATGCTGTGACACACTGATGTGTAATGGAAAGACACTGCCATGTGAATTCTTATTTATGCATGAGAGTGAATGACATGCACACCAATAAATATCATGTACCATTACCAAATTCCTGGATTCATATTTAACATAACTAAACTGGATAGGTACAACACAGAAGATGTACTCCTCCAATTCGTATTATTTAAAAGGATCATAAATCCACTGTACTGCACTCTCTGGTCTGAGCTTAACTGTGTTTGCCAGTGAATCCAAGTTTATACCATGATCAGTCCTCAGGGGCATGGCAATGTGGCCTGGTCAGGGCCCCCCGGTTCTTACGCCATCCCCCCTGCACAGGCACCCACAAATGCCAGCCCTGTTTCCCAGGCCTCTGAGACAGCAGCACAGAGAATGCTTTCTGCTGCTTTTCCACAAAAGGAGGGGAAGGGGACTGAGGCAAACAAGATCCAAGTTCCCTGACTTTCTTTGCACAAAGGACAGAGCAAGGGGGGGGGGAGAAGGCAAGGAGTGCAAGTTCTGCTTTAAAGTCACTCCAAAAGGCAGAGGGAGACATGCAAACAAAGCGGCCTGTGTCTGATGTCCATGCAAAGACATGATCTCATTCAGACTGACAGCGGATGTGCTCTCTCACCACTCGCCAGCTGGTCCAGCAAGCGGCTACAATAGAAATGAGGGGGACAAGGGAAAATTGGTTTTTGCAGCAAACACATTTCCATACAACCTCCTACTGGTATATTGGGTTTCACTTGTTCATTTCTTCATGTCAACATGTGATTGAGAATAATTTGGATGGCACAAATGTGCCCCATACTGAATTTTTCCAGGACTAATGCAGGCTGGAGTTTGATTCAAACTTTAATCCTTTTTTCTACTGTTATTCAGACAGTCAACCTTGCAACCCATTTGTAAAATGAAATCTCAATAACCAATTTCCTGCTAAAAAATATGTACATAATTTGTGCCAGCAAGGCTTTATTGCTCATGGAGACATTAAACAGTAAAATATGTGAGCACCAGTCATTAGCACTATTTGACCTTTGCTGGGTTGTGTGAGTACCCCGTATCTCAAAACCTGTGGTCACTCCAGTGACATCTGAGATCAAGGGTGACCTTGCACTAGCAAGGCGGCTAAAGACAGGCTGTCTGAAGCTCAGTTTATAGCAACTGCTGTCAAGAATGTGAGGAGTCTGGCAATGGCAGGTGTCCCATCATTCACCAGGGCAATTGTCCTGTTACCATGGAAATGCTGCAGAGTGGCAGCTTTGGCACGCATGTGATGGACTAAAGACAAACAGTTGCGTTCCAGTATGCCAAAGTGGGTTTGCTTCTCTTTCTTCCTTCATTACAACTTCAAATAATCGGCCCCTGTTCTTCTAACAGACTTTGAGAGGATGAGGCAGCCTGAAGAAGTTGAAACACAGAATGCCAGAGATGGGGAGTAACCACTTCAGACAGTGCTGCCAAGGAAATCACCTGCCGCTATGAACTTGAACTAAGAAGGGGAAGCTCCCTGCCAAAAGTCTGAACAACACAGAAAAACAATAAAACAGACTGGCCTCACACCACTGTCATACTCACAGAGAGACTGGTCCAGCTTCCATAGGCCATAGGAAGACCTCAGAGCAATGAGCAGGGGTACAGGAGATGGGTGAACCATACAGAGGCCTCACATATCAAACAAATGCACATGTATACTTGTCTCCAGTGCCTATCAACAACAGTTGAAAAACGACGAGGGGTAATTGTGACGGGTTGACCGCAGCAGCCAGGCAAAAGATTCCAAAATGGAGCCGAACAACAACTGAAGTGGCAAGGGTGTGTTTATTGGTTCCCAGGCGTGCAGGTGAAGATGACAGCTATGTACAGTGCCGGTGACAATAAAGTACCAAAATAAACAAAAACAGAACTTAAGCAACAAAAATGTAACGAGAGACAAAATAAAATAAAATAAAATAACAAACAGGTAAACAAAACTATTTATAGGGGTTTTCAATAATTCCCACTAACTATGCACGTCAGACTCAGACCAGTCTTTACTACCATCCACTCCACCCACCAACCAACCCTAAAGTGAGGTCACAGATTGCCTTTTATCCCCTCCTTGCTGGCTGGAATGATCCAAACAATATTACCGTGTTTCATTCCCAAAACTGGTAATCTGTTAACAAATCACAGAAATAATTTAATAATACAAATGGCATTACAATTATCACACATTTCCCAGCTTTTCTTATTTTCCCATGTTCATAAAACAACCATATAAATAAACCCGCGTTAACTGGGCTATACCACCCGCTGTACATTAAATTATAAATGCAGTCCCAGCTCACTGTACCACCCTTTTGCTCCCAGACGACTCGGAAACAGTGGGCGTGGTCTGAAACTTAAACAGATACGCGGTAAGGCGCTTGCTTGCTAGCACGCTCACACGATATCATAAAACATTTAAAACAAAATTAAAACTGTTTAGCTATGTTTTTAAATAGCGTGTAGCTTCACTGCCCTGCTAGTTGGCCACCCTAACAGTAACAGTGCCACTTAACAGTAATTTAAAACTTTGTTTTTTTAAACGTGTGTGGTGCGCTTGCTTGCCCGTTAACCAACTTACACCGTAACTCCGCGAAATGTTTCTACCATAAACGGGTAGATAATGAGCAGTCATGTACAGTGTTTCTTTCTTATTAACTCAATTATAGGAACATTCCGTAACGGGCTAGCAGCTCCGTTACAGTAATACTGCCCCCCTCAAGAGGGATTCCACATTGCTGTCAAAGCACATGGCCTATAGAAAGGCTGATCAAGCCTCTACCGTGGTGGCTGCCTGGATGACTGCAGAATTAGACATCGGATGTGCTGGTTTTAAATTGTGTGCGCTGATCTGCAGGTATGAAGAGGTGCTTAATCTCTTAAACGATAAACAGCATTTAACCATTCTGCCTGAGAGTGAGTGTGGCTGTTTGGATGGGAGTTAGGAAGAGGGGTGATGAGGGTGAACCCATGAGGCCAGATGATGGATTTCACTGCCGTTTATTTACACTCCACATTTGTTACAACTAAATCAACAGATTATTTTAGAGGTCATAGTTACACTGATTTTTTATTTCCATGCTAATGTTTGTAAGAAAGTGTTTTGTGGTATAAGATTGCTTTGAAATGTTTAGCGGGTGAGATCTTTGGGGAGGAATATCAATGAAAACAATCCAGATTGCACAGCTACATAATTTGTGCAGCAGTGCAGACACTCATATAATATTGTGTGTTTGAATGTTTTGTCATATTTTATATAAAAATGTTCTTATGTAGCAAAGGAAGTATGTCATGGAGGCTGTACAAGGCACTATGCAATTTGGGAACCAAAGTGTATTTGTTTTTAATTTATGTTCATTTTTATCTGATTCTCAGCAATAAACGATATGCAACCACTTCTCTCCCACTTAATGTGTACTACCCAGAATCCCCTGGGCTTGGCGTGCTCCAACAGCAATTCCCAGACCTACACGCATTATGAGCAGAGGAGGGCTGAGGCCACTGAAGCAAAGGTCTACTCACAGCAATATTGTTTTCTCTTAAGCTACCAAAATTTAATTATCTGTTTTATGGACAGTACGGCATCAGGGAATACTGTTAAATTCTGATGTGATCTTTAATGATTCAGGTGATCCCTTGGATTAACAGCTCATCCCAAAAATGTCTCCTATAGTATAGTATCCCAATACATGCACCATTTACCTCAGAAACCTACTGTTCCCAGGAGGTCTCTCAACCCACGCATAACCCCATTTACATTAACTTCAGGCTTTTGGACAGAGACCTGCTGGTTGCCAACAGATCAATGGTACTGTCCTAACTATCTTGATGTGTTCAAATATAGAATTCACTGCTGTCTCCAGATTCTGAAGGTATGTTGTGAAGTTATACCTCATGAGTGGAAAGAGGTACTCATGTTCATGACTGAAAAGATGCTTGGACTGAATGCAGCCAGTGTCAAATGATGGATGACAGTTTTCTTACACTTTATCTGAATTAGGGTGTTGCTTCTACTAGTTGGAGAAGAAGGAGGAACTCTTCTCATCCAGGATGCATTCCCGTGGATAACTACCTTTAGAAGTTACCTTTTTCCATTCCTCTGTGCCACTAGCTACAATCTGGCATTCACAAAAACGCAAACATCTGGAGATGGCTGCTGCTTTCAAATTGTAGGCACATACCTGAAGCCACCCTCTGTATCTGTTGAGGAGAAATTGGATTAGACTGACTGAGGGATCAGGCCAGGTCTGCTTTAACTATGTGTGTGACACTGTGGCTATTGTTGGATGTCCCTCTGAGGGCTTGGCCTGGATTGACCTGCAGAGGGACACTCTTTATCCAGTGATCCACCACCATATTCACTCAGTGCACCCATGCTCCCTCTCTGGGTTTATATCTGGAACTACCAATAAATGTTGCTTTGAAAAATCTTTTCCAGAAACCTTCAGGGCCAGAGTCATTGAGGTTCTCATATCTAGATACTTATACACCATGACCTCTGCAGTTCTAGAAAGCTGTATGATGTATTATCCTAAATGTATTACCCTATACCAAAATCATGCACAGGTTTCAAAATAAAAAAAAAACATCCACACTAGAAAACTAGACATAATTGTCTGAAAAGCAAATAATTCCAGGCTCAAAATATGGACAAAATATTGTTTCAATATACAATCCACTTGGGACTCAATATTAAAGTTTACAAATCTATCCGGACTCATTTTTGCATGATATTGCATGCCTCCTATTATTTTATGTCATTCTACATGCTGGTGGCACACAGGACTCTGCATAAACCCTTAAGCCAGTGATCTAATCAGGTTTCTGCCCGCTAAGAGGATTCTCTCTTGTCAGCCTGTATGCAGATTTGCAGTGGTGGAGCATGCTGGGAGAAAAGGAGGCCCAAAAGAGTTGTCACACAATGACAGACAGGTGTTCCATGAGCAAGGTCTCAAGGGACGCTCTGTCTTCATTTGAAAAGAGCTGGGACTTGAAAGAGGACCAACATGCTGTTTGACTCAGAAGAGTGTTCCTACACGAGGGTGTCACTGTAAAATGACAGCAAAGGGCTCTTCCATCATTACCACCTTAAGTGGGAGTCACGGGGGCCAGTCACAAAGTCCCATTGAAACAAAGCTGACAGGAGGGCACAGGCCTCAGCTCTGTTTGGAGGTGAAGCACATCTGCAACATCACTTCTCTCTGCATGCTACTGGTCCAAACTCATAGCCTGGCATTTCAGAGTCTGTGGGCGTTCTCCACAGGCTCCAAAGCATTCTCCAATGCGCTGCTCTTCTCCTTTTGTGGGTACACTGATACACAGCACCTTAGTCATCTCAGTCCTCATCACAGCTTCGATCTATCAAGAGTTATCAAGACAAAACAAGT
Organism: Megalops atlanticus; assembly: GCA_019176425.1. Lineage (NCBI taxonomy): Eukaryota > Metazoa > Chordata > Actinopteri > Elopiformes > Megalopidae > Megalops > Megalops atlanticus. Next base: position 72,191,416 of record CM032875.1, on the reverse strand, counting down.
CTCTCACAGTATAAGGCCACTGATGAGAAGCATAATATTCATTCCAAATGTGAGGGAGCAAATGAATGGTAATATCAAGATCTTTCACTGTTAATATGCCTTATCTGCTATGAAGACATATCAAGATGCTTTTGATGTGACTATTTTGTTTAGAACAGTGCAGCATATTGCACATGTTTGTGGGACAGTGCTGTGGTTCTTGTGCCTCATGTATATTTGCTGTACAAATGGGTCACAGCCTGATAAAAAAAACTGCAAGCACTGTATGTTATTCTGGACAAATACTTCTATCAACCAAATAAAGTTTTGATAAAAGAAAGATTTTTAAAAGATTTTCCTGTAGGGGCGTGATTGTTTTGTACTGTGGAAAGCACCTTTTAGCCTTTTGTGAGTACTTGTGAAGGGTTTCACTCACCCTTCACAAGGGACAGGGTTCATATCGGTGGAAATAAGATATCATCTATCACACTGTCAAAAATAGCATCTGAGAAGACTAAAAAATTCATTGAGCTTCTGTGTGCCCATGTTCATGCATTAGGTTTACAACTGATTGCAAGTGCAAGATACATGCTGTAAGAAATTACAGCATTCTGCCCAGAATGTGTATTCCACCAGACATGATCTAATTTGAGTAGCCGCGTCATTCCAAATGGCTTGATTATCATAGAGACACTGATAGGATGGTCCACACCTCTGCTGACACCCTAACAATGGGGTCAAGCGAGACGGTAAACAATTATAGAATGGGACCGGGAGTGGGCAATCCAGAACCTTCTCAAACAAATGGTATCCTGACTTACTCAAACACGACATTCTGATTTCATTATCATACAGGCAACAGGTCTGGCTCATTTACATCAAGAGCAACCTAAACTGTATATATTGGACTGGGTTTCAACGTTCAGGGTTCACTCCGACACTGTTGAACCTGAAGTCAATGCTTTTCACGTGCTTCAATACTGTTTTTTTTACCGAATTAAAGATGGAATTTTACATCAACAGCATTCTTCTTCTCCATCCTCTTTTTTTTCTTATAATGCCCACTATGAAAGCATGTCTGAGGCAAATCTGAGCCCCAGTGGGAGTTCCTGGCCTGACATATTGTCAGTAAATGGGATGCATATCAGAGGGCAGCCTTTTTGAACTCACTAACACATTTCACACATACTGCATAAATTGCTACACACATAAATTGGTATATTTGAACAATAATAATAATACAAGTGAAAGTGAAAAGAAACAGGAAGTGTGGAACTTACTGGTATTTGTCAACCTGATGCTCAAAGTGTACTGGTTACAATAAATGATAAAATGTCTCTTCCTTAAATACTCACTTTGATTTTTTATTCTATAATAAAAAAATGACCTGTGTAAAGTGGTAAGAGTGCTTGAGAGGGAGATCCTGGTTAGACATTACTATTAGTCGTTACTGTTCATCATGGACTGGTTCATCAGTGACTACATGAATAATAGTAATTATACTAGCTATAATTTTAAGATCTGAATAGTTGGAATAATAACATCCATATCTTACATATCTCAGCGAGTTGCCTCACATCCTCACTACCACTGTAATACTTTATGTTTATCCACACCAGTGAAATTAAATATTTTTTCCATTTCATCACAAGTAATTCTTGTTTGGCCTAACCAAAAACCAAGATAGAGACTAGCCTTGGAATTTGTCTTTTTTAAGCTGATCTGCTGCTTTATTAATGATCAACATGGAAAATGATTATTTTCATTGTATGTGGACTTTAAACTCTCTGTAGGTATGTAGATCCTCTAACAAAGAAATACATTTAACATAGTCTAAATTGTGCATGCTCATGTTCTGTGGAGCACATAAAAAGTGCACCTCCATCTCTCCCATGTTTTAAAGAAATACAACCAAGAAAATTTTAAGTTTTAATTTTAACATTTTATAATTAAAAGATATAATCATAGTTCATCCACTACATCATTCACAGCTCAGGGCATACATTTAGAATATACGTTCATATTTAGTTATACTTTGAAGCAAAACTATACATTTGCAGTTAATGTAGTGATATTATTTTCAAATTAAAGCAAACACATTGCTGTTACTGATATAACTCTTCAGCTGGTTTCATTCCAAAATGAGAGTTTTTGGTGCAAAGTGGCAAATGTGCCAACAGCAGTAGTGTGAGCACTAGTAATCATGAATGTACAGAGTGCACAGAAAAACAAAAGCAAGAGGCAGAGGACCAGACCTGATTTCTTCCATGAAAGTGTGTTTATCTCATTAGGCTAAAGTAAAGCCCACTGACCACAGTGACCACATGGTAATACACTCAAACATGGACTGAATTCTGATTTATTTTTTTTTCTTTGAAAGCATCTAGCCTACAATGCTGCCACCACAATAATAAACCAACAAGGTTTATCTGGAATTCCATAATAAAGCATGAAAGAAGTAATACATGCAAAAAGAACACTTGAATTATCTGTTTAGTGACACGTATTTCAATATATAGTTCATAAATAAATAAATCACAGGAAGTGTAGTGCAAAATATTTAGATATTCATTGTTTTTGCTTGTTGAATGTTCGACTGTTTCATTCATGAATCCATGTACCTGCAAAAGTCCAACCGGAGCCTAATTCAGAAGTTTGGCTAGAATTTCTTTGTAAAATCAATTCATGCCCAAGGTCTACCTCTGACATTTCAAAAACCAGTCACTAGAACTAAAACATGCCAAACAGCTCCTTCGCATCTTCAGTGATTCAGAATGGAGAAGTCATGCTGCAGGAAGGAGGGGGTGTGGCTCTTAGTAACGTGTGCCAAAACCCCTGATTTCCAGCTTGGGGATGTCTCTCTCGTTGGAGAAAACAGCGCGGTCGATGCGTGAACTGGGGCTCCCCACTTTACTTAGCCACACTTTCCTGCGGAGAGATAGAGGTTGATGTCACTGTCACTATCATACCAAACACAGACCCTATCATGTCAAACACTGACCACCTAATTGTTACTCCAAACATAGTCCGTGACCCAGTGACCCCAAACATGGACTACTGTCTACTTTACATTTAACAAACACTGTTTTACTGTTAGCTAAAACATAGACAGTGTTACTCCAAATGTAGACCCATGTCACTGCTATTCAAAGGATATCTTGTTATCACATTCATGAAGACACTGTCTCGTGCACTTTATTTCCCTGTATGATAATGGAACTTACATCAACACTGAAAAGGCTGTGAACAGCATGCATTGCAAACCTGGAGTCTCAGACATCATGTTCTCCCTCCAACTGATAAAAATAGTGATATAGAGATGGGGACACTTCCATTCCCTTTCAAATGAACGGGTTTATAGCTTGACACCCAGAAGTAGAAACACCTGCTGCACACATTCCAGTGATACGTAGGTCCTTTTGGTCACCCCAGGGACCACTCCATTAAGATGCTGCAGGAGCACGCTGACAGGAAGGCATGCATTCGCTCCAGTCACGGCACAACTCAACAGGTGGGGGCTCAAGGTAAATGAAAAGAATCAGTTCTTCGAAAACACCCCTCAACTAAAAATAGCCTAAATCAAAGTATTTCTTCCAGACTGTTCAATGACTCATGTTGTTGCACTGCTCCCCTCTACAATCGATGGTGCTGTGGAATATCAGTTGTCAGATGCATCTGTTTGGCAGTACCTGCTGTGACCGGGACAGATGCATGCTGAGACACAAGACAGGGAGGCTCTGTGCTCCCTGACCTGTAGTCTGTCTAGACACCAGGGTGAGAGGAGGGCATGAAGATTGTTGTGTGAACCTTTTACTAACTTCTTTTTTCTACTAACAATGAGAAAGGATAAGAGAAGTCTAAATGTTTTTTTTTCTGGCTAGATTACAGGTGTGAATGGAAAACTGGCACAACAATCTTACTCTACGGATCTTGAACAGAAATGAAGGATGGAAATGTTTTCCTGCTGGGCAGGGAGATGAAGCAAGCTGTGCTAAAGTTCCTCAGCCTGGGAGGAGCAGGGCCTTGTGTTAGCACATCACGTTGGATATGTGGCCACACGTGTCACATATACTTTCTGCTAAACCCTAATAGGAAGCATGGTACTGCTCCCAATCCCTAGGCATTTTCCATGGCCAAACAATGACTACAATCTTGACAAAAACAAAGTTGTTTAAATAGAATGTCTTGCACAGAACATTTCCATTACAGCTTCCTATGTACCTTTGCACTAATAGTGGGCAATGTAACAAAATTGCTCTTGTAGCAGTATTTGCAATCGTAATTTCAATAAATACATAAGCAGACATTTTGTTTATTATTTATTAGGCCATAAATAAGGTGTTTGCTTTTGCCTTGGTTAGTTTCCAGGGTTCATTTCACTGATAAGCAGTGAAATGGGATGGCAGTGTGGCATAGTGGTAAGGACCAGGGCTCGTAACTGAGAGGTTTCTGGTTCACTTCCCCATTGTGGCACTGTTGCTGTACACCTGGACAAGTTATTTAACCCAGAACTGCCTCAGTAAAAGAGGGAATAAAAAGGGACAACATAAAATTGTACCCTATGTAAGTCTCTCTGGATAAGAACGTCTGATAAATGACAATAGCGTAAAGTAGTCAGCAGTTTTTTGGTTGTTTTGGCTGCTCATCTGCTCATTATTTGAGCAAAGTATTTATTGGATGTGTCTGCACTGAAATGGCAGCAGATGTGGTAGCCTTGTTTGTCAGCCTCGTTGTACAAAGACTAGGTTGTACAAAAAAAAAGGGAGTTTATCTATGGGAGTCCATCTAGGGAGGCCACTGGGCCTCCATGGGTGTGTTGGAATTGTGTTGCGTATATTGTATTGCACTTGCATCTTGGGCCAGGTGGTCTCAGCCTTGTGTGTTTGACACTGGCTTTTGTTCATGTCTGGATGATGGTTTACTTGTTTGTTCAACATTTTGTGTCATTTTGCTGGATTCCTTTTCTGCTTGACTTCCACGCTCTGGATAAGAATGTCTACTGGATGTCCACATGGTAAATGTACTTATCTTGTTTTTTGCTCTGACTAATAGCGTTTGCTAAGTGACAAAGTGTAAATGCAAATGTAAATATGAATACATAAGTGGAATAATAGGTAATGATCGATTCAGCTGTGGCTTTGTACAACTGAATTCAGAGAGTTGTAAGAGAGGAATTTCCATGTGTTTGCTAAACTGTGGTAAACATGTATTCTCATAATTAGTCTGCACCATTATTTATTTATTAGAGTTTACTTTTCCAAAGAAAAACTTGAAAGAGGGACTGTAAAACACCCACATTTCCTGAAACTTCAGGAGGTCCAAATAAGAGCACTGGCATGCATGACAAATATGGAAATATGATAATGACAAGGTAGCACTTAATGAGGGAATGTATCTCTGTCTAGTTCATGCAAAACAGAACCTGCCAAAAGACATAGAAATATCACAAAAGACAACAGAAACAATACAATAGCATGCATTGTTTTTTACATTCAGTCTTATATTGCTCTCCCAGGCTTGTTCATTCAGAGCATGTCCTTCTCTCAGTGCTGAGTCCAGTTTCCTGGCATTTATAATCCGGAATTCCCTGGTAAACCTGTTAATCTGGGCCGTCCGGATTAGGGTCCATCACTGCCCAATCTCTAGTGGTGTGAGGATGGGTAGGGGTTGGGGGATGTTACTCGAACATGAACACAACACAGCTGGCATTATCCCCTTCCCCCTGCCATGGACGGAGCTGCCATTATTACATCAGTGAGCAGGAACAGGGAGGTCCTCTTCCAAAGTGATGCATAAGGCCATACTCAGATGATCAATGATACAACATCATGGAATATCTGTCCTTGTGTTAGGGCACCACAGAATCACAATGACCTAAACAATATTTGTGACACTAACACTATCATACCTAACACTATATATCAACCTGTATTTTACAACATGACAAACAGATATATATACAGTATATCAAATGAGGTCATTGTGAAATAAAATAGCCACATGTTATACATGACTATTTTCAAATATAAAGTCAATGGCCAGTCTCCTTTGATAGGCCACTGTTCATCTTGCCTTATGCTTTCAGGTGAAGTCTCCTAGTCTGACAGATTCCTCAGTTCACTATATTCCCTTGTGTGCTTTACATATGCCTTAGTCTTGGATGATTTTTCTTTTCCAAACCAAAATTGATGTTTACATCTATGACATCATGCTGATAAATCAAGTACAGCCAGTGGTAGTCATAGCATTAGCACGGCCATGAAGTCATGCAACATGACCCCAAACTCACTTTCTCCCCAGTGCCCCACATTCCTAGGTGGAGTCACTGAATAAACCCTGGGATTCTGAACTCATTGGATAAGTGCATGCTAGGACGTGCTGTTTGCAGCTGACAGAGCTTTGTATTCTGTGTGCCTTCTGCGTCGTGACTGTTGGGCAACTGGCCATTTCCATACATGTCATTATGTGATTTTTTTGTAGACTATATTCATATATTTTACAATATTCTGCAATATACTCATACAAAAAATTATATACTGAGAATATATTTTAGACAATATATTTTTAGCTTAATAAATATATTTATATTATGTAAATTATTGCTGTTTTTGTATTTTGAAATATATTTCAAATTAATGGATATTAATTGTAATTGTAATATATTCTTGGCTTGAACAACATATTTCTCAGTATATAACAATATATTTTATTTCCATATGGAATATGCATAAAATCACCTATATGAGGTATGATTCATTTTTTTAAATATATGTACTACACTTCTCATATTTCTTACAGTTCGTATCTTGTATGTCAACAATTAATGTTATCATAAGGGTGTGACACAATTTAACAGAATACATATTTTAATAACAAAGGCAAGAACAATGAAGCTAACAATGTCCTGCTAAGCAGAGAGGCAGCCAACATCCCTGCATATTTAAAAGGATATCGAGGGAGAAACTGATCAATTCAACAGCCAACCCAGCCTTCACAATCTAGAAGGCTCTCTGAGGTTTATACATAAAGGACAGAAGGAAAAGGAGAACCGCTGATAAATTCAGACATGAGCCACATAGCCCTGAGATGGAGTGCAAGCAAGCTAGCCAGTTACATAATGCAAGTTTTGTTCTGATCGGTATCCCCACACTTATCTAAATATACCAACGTTCTTTTCTGCAATGCAAGGAGAGAGATCATCCTTAGAATGGCAGGGGGATCATTTTTCTCTTGGCCATTTTGGTGTACATAGAAGATGTGCACTTTCTCTCCCAGTTACTTTTCCTGCCCTTTGCGTGAATAGCCAGGTCACTACGGGCCAAAATGTGCCTGTTTATTGTAGGCCAGGCAGCAGTCATTGTCCCTCAAAGGAAAGGAGGCTCCCTTTTCCTAACTTTGAGGAAATAAGATAACATTTTAACTCCCAGACAGAACGGAATTCACTCTGTGTGTTCGAACAACAGGGGAAAGCAGAGTGTTAAAATGCTATCATACTTATTAATATGCTGTATACAGTGAAAGGAAATGCATTGTAGCTGTACAAACAAAGGGCTCACAAGAGAGAAGAAAACTGAATTGACAATATTGACCTTCATTTATCATTGTCAATATCTTCAGTCCTGGAGTCTGGTTATAAATCTGCATGACTTCAAACTGCTGCCACAGGCTTACCTTACTCTTTGCCAGTATAAGAGAAAAAGGCGTGACAATGAATATCATGTCATATCTGCACAACCAGCCACTTCCAAAACATTTAAGAACTTGCAGCCAGAGGGCTGTGGCCTCTGATCCCAAGCTGGGGACTGCTGCTAAAGTGTAGAGGTACCTCAATTTGGTGGTTGTTCAGTTCACGTCAATGCATGTTTTATGCCATCAGGAAATCACTGACTCTGTAGTTAGCTAAACGTTGGCCTCCTACTTAAAAAACTTTCTCCTTTGCACAAACCTGTTTTGTAGGTTTCGTTGGCAATCGTGCACTAGACTCGTCTCACTCCTTGTGCAGGAGTGCTTAGGCAAGACAAATGCAATCCTCCAACGCACTCGCATGCATTTTTCACACTACAAGTCACACAGCTCACTAAAGTAGAGTGGGCGCTCATTAGAGCATGGGCTCTAGTCCACTGGCATCATCTGACCAACATACAGGTGCCTTATGAATCGCGGTAAGATGAGCAAACCCCATCGCCCTACCGACCCTTATCCTTGGGAGAACAAAGCCAGTTTTGTCTGTCGCTGTGGGCCCCCGTTCATCCTTGGATGAAGACACAACTGGGACTGAACCCCGGCCAAAGAGCTCAGTTTGTGCTCAAAGGGAGCGCCTTGACCACTGAGCAACTCAGAAGCCTCTGACCTCCTTTTTAACAAGATAAATGATGTAATTTTCTCTATAACTTGTGGAATCATTGCCACCCACTGGCCTAACCCTACACTACATTTATAATTACATTTACACCACATAACAGCACTTACAGAAAAGATAAATCAAATTAGCTAAATGTTCCAAGCACAAAATTCATATTTACCATAAATGAACACCTCAGATTGGATCGCTTAAAAACTTGAACTGGGCTGAAAACTGCACAGTAGTTACAAATTCATGATCCCTTCCACAATGTTTTCTTCTAACCGAATAATAATGTAATGTTTGTGAACCTTCCACATCCCATCTCCTCTGCACACAAAGCAGCAAACAGTTAGAGTGTGAGAGAAGCTGATACAGACCAGAGTTTCCCCACACTTTCAATGGTAATTTTGTGTCTGGCTGACATCGTCCATGATTGTAGCATAGGTTTGTCCAACACTAATTCCATAGTGTCCAACACTGAGGGGATACATACATTACAGAGATGTTGGGCATGCTGAAGTACAATTCCTGCAGTTTTTCCATACCAGAAACTCTGACAACACAATGTATATTAGAGCAAACACAGGCACTGCTTCTACTAGCATACAGGACTTCTCTGACATAAATGTTTGCCTGTGTCCAGCACCCTTTATGGGTTCTATATCTTCCTTTCAGCACGTGACTTTCATAAGCTGACCGCGGGGGTGGGGGTGGGGGGTGGAGCACAGCCAACCAGTGGACCTGCCTGGGCTGGGTCCCGCGGCTCCACACATCACTGTAGATTTGGGGTGAAGAGAGTGCTGTACAGCTAACCAGGCCAATTACACCCACACTACTGGAGACGGGCCCCACAGGATGCAGATACACGTGGGCACTGTGAGCCTGTGGTGCAGGGACAGTCGCTTGTACTCAACTCATCCTCTCAACCTCACAGCCCAAAGACTGGCTAGCTAGGCCTGGCAGCTTATTGATCCCAAAGTATTTCTTGTTGGACTCTGAGAGAAGAAAACAGACAAGGTCTGTCTGCGGAGGAGGGTGGGCTAGGACAGAGAGAGAGAGAGAGAGAGAGAGAGAGAGAGAGAGAGAGAGAGAGAGAGAGAGAGAGAGAGAGGATAAGCCAGAGAGACAGGGAAAGAGAAAGCAAAGCCTCTGTTTAAATATTTAATGACCAAATGCATTTTCTGTTCGTGCTTTTCGAGTCAGCCGGCCAGAACAAAAAAGCTACCCCATGCTGCAATAACCAAGAGACCATAGCAGTTTACCAGCAACTACACACATGCCACCCCCTCACACACACAGGGACACACCGTAAAGACACATACACACACCCATGTGCACATACACACACACCCCCGCACACACACATGCACACACATACACACACGCATGTACAAACAAGCACACACCCACATGCACACACACATGCACACACATATGGATGCACACACATGATCTTGCCTCCAAAATTTACCATACTGTATGTTCGAACAAACGGTTCAAAACCTGAATAGCTTACTTGCAATGAGCTTCTGATTTGGTTTGATTTGGTCTGATTCTGATTCTGGTGTATAAACCAACAATAACTAAACAGAGAAAAACACTAAAAGCACATTTAAATAAAAGGAGACACTGTCACTTTGGAGTGATTGGTTTCCCCCTTGCCTCCTTATTAGCCCTGTTCTGCACAGTATAGAGATTCCAGCTGGTCACTGTCAGATTGACAGTTGAGTGCATGATGGAAACAACTCCTGTGTTGAGAGCAGTTACTAACTGTAGGCACAGCATTCTCAGAACATTGTTGTGATGTTTTTGCAAGCTGATATTGTTGCTCCGTGTTAGAGAAATGTTCAGAGGATATTATGTGTAACTTGGCAACACAACATGCAACATGCTTCACGCTGCTACAGCACTGCAGAGGTGAGGTGAAAATGTTACATGTAGGCTGAGAGCTTAGTGAGCGTGCCACTGCACTCTTTGCACCACTACATTGCTCCTGCATTAGAAATGTTCGCCACTATGCAGACAACATTAATTACTTGACTGAGCCAAAATACATTTTTTCTATGATTTCAAACTCATATAATGTGACATTTGTGCTGTGGGCTAGCAGCTTGATCTTACATTACAGAAGGCAAAGATATGTTGTGAATTATGAACATTGTGGGTGAAAATTAGATTAGATTAGATGCTGAACGGAATCACTGTAGCTGTGATTATATAACGTTCTTTGCACTAAGTACAAAATTGCCCCTGTGAAACCCCTCAAGGCTAATACTTGTAAACATCATACCACATGTATTCTGGTATCCAGCGTATGCACATTAACAATCCTCCAGTTAACCAAGGGTGAGGTCACTTTAATCTCCTGTCACTTTGACTGAACGGAGGGGGAGTTAAGTGGAACTCTGAGTGGTGGATTTCTCTATGCCAGCTCCAGTCAGGAAAAAAAAAAAAAACAAAACAATGGGCTCCAGCCTCTCTACTTGGCTGAGGTTTATCCAACTGATGGCCGGAAAGCAAACACTCAAAACCATTTATGGGAGAGCAGCTATATTCATCGTAAAATGGGGATGCATGAACATCAAGCATAGAATACAAAATGCTACAGAGCTCGACACACACAAAGGCTCCATGCAACGTTTAAAGGGGTTGCTGTGTGTCACATCAGGTGACACACTGATGTGTCACCCAGGTCTTTTTTTCTCTCTCTTGTCTGCCGAGTCTGATAGTAGATGTGTTCTTTTCCTGTGAGCGAACTGGAATCAAGTGGGTCACAGGGCTCTTGGGAGAGCTGGGATACTAAAATAGTTGGGATGGGCAGTGATTGGCCCTTCAGTGAAGCATTGTGGAGCACAGCCTGCCAGCTCCATCCCTCTGCACCATGCTAATGCGGCTACTGAATGCACAAGCCTGCCCTGATACATGCTTTAAACACACCTCCATCGAAGGCGGTACGCCTGGGTGTGTCAACATATGTTAAAATACAAACTTCAAACTATAAGCAATACGTTTCACTGATATACAAAGCATAAGTATGTAACATTTGCCTATGTTTTGGATATCATACACTTGTTTTCTTAAGGGTAGTTAAGCAGACAGGCATATACATCAGCTAGAAGACACTCATGTACATATGTATGCATGCCCACAGACATGCGTACACACAGGTAAAACAAAAAGATTTCCGGCTTCATCTGTGTTCTTGTTGTTGTTAGATTTTGGTCATTCAGACGGATAATCACAGCAGTTGTTCCCTATGGTGAATCTATTATGTCACTGGCTGAGGCTTATCTGACCTGGTAAAATGATTAAAATGCAATTGTTTGTAGGCCACACACATAGAGTGCAATGATAGCAGAACACCCAGCATAAACACCCCATCCAGCATTTTTTGAGCTGTATATGATGTACAGGATAAGTAGGCAGTGTTCCTGCAATGCACGCAGGAATCTGTGGAATTCTGTATCAGCAAATGACACAAAGCCATCTGACAGCTGCAGGCAGTGAGCAGGGGTGAGAAGCCTCACTCACCAGCTAAATGCAGACAAATTGTGGGTCATTTCCAGGCTGTGCTGAAGCAACACGAATGCCATGATGGGATATGAGACTTCAGATCCTCAAATGAATCTTTCTTCCAGACAACCATGTTAACCAGGAGATGTTTGCATTACAGGACTTCAAATAGCTGTATTATTACCCAGGAGAGGGGCAGTTGTGAACGACTATCTAGGAAATGTGGGTCATGTGATGCAATTTTGGGCTGGATGCTCTCTGACCTGAGCGCTGCACTGAAAAAGCTGCAACGCTAGTGCTGCACTGTAGGGTTGAACTACATCAATGAGATTTACGAGAACTAATGTGTTTATGGTTTGCGCGACTGAGCCAAATCACCACAGAAGCCAGCAGGGCCAAACAAAACAAAAAGCTTGCTGTGTAGAGCATTACTTGTGCTGTTAACATTTGGTTATGTCATAATTCCATAGCTGACTGAAGCGGATTGGATTGTTTACGCCCTTCTCTTCACTTGAGCTCTGGGTGGGATCAAATCAAGACTCTTGACTCACCCGGTAATCACAAATCACAAATGTGTGGCTGAGCTAACTGCAGCCAGATTTGGGTGTGTAAATGATGATGGGCGGGCGTGTAGAGCTTTTCATTTAACCTTCTCCCTGCGTGTGTGTTAGTAATGTCAAGTCATCGATGTAGGATGTGTACAGTGGTGTAACACACACCTGCTTGCGCACAAAATTGGTTCTTATAGCCTCGCTGGATAGAGGGGAATGGGGATCTTATGCCATAAAAGATAATACTGACAACAGTACAGAAGGTCTATGATCCCTCCTGAGAAGAGCCATAAAACATAAAAAAACATAACCAAAATTAATATATTTCAACAAATTTCTGATTATTAAGAATATAACTGAGAATAAATTCTGAGCACATTCTTTTATGTCATTCTAAAAGCATGACACATGGTACACTTCCAGACTAGTGTTTCCTAACGCTAGTGTAGAACACTGTGTCACCCTACTGTTTCCTGGTGGCATGGCATATATGCTACTTTTCCTTCCAGATGGGTTCTAAAACTTCAGTTTTATTCTTCTGATGACTGAACACTATTATGGATTTGATATCACTCAACAAGTATTGGCCATCAATGCTTTGTTACAGATATGGGTTGCTAGAGGTACATTTGCTGAAACAAAGGGAAACAAGCAAAGGCGCTTGTTTAAGTTCATTCATTTGCATTCATTTAAACCCCTTAAAAATGAATCCCAGACAGGTCTCTCATAAGTTACAATTAGATGAATGAAGCCAATGACAATGAGTCCAATCAAAAATTAAGATAACCTGAGGCAGCTGCCAGCAACATGTCAAGGGAAACCAAAAGAGTCTAATAAACATGGAATCATCAAATTCACTCTGAGAGAAACAAAAAAAGCATACAATTAAAATAATCATATTTATATACAAATATGTGAACGTGAATGAGAGATAGAGCCCTAGAGAATGAGAGAGAGCAACATAAAGAGACAAAGAACTAAATCTGTGCTTCCAATCCTTTTTGAAATCAGCTCTTGCCCAAGCCTGTCAGTTTGATGTCTGAGGACATCATATCTTAGAGAAAAGCTCCACTTTGAGATGTCAAAGAAAGAGCTGTCACACAACAGCAACTGGAGTGCCTCAGACCTGCTGCTGCCCTTATGTGAAATTACAATTTAATACTCTTGTGATGTGCAGCTAGTTAAATGTCAGAGTAAGGGGGGGAGGGGGGGGGGTCTGTATAGGTCATTGCTATAGTTGCAATGAACCAATGGTCCTCTGAGACAGAAAAAAACAGCTGCGAAGTAAGTAACTTTTGCAATAGTTTCACTAATTACAAAAGGCCAGGGGCCCACACTTTGTATTCAATTCCAGCAAAGTGTGGATTGTTGTTATCTTGTTATCTAGTTCTGGAATGGTTGCAAAATGATACTCAAACTGCCTGAGTGGCTGTTACAATTTACATCACGGGCAGCTGATTCGGACTTGACAGACACACACCTGGAGCCCTCCTTCTCCCATGACACGGTCCCTGAAGAGGGAACCCAAATGCACTGATGAGGTCACTGCCTGTGAAAGGGGATCCTCCCTAGCGGGGTCATGGCGGCCTCCCCAGCACGTCTGGTTCCCATTGAAACCTATTGAGAGTGTGACGTTATCCACAGGGTCCACCCCCACCCCAGCTGACATCACCTCCCTCCACACCCTGGCCCTGAGACTCTGATCCCCTGTTGCCAAGCGGGGCTCTCTCTGGGTGGAGTTAGAAGGGATTGTTCCCATATTGCACTTCCAGACAATGCAAGCACAGTGCTGAGAGCAGAGAGGCAAGGTGTTTTTTGAAAGACATGATTGTTTTTGTCAGCCACCGAGGCCAGAACAGGCACTCTGCCCAAAGTGGGGACAAATGTGTCACGGTGGAGCTTCACAAGCTCCCGACAGGCCAGTGCCTGTCACAACATGGCCACCGAGATGGGAGACGGCTACACATTCAATCCATGCGGCTGAAGCAGAAGGTGCGAATCTGACAAACCGGGGCTCATGTGTTGTCTCCTCACAGACCACAATGAGGCTCCGACCCTGGAGAGGCCAGATCTCCCTGCAGCCTGTTCAAGCAAAGGAGTCCTTCTCCCTCTCCATCCCAGACCAATGTCATTTCATTCAGCAAGCAGCAATAAAACAGAAAGAATAGGACAGCAAACTGTTTTAAGCAAACCACTGTGATTTTCTCTGGGAGGGATGTTGCAGGGAATTGGAGGAATCGTGCCAAGAAACACAGCCTTGTAATTTCAGAATGCACGGGATGAGCTGAGGTTTCTCGTCGTGTTTCACTAAATCAGAGTATAGTGACGAGAGAGACAACAGTCAGCAAAGATAGGTACAGCAAACTTAAAATGAAGAAGCAATTTGATGGTGGCAGCAGAGACAGCCAGCAATTAGTTTCGTTGCTGAGTGAAAAACAGCCAACTCCATATGTTAGGGAGCACTACAAAGAAACAAAAGGCAAGAGAAATAAAAACATTAGAGGAAGAGACAGCGTATTGTTTGATCAGTATCTATGCATGTAAAGTATTGCTGAATTATACGTAGGCAAAGGGCTTCTAGAGCCTTCCAGAGAAAGTAAAAAGTGGTCACAAAGTGACACCTGCTGGTCAAAATGGAGTATGACCCAGAGAGCACCCTATGAGAACACCCTAAGATGTCTGTCTGCTCCTCCAACTGCAGTAACATCAATATTCATCAGTAATAACATTTGTGATAATTCCTCTAGCATATAAACCAAATGTTACAGACTAGTAACTGTGAGTAGGCACTGTCTCCCTGGCCTGTCAAAGAGAAAGGCTTCAGTCTGCATGGCAGGTTTGACCAAAAAAACACCACGTCGTATCACAATATACGACACAAAGCAAGACCCACAGAAAGCCAACCAATTTACATCAAATCTCCTTTAATTGTGCTCACGTTCACAGATCAAAATGGTGTTTATATTAAGACATAACATATTAGGAAATCAGCATAAGCTTATGGATTTGTTAATTTTTCTGTAATTTGTGGGCTTAAAAATGCCATATTAATTTGCAGCCAGGTCTTATGTAATTGTGTCTATCTGCATCTATGTTTATATTGGTGCGGTAAGTACATGTATATACATTGTATTACATTATGTAATTTGTTGCATTTCTGTTATTTTTGGAAATTTTAGGGATGCTGAATTAGTGTAATTTGTAAATTGTTTGTGAAATTTGTGCCAAACTACTGTGCAGGGCAGTAACACACCTGTGTCAGCTGCTAACCCAGCACATAATTAAAGCCATTACTTGTGGTTTTATGCAAAAACACCCCCACATTGTTCTGCAGACTGTGTTCAGAGAAGGAGGTGTGGACATGATCCATCAATCCTACAAGTTTAATGTAGGAGTAGGATAGGTAGCATAAGTAGGATATTTTTGACAAGTAGGAAATCTTCCAGACTGTCAGATGAAAACAGTGTTCTACAGAAAGTTCTATAACATTATAATAAAGGTAACGGATTACATTTACAGAGCGATTTTCAAGCATCTCATAGAGCTTGGGAGGTGGGAGGATAAGGGTGGAAGGCCAGGAGGTGGAATGACAGTCATTTATGTGATGGAATGCTCACTGCATGCTCAGATGAGGTGGAGATAGAGGGAATTACTCACCCAATTAAACTGGGGGGTTAGATAGACAGAATGAAAGAGACTGATCTGGAATTTGGCCAGGATACCAAGCCCCTACTCTTTGTGTTCTGTGTGATCATTAACAGCTGCAGTGAGCCAGGGTTATCGTTTCATTCAGTCCAGTGTCTGCATAAAATTCGGTCCTGAGCAAACAGCACCCTCCTCTGGCTCTTTTAGCTCAGCCTTCTCAAGCTGATTTATGCAATAGGAAATCTGACCTCTGACACATTTGTACTGTGGATTAGAATTATTTCATAGACAATCCTTGATTAATTACAATTTCTATTTATGCCACTATAATTGAATAGTATGTAAAGACAGTACTGCTTACTGTGCAGTTCATTAACACACTACATAAGCACTGACCTTCTGTCCATTCAAGCAATTCACCCAACAGCAGGGGTCTGTTCTTTATGAAGTATGAAATCAAACTCAAATGCTGTAATATTGCAAGGTCTGCCACTATAGTAGAAGCATCTCAACTCTGTACCTCTTTTGTTTGTGTCCCCTAACATATCTATCTCTGACCTGCCTCCACTTTCTTTGGCAGGTCCCAGAATAGCTGCTAGGATTCTTGCAATCTCCTGACAAGCCTCTTCTATCATGTCTCTGTCTATATGCAATTATATTTTGCATTGTGGTGTCATGAATGTGACATGTGACATCTTCAATGACATATTCCCTGAACTTGGGCATGTTGTTTGTGTCTTCTCTTCTCCTCACAAACCGGTATTGCTGAAATTTTTATTGTTCAAAGGTTGAATCAATAAAGATAATAAATCATACTTTTAGTGGAACACATGATACTACATGCAGTTACCTAGTTTGTGTGCAGCTGCAAAATCTGGACAATGCATTTTTCCATACTTGTTGAACTCTTACATTCACCTTTCACTGCATGAAAAAAAGGAGGTAGTAGCAAAAGGAATGTAAACTGAGGAAAAGGAATGGAAACATGAACAAGTCAGCTGAAGAGAAGAAATGTTTTCAAACATTTTCCTCTTTTGAATTTTACATTCCTTTCCTCTCATTTGCTGTTCTATTACTTTAAAATTTCTTTCCAGCTTTGGCAATTATTATCCTGTGTATCCACAGGCTAAAATCTCATTTCCTTCCAAAGTAAATTTTCTAAATTTCTTATTCCATTATTCTGGTGTGTTTGCAACACTACAATATTTTAATTTCACACCGATGATAAAGTCAGTTGTTCATATATTCAGATAGACAAGATTATAACAACTGTTATTTAGCACCCTAATGTATTTATATGGATGACATCCTTATTGAAGGTGACATGTTGCATTTGCAGGTGAAAGTGTAATACAAAGCAAGGTCAATGTACATACATCACAGTATATTATCAAAATTGAATACACAAAAATATTGTTAAAAATAATAACTACATTACACTCACTCACATTTCTCTGACTTTGTCCGCAGGCCCCTGCACCTGCCCCACCACAGTGCCCTGTCGGGTATTCTTCACCCAGCCATTCACACCCAGCTTCTTCCCCTGGTCCTCTGTGTACTGGTGACCATGAGCAAACAGTGCAATGAATGGCAAGCGGATACATAACGCCCTATTTTCTTATCAGAACTAGACCTCACAGCAGCTAGGGCTACTGGCTAACCAGGAACACAAGCAAGTATGTGCAATAGCGGAGCTTTAAGCCTCACTTGTGGTCCTAATAAGCCATGCAAAAAAAAACAAACAAACATACAATAAAAAAAAAAAAACTGGTGAAAAAGTCATTGGGCCAATAGCCCTAGCTCCTGTGAGTTCTAATTCCAATAGTGGAAAGGGGGCTACAATGTACAAGAGATCTTTCAAATCCTTCTTTTACAGAACTGTTTTAAACTGATTGTATATCCACTGGATTTCCATTTTAACCTAATTTATTTCTGAAATTTCATACAAATGTTTTGTTTTTGTAAGTGTCACACAGATTCTGCTTAATGGCTCAAAAGCAATGACATTTACGATTTGAGCTGTTTGGTCATGAAAGTCATTTTTACTGGCTGAATATGATTTATTTTGAGACAGGTCTTTTTCTTACCATTCTGAAGCAGACACCTGCAAAAGAAACAAACATTATGCCTTGATGTGAGAAAGACAGACATTTTCAAATGTCATAAGTGGATCATTAGCGGGATTTCAGGCTTTGCATTTTCTGAAAATGCAGTGGTATATTTGTAAGTCAAATACTTAATTGGTTCTGTTTCAAAAATGTGCAACCTAAAAACTTACTTGATCACTTACCCAGCAAAATACGGCTAATAATTAAAACATGATCTTTTATCTCCTCACTGCAACCCAGGACTACTCAGGCTGTAACCAAGTTTTGCTGTAATCCGATAGTCGTGAAATATGTACATGGTATTTTTTCCATCGTGAAAAGGCACAATGTTTGTATGCCAACAGCTCCAGACCTGAAGTTTCAGTGAGACACCAGAGGGGGACAGTAAGCTTTAGTATTGTACTATATAGCCTAACACTGAAAACAAATAAAAGAAAATAAAATCGGTTTCAGTGGAAGCCTTCGCAGTTAATGTCGACTTTATACGAAACAGCACAAAAAGAAAGTTTAAAAAATTACAACGAATTTTAAAAGAAACGTCAATATGCAGTAAGAAAATGAAGTAGTTAAAGTACTGCACCAAATGATTGGTTTGGAATTCTAAAAGTGGTCTTTACATTAATAGAGCGACATTATTTGTAATTTGGCTTTAATGGCATGTAGCCTAAAGCAAACTCGCTCGGGGGAGAAAACCAAAACCCAATGATATTAAAGGAAGCCAGCTGATCACCTTAAGCTCAAACTAGAAAACAAAACAAACACCGCACACACGCAACATTTCACCCAGACAGCAAAAGTGCCCTGCATTTCTTTTTTTGGCGGTACAGCTGAACTTGGCACAGAGTCGCTAGACAAGACGCAACATTAGACATTGCATAGCCTAAACCAGCAGGGACAGGCAAGTGTACATACCCTGGACATTCCCAAAAATCTCAAAATCAACGGAGGACAGTTTTGTACCTCCACCAACTTCGTTATTTGACATTGCGAGAAAAATAAAGGCGTTTAAAAGAAGAAAACCAGACCACCTCTCGCAACTCGGCATGCAGGCAGTACGCCCCCTCGGGCTGGGACTTCTCACTGATATAAATACACTTACCAAACTGGCAGGGCATACGTGCTCAGCCGGGGTCAGGAGAAAGGTTTCTAAATTCCAAAAAGAGACGCATCCCATTGCTATATCATGCATTAACGTAAGTTCAACGGACTTTGAAGCATTTCCTGCAAGAAGTAGAGTTATAAGCTCATATTTTTGCTGTACACAACCTCACTGGGCCCAATCATTCAGCCACTCCTTATATGGCTTTTTGCCTGTGTTGTATTCTGCCTCACTTGTAAGTTGTTTTGGAAAAAAACATCTGCCAAATAAATAAATGTAAATGTGAATGTTGATTTCAGATTAAGACACGAAAAACAAGAAATGATGAAAGGGTGTGTAGACTTTTTAGATCCACTGTGTGTGCGCATGTATATATATATAAAATTGGGCTATACTGATGAGTACTGCGTCCATTTCCTGTTTTACAATGCTGTTGCTTCAGTGTTTGCAATTCATTTAAACCAAGCATCGGAAAGTGCTATATTATTGGTTGCCGATTTTGTCTTTCTAGTCAGAAAAAATTGCTACACAAAAATGTACAATAGCTTGGCTGTTACGGGTATGTCACGTCAGGTTAAGGGTGCACAAGAGTAGGCGTTAAGGGTCACGTGACGTCAAGGTCACGGGTGCACGAAGGTGTGCACCTCAGGTATTTTAAATGTCTATGGCGGCAAGCACAGACGTCAGGGATTACTGTGAGTACCAGCGTGGTATATTGTGCGTATCTAGCTGTTCTCTTTTACAAGAGTTTAAGTGCAACTATATGTATATAGTTCGGGAGACGGTGGTGCATTTTGTCGCGTTCTCCAGAACCCATCTTCTTTTCTCTGCCCCAAATTACCTTCTTCTCTCTCTCTTAAACCACTCTTTCTGAAATTCCTGTGCACTGCTATCTCTTCACCTAGCTTTCCTCTGGCCCGTATAAAAACACTATCTAGCCAGTTAAACTTTGAAGCACTTCGCCGCTGCGTCGTCTGTCCGGCTGGACCAAACACTAAGGAGTGAGTAGCCGGGTTGACTTACTTTTATGTGCGGAATATTTATCCTGCTAATTGTCCTGTGACTGCCTGTAGTTACCTTTGGCAGGAGTCTGGCCGTAACATGGCATTTAGGCACCAAAGCCACACTGCTATGGTAAATGTCAGAAAAGGTAAAGGGTAAAAACAACAACAGAACAGTTCTGCCAATTAATTTACTGTATATAGACAGTAGCAAACATGAAAGTAAACATTTTCTGTGCTCATCATCTGCATGAACAACAGCACAATAACACCATCCTCTACATAAACAATAAAAATATCAATTTATGAAAAAATAGTTGCAAGCCTCTTGAGACACACTGATGAGTATTAAATAAAAAGGTATTTGTGTTGAAATTTGTAGTTAGGTGGACGTTGTGTTTTGTCCTTGTATTTTCCCTAATCCTTTTAGGGAAGCAAATAGCACACAGACAAGGACAGTGACCTTATTTAACATACAGTAAAGGTCATCTGTGTAGAGGATAATACCATCAGAACAATGCACCTCAACAGTTGAATTAACTCCTCCAATGGCATCAGTGTTCTGTGAGTTTCAGCATTTCATCACTTCATCGTGGGCAACTGTAAATATTCTGGATTAGCAGATAGCCAGCACCAAGCACAGGACGAGCAACCCAGAGAGACTTAAAATCACTGTACATGCATACAGTCAATGCAGCTTAATGCATGTATTCCAACCACTATGAAGTTAATGGAGCAGCCACACTTTTAATATCTGCTACAACCTTTTTCAAGGGCCTTGATGATTCAATCAGAGAATAAATACAAGAAAATTTAATGACAAGAACTGACCATTCAGCTCATAACTCAATTGTTTTGCCTATAGTTGTACATGCATTTAGTACTGTGTTGAGCCTGGTTTTGAGCACTCTAGGGCCTCTGCTTCTGCTATGGATCCTGTAGAGCCCTATAGAGCCCTATGAATCATTTTACTATTAAAACAGTGAAACAAAAAAACATTGTGAATTGAAAAGTCTTGAAATGAAAACTAGGCTTGTTCTATCTATCAATGTTTGATTTGAAGAGGTTGCATTTAAAACAGTCGAATGTAGTTTATACCTGTAACAACCCATTTTGTAACATTTTGGATCAATGTGTTACAAACAAATCAAATGCTTTTTACCCACTCAGGTAAAGAGGTGAATACACAGTGAATACACTATCATTGCCGATATGTATGCCTTAATTGATTTAGATGATAAGTTTCACCCTACTATCGGGGGTCTATTCCAACCTCCTAAACTTGGGCCAGGACCAAAACCAAAACAACTTCTACTGCAGTGTAAGTCTCTTTTAAGCATGAGTTTGCTGGTTGCAGGCAAGAAAATCTTTTCATATTTGGTGAAAACTAGTTTCATCGCTACCTTACCAAACAGCGTTTTTAACAAGCATTTTTTGTCTGAAGCTACAGTAACTGTATGAAAGTTCAAGTTAACTTCCCAGCAAAAAATGTGGTACTATGGCTTGGTTCAGAGGTGCCTGCTTTGAAAGCATTAACCCTGTGCAATATTATTGATGGTAATTTCAGCCCAGTCAGGCATCATCCCTATCTTGGATTGCCTGTTTACTATTGTGTGATTTTGTATTTGAAATATTAATTAATACAAGGGATTAACCAGGTGGAATTAATCAGAAATCAGAACAATGTTCCGAAACACGATCCAGGAAAATGTAATTGTTTGCTGGTTTCAGAGCAGTGCAAGTCAGTATGAGGAAATGAATAAGATTGCAAGTTCACTGGCCCCTTGACCATCATTGCAGGTTAAAAGGAGAATGGGTATGTCTTAGCCCAAAGGTCTGTGAATGTACAGACAATCTTGGAAAATACCATGTGATCAGTAGTTGATGTGCTTTAAGCTTCTCATACCAAACCAGAACACACACTAATCTGCTTAGTAAAAAAAAAAAAAACTCCATACAGAGCTCATTCTGCTGGCAGAGTCACATGCTGACAGCACAGCCAGGGAACCTAACCCCAAGCAGATGTGTCTTTACATGTACATTAAGCTGGTAATTAACATGGCTGATACTCATCAGCTGGGACAACGGTGACATCACTCTCAGGGTTTACAATGTTCTGAAGAGCATCTTTTCCCCTCCTCTGAAGCTGTGTCCACACATCCTGTTTTTATTTAAAGCCTTGATGTGATTTGGATGTAAGGCTTTATCAAATCCTCTGTTAAACTGCCCCAGATTTTTTTTGGAGAACAGCAAATGCTGGCCACAGTTCTGCAGCTGCTTATTGGTGGGAAAGAGAAAGGGCCTGATGTTGTATTTGTAAGTTGGAAATCAACCAAAAGATGGAGGTAAAGTGATTTTCATGTAATTCTCATTCCCAGCATGTTAACACTAGTGCAAGATGCTGGGACTCCTAGTGCTGTTCTCTGAAAGAATTAATCCATAGTTTACATACAGATATTGTGTAACGTCTCTCTAGTTCAATCTTGAAATTTTTTATCAATGAATATTTGAAAGCATACCTGGGGCAAAGTGTTTGAACTGGACATGCCAATTGCCATTAGAAAGCTGATTTCTAAGTGCATGGTAAGTCCAACCAAACACTTTCTGCAGGTTTCATATTGATACACAGGTGAATATAGTCTAGCAATAATCACTTTCAATTCCTACTTTGCAGTGCTTCACCTGGAGTTTCCCTCTGAAAGAATATCACCAAGAGGATTGCGATTCACATCAGAGCAATCTTAAAATTATTTTTATTATAGGTTTTTATTGATCTTAAATGTCCCCTTAAACAATTCAATATGTGATTAGAGAACAAAATGTAGGGAGAGAATTATCAGGTGTACTATGCAGTAGATGGCTCTCCAGGTTGATTTATAGATAAATGGTGCATCCAACTACATGCTTTCCCTTGGTTTCATTTTCAGAAAAAGAGACATTTAAAACTTGTCATAGGGGGTACTGTGATTCAAGAAGGCTAATATTTTCTGACTCTTTACCTTCATACATACACACATACATATATACAGACACACACACATACATACATACATACATACATACATACATACATATACAGTTCCACAACCTGAGATTTTGTCTAATTAGACTGAATCTTTTGTGAATCACTCAACTCTGCAACAGCGCAGCCCAAAAAAGAAATAAAATTGTAAACCATTAAAGAATAAAAAAAACATGAACCGAAATGTCAACATTAAATAAATATTCATCCCCCTTCTTTAGTACTTAGTTGAACCACCTTTTGCAGCTATTACAGCCATCAGCCTTTTTGGATAAGAGTCTATTAATTTAATGATAGAACAATATTAGCCCATTCCTCCTTGCAAAATTGCTCAAGCTCTGTCAGGTTAGTTGGGGAGTGGCAATTCTGAGGTCTTTCCACAGTTGTTTGATGGAGTTAAGGTCAGGACTCTGACTGGGCCACTCAAGGACATCAATTTTCTTCATTTTAAGCCAATCCAGTGTTGCTCTGGCAGTGTGCTTTGGGTCAATGTCCTGCTGAAACACAAACTTCCTCCCTAGTTTACACTTTCTGGCAGAGGGGAGCAGGTTTTTATCCAGAATCTCCCTGTATTGTGCAGCATTCATCTTCCCATCAGTTTTGACCAGATTGCCAGTTCCTGCTGCTGAAAAGCATCCCCATAACATGATGCTACCACCAGCGTATTTCACTGTGGGGATGGTGTTTCCTGGCTGATGTGCAGTGTTAGCTTTACACCACACATACCGCTTACTGTTTGAGCCAAAAAGTTCCACTTTAATATCAAAAGACCACAAGACCTTCTGACATTTCTTTGTATTATCTTCCAAGTGGCATCTTTCAAAGTCTTTACGGGCAAGCATCTGCTTTTTTTCAGCAAGGGCTTCTTCCTTGCCACGCTTCCATAATGGCCCTTTTTGTGCAATAGCTTGGAGATTCTTGACCCATGGACATCATTTTCAGTTGCAGCCACTGACTTCTGTAGCTCGGTTAGAGTGACATTTGGCATCACACTAGCCTCTCTGACAAGTGCCATTCTTGTCTGGTGACTGAGTTTAGGGGGGCAGCCTGCCCTAGGCAGTGTGGCTGTAGTTCCATATTTCTTCCACTTCTGTATGATGGACTGCACTGAGCTACTGAGCTCCGAGGTATGTACAGTGCCTTTGAAATGTTCTTGTATCCTTCCCCAGATTTGTGCTCCTCCACAAATTTTATCCCTCACTTGTTTTCAATGCTCTTTTCTCTTCATTTTGGTTTGTTCAATGGAAAATCACAGGTGATCACTAATTTCCTACACAAGTGGAGACCATCAAAAAATTGGATGAGTTTATAAGACAATATTTTGTACCTTGAGCAAGGTTATCCTTATAATTAGAAAATGAATGAATAGTTTTTAATTATTTTTTCTAAATTTCTAAAAATTTGTGTGTATATATATCTGTGTGTGTGTGTGTGTGTGTGTGTGTGTGTGTGTGTGTGTGTGTGTGTGTGTGTGTGTGTGTGTGTGTGTGTGTGTGTGTGTGTGTGTGTGTTTGTTAAGGGAATAACTTAGAGAAGTTATTCCCTGAGAAGAATTCTGAGGTACTCCTATTTTTATTTGAAAATCCCAACATTTACTACGACACAAAGTGCGAGAACGGTTTTCTTTGAGGTGTGAAAGTAAATATTGAAAGATTGAGGATATACTATGCTAAACTCCTCCTTTGGGTTTGAGTTTACGGATTGTGAACCGAGTGGTTTGTTTATGGGTGTGGGTGTGCGCGTGTTTGTCCTTCTCTCCTCTGAGTCAGTGTGACTTTACGTCTGAAGGCAAAATGAAGTCAAGTAGCTTCAGGTAAGCACCGGGGAGCTCAGAATCGCATTGTGACAGAAATGTAAGCACCCCTCTGTGAACAGCTGTTCAGACGCAAACGCTGGTTTCAGGGATGCCGGGACGTCGGGATGGACACAACAGAGATAAACGCTGCAGACACTCGGCTCTTCACAGTCTCTGATGAACATCAGAACTGACAGCTGTGGACACAGACATGATTCGGTACAATGGAAATATTTACTCTAATGTTCCATAACAACTAGCTTTGCCCCCAGAATTTCAGATCGTTTACTGAACTCAGTCTATTTTTACGCCTATGGCAGCGAACCAACTGGAAGGCAAAAAGTATTTCGTGAACTTGTATGGAGAGTGGTGATATAATCTGATTTGGCCGCGGTTCGCACATGGCTGAGTTTTCTGTCTGAAACGGAGCGTTTCAATTTGCTGGGTTTTTAGGTCACAGTGTTCTTGCAGTTTCTGTGAAAGATGTCAACTGCTATTGTACGCTGCGCTGCGGATTCCGGGCGATCCCTGCATGGTCTCATTGGAGGCAGGTCGCCTCCTTATAACGGCAGACGCAATCCTTGCTCGGTTCGCCCTGTTGGTTGTGTAAGATTTCAGCTGTTTTAGTAGCATTAATATTGCTTATTTAACCATCCCCCATGCAAAAAGCGCAAGGCAGTACATACTCCTTTAAATATTTATTAGACTGCTAACCCTGGCCACATTCAATCCTGCCAGCTCTTATTGCTGCTTCTGTCCTGAGTATTCGTCCTGGCGTTCCATTACAAGTAACTTTGCATAAAGGCTTATATATAGAGTCCATTGGCTTTCCAAGGGACCTCTTTGTGTCATAAACAGGGTCTGGATCCTAAGAGGCACAAAATCTTTTCTCATTCCTCCTCATCCTACAAATCTATAAAGGCATCAAGAACAATGAATCTCTTCATTAGCTGCCTCCCAAGATATGCATGCAGAATTAGTACAATGTACACAATAGACCCACCAACCCACTTCAGCCAACTAATGTGCAGTTCTTGTGAAAACCCAGTTCTTGTGATAACCCACAAAGGTTGTGAAGTAACCATTCAGGGACTGTTTATCTCATTGGTTAAAAAAAAAAAAAAAACTGAGAGTCTTGTATCAACCATAGTATATTTACATGCAATTATTTTTATTTTGGTTGCATTTTGTCATAGACCATCTGGACCATAAGTGGTTGTGTTGCTTTTGTGAAACCATAAGCACCCAACACCAGCAACCATGCTGACCTTTGAAAAGGACACTGAGGGTTTAGATGTTTATGTATACAGTCGCCTGGGAGCAGAATGATTTTAGACATTTGGTTTGGGATAGTTCAGTAGAGGCAGCATTGCCAAGTCCATCCATTAAGGAAATATTGCAATAAAAACAACAACTTTACCATCTTTACCAGTATATTTAAACATGGATTGCTTTCTATCCATGTTCATGTTATAAAGAAAAGAAATCCCATAGTATTGCAGTCTGTTTCATTCGAGGAGGCAAAAACAGTTGAATTTGCCATAGAATAAAACATGTATATCATTACTATGCTGACTAGCCAACTTGCAGTAGTGAAAGGTTGAATAAAAAAGCCTCTCTATTAGTTATGTTAAATGCTTAATAGCAGCACTGGGGTTTGTCTGAATGATTTCTTTTGGTTGCTACAGGCAGTTCATGGCTATCATCTGGTGCAAAACTAAAACCCGCAGGCCAAGACATGTGCTTGAGAAAATCAAATTATTTTTAAAAAATCTGATTGAGACAGGCTGTCACATTCATTTTAGGGTCAACCATCACAAGTGACAACCTGCCAAACCATTAGCCTTTATTTACATACAGTATGTATGTAAAGGAATGACGTGAAGCACAGCTGACTAGATATTGTCAGTAAATTCATCAGTGAATAAGGGATAAATAAGTGGTCATGAATAACTCATTTGAAGTAACAATTCTAAAGGATTATGTCATAGACATTCTATTTTGACCTGTGTTCTTTCCTTTCTCCTTTTAGGTTGGTAACAGGAAGGTATGGTGCTGCTTCCTGGGGGATGTTCTGGTTTACTGTATGCCACGGCTTAGTAAGAATGTTCACAGCAAGCAAGCAAATCAGAAGACCCGTTGCTTCAACAACAGCAGAGACATAATTTTCTGTGTAGAATGCTCTGATCTGATTGCCTGATACATATATGGGATACATATATGTGATTCTTATATATTCTGTAGATTCAGTGCCGTGAACATAAAAAGTGTACCCATGTGGCATGCACTGTAGGCCCAAAACATGCACACAAGAATGGTAATCAATGTAGATGAAGATACAGATATAAAGTTTGCTTAAAATTTAAGAACTGGTCATGACTGCAATGACTGAATCTTACCCATTGGCAAGAACTGTTCTTTCTTTTGACAAAAAGAAAAAACTCTGTAATTTGTTGGTCTGTTAACTGTTGTAATACTATTACCATTAAAGCATACAGTTTGCACATTTGTAATATATAATGTGTATAGTTGTATTTATTTTTAAATTTGTATTTTATAATACATTTACCTCTTTTGTGGTACAATGAATACTAAATGTTGCGAGGCCCAGAATTTTCATGTTAGAAATTTATTTTGATATGTAAGTGAAGGCTAACATTGCTTTAAGACTGTAAATATTGTATTGCTTTATGTGGTAAATATGACTACATTCACAGTGATGTGCCCAGTGATGTGATCCTCTAATAGCCTTTGTGATCCCATCTATTGACTTGACAGAGTGCTGTTGTGCAGTATAAATTAATGAAAAATGAATGAATGAATGAATAAATACACATTGATTTTTTCATAATAGCACTTTTGCATGTACTTATTTGATGGTTTAATATTTAAATATTTACTAATGTCACTATTTATTTAATACATTTTGACAGGTTTCATCCTTAAGAGGTTTGTGGCTTGTAACAACAAAATTTAACTACCTAATCAGCTGGGCAGTCAGCAAATTACTATCATGTGGTTTTAAATAGACCCACATGCACTAAGGTAAATACACTCAAATGTGCTAAGACAGCTTAATAGCTATGATAACTGATAGCCAGTGTCTCACTGGGGTTGAGGAGGTAGCTAACTACTGTAACTAATAATACAAACTGTAAACAGCATGTTGCTAGCAACCCAGTTTTAATGAACTTTACATTATTTTGAGTCTCATAAAATAGGAGCAAAAGATAGGACAGCAGCTAATTCATACTATTGCTTCACAGAAAGCACCAGTAGCTAGTCATCAGCAATGGATGGAGGACTAGAGGATATTCACTGAATTCCTTCCAGTTTTAGTTAGATAACCACTGTACGGGAGAGATGTGTGGGACTCTGTACCAACCAGTCTTTTTTCACTGTCAATCTGTGAGTTAGCTGCAAGCCTGAAAGATGTGTGGAGTTGTGGTACCAGACTTGCAAATGGCTTCTTCTGCATTGTGAGGCTAGCTTTAGTGGCTGAACCTGATTCCTTTAAGCCTGCAGATAGTCCAATTATCATTGCTGCTTTCTCAGAACACAGGCTCAGTCCTTGCATCCATTTCATTCTCATAGTCAGCTACAGACAACTCCCCTATCATGCTAGCCTGCTCTGTAGTTTCACAGGCTAGTGCCAAACTAACTAGCTTACCAACTACATAAACTTAACAAGCTAACTAAGTAATGTTTAGACCTTTGTCCTTGTCAGCTGTGTAGACAGTTATGCCCTTTTAGAAACCCATTTCCTCAGTTTCCCCCAATAGCTAGCTAGCCATCCAATGTCATGTAGCCATAACCTAGCCACAGAAAGGGCAGACATTATCTAGCAAACACCTCATGAGGTGCAAAATGTAAAAGTTAAGATGGCTACCTAGCAGGGCATGCCATTTTAAAGTTTTCCAAATACCTAACAAGCTACATTACCCACCAAACTACATTAGCCAAGGGAGCAAATGAAGAAAGCACTTCTTCTTCTTTCAAAATCAACTACTGTACACTAGTAGATGGTATAGGAAGAATTCCACTAATGTTAAAAATGAGGGTAAAAGTGTCTTAAAATGCTTTAAATCAAAAGGCACTGTGTTTTCAAAAGAAACCCATATAAATCGACCCAAGTTTGCTGTAATATTTAACTTGACAAAGTATGGCGTTGAAGCTTCAACGCATAATGAATTGAAATATATCGTGATAATGAGAAATATGTTGTTCAGCCCAAGAATATATTTGAAATGTAAATATATATATTAAAACAAACCGGAACTATATTACAATATACCAAAACTGAATTAATACACACTTTAAATATATTTATTGAGCTAAAATATGTTGTGAAAAAGTATATTCTCAATATATACAATAATTTTGTATGGGAATCCTGTAGATGGTGATATTGTTTAATTAATTTGGTTAGAAAGTGTAAGAAGAGTCCAGACAGATAACCTTTGCATATTTCTTGTTTGCAAAACTCGTGATACTAAAAATGTAAAGAGTATAGTATGACAATAATCCCTTTTGGAGCAGTGAAAGTTCAGCAAACCTGCATTTCAATGTGCTGATTAAAAAGGCATGGTGAAAACCAACCTTTGGACCTCAAGTTGCAGAAAGTTTTCAGTTCTTAATAGCACCAGGTCTAGGGCTGCACAAACATAAACTGTATAATGCATTTATAATGCGTTTTAACTGAATGTGACTCAATAGAGACCTCATTTAACAGTTTAAATTTGAATATTATATGCATTGTATATATATGTTTGAATATTAAATGTCTCTGCTACCCATATACATAAAAGCTCTGTCTCTTTAAAACTTTAAAGGCACTTAAAATGTTTGTCATTCACAACATGTGGGATCGTGCTCATGGGCAGAATGGTTAGAACACAGAACCTGGACATTTGAACATGACAAATTATCTCAATTGCTTCAGTGAAAATCCAGCTGTACAGTGTTTCATGAGCACTGTAAACAGCTCGGCCTGCGAAGCAAATAAATATTGTAGTGTAATACACTGGTCATGAACAGGTTTGTGAAATTCTGTATGCACCTCACACATTTCAGCATTCTTTGCTGGTTGGTTGGTTTTTAACCCCCTCCCTTGGTGCTGGAAGATATGGGCTCTGAATAATGCAGGCTTTATCTGCACCAGATTTCACTCTGTCTGTGCAAAAAGGAGCAGCAGGGAGAGGATCAAGTGTAGCCCTCTGACATCATTCACAAGAGGAGCATAGAATGGAATGGAAATTTTTTGTATTCATCAGTTTTACAGAATGCCAGTTAGTACGCTGATCCTCTACTGGCTGTGTGTCAAAAATATGATTTCTGTTACAGACTCATGTAATCCTAGGTTTTGATGTTTTTTGCACTTGCATGTTTTCTAGTAAATTCATTACATTCATATCATAAATCATGAGAAAAGCACTGCAATAATGTTTGATATCAAGCCAATACAGTGACAAGTTCTCTGCATACAGTAGCTCATTTGACTGCCATGATAAAGCCACTGACATCATTCCCTAATTATGTAGCATAGCATGAAATATTCTTTGTATGGCAAATGAACAGGTCATTCCACAAACACTCAGTGGATCAGTAATTAGATCCTCTGAGCCTTCTGTATTTTGTCGGATGAGAACACACTGATTAGCCATGCTGACTGAGGTCACAGCATGATCTGCGGTAAGTGCCCCTCAACAGAAGTCTGGGGGTGGGCGTTCATCTGCTGTGAGTGACTGCCCCAGGGAAGCCTTCTTACCTCCGCTCTATAAATAGCATAAACTTCGTATGACCCTAGAGCTGCTGTCATTTCAGTCTGACTTTATTTGGCACTGGTGTATGGCTTTGCCTCTAACAGCTTTAGCAAACTGTATTGTGGGTCCCTCTCAAAGCATGTGAAGGGAGGGTAGGCCCTCTCTCGCAGATGTTGGGTTCAACAGTCACACATCGCCACACCATTATGTTTTGACACAATGCTGTTTTTTATCATCATCTGTGAAGTCCACCCCAACAGTCTTTCACTCTTGGGTTAACCTAAATCCCACCAGTTAAGATGACATGTGGTTTCTGTTCTTCCGGAAAACATTATTCTGTAAAAAAATATGTAACAATGACAGTTTAAAAATACAACAGATCATCTTTAACAACGTGGACAGACAGGCATAGAGTTATGCCAGAATTGCATTTTGCAGATTTTTGTATTAAATTTATTCCCTTAATTTCAGTCTATAAACTCTTATGGAAAAGTAATTTGTGTTAACACCAGAAATCCAAGATACACAATGTTAAGATGTTACCCTCATTTCATTTCTGAAATATTTACATTTAAATTGAAATTTTCCATTTTAAATTGAAAATGGAAAATGATTTATTTGGGTATATATATATATATATATATATATATATATATATATATATATATATATATATATATATATATGAAACTGTGCTAGAGCCGCACAACTTTATTGCCCTTGCCGAGAATTTGTGTTGCTTTTATGAGAACATCAGAGCAACATTTACAATGTGAAATGTTTGAGCACCAGAGACATATCAATTTGTCGCTAGTGAAAGAACCTTAAATATTTCAAAGAAGCCACCATTTGGTGTAGATAAAGAGGATAAAAAGAGGACACATCACAGTAAATTAATTCAGGTCTCACTTAAGTTAAACCCTGCTTCAAATGGGAATATTTCAAATTTTGGTATCAATTCCAGATGCACTCTCCTCCCTGTAATTTCTCTAATCTCTAAAGCTCTTTTGACAGCAAGGAAAATATTCCTTCATAAGATCCTCCCTTAAACCTCATCATAGCCTAAAATTGTGGTTATCATTCTATAGAAATCATAAACACAGTTTGTGATGGCCAGGCCTTTCATACCTCTACATTCTCTAGCCCCATAACAACAAGGAATAACACCTAGGAAGTGCTGGAAACATACTGGACCACTGGAGCACTAGGTTTCCATGGTTCTTCAGTCTGATTCGTAACAACCAGGTGAAAACATATTCCTCTCTTTCCCTCCCACATCTATGAAAGTCAGCAAGGCTCAACTCTTGGTTCTCTTGAAATATAAAAATTGTGATCATTAAAAAGGGAAAACACAAAGTAGGGTTGTCTAAGGTTGTCAAAACAGTATCATGTTTTGATCATACTGGACATTAAATGCATTAATTGCAATAGACAGACAAAATGACATGTAGAGAGAGGACATGTCCCATTAATTTTGCTCAGTTTGGTAGACTGCAATATAATAGATTTGACAGAGAAGTGAACATTATTGAGTATAACTGTAGATCTTATGTTATTTTGAAAGATCTTTTGTACCCAAGACATACCCTACATACATTCTGTAATCCTATCCTGTGGTAGGGTATGTACCTTACATACATCCTCATCAACCTCCTCAAATGAAAACCCAATTAGTGAACCCAAATGCTTATACTTTAAGTCCCCATATGATGTTCATTCAAATGGAGACTTACAAAACAATTATGGGTGAAATATTTGCATTGCAAACAATTAGACATACTCATGTGTGATGATTTACAGTACATGAAGTACAGTAGCTTCTGTCATTCTGTACTCTGCAATATAATCTAATCTCCACTAGAGGCTGACATTGTGACCAAAGGAAGCGCAAACAAACATTGGATTGGCAAAGATCCTGACAGAAGTTGGATAGTTTACATAAAATAGTAAGATCCTAACACAAGATAGATAGCCCAGATAAAGCATATGTGAAAAGAATAGGACATACTGCTATATATCTGATGAAAACAACATGTGAATACCACTACCTATTTCACTAGGCACACTGAAAATTCAAAAACACAAAGAAAAAACAATTTTAACAAGTACCAGCCTTTATTGGAGCAAGCAAGACCACCTCATGTTGTTTCCAGTTGATTCAAAAGTCACATTTATTCAGTTTTACCACACAGTTGTTATAAGAGGGTTATGAAAACATGTATTTGTAGCAATTCGTCATCCAACCTTTGCTTGAATCCAACAAACAGGATCTTATTTCAATCATGTTGAATAATTTACTTGATTGGATTTATTTAATCTTTTAAATCAGGCTTCATCTCACAACAAAACTTAATAGTATTTTATGACTATCCACACTACCTTAAACTTCACATCAGACTTAATAACAATGTCAAGAGGATTTGGAATTATGGGATATGCCATCTGTTGGAAACTTACAATTAGCATCACTTTTTCATGAAACCATTGGTTGATAGGTCAGCAGTAGACAATATCTGAAGTCTGACCTGGCCTCTCAACATAACATGTGAATACCCAGTTGTCCTGCCCTTACAAATCTAAAAACTCTAAGTCAATATTCAGCCTTTTGTCTCACCATATGCTTCTGTCTCATCAAGTTTAATTTGCCCTTTCCCTCTTCAATCACAGCAAAGTATCCCCTAAAACTGCTTTCACACCCACACTAAAAATGTCTGGTTCTGGTATATTCTCTTCGGGGGAGGTGAGTGAGATGTCAGCTCGTATCAGTGATGGTGCCAGCTGGCTTTGAGGACCCAGTGGTGGCTGCATGAGTAGGTGTGGTGATGGGCAGGGAAATGACCCACAAAACTCTGTCAGGCTGGCCCCCAAAAGGACCAGCCCAGGGCAGAGAGGGCCGCGTTGGCAATGCAGCCCCGGTGTTTCCACGGCAGGAGAACGCCAATCCCGAGTGGCTCCCTGAAAAAAACAATGCTCAGAACTGGAAGGGTAAGTTAAGCTCCGTTCAACCCAAGCCAACGTACCAGGCTGGACAATGGGTAAATTGTGGTATATGTCTGAATCAGATTTGTGGTGCCCAGCTAGGATGCTGTTGAAATCAATGCAATTTGACCAATATCACAAAGTGGTCTGAGGCAGAATGCAAAGGGAGACATTAAGAACTTGCTTATTGCAACAAATCAAATGGAACATGGTCAAGGGACCAATTTCCTCCAGCTTAGTTACAAGACTGTGACCTTTGACATGTACCATAGTAGCAAAAGAATATCTGGTGTTCTTCAGGAGAAAGGGCAGTTGTGTGCTGCCCTACAGGTGTAAGGTAAACTAAAACAGAAAGAATAGCAAGGTACCAGAATAGAAAGCATGAAATAGGTATTTGCAATCCATAGTCACAGTTACATATTTTTCTTTATATTCAGATCTTGTTTTGATATCCAAAAAGAAGAGTGTCAAAGTAGACTGTTTAAAGGGAAAGTCACTGCTATTAAACCACATATTTTAAGCAGTAGACTATAATTACATGGATAGCTTGAAATCGGGTTTTGGGTCATAGTGCAAGTTGCAATCAGATCTGCTACTGGTGGATTCTTTGTGTTGGATTGAACTGACCCTTACGTTTCCGATTTCATGCGATATTTTGTGAATGTCTGTCAGACGACAGCCAATGGTGTGAAAGCATACGTCTTCATTGGGTGTTGTTTGCCCTATTGTTAAAATAATAATAACTCAAGGTAAACTTATAATGCAAAATGGTACGCTGTTTTGTTAACGTCCAGAGAACATCTGAGAACACCTCAAATACGGTCTTTCATCACATGTACAGTGAAGTGTTGAATACACCTACAGGGTCGACCAAATTAACGATCTATCCATATAATATAGCAGTTTATCAAACAGAAACACAAAAAATCAAATTTTCTTACTGAGTGAGTAAAGAACACATTTCATGGCCTGTATAGAGTCAAGGCAAATTAATGTGCAACATTCGAAACACAAGTAGGCTACAGTCTCAAGAATGAAATAAATGTGTTAATGTGTTGTTAATTGTGCGATTGAATTACTGGTAATGACACCTTAACATGAGTTTGAAAACAAGGAGAAAATATATAAAGAAACGTTTGTGTATAGTATCAACGGCGTATATTTTTGAAGTTATTTAAATCCCAAAGTGACACAATTGAAAAAGCCGAAAATGGGTATCAACAAATTTGCGAATGATTTACATTTTTAAAATTAATTCCCTACTATTTGACAAACGCTCTTTAACCTATCAATTTCCAAACTAGGCTGGAACGTTATGCTAGGACTGACACATACTCAGATGTTATTCGGTTTATAATGACAAAATATTTACACTTCTATAACTTTAACTCTGACTTTAAAAACGCATCATACTGATCATCTGACTAATACAGTAAAAAGGACTCAAATATACACGAGTGGACACCGTGCTTTCAACTGTAAGAACTGTAAGAAGAATGCCATGCATAAAACCAGTTAGTATCAGCTACCAACTGCACTTGCACCACTGAGTAATATTTGGTAGATATCGCGTCCATTTTGTGAAGAGCTCGGAATATGTTCAGAACCTCGTGCTCATAGTCGCTCTTAAGACGCAGCATTTGGCTTTCCGGGCACTGCAGCTGAACAGGCGCAGTAATTCTCGACGAGGAAATATTTCTACTGTCGGCCTATTTAATCGACGACACTAAATACGTCTACTAAGTCTTATTTACAACATAGACTAGATGTCTTCTTCATCAATGACCAATCCATTTATAATCATTGTATAGACTAATCATTTGGTACTAGCCTTGGCTGCATCGGCTACTACATAAACGGATGGAGAGCAGAAAAGACTCCAAAGGCTAAAAAGGTCGAAAGGCGGTGGTCGAAAGGTCGAACTTTATCATTTCCTCTTGGAAGGACGATAAACTGAAATCTAATTCTCATATGGTCCAGGAGCTGATCAAAGCGATACTAGCCACGCGCCTAATATGATATCAATTGCATTAAAACTATAATGCTTGATTCTGAACAAAGTGATATGCCTCACTAGGCGGATAAATGTTTGATTCGCATGACAGTTTTTTCAGTTTTTATTTGAGATCACGGTGTATGGAATATATATTTTAGGTATATTTACAGAACATTAAGAGCATGATTACAACGTATTATCCAGATGATACAAGTGAACCTCGATCTTCGAACTGTTGTGCGTAAGACAATATTGAACATTAATGGTGTTGAAATGGTAATTTCTCCTTAAGTGCAATGGTGTTATTTAATGGATTCGAGTAAAAGTACATTTTATAGTGATAATTATCGTGAAAGTTCGTGTCCTTTCATGAACTTAACCCAAGTAAATTCTTGCTTGTTGAGATCTGCTACTTAGTGTATAGTTTGCATGTACTTTGCTTTGAATGGTGGAAAAAATAGGATCGGTAGGAAGGCATGGATTGTTAAAAAAATCAACTCATTAAATACGAAGACGAAAGACAGGAAGAAAGATGTTGATCGCTAATGTTTTCTTTGCCACCATTTCCAATCTGTCATTGGATGAACCTTCTCGCAATTTATTTCATTTAAGGTATTCACACTCTCGGTGCAGGCATGAGGGAGGAAGAAGTGAGGAAGCCTACAACGAAAAGGCAGGGTGACGGATTAGATAAATGTTTCATTAGTTGTTTATGCCGAGATAGTCTACTGGGAAGGATATGTAAGCAGCTAAATGAGGCACGCGCGTCTAAAGTGTACTTTTTCATAACATAAAGACGAGATAATTCGGGCATGCAGTTGTCATCTGTTAGGATCAATTTATAATAATTTAGTATCCACCTTTAAATGATAACCACCATAAAATGAAAATTTAAAAATAAAAACAAAAGTGCATTCATTTACTACAATATTCATACTGCAACTCAACTTTATGTGCTCACACTCAATGTGCGTTCTATTGCTAGCAGGGCGCTGCGCAGTAGGATTCCTATGCGATGCAAATGCAGCAGTGTACACTGGGGGCGCCAAAGTCGCTAACAAGCTTCAGTCTTACTTCTAATAGGTTTTAATCGTTCTTCACAGGACAAATCCAGGCTTAGGCTATACCTAAGCGTATCACGGTTGAAGAGCCGTATTAAACCAGATATGTGAATAGTTATAGCTAAATAAAGTGCACTGAAATAAAATAGCATAACGCCATCCAGTTTGATTAACGCTATTAAACTGAATAAGTAGCCTAAATGATCGTAACTGTATTTCCATGCAAGTGTCTGCTGCTGACTCTGTCTACTGATTTTCAGTAAACAATTTGACACTCGAAAGTCTAACAGAGCAATGTATATATAGCCTATGAAAAACAAAGAATACTTGCGAGCTTCCATTTCGGAAACGGAACAGCTCTCCACAAAGCTCTCTGTCAGGTGTATTTTTAACAACTGGAGGGCACAAATGATCTAGACCATGCAGATTTTAAAGTGCAAACATAAAACGGCAACCACGCTAGGAGGATCTGTTGACATTGTAAAATTTCAGCCGGCCGTGAGCTCCGCCCCCACCCCCGATGATGTAGTGTTAAGACGGAACCTCCTTAATTACTAATTTCTCCATCCCAGTCCAACCTCTCGTCTGTCCTAGAAGTTCCTTCATGCATGCAATGTCCTGATCCGATCGTGTCTGACCTTATATTTTTCCAATACAAAACCCAAGGCTTATTGTAATCGCCAGGCATGGGAGATCAGAAAGAGCCGACAATGGTGCACAAATCCACATCGTTCAGCATCAAGAGTCTGCTGTTTCCATCTAAGTATGACAACCTGGGGTCGGGAGTCCCAGAGAAAAGGACTCTTCCATCAGGGTCTGATTCAGAAAAATCCCTCGATCCAACGGAAATGGAATCTGGACCGTTCAGCCAGGATAGTCAGAAAGAAGGGGACGAAGGTACCGGTCGACCGACAGAACAGAACAAAAACGGAAAATATGACAAGCCGCCGTTTAGTTATAATGCTCTGATCATGATGGCCATTCGGCAAAGTCCTGAAAAGCGACTTACTCTGAACGGCATCTATGAGTTTATCATGAAAAATTTCCCATATTATAGGGAACATAAGCAGGGTTGGCAGAACTCGATCAGGCATAACCTGAGCCTCAATAAGTGCTTTGTAAAAGTTCCGAGGCATTACGATGATCCAGGTAAGGGGAACTATTGGATGCTTGACCCCTCGAGTGACGACGTTTTCATCGGTGGAACTACAGGCAAACTTAGGAGGCGGTCGGCTACCTCCAGGGGTAAACTGGCCATGAAGAGGGGGCTCCGCTTTGCTCCGCTGGGTTTGGGATTGAGTGACAGGGCGAGCAACCCATTGTACTGGCAGATTTCGCCCTTTTTATCTTTGCATCACCCTCATTACAATGGATCTACACCCGGATTTCTGAACCAAGGGCACGCGTACGGTTCCCTACTCTCCGGAGTTGAACAACTGGGTAACGGAGATCTGTCCCGCCCGGTTCTGGGAGGATCTGCCGGGGGGATCAGTTTGACAAGTGGATACGGTGTGAGCACGTCTCCCGTTGGCATACTATCGGGACATAACGGTTATTTCGTATCTGGGACCCAGCACTCTCAGCCTCTACAAAGTGGAGCTGGATACGGGGTATCCTGCAGCTCTCCATCGACTCTAATTTCGGAAACACTGAGAACTTCACTACCTTCTTTCACTCCGGGCGTTTCAACTGGATTCTCGGGAGTTTTGTCCCATCAAAAAAGAGTTAATTCTTTCTTAACCTGATCTCGTTGCTGCGAGTTAAGAAGAATGCCCACGCGCTACCGGGCAGCTCTTACGTAGATGGTGTTTTCCCGATGACACTAATCAAGTTATAATTTATGTGTAACAGTAAGTCAAATTCCACGACTATTCCGCTAACTGCTATGACCATATATATGTGTATATCTATCCGTTTTGAAGTGTGATGGTGTTTTCCTTCCTTACGTTTTTTTGAAAGGGACATACCAACTTCGTTAGCCATATGTTTAAACTGTAAATACGTTATGCCAAAGGCAACAATTTTTAAAAAATCTATTTATATCATGTAAAGAAATGGAATGTGTGTTTTCGTGAACCAGTTAATTTATGTTTTCTATTTATTAAAATGTATTTAAATCGCATTGTCATTGTACACGTCTTATGAGAAATATAGCGTACAGCGAAAAGATTTACATAAACTTGATTTCTTACATGTGTGGTATTGAAATTATTGTTTCATACGATAAAGCGCCTTAATAACTTCAAATCAGGGTTGTGTACAGAAAGTATAGTTTTGTTCGGTTCAGTTATCGCTATAGGTTTCACAATGCACTGTTGATATTTTTTAGGTCTAGGCTGTATTTCTTTAATAGTATGAAACAATTCGTACGAATGGGCGGGTGTCTGGGTTGGAATTTATTTGTGAATGTATGCATTTATTTATTTATTTATTCTTTTATTTATGTATTTATTTAAATATTGACTGTTTCCAGTGTCGGAGCAGTCATATGGTTTGGAAGCACACAAAGAGACAGCACAAAGCGTGGGCGTGGGCCTCAGTAGCAGATATATGCAATAATAAACTCGACTCGAGACTAAGAGTCACATTTGCTAGGTTTCTTTTTGCTCTGAATTTCAGGTCTTATTTTGTCTGTCGCACCTGAATACACGTTCTTCATAAACAATCCTTTGTAGTACTAATGGTAGATCATCATATTAATCGATTATGCTAGGAGACTCGCGCAAGGGATTACTGTAGGCATGCATCCACAACAAAAGAATTACTCTTGCAGTCTTTAATTTCATTATTATTATTTTCGGCCTGTCAAATGACATCGTTTGGGTTGACCCATTACCAAAAGCTTCCTCGACTGCATAGATTTTTGCCCTGATTCAGTGTTTATGTGCTCGTACAGAATCTACGTTCTGTATTATTATTAGAATAAAGTCATTCCATTGGTATAATACACAAAATCATGACCTAAACATCTGTAACTTTGATATGCATAATGGGCCAACCGATAAGCATTAACCGGCAGTCATTCGATCATTTAATTTATGCATAGGTTCATATAACGTTGTTTTGGTGTATGCATTTTATTTGTAAGTGTAATTCAAACGTTTTGCACTTTTAGTTTCT
The DNA here is from genome assembly GCA_019176425.1 of Megalops atlanticus. Classification (NCBI taxonomy): domain Eukaryota; kingdom Metazoa; phylum Chordata; class Actinopteri; order Elopiformes; family Megalopidae; genus Megalops; species Megalops atlanticus. The sequence continues at coordinate 72,151,441 of CM032875.1, read as the reverse complement.
ATAGAGTAATTAATGTGTACTTTTGTACCTGTCTGTTGTTTTTGTTTCTGCAAGTAAACACGTAGACATGGTTAAGGGTGAGAAAATAAAATATGAAGATATTTGGTTTATCAAGGAAATGTGTTCTTACAAATGTTTAACCTCATTTTTAATATGAAAATGTACCCTCATAAATTACTGCCAAAACTCATGGGAAGATCCTAAGGGCCATTGTCTGCAGGAGATGCAGAGACAGTGACAGAATTTACACAAATCAACACATTTGGCTTAAACTTGCCATTAGTTAATGAATCCTAAAAACTACTGGGACAAAGATGTTCTATAAAATTCTTAGTGGACAATGGATTAGACATTTAAAACCAACCACATTCGAATACTATAAAACAGCTAAAACTTGCTTTCAGAGAGAGCATGTGGAACAGAATGGAGGAAATTTACATTGAGAGCAGGAATTCTGAGAGGTCCTTTGTTTTGTTTACTTCTCAGACTAGCTGAAAAACTGAAGGGCTTGTGTTTCTTTGCAAATTTATTGATTTACTCATGTATCTACTAATGTCCCATTATTATTGTCCTTACTGGGTCTGTTATTATTGCCTGTTATATATTATATCAGCAGCACCCTTGACCTCATTGGTTGATGAATACTGAATATTATGCAGTTAATGCCTTGGCCTGTTTTTTCAACTGCATGCCATGAGGTGTATGTTTATGTGAGCCAACAGCATCTTTTGTATTTACTGATCTATTTGAATAATCAAATGAATATTAAATCAAATTTTAGTTATTTGATTTAATATTCAGCTCATAAAATCATTAATTTAAAGTAACCTAACATGTGATGAAAGACAACCTCACGTAACATACTGTAATCCTAATTATTGCACTTTTGGGCTTTATAATGCTACAAACAACCATTATTCGCCTGTATTGATTTCAAAGTACTGTTCACTACTGGGTTGTTTCTGATACCATAGCCTTGTTTACCAGGTTAGGGCTAAGCAGACCAGTCCTGTAAAAGAGGTTACCTTATCATAGACTAATTACTTCACTTTACACACACTCTTGCTCTTTCACACACACACATGGACACTTGAAAAGCACCCTGGGTTTTCTATAAGAGAACAAACCCTAGGGAAAGTGTTTGGTTGGACATACAAACAATTCATAAATAAGCTTTGAAAGTGCTGTTGACTTGGTGTATGGTTGATGGGTCCATGTAGACATTTACCCTAGAGTTCATTTTCAAGCATTATTGAATTCTTCCAAAAATGTAACATCATTTTCCAGTTAAATCAGGCAAAATTCTTAAATATCCTCTCAAAGAACAGCCTGCATGTCCAACAGTCACAGAACATTCACATTTTTTTTTTTGCAAAATCTCATCATATCTGGCTTTTATCTTCAATTTTTTTAATTAAATATTATGCTCAGCTATTTTGGCCATCACAAAAGCAAAATTGTGTCAAAATGTTAGACCCTGCTTCACAATGGCAACCCCCTTGTTTTCCTCTTCCATTTTACAATACTTGGGACCTATGTAGAATCTCAAACCAGGAGCTGAACTGGAGTGTTCTATTGTGTGAAGCCTTGTAAGTCCACCCTTTCATCTAAGTCCTGCATCTCACATTCTAAATGGATGGGAAAATATCCTGCTTTACGATTTGAAGACATTTGCGGAAATTTCACATTACATTTGACTGGTCAATGCATAGAATTGAGCAGAACAGTTTCCCTAAGCTGGCAGACTGACTGTATTTCAAGTACAGTATACATATGCATGACTTGTCACTCATACTTGTGAAGACACGGCACATTTGCAGATGAAAGCAAAATGATGAAGTCCTTGGAGAAGATTCCCTGATTATCATTATCTTTCAGGTATTGTATAGCTATGCTGACTACATAGAAGGAAACAACCTTACATCTGAAGATAAATCATTGTTAATGGTGTCCTCCCTGTCAACCAATAAGCTGTGCACAAACACTAACTATACACTAACTTTTTAGATAATTGGTCAGAGTAGAAATAGAAATTGAAAGAAACAAAAATGTAAACAAAACACATTTTCTAGTATTACCTTATATGACGATTTCAAGTAAATGATGCAAAATCACTTTTTTCAAATGATAACCATGAGCTAATACTACTTACAGACATATATTGAGCCTTCTTTTTTGTAGGGAATTTTAGGCATAGGAGGATGTGCATTTTTATATAAAAAAATCACCCATCAATCAAAAAGGATTCATAAATAAGCAATTAGTGTACATCCAGCAAAGATGCTAGATCACTTGGTACCTATCATCAGAGCAACTGCATGGTACAATTGATGATCTTAAGTAATAACACACTCACGTGATTATCATGGGGCTTTTTCGTTTTAATGTATGTATTCAGGGAGATATGCATACCCTTTGAGGGAAGGGATTGCAGAAGGAAATATTCAAAAGCACGCGAATCACGTGCACGTTTCCAGCATGGTCCACAATGAAGACAAATAAACCCATTTAACTCTTAATGACCCAGAGCAAAAGTTGAAATCAAGCTCCGGGGATTTTAAAAGGAATTTACCTAAAATTGACACACGATTTGACGTAAATTAAAATAAGTATGACATTGGGCAACATTTTTGATTAAGACGTCCCCATCTGCTATTTTTTAAATCTACGTTTGCCATGAACAGTTAACGTGTAAGCTTATACTGCCAACAACCTGGGGGTCTCATTTTACACACGGAAATGACTGACCGTGACATCAAGCAATAAGATTTGTTAATTGGTCCTTGACAGGAAACTATCATAAACGTTAGCATGTAAGCGTCCAAGCTTGGCTCAAGTACACGGCACATCCCCGTGTTAAAATAACCGAACGACACAAACCTGAAAGAATTCCAAAGCTGGCGGATTGAAATTAAAAGGCGAGCACGAAATCAGGGAAGAAACGTAGCCTACTAAAGGTATTTTCTTTATCTCATTATCCTGGACTCGAGGTTTTTCGAATTTCAGTGATTTGTTTTTAACAACGGCTTCAGTTATATAGGTTGAAATATTTTTTATTCACAGGACGACTATAATAGGAGCGGATATTGTTTTACACAAAAATAGGATCTTGCTCAGCCCGTAAACCAAAACATATTTTACAGCGTAGCTTTAATATGAACCTGAGAGCTAGTAATGATCGAATGCCTACTTAGTATTCACATTTGTTATGTAAACCAGCATCCATGTGGAAGCAAATATCTTTTCCAATATATACTGAAAACATACCCAAAATAATCACAGAAACAATGTTCACAGTAGAACAACTTCAGCAACAGAGGGAAAAGCTCGTCGCAAATTGGTGGGTATGCTGTGTTTTAGAACTAGGAAGGATGCGTAAAGTTAAGGTCCATGACGTTTCAGCAAATGTTTTATCATTGCTGATGCGTCTAATGTTTAATTACATTTTCTGACGGTTTTGCAATTATGTCATTCCACACTAAACCCATTAGTCACAGTTTTGCGGTCCTTTGCGAGAGTATCGAAAACTTTACGTAAGACAATAACTTATCTCCACCAAATGTCTCCGTCAATTCGCAATATAGTGGTAGACAACGTTAAGAGTGTTCAATCAAAGACAGTTGATTACAGCCTAGTGTTACTATCTAACTTGTACTGCTTATAAGAGAACAATGACGTGACGTGTCAAAAAAATTGGACTGTGTGGTAAGGTACAGAGGAGTCAAGTTGAAGTTATATACAAGTCAGCCAAATTTAGTTAATAGACTATAAAATAGTGACTCAAAAGCGAATAGGACGTAAAACAGAAATATCAAGTGGAAATAACATTTTAGGTTTACACATGCATTAAATTAGTTATTCTTTACAAATTACGCTTATTTTTTCTTTATTTTGTCGGGAGGTCAATATGTTTTAGCGCAAACTTAAACGAGAGAGAGCACGCCAGTAGCCTATATATTGTAATGTATGAATATGAAATTTAATGTTAGCCTATATTCCATGAGTAGAGGGTATTCAGCGTTTATGTAGTCAAATGATAGGCTATTTAACAGTAGTTTTTAAAGAAAGCCAAAACAACTGTGATTAACAAAGGGGTATTTAGAACATGGCCTATTCAACCAATGTTAATAGGCTACCGAATCTCACTGCCGCAAACATGTTCAGTATATTGAATAATCGTAAATATCGTTAATATAACGTGAGTAATTGAAAATGTCTATTAGAGAACATAAACGTATACTTTGATATCGATATTAAAACTGACAGTGTATTAGCCTATGGAAACCTGTCACTATACAAATTTTCATTGCACTTCATTCCATTGTTATTGACAACTGTAACCTTCACTTCTCAATGTCGGACTACTTGTGTTCAGCAGAATGCAGTCGCAAAAGTTGTCAAGTAGGCTAGTCTATGGATGGTGTTTTAATATTTTGTATTTATATTAGGACTTTTAAAAACCAGTTTGAGGTGAAGGTGTTTTCCAAAGTTGTCTCACTTTTACAGACACGTAGGCTACCATATTAACGTTTTTTTCAGTAAACTTGGCCTAATTATAAAGTTCACCTATCAGACAGGATACGTGCTAATGCTAGGCCTATTTATTTCACATAGTTTCGCCCTCACTTAATTATCAAATATAAATGTGGACATAGGCCTACATTCAAGAAATGGCTTAGGCAGTATTAGCTAAACTGAGCGCACATTTCAACAATGAATGTGTTTGTAGGCTAGGGCCAAGATGTAACTACAGCTACTACAACTTTTAGGTTATTCGCTCGGTGGAATGCGCTCTTAGGATGTAATGACGGAGTGGAACGTGTTGTAATAGGCTATTTTCATTAGATAATAGTAATAATGTAAGATAACATTAGCCATTGTTTTCCTAGCTATTGTCATTTCACCCTCGTACACATAAGCACAGACAAAAGACTGTGTACGTTATAACAAAAATAACCTGTTGCACTTCATATATATTTCAATCATCAGCCCATTGTAGCAATACGTCAGCTGAAATATAAGTATTCGAAATGCATTTGTTATGCTTAGCCGTGGACACGATATTGCTTTATGGGCCTCCTTCGCTTCTTGAGGGAGAACGGTTGTAGGCCTATTACATGCTGCGAAGAAGTGTACAATCTAGGCTTTGCAGTTCACAGTGGATAGCACGTCTAAGACGCTGTGAACAATACGTCGGCCACTAGTTCACAAAGTACTGTAGTATACTGTAAAAGACCCGATTCATTCATGTTAGGACTGTACACCTCTTTTCATCAGTTTTCGAAAACAGAAAAATCACAGTTCCATGATCGGATCGATTTGGCTTTTAATAGCGTGCCTACTCGGTATTGCAGTTTGTTATTTTCAAGTTTTAAGTCTTACTGGTATTTGTGAAAACGTAAAGCAATTTGCATTGTCCAAACACCATATGCTGCATCTAGGTTTAATAACGCTCTGAAGCTAAGGGAAATTCATCTAAAATGTCTGGTGATATTTTACTGAGCAAAGTAGCCTTTGTGGTGTATATTATATGGGCCACGTTAAAAACAAAAAATAATTAATAAACACACGTCCTTGCCCCATCACAACAACGTCATTTTGAAAATGAGCTACTATTTTCTTGTATAAAAACCCTGGGTTAATTTTGAGCAAAGACTGGTTTTAGAAATGTTTTCATTTTTCTAAAATGTGCCTTTATTTAATCAAAGTTTCAAATATAAATGGCTTGAATTAAATTGGTAAATGTTGCTCTGTTACATAGTTGGATTGAATCCAAGCTTCATGTTAAATGTTCCATCTATTGAAGTGATCACCCATGGTTTAGAATATTTTACTTTGATCAGCTGGAATTTCTATCACAACAAAAGGTTGCCTTGTTGTACTATGGTGTTCATTGCTCCAAAACATGGAAAAGTGGTTTAAACAGACAATCAAGTTTTTATAGATTCCTTCATTGTTCTAGTAAACAGGCTACATTTGCTTTAGGTTTCTCTTCATTCTTTTACTGTTTCCAAATGGCTATATTTAAAACTGGGGACAGCAGTTTAATGATCACAATTTAATTGGCATTAAAGGAGTTTGCCATGTCTCCATTATTGGATAGGTTGCATATAGTATTGAGCAAACTGTGCAAACAGAGGTATGTGATACTCACATCTCTCTCTCTCCCCCTCTCTCTTTCTCTGTCTGTCTGTCTGTCTGTCTGTCTCTCTCTCTCACACACACACACACACACACACACACATTTTCTGAATAGAGGTAAGCGCAGGCTCACCATCAGCCCATATCCAGTGAATGTATAGTTTCACTCACAGCTCTCCCAGTGATCATACAGCTTCATTCACAGCTGTCATTGTGATCTCTACACTAGCATGACAAGATCTACTGTATGTGCAGTGATTAACAGGAGAAAACCTTTGGCCTTTGACACATGGCCACTCCATGTCATTCTGATGTAGTTTAGGAGTTCCGTGAAAAAATTTTTGCCAATGAACATGACCAAAAGGTATACACTCTTTTCTACCCGCAGATATTGAATTATTTAACTCAAATTATTAGTTTAAAGGGTTGCTAGTTCTGAAGTGTGTGGGGGTACTTTGAAATTGGACTTAGATAATTTGGATAGGCATTGGAAGTACTTTATTGATCTGTTGTCATTTAAATATGTTATGATCAAGGTTATTGCAATAACTTCTGTATGTATAATAGTTTCATACTGAAGTATGATTTGTAAATTAATGCACTAGATTAAGGTCCACTTCTTGTATTTATTTCTGGATATTTATTGTATACGGTCTGTGAACAATAATAATTATCTTTTGTTTTCTCACTGTGCAAGCCGTGTGTCAGAGTTGTATGTATAGTCGAGGTTGTCATGTATTGTAAGTGATAATAGGACATCCACTCTCTTACCAGGTACAAATTATCCTTCCTTATTATACCAGAAAAAATATTAAATTACAAAAGGCCTTTTTCTGACTTTTAATTTTTAACTGCATAGCATGTGAAGGGAATGCAAGAAGGGAATTTGCAGATGCTAGTCTTTCTGCTCCTACTTCTACATTGTGGTCTTCAATTTTTCTTCATTTTATTCATGAAGGTTATTACTGCAGTGCCTTCTTGGGGACTATGTAGCACTGTTAATGTTGTTGTTATAAGCCTAACCTAATAATTAAACAAAAAAATGAATGTCTATCAAAAAATCTACAGTACTGATTTAGCATGAAAACAAGTGGAGGGAAAGAATGGAAGGGTATGGGAGACTGTATAAGGTCTTTGAAACAGGGAAATGTGCATGTCACAGAAGAATAAGAAAAGCAACTCTTACATTTGCCAGATGTAAACATGGGCAGGGCCTTTAACTTCTTCTATGTATATGCAAGTAAAAGCCATACCCGTAATAGCTCAAATATACATAGCATTACCAGAGCCATTCTTTAGGTTTGAACAATTATGAAGCTGAGGAATAATCATCTCAGCTGGGCTACTCCAAAAACACACCTACATTTTGCTCTCCGTTCTTTTTGCATTGTTTAGTAGCTGGGAATATTGTGTGTTTATTCATCAGCAAGAAACCACAGTTGTGCTTGAGCTGTCAGCTCTTGATTAGAAGTGTTGGGATGGGATTATAGCATTATATTATTCAATGATTACGCAGAAACTCCTCTCCACTGTGACTTACAGTACATAGCTCACATCTGTATGGCTACGTGTTTTATGAATTAAGTAAAAGTTAAATATCTTGCTCAAGGATACACCAGCAGTTCCCCAAAGTCGAATCCCCAAAATAGGAACAGCTATTGTGAGAACACTGTATTTATGTGTTTGTAGTACTTGCTAGCTAGTTTTATACAATACTGTTGATAAATTAAATATAATTTTCACCTTAGATAGCAGAGAAAGCACATGCTAAATGCATTCTATGGCTGTTTTAAATCACACACACTTGTGTATTATCCTGTGAAGTTTGTTTCACATTGAGCACTTATGCCACTTGACATCAAATTAAAGGCTGTTGCTTGTCACCCCGATTGCTTTGACCCATTCAAATGGTATTTTAGTCCTGTTTTGTCCTTGTAGTCCACTGTCATCCCTGCAGAATTGCATTGACGTCTGTTTGAATTTATGTTTATTCAGTTATGTGGTCTGTGAAAGAGTAAGATGAACCTCTTTAGTAGAGGTCCTGTGGCTGTGTAGTAGAGTCAGTATTTCTGCCCCCCCCAGGGTTAAAAGCACACATACCCAGATACTTATTTCATCAGTTAAGAAATGTTTAAGCGCTAGGAATAAATGATCATGTATGAATGACACATCTGTTTCATAGAATGACAAATCCAAACAATTTTAATGATTAACTGAGATGAACAACTGTAAATTCATATCTATGTAGTACATTGGCACCTCATTTTGTTTTGCAGTAGCAAACTGGACTGAAAACAGCTATACCTGCATGTCTGCCCAGCAAGCAGTTGACCTCCCATTGGATGTACCAAGTATTGTGTGGAGCATGCTTACTGTGCCCACTCAAACGCTGTCCCTGGATTCATTTTGGAACATTGATGGACTTTCTCCTGAAAACATTCAAGCTCTGATTAGATATACCGGTTAAATGGTAACTGTAGAATTATGTAGTATTTCAAAACCCTCCATAACTGACCTGTGTATGTGAAACACAAAATGCAAAAAATTAGGCGGGAAAGCAAAATGTACTTTTTGCCTATCTGCTCCTAACCTTGAATGAAGAGAAAATTGTTTTCCAGTGTAGGTTGCGTAAAATAAAGCAAAAAAGACATGGTAGCTAAAAGATGCAACTACCCAATTAATCTGTTGCTTGAGGTCAGGTTATTCCTTGCAACGGCTCATTTAAAAGCTAAAGAACACATGCATGTCTGCTCCCCAGCACAGTTTAGTGGGGTTTTCTTTTCAGTCTGTTTACAATAACAGGATTAAGAGGGGAAGAGAAGTCACTCTAGGACAAGTGAATTACTTCACTTAAGTGATTGAGAGTGCATGTGATATGTGCAAGGAGGATAGGGTCCTGTGGATGAGAACTGTACTGCACGGGTGTGCATTGCATTTAAAGATCAGTCAGGCCATTAATGAAAATAACATTACCAGCTACTGAGCAATAGAGAACCTGGGGATTGTGACGAAGAAAAGAGAGACAGCAATTAACACAAGACAGGGATAAGTTAGATTTACTGTCAGCAGTGGGGTGGTCATCTGTGGTCATCCATTTTTCTGTACAAATCTATTTAAAATTTGTTAAAATGGAAAAAATGGTTGATTAGGAAGTGAAAAAAACCTGGAGCTGTGCCTATGTTTTCAGACCATCTTTGAGCCAAGAGAGGATAAAAATAGAGACAGACGGCTGCCCTGACTCTATGTGTATTTTCAAGGTCTGGACTCACAGAACTCACTGTGGTCACTTTAAACCCAAAAGAAGAGGCCATTTTAGAAATCATGGTATTTTTTTTAGTTAAGGACCAAATAAATAAATAAACTAAACCAAAACAAATGGTTCAAAAACTTGTTTGTGTACATTGTTACATGACTTGGACCACAGTAATTATTTTAAGCAAGATGGAACAAGTGGTGCAAACCTTTAGGTGTGCAGAATTTGCAGAATTTTACATTTTACACGACTTAAGTTTAAAAACATGCCAGTGTCCAATATTCAATAAAATCATGTCTAACAAGTTACTTCTTGCTGTCCTGGTTGTGGACACATCTCCAAAGGAGTAAATGAAAACAATTTTCACTTGGTTGTGTATTATTTGTTTCTCCATAAACCATAAGTCATACTTATGTGTAATCATAGAGTATGCTTGATGAGACAGACACACAGATTTGTATGCACTAAATAGCTGCTTGTCTGTGTGGTTGAAAAGAATAAAATAGCAACAATGTTTTTTCTTTTGTCTGGAACCATGCATAATCCAGAGATAGATAGCTGTGAAGAAATAATTGTGAAACATCTTGTAAGGTGATGCTATATTAACACTGCTTCTTCCTTCAATTTACAGTGTAATTCCGATGTCTCAATCGGACCATGAGGCAGACCAAGACGGGTTGCCCACTTTAAACTGTGAATGGCCCAAGTCCACAGTTATGGCTTCATGTTCTGCAGGAGTATAGCTTGTATTCAGAGTTGCACCAACAAATGATTTTGTGTTAAATTTCAAGCATGTACATCATCATACTGAAATTCAAACTGCAAAATTCTAGGAATAGTAATGTACAGACTCAGGGATGGGAAGCAGCAGCTGAGAAAACGCCCCCAAAGGATGTGCTGAACAGTCCAAGATCAGTTTCACTCAGAGGACAGGAAATAATGTGAAGGATTGAATTTACACTGAAAATGTCCAGAATTCATTGTAGCACGTCATGTATTAGCCAAAATCAAAGATGAGATTTTTTGAAAGCATGTACAAATGGAATTTTTAATGTGTAACTGATCATTTTTACTATGGTTCTTTTTAATCATCAGGCAAGATAAGGCACCATTCTAACATATTGCCTTAAGTGACAACAATGAAAAATAATATACAATCACAGTGTACAATAAAATCAGCCTCTTATTATATGCACATACTGTAATGCAACGTTGTTTTCAAAGCTTAGTTCATAAAATGGTGGCAGACCACTAAAATGTCTAGACAACAGTAAAACAGTGATCACATGTGAAGTTCATTTGGACCCGCTAAAAGATAACAGGTAAATAATAAAGGCCAAACCAATTTTTTGGTTCGGCCAAACCCCCAGTTCCAATGCATTTTGATTGTTGTCAAATGTCCAATGTACACTTGTATTTTTGTCTAATTTTTTGTAAGAAGAGCAACAAATTAATGTTTAAATGTATCAATGTTCACCAAAGCACTTTTAATCTTTTATCTTTTATGGACATCATAAATGACATGGCCTAAATGATTATCTAGATTATCTAGGTTTTATCCTATCTAGGCTAGCTATTGTCTATAATTGTTAGTAGAACACAAGTAATGTTTACAAAACAGATAGTTGTCTGTTTGTAATATGCTGAGTGCTTTGTAGTACACTGAGTAGTTGTTTTTATGTATAATGTATCTTCTTTGGCTTTGTTTATGGAGGAGAGTTTCCCATGGACTGTACAATATGGCAACATGCAAATATGACATAAATTTGATTTAAAACAAGCTTTCAATGCTGCCCCTGATTTCGTGGAAAGAACCACATCAATGCTTTTTTGTTCTTGGTGCCATTATTTAATTATTTTTTGTTGAGAATATTTTCTTAAAATTGCAGTTACCCCAGAAGCAGAATTATTGGACATAATCTGTATTATTGACACAATATATTTATATTTCCCACATATGCAGGCTTTACTCAAAATTTTAATGAAAAAAAAATCAGCAATTAAAGATACTTTTGCACCTCTAAAAAAATAAAGGCCACAGTGTGGATATGGCCAAATTTGTTTCATAGAACTAAACCATATTGGAAATGAAACAAATTGTACAATTTCTTTACTCATGTAATAAATGAAATTTATAACGATTACATTTAAGCATTCCCTTGCAAGATATGCATATAAAACTGAGACCAAGTGAGACTTTTTAAAGATTTTATTTCAGTATCTATCATCTATCCATCATCTACCTACGTCTGTCTGTGTTTTGAAGTGTGTAAAATGCGGATGGAATACTATTAAATATGACAACGGTGTAGCTTTAGGTTGGTACCTACAGTATATACCTGTAGTAATTTTAAACCTGTTTTTGTGAAAAAGCTGCAAACCCGGTGGAATTTATCTCAGACAAAAAATATAATTTATATTTTTGTTTTTTACATTTTTTCAAGTTCAGGAATTTATATATATATATATTACTAATTAATAATATATAATGTAATTCATATAAAATAATGTAATTTTCATGTAATATATAATATGTAATATGATCATTTCAGAAAAAATAATATGCAATAAATCTAAACACCAACAACAAAAAATGGAGGAACCATTGCACCAAAATGTAGAATGGTAGAATAGAATTTTGATCATCTTTTGAGAGGTATCACAATATAAAGCAAAATGACATTGTTTTCTATATATAGATTTTTTTAATATAATTGTATGGAGATATTTCTAATAATTTTGAGAAATACACATGGTTACAGTGCTGCAGCTACTGCGTTTTGAGGTTTTGTTTCCTTCATGGTGAGCAAGAACTTCATCCTTGTTGGGAGCCAAAAAGAAGAGAAAAGGTTCACGTCAGCTTAATTTTAATGAGTTTTCATTTCACTACAGTCTCACAGTATGTCTTTGCCAAGAACTAATGGCTCCACACTGTGCCATGACCTTATGTGTGAGGGCTTAGACTGTGGTAAAGGAGGGAAAAATGAGACAAATGAGTTGTTTGAGTCACTCCCATGATTAAAAACCTATTAAATTCATTTCACATTTTACATTTATTCATTTGGCAGATGTTTTTATCCAAGGCAACTTACAATTGAGGCAGAGTACAACACACAAAGAGCAAAAAAAAAAAAAAAAAAAAAACACGCAAGCAAAAGGCCACATAAGGACTCAAAACAAGTACATGAAACCATAGACTGATTTTTTTAAAATAGAAAACATAGTTTACAATGAAAGAAATTAGTTTAGGTGGCAGTGTTTCCGGTGTTCAGGTGAGCATGGAAGAGTTGTGTCTTCAGACTTTTCTTGAAGATAGTGAGGGACTCAGCAGAATGGATGAAGTGTGGAAGTTCATTCCACCATATGGGGACAATGGTGGAGAGGGTTCTGGAAAGGGATTTTGTGTGATGATGTGACGGGACTGCACTATGACACTGTTCTGTAGCAGAGTGTAGTGGTTGGGTGGGAACATACACTTGTAGTAGAGTGTTCAGACAAAGAGGGGTGTAATATTCCTCTTCATTTGACTGAAGACCAGTGGCACTGCCGCGTTCTGTATCAGCTGCAGAGGCTTAATGGTGCATGCAGGTAGGCCAGCCAAGAGAGCATTGCAGTAGACCAGTCTTGAGATGACAAGAGCCTGGACAAGGAGCTGTGCAGCATATTCAGATAGGTAGGGCTTCCATGATAGTGTGTTTTGTGTGGATATCTGTACCTTTATTCTTTGCAACCTTTGCAATCTAAGCATTTATCTAAAAATGCTGTCGCACATTTTTGATTTTGACCTGTTAGATAGACCTGTTTGAGGGTCACTGAGTAAATCTGGCAAAGAATGGCATGCTATTTTACCACATTTTTTCAGCCTCAATGCATCCTACTGTAACTGGATTTGGTGGACATTAACAGTGGAGAATTTGCGACTGCACAGTCTTCACATGACAAAAAATAAATGTGAAAAAATGAAGAATAATGCATTATACTTCAATATTCCCTGTAACAGGATTATGCTCTGGAATGCTGATACATGTAAGGTCCCTGGTCTGAGGACGGGAGGCCCTTAAACACAATCATGTCGAGGACGTCAGCAGGCATGTGCATTGGGCTCTCTCATTCAGTGACAAAGCTAATACTCTGTGTGTAGCATTGCAATCCTTTTAATAAGTCTATCCACCTAGTGAGGGGTCCATATGCATGACTGAAACATCAAACACCATCCTATGAATTAATATCAGTGACAAGATTCATTACCAATGCCTGAAAGGTTTTAATTTACATCAAACAAAATTTCTCCAAGCTGTGATTTATTTTGCAGCTAAACACTAAAAAGTAAGATGTTAAATGAGGGATTTAATGTCTTACAGTTTCCTCAACAGAAACATTGCTTGGAAAGGACAGTATAACTGTTAATGCCCTCTTCAGCTCATGTTAATCCTTTGTGTAAAACAGACCAAACCAAAAGATAAGAGGGAATCAATGGGGCACAGTAAATGACACAGGCAAAGTCACTGTACCGTATGTTTCTGATTGAACTGACTGGACTGTTAAAAAACAACCAGTCACTGAAACAGTGTAAGTCTAAACTAAAGGACAGACTTTAGCAATGACCAATGGTAATCACACCACCTAAGTCTGTAAGTTTTTCATTTATTGAGTCTTTCCTTTGATGTTACTTTTAGTATTTCATTTCGTATTTTGAACTGTGGACCCTGAAGGAGGTGAAAAAAACTTTCATGGAACAGCTAAATCAAGATCTTGAAAATCTTGAATGCAATCTTTTGTCATGCACTTGTTATGCGCAAGAAATGTGCAAGAAATGCAACATTAATTATGGTCATTTTTAAATCTCTGACAGTACTGGCTATCCAAGGATTGTAATGCAATCTAATAGGCAATTAGATTTGTGTGAAATGTGCCTCATAGGTCATCTGACCTTTGAAAACACCCCAAAGGGCACAGTATTCTGAAGTATCGTTTGCAGGTCTGTAAATGAGTCTGGGTCTGTGCGTTCTCTTATATTTACCCTACATCAAGAAGTGAAAATAGAGACTAATTAGTGTGTGGAAAAAGTCTGTAAAATTTTAAAGTGAAGTTACATTAGTTTATCTGATAAAATTTAGTGAAAGAGGATGTTTGGGCCTAAAAAGTCTGACTTCTGTGCTTGGTCCAAATGACCACCTGCCCTGGGGTTCGTTTTCAAATAATTATGTACTAATTTCAGGAAGGTAAAACTAACATCCTGTTTAGGATTAGGGGCTAGGGTTACGGTTAGGGTTAGCCTGTTTTTAATTAGTTAACCAGCAATATATGCCTCTAACATAATAGTCCTGAAGTCATAAGTAGGCTGTGACAGTCGTCCGTTGAGTAAGCTCAACGACCCTCTTCTTTATATGATGAAATGAGAGGAATAATCTCATATACAGATGAATTTTGAAATAATCATTAAAACTAACCCACTTCAGATTTCCCAAAATGCCATTTACCTATATTTCAAATATGTAACATCAGTTTCTGTAAATGGTTTAAAAATTGTTTGTGATTTAATCACATATTCAAATGGTATTAAAATAATATTTTAAATGAACATTATAAAATTGTTTTTGATTGGAAATACTTGGAAATACCTGTTCATTTCAGTTTAGGTAAGCAACCTTGAATGAACTTTATGTGTTAAATATAATGATACAGAATAAAATAATGCTTTCAAAAAAGTATTTTTTCCACAAAGTATATAACACAATTTAGTCACTTTTTTGTCCTGGACCGCATGAAAACAGCCAAGTGTTAAAAATGCACCCCTCAAACACAGATTAAAAGAATAAAAACAAGAAATTTCACAAAAGAGAAGGAATTAAGAAAAAGTTAAATATTCTCTTTGAATGTGAAACAGAACACCTTCAGTGTAAAGTAAATAGTTAGCTTTACATTTTTGCTCTCATATAAAATAAAGCCGAATAAAACAGTAATAACATTTGTTAAAAAAAACAGCTGGTTATTTTAATTTGCATGAAATTATACAGTAGGCACATTGATCAGGCTGCTAGCAATGTTGATCGCAGTGTTAGGTACCACTTCTAGCTATAAGCACAGATTCACATCATTTTAAATTTGTTGCATATATTGTTTGTAATAACACTTTTGATAAAGCTTGTGAAAAATCAAAGCTATTTATTTATTTACCTTCATTAAAATAAAAATTGTGACAAATCATTTTCTGATAGAAAAATAGGGAATCCACAGGAAAAAAATCATGTGGCATAAAAATATATTTCTGCCTTTAATATTCCTTGTGAACAATGCAAACCTGTTCATGACAATTTATGTAACTAGCTATCTAAGAAAATTGTCCTTCATAGTAAATCAATGAAAAAAAGAATAAACAACCGGCCTGTGTTTCTGACACTAACATTTTAGATGCTATACCAAAATATTAGATTTTTTTTTCTTTGAACAGTTTAGCTTTGGAGGTTCCACTATTGGTTTGCTTGTTAAGACCAGGGTTTTCAGGGTTACATTCCTATGTTCAATAAATATTTAATAATAATAATAATAATAATCATCATCATAATAATCATCATCATCATCATCATCATCATCATCATCATCATCATTAGAAACAGCTGAAGATTAAGCCAAAGATGAGTCAAAGGTATATTTATTTTCACAGTTGGAATGTGAATCAATCATTCTTTCTTGAAAATACTGCTGAAATGAGAAAAGAAAAACATAATGCATATTACAAATTTTACTTATTTTCTCAACGTATAGCATATCATACCATCCACGTTTGTTGCTTCTTTACTGGGTACTGTTATGGTTTTATTACAGAACATCATTGTGAATGAAAAACATGTATCCTTTAGCATTGTCTAGGGCATCTGTTCTTTTAAGCAAAAATGTTTTCCCCTAATTTTGCCAGACTTCACTCATATTTCATTTGCAATAGACTAGAGATCAATGAGGTATTTAAACACTTGAAAACAAGACATACAGTAGAATATTTAAATCACAAAGATTGGACGATTCACATTTACAGTTTTGCTACCAACTGACTAGGTGCTGCCAGTAGTTTTTTATGCAGTTCTAGTGTGCTTGAAAGGTTATTTGTTGTCATTTCTCCTAGGCAGAACTGCTCTAGCTTTTTCAGATCTTGTGGTCTTCATTTGGAATTGATTTCTTGAGTCTGTATTACAGTTGTTGGATTACTGTAGATAAGAAAATTTATTCCATGTTTGATGAACAATTTCTTTGTAGCTTATGATAAATGCTTTAGATCATTGTCATGCTTAAAAGTCCATTTTCAGCCATGCTTGAGGTTCATGGTACAGTTTAGAGATAATTAGAGATAGGTTTCAGGTTGCAAAGATACAACTCCAAAACATAGTTCACCCCAACATATTTCACAGTGCTTGTTTTTTTTTTTTACTTTTCAACTCACTTTTAAGGTTAAGGTCCAAAAAGTTCAATTTTAATTAATTTATTATTATATAAAAAAATTATCATTATCAACCCTGAACTTATCTAGACATTACGCAGAGGAAGTGTATGTGCTGTGCCTCCAGCTTGTGGCAGTCTGTTTCAGGTCTGCTGTGGAGAAGGTGTATATGAATCTATCAAGTGCCACTGAAGCTTGTGTGCAAGTCTGTTTTGCCCATTTCTGGTTTTCCAAATTTAAATGGAAATGTCTGGTCAATGTCTTTGGTTTAATCTATCTCTGCTCTTGCCTGGAGACAGGGTTAAAGGAGATCACTGGATACAATGTCCAGTGAGATACACTATCATATCTGAAATTCTGTCACAGCAAACCTGAATGAAAAGCAAAATCCAAATTTTAGGAGACCACACAAACAACAATGCCTACATATAGTCGTTATTAATCCTTTGACTTGAACTGAAAAGCTCTTTTCCAGCTGCACAAAATTGTCTTGATATCCTTGGCTGTCCATTTTTATGATTAATTATTCACGCGTCCCAGCTCCAACAAGCAAGTGTTTCCATGCTCTGGACAGGCCCTTTAAAAGGAGGAGCTCTGTCACACTGTGGGCCAAACAGATCCGGATTTTGGCCAAGTGTGCGACTACAGAAAGGGCGACTCTGATGTGTTGGAGGCGTCTCCCAACAATACAGCTTTTGTTCCCCCATGGCATGCTTGACAACTTGTGAACTAATCAGCGTAACGATGGGGGCTTGCCCTGACCTCCAACAATGGGGAGGGGGGAGACGGGGGGGGGTTTGGTAAGAGGGGGTGGGGGTTAGGAGGTTAAGCAAACAAATGCCACCCCGTGACAGCAATCCTCTTGTGCCAGAGGCCCATCCAATGTCAGAGTCCAGCAAGGAGGCCCTTTATCTGCACTTAACCCAGCGACTCAAGTGGGACAAATCGGTCTCATCAAAGAAAAACAGTTTTTTTAAGGAAGCCAAGACCTGCATTAGTGCCGCCCTGCTGGCAGCAGACAAACAGCGGCGCAGATCCTCTCAGTGGGCTGCCGTCTCCTCCTTCTTCAGACTCAATTATGAACACAAGGTACTGCACACAGCCTTCCTAGCCTTCCCACTTGTCAAATCTCATGCACCCCACGACAAGCTCATATTGTATCGTATTGACCTCAAGGTTGTATTTTCAATCTAGCCCTCAATAATCTGTTCTTCTTATGTCAACCTTTTTTTTTCCAAATTTCAAATTTAATTTTTGGAAGTATAGCTATAAATGCTGTTGCCTGTGAAGAAGCTAACTAGGTGTATATATAATACAGGGGTATATATAATACAGGGGTGGCCAACTTGACCCAGAGAAGGAGCCAAAGTCATAGTCAAAGTGTCACAATAATATTAAAATATGTGTTAATATATAATTCATTCATTATATTGAGAACCATCAATTTTTTTACCATCCACATCTATATATTAAACTTAACTCGAGGGAGAAGTGATGGAATAAGTAAATTGCAGGTCTGCTGGATTTATACTTCTGGTGAGGCGCCAGGCATAATCTGAACACTCCTTGCTCAACAATATTTCACAGGATCTATTAATAAGATTTTAGTCACAGCATTCATGTGAAAAATATTTCTGTTCCCTTCACACCCCCCCCTCATGGGCCACACATAATGCTCTGAAGGACCAAGTGAGGCCTTAAGGTCAAAAGTTGGCAATTCCTGCTTCTTAAGCATGTTAATAAGCTAGAAAACTTACATAGCGGTGTGGCATAATGGTAAGGGGCAGGGCTCATAACCCAAAGGTGGCTGGTTCAATGCCCTGCTGGGGCACTGCTGTTGTACCCTTGGGCAAGATACCTAACCCACAATTGCTTCAGTAAACTATCCGGCTGTATAAATTGATAAAATTGTGACCTATGTAAGTCCTTTTGGATAGGAGCATTCACTAAATGATAATAATGTGATTTTGCTTGGGATTGTCATCCTAGAGTTATGAAGTTATTTGTTTTTTACTAATCCATTGATGAATCATAACAAGTTTGCTAACTCATAGTTTATTATTTTACCGGTAAAATGGCTAAATATTCCACTGCTCAGGAGAACTCTCCACATGATACAAGGGACAGTTCAGCAATTTGTATTTGTAGATGCTAGTAATGTTGCAAAACATAAATATATTATGATTTTAATATTAAAATCATCCTGAATAACCCATGGGTATCACATAATGTTAGTTCTCTTTTATGAATGATTTCAAGATTAACATTAATTTTTTAAATTTTAAAAATTTTAAATTTCTGCACAAAGGAAAAAAACAGGTCAACACTGGTAACCCCCAGACCCCCGGCCCTGACCACACCATCCAGGAATCTCACGCCTGGTTTCAAATGCTGACTGATATGTACAAGGCTTACGCCATACTGTGCTGTGAAGCTGCTATTCATGCTCAGTCAGCTATAGCCAAAGTGTTCATGAAAAAAATGTTGACAACATGAACATGTTTTAATCTGAAGCCTCTGAAGGCTGTTCCTCCCAGGAAAATGAAGTTCACAAAAATATGAAAAGCAGAAAAAGGTAAATGAACGAACCCTTCTTCTTCTGTGGCCCAACTGAAGGACGAACAACGTCACCAGGTCACATATGTGATGCCCCCTCCAGATTTCAGGGATCCCTGGCTGTCAGTGGAATAAAATCACTTTGTCATTTTCAGACTGCATTTGTACCATAAATTGCTCAACCTCAAAACCCCTGGCACCATTCCCCCCCACACGTCTTTCTTGCTCATGGCTGTCCATTGTGACAACCTCCCACAGTAAGGGAAACAACACGCCTGATCAGGTTGAATTAGGTTAGTCTGGGGTTACAGTCCATTTTGACCATTAAGAGGCAAAACAGTTGGGCTGGGTAGATTCTGAAAAACCTTTTTATAATGCCTTACCCTTAAGTGCGCTAACCAAAATTTAATTGGATTTATTTAGATAAACTGAGCAAGATGTGCACTCACAGATACCCTCTCACTCAAATGAATTTGTAAAGATTGCCAATGCCATATTGTTTAATATCTTGCTCAAGTTTAAAAAAAGCCAGATCAATTTTTACACAGCACATCCTTATAAGGTTGTAAACATGTAATTTGTGAGTCCTTCATTAAGCAAACATAAGAAATCACATTGGGAAATGAGAGAACATGAAGCAGAAAAAACTGGTTGAAATACAGCTCCCTACATTTTTATTCTATAGGAGCAAAAACATGGGACAATTAATTATAACTATTATATATTTTCTAATAATATTATCAATTACAGTATGTGATACTATCTCTTCCCAATCATCTGTCCAAAGGTTTTTTTTTTTTCCAAACAAAATTGATGGTCTTTGTGATGTACATGCTTCATGCTCAGGTGCGTCTACTTCTGTAGTGCAGAGGCCACCAACCCCAAGTTCATGAAGCCTTGCTCTCCCATCACTGGTTGTAGACAATCAGGTTTCTCTTTGAGGTGCTGTGCAGATTGTCTCTGTTGAGCAAATACATCAAGAGATGTACAGAGATGATGCAGGCACAGCAAAAGTGATAGTTCACATGCACACACATGCAGAGCCAAAATTTGAACCTTTAGAACTGCCGTTCTAGGTCAAATAGAGTTCGTTTGTGTAGTGGTTTGAATTCAAAGTTTGGTCCTCTGTAAAGATCATTGTAATTGACCAGGTCGATCAGGTCGAAATTGGTTATCCGGACTCCCCATCACAGGCTGGCCAATGCACCTTTGCTGGATTCACACTTGACCAAGGGCCATATTCATGAAAACGATGTTCATAAAATGTTGTGATGCAAATATAAGTATAGATTTTGTTAGTTCTTTTTGAAGTGTTTCTACTGCAGAGAAATAGCTTTCTATAGTTTCTTTAGCCGTTTGGCAAATTAGGAGATTGAGGATATATCATTTGTGATATGGAATGTTATCATTATGTCTCTTCAGTTCTTATCGTCAGATAAACAACAGTGCACCTGCACATACACACGCAAAGGAATGTTATAAGCATAACTGGAACAAACTATGGCATCTGAGTGGCTTGTAAAATTGGTTGAAAAACACATTTACTAAAAATGAAACATCTAAATATTTTAGCTATGGATAATACAAAATGAATCTACATTGGTAGTGTTAGTAGTATTCTCACCACTTTTAATTTGCTATTATTTCTTTTACAACCAGCATCCCAATATAATTGGCATCTTCTAATTAATTCATGATCACTGTTGACCTTAACAACATGGTAGAAGAAAATTACAAGAATGTTGCAGTCTGCATTAACTGCATTATCAATTCTCTCACTGAATGCACTCTCAAGTCATTCAGAGTTCTCATCAATACTGTTGACCTTTTGCCATTTTTATGGGCAATGTTAAGATAAAAAGAGAAAAACTGACAGAATAAGAAGCTCATTTAATGATTCTGCTGCCTCTCACAAGGAAAATTTACAGACATATTACAGTCTGAAAATACTCACTCTTCATAAAAAACAAAAAAATGACTAAAAAAAACATCAGGCCCAGATAATGGAACCATGCAGCCCGAATCATTTGTGTGAGGCTAAAGTTCAAATTCCATTTACAGAAGTATCTATAAAATGGGAGCAGATGAAAATGACAAAGTTTAGGGATCCCTGCCAGAATTACCAATAAACTAACACAAACTTTGACCACTGTATCATTCATTTACATTCATTCACAATGTATTCACCCATATTGTAGCTCTTTCATTGCAATATTTTTTATACTTAGTCAATTCTATTAGATAAAATTACCTTAGCTGACGCTATGTAACTCGTAAGTGGTAGGCATTTCAATAACTTTTAGATTCATTCAAGGTGCAAACTAACTAACCCGTTATGTAAGTACATTAATACATACATCAAAATACCCTGTACTAATTACTTGCTTTCCCTTAACATGAAAGCCTGGATCTGACCAATCCCTTGGGACCTTAACAACCCAACCCCCCAACCCTAGGGTTCCTGTCACATTCTTCAGCCTGCACATTAACACTTAATTATAAAAGCTAGGAGGAATTTCACCATCATGCTCTGCTGCACAGAACTACAAGGATGTGGTTCTGACTATGGGAGTTAAATTACATGTACTTCCTTCACAAATAATTACGGCACATTTCCACTGAGAAATGGAGACACATCAATGTTATGGGACACTGTTTGCCCCCCACAGAGAATATGCGTGGATTATAGATTAATTAATTGATTAATTTAATATAGCTAATTCAAAATCCTGCATGCATCCACCAGTGAATGTTCCAAAGAGAGTACAGTGGATATAAAAAGTCTACAGACCCTTATGAAATTGCAGGTTTTTGAAATGTAAAGACAGAAATAATAACAATGTAAATGCCAGACTTTTTCCATCTGCAATGTGATCTTCCAACAAACAAAAATCCAGAGAAAAAACAAATTAATTATTAGGAACATTTTAAATAAAGAAAAACTACAACACCCTGATTGCATAAATCTGCACACCCTTTCATAATGGGGGCTCTAGCTGTGTTCAAAGTTAACCAATCACATTCAAAATCATGCCTGTAGGTAAACAGCATACACCTGCCACCAATGAAAGTGATTCTGATTAAACCCAGATTAAAGTCAGCTGTTGCTGTAGGATTTGTTTGAATGTTTGGGGTTGTATCCTACTGGGAGAGCCATGGTCCACAAAGAGTTGCCAAAGAAACTGCTAGAGCAAATAGTTGAAAAGTACTAGGAGAAGGATATAAAAGAATATTGAAGGCAGTGGATGTACCATGGAGCACTGTCAAAACCATCATCAATAAGTGGAGAAAATGTGACACCACAGAGACATTGCAAAGATCAGGACGACCCTCCAAAACTGATGAGAGGACGAGGAGAAAACCTATTAGGGAGGCTACCAAGAAGCCAACAGCAACGCTGAAGGAGCTACAGGAATTTCTGGCAGGTACTGCTCGCTAGGGCTGCCCCCTAATAGTTGATCAAACCGTCGATGAGAAGAGTCCTAGTTGACCAAGTTTTCATTGGTCGGTTAGTCGCAGGAAAAAAAAAAAAAAAAAAAAAACGTTCGCGACCGATCCGAGTCTTTTGAACGTCTCTTTGGTACGAACGAAGGGATCCGAGTTGTACTTGAGAGCCGTTCTTTTTATTGTTGCGCCCAAATGTCACTGACCCCCCACCGATTGTTTCACAGTGGTTACGTTATAAAGCACAAATACACAATGAGATTAGGTCTGGCAATACGAGTACCATTATATGAAATGATTATTTTGCTGATAAACCTAGTAACCCCCGTTTTTATTTAGCATTTGCTCTATTTTTTTTAACGTTAAATTGCTGTTTCCTCAAAGCTAAAATTAGCCAGAATTTTTCCAAACTAGTGTTCTAATCGCACCGGTTTTAGCATACGCACTAAATGGCTAATCACATCGGTGTGACCATATGCGCGAAAGGGTTATTCCATTAGTTTTCTTCGTGCATGCGCTTGTAAAATTTATATTTTAAAGGCTTATTGTTACGGTTTTGTATTTGTCTGTAATGTAGCACAGTGCTCACAATGTTACTTATAACATTCTTTCTCAGCCCTGGAACTCAAACCATTTTCTGATGCCTCAAAATATGTATATATAAATAATTAAATTAACATCATAAATGTGCGACGACTAGTCGACTAATGGCTTGAACTAATGACTACTAGTCAACTAGGAAAACCTTTGGTCAGGGGCAGCCCTACTGGTCACTCCTTGCATGTGACCACCATCTCTCAGATAACGTACATGTCTGGGCTATGGGGTATGGTGGCAAGACGGAAACCCTTTCTTACATTCAAGCCCATCTAAATTATGCCAAAAGATTCATTCAGTCACGCTAAACTGTCTGGGGAAAATGTGCTATGGTCTGACGAGGCAAAGGTTGACTTTTTGGCCTAAATTGTAAAAGATATGTTTGGCGCAAAGCCAATAAAGCTCAACATCCAAGGAACAACATACCGACTTTGAAGCATGGTGGTGGTAGCATCATGCTTTGGGGCTGCTTCTCTTCTGCTGGGTCAGGGGCTCTTGTCAAGATAGATGGGATAATGAATAGCTCCAAATATCAAGATATTTTGGCACAAAACCTGCTAGCTGAAGAAGAGGAATTTCACATTCCAACATGACAATGACCCAAAGCACACATCCAAGTCAACCAAGGCATGGCTTCAGAAAAGGAAAATCAAAGTCCTGAAATGGTCCGGTCAGAGCCCAGACTTCAATTCCATCGAAAACCTGTGGAGTGACCTAAAGAGAGCTGTACACAGGAGATCCCTTCGCAATTTGGAGGAACTTGAACTTCTTTGCAAAGAAGAGTGGGATAAAATTCCAAAGTCTAGATGTGCAAAGTCAATAAAGACTTATTCACAAAGACTTGCTGCTGTAATAAATGCAAAAGGTGCTTCCACAAAGTATTAGTTTGGCGGGGTGTGCAGACTTATGCAATCAGTTGTTTTTATTTACTTATTTTTCCTCATAATTAACTCTTCTTTCTTTATCTGGATTTTTGTTTGTTGGAAGGTCACATTAAAGATGGAAAAAGTCTGACATTTGTTATTTCTGTCCTTACATTTCAAAAACCTGCAATTTCATAAGGGTGTGTAGACTTTTTATGTCCACTGTAGATAGGAAAAACTCTACTTTGATTCACCCCCTCATCGTCTTTACTGCTTACCTATGTTTTCTAGATGTTTTGCTCTCCATACCAAGTTAGAGAATATTGCTATTACTTACAGTCCTAAAACTTTTAAAGCTGTTATAAAACTATGTTCCAGTCCTTGAAATATAAACAGAATGAAATTTAATCAAAAGTCTGTATGCATCCTCTTCATTACACTTTACAGTAACTGCACGTTCACACCAGGAGCGGCGAGAGCGTCAAAATTCGCTCTGGCTGCCCTGCCAGCAGCGCTGTCGAAGAAGTGGCTGATCTGATGTAGATGAAATGGGCGGCTACAAGTTTGTTCAAAATGCTTGGTCTTGCAAACGTTATGTAAAGGGGCCGCAAAGCGAACAAACGTGTCGTTTGTGCTGACTGACCACAAGTAGGGTAGGCTATAAGTTAACTTCGTGAAATCTTTTAAATGTGAAGGTAAGAAATCGATCGATGAAGGAAAGAAATGAACAATTATAATCACGTTTGGTAACAAAATAAACTAACGAAATAAACTGATTAAAAGCCATTTGTGTGGTGTGACTTTTGTGTTGTTGCTAAGAGCTAAGTCAATTTTCAACATGCAGTTTATAGGACATGTTTACTAGCCTTGGTCTTTAATTAACATTAACATTAATTTGTGTGTAGCCTACATTAATTATCAACCTCTCCTCCATTGTGCTTGGGAACTAATGTTTGGTGGGAACAAAAGTTTACATGGTTGTGTTCTCTACAATTGTCTAGAGCCGAGCACTTCCAAATTCTGATTGGTTGCCGCCGAACCGTGTCATAGCTCATTACCATAAAGTTGCCTAGACTTCAACTTTATTCTGATGCTCTCGCCGCCCAAGACGCGCCGCCAACGGTCATGCCGCTGCTCGCCGCCGAGAGACGCTGGCTCACATAGAAAATGAATGACTTCCAGTCGCTTTGACGCTTTCGCCGCTCCTGGTGTGAACGTAGATTAAGGGTTAGAAACATGGAATTTCATTGTTTCTCATGTAACTTCAATAGAAGCAAAAGTTATATTCAGTTTGAAACCCCACTTACACCTGAACTTTACCTACTCATTCACAATAACATGCCGTGAAATTTTGTTATGGTACAGTGTCTCCTCTTTGTTGCTTTTACAAGTTGTCTCTCTGTCTGCCCGCAGATGGGGGTGGTGTGTGGGCTGTTCGGAGGTGCTGTCACCAACCTAGGCAGTCCAGAGCAGAAGGAGAAATGGTACCTTCCAGTTACAGTAGGTGTTGCCTTAATTTACTCACCTGCTGCACATCTGCCCATTTAGAGCAACGGTGTTGTGTAGACAAGATGTTTTTGTGTCTGCACTGAAAGATTGATGCAAAAGTGGCACACATATTTGGAGCTTTGTGAATTTATTTAAAATGTGCCTAAATGGCCAGTGGTGAATCTGCTGTTGGTCGTCTGGACAGCTTTTCATGACTAGACTAATGACAGCCTCCAATGTTAGCCTCTTGATCAGAAATGTGGTGTAGCGGTAAGGAGCCGGGCTAATCAACCAAAGGTTGCTGGTTCGATGCCCAGTATGGTGCTGCTGTTGTACCCTTGGGCAAGGTGCTTAATCAAAATTGTCTTAGTAAACATCAACCTGTATAAATGGATTACATAAGTCTGAATAAGAGTGGAGCTTAAACAAAAAGTAATGTAAAAATGACATATTTTTCTTGCTTTTTTTCTTCTGGAAAATTACACATGGAAAGTCCACTGGTTTATCCCCAAGTTACAAAATGCACACAGATCAAAGACTTGTGGAATTAACTTCCCCTTTTATTGTGCAAAAATAGATCTGAAACACTGCTGGTAAACCAGCCCCTATAATGCTCAGGGAGGTCTCATCCTTTCATATCATGTCATACATTTCCTCTTGAAATGAGTGATAAATAACAGAAGAGTCAGGTGCATTGACATTTCCAATTTCTCATCTTAACTGAGAATGATATGGAGCCATATCTGGAGGGCCTCCCCTCACTTTTCTGAGTTGTTTCTTTTTGTTCGTTGTACATGCCAGGAGCTGCAGTTCACTGGGATGTTTGCCATGACAGAGAGGGGTCATGGGAGCAATGTGCGAGGAATCCTCACGGAAGCTCATTACGAGCCCTCGTCCCAGGTGACAACCCTTATTCCACACCCTCTGTTCTGTACACAGTAAGGTCAGTTTGGCAGGGTGCTCCCTTTCCAGTTCCTTTTAGCATATGAACAGGTTTTGGTGGATGTTCATTGTTTCTAGAGCATTTCAATTTAGACTCTGTGAACCTATTTAAACACAAAAATATGGGTCTGGAATTCAATTTCAATTGGAGTTTCAATTTGTGACATGAACAAAGATATGAGAATTAATAAAGGTGCAATCGATGAAATTCTAATTTTAATATCAGAGAAATTTCCCTTTAAGAATGATTGATAGGGGTTCAATCTGTTAGCTGATCAGGTAAAACATGTTCATGTTCCATACCCTTAGATACACTAAAACTAAGGTTTCATATGGACACATTACAGCTGGTTACACAATTCTATTCACAAATAAAGCTATACTGGTCTACTGATTCCAGCTGATTGTACCAGTGACATATTTTGCATTCATCACAGTTAGGTATTTGTCAGGCAGATATTTGTCATATCTGGGAGATTGGAAAAGGCAAAAATAGTGGATATTTTGGCCCGTGTCATGCACATTTATAAAATAAAATCAGAATTTAAAAATGAATCTGACAGGAAGCTGGTGTAAGGATACAAGAATAGATGTAATATGTGTTTTGGCATTAGGAAAATCCTAGCTGCACTGTTGTGGGCATATTGTAATCTCTGGAGGGATTTGGAAAGGAAAACCAAAAAAGGGCATTGCAATAGTCTTATCGCATCTTAATAATAATTGCATCTTAAATGAGATAGAAGCACAAACGTATCAAGGAGTCTAAGTCAGAGTCTTATCCAAGCATCCTGAGGTGAAAAGAGACTTTGCAGATGTTTTTAATACGTGACTCAAACATCATCTAGGTTATGAGTGGGATTATTTTATTTTGCAACTATACTGACAGAGTGCCTACTGTTTTAGTTGGTGAGGGGTACCAATAATCATATTTTCTAAAGTATAATGATTGAATTAGCCACTTACATATATTACATGCATACAACTGGATATTTACTGAAGCAGTGTAACAGCAGTGCCCCACCTGGCAATCAAACCGGAAACGTTTGCATTATGATCTTCTCCTTACCACTACACCACACTTTTTATTACAGAGATACTGAGAGAATGCGTGCAGGAAGCTCAGCTGCATGGAGGGGGTGTAAAAACTGGTTTAACTGTTTAATAGTGCCATACTTCTGAATATTAGATGATGACTTAGGCTTGTGGATACAGTCTGGGTTACCATTTACATGTGAAATGGATCATTTTGTTTCAGGTTTGATTCCCTATTCATCAGTTTTTGATTTTGTCTTTGTTGATAACAAGAGGAGCACTTTTTTCAAAGTGAAATAATACCTAAATAATGAATGCCTTTGGTTTGTGCAGGGTGATGATTTAAGACAATGCTATCCTCACCAAGCACAAACTGCAATAATTTATAATTGATTTATACACAGACATGCAGGTTCACAGATGTATGTATGTATGTATGTATGCATGTATGTATAACTGAATCCACAATCACTCCTACCCTGATTTTTGCAGCTTGGTATAATGAGATCTATGTGGTTAATACAGAGGGCAGTGCCGGGCAGTACAGCTATCATACTCAAGCATCCTGAGGTAAAAAAAAAGACTCACAGACACAGGTGCCTAAGAGCTGCAAAGAAGAATGCAACCAGGTAGACAGGACAGCTAGGAGGTGAGGTGAGCACAGACATTTTGGCTAGTGGTGCAGTTCATGAGCCATTTCTTCCTTTTGAACTAAGCTTCTTGGAGAATCAAACAAGCATCGTGTCACTGAAATATTAGTCAAAGTAATCATGCATGCTGAGCAACTCAGTCAGAGCTATGCCAAACTACCTGAAGAATGATGCAACTTGAGTGTAGGCTACAGAACTCAACTAATGATATGGATAGCCTACAGAATATTATTTTGCACTTTCATGTTTAAAAGTTAACCCTTTTCCTAATTTGAATATGTGCATCTAAAATAAAGGAACATTGCTTGCTTTAGCTGGTGACTTGTTAGTTAAGGTTCCTATTTTATACAGGATCATTGTTGCTAATGCCTGTTTGCCTTCTGTTGATTAAATAAAATTGGTGGCACAATGTCTTGTGTATTATTTTCCGTCTAATGATCTTTCACATTATGCTGCAATATGTAAGAAGTATGTATTTTTAACCAGTGTCTGTACCTCTGTAATAAATTCTCACTGTTTTGCACTGTAACAATGACTGGTGTGTAATCATCCACTGTAACACACACTACTGAATGGCACAATGATTTGTGAATGTCAACATGCTTTTAATCAAACCAACTGAATTATTTGGATAAAATGTAAATACTAATGTATATAGAAGAAAAATACAAAAGTGACCCATGCTTAAACATCCTTCACTCAGGAAACAGTAAGTTCAGCTCATTTAGGGCCATTTTGTAACACACAGTATTTGCAAAAGTGACGTTTATAATATGTGGGCATTACTGCGCGGGACTGGCTGTCATCTGCCAATGTATTATTATCTTATATAGCATTGTTAGTCAATCTAACAGTTGATGGGTGGCTAAAAAATGTGTAGATGTGTGCAGTGAACATGAACAACCTGAAATTAATGAATCAACCCTAAACCGGAAAGTTGAAAACTTGAAATTTGAAAGGTTCATCCAATCAAAGAATTGAACTTCCCATCACTAGTTCTGGCTAGTTTAGGAATCTATGGGAACACTGGAGATTAGTCTTCTCAGTCTATACAAAATATGATCTAAGAATTTCACCTTACCTGGCAGAATATTGGTACTATGATTTTCATAAGATCAATTTTCCATTTACTGAGGAGGAGGGAATCAGGTGAGAAAGGCATGCATCATGATTATTTGAAATACATAAAAACAGTGGCACATATTATGTATTTCTACCCTTGGACACTGGTTTTTGTGCATGTTGAACACTGCTAGCATTGCCAGAAATATGAAGTAGGACATTAACCCTCGTGCTGTCTTCACTTTCTGTATACTCCCCGTGTCCTCAGGGTCAAAAATGACCCGCCTTCACTAAACCCCTAAAATACAGCAGCTTAATTGAATTTTAAGTCTCAAATCTATTTTGCATGATGAAACAACCTGTCATTCACCACAAACTTTGTGAATATCTGGGTTTTGCCTCTTCACACTGCAGAAAGACTGCATTTAATCAGTGGACACCATTCGTTTTTATTATAACACACCTGTCATAATAAGTACAGGTTAATTATTATTACTATTATTCTTGCTAAAGGTACTGCATAGGTGTAAACATTAATTTTGCAGCAAGAGATGGCACTTATATAGCCTAAGAAAGTAGCAGAAATGTGCAGAAAGTACTTATGAATGTATTTTATTGAAGGTGAACAATAACAGTTTTGGCAAAACAGTGATACTAAAAAAACACAGAATACTTTTCTCATTTTTTAACCACTCCCCCACCCACAAAGTGTACAAACAATAACAATAAATAAGAAGAAAATAAGATAATAAATACAAAACAAAAATGTAATTTTTACAACAAAAATTTGGCTAAAAAAGTTCAATCTTATCTTACCTTAGTAAGCAATTAGAAATGTTTGTTGGAAAATTAGAAAATTTCAAGAAATGTTTGTTTTGTCTGAAATTGTTTTGTTTTGTCTGTGAACTGGAGTCATGTATGGGGTCATTGGAGGGGAGATGCTGCACATGCGCAAGAAAGTTATAGTTTTGTCTGAGTTCAGTCAGTAGCACACATAATCTCAACTTCTCATTGTGTGTGTGTGTGTATGTGTATGTGTATGTGTGTGTCTGTGTGTGCTTTTGTGTTTTTTGTGGTGTGTAAATGACTGTATAACTACCGGGTCAAAAATGACCCCTAGGACAATCTTTGGACCCTTTTTGTGTACAGCTGTCGTGGAAATATGAACAAAGGCAATCTTTCACTTTTTCTAATGTTTGGGTCACTGGTCACTTAATGGATCACTTAATGGATGTTAATAAAACTTTCAGTTTGCACACTCATTCTGAGCATAGTATCATAGTTGTCTACACCTTAAGAGACTTTTGAATTTAGGATTAAGCCACAGAATAGACATTACCATGAGACAAATGTTTTTACAACCCATTTTTCTTCAAAATTTGCAGTTTTGAATGGCATGCATACATTATTACATTATACTCTCATCATATCATAATTTCCCAATCCCTTATTGATTGACATGAACTTTAAGAGGAAACTGCATTATTTCTTTTGTCTTGAAAGCAGATAGGGTGCCACTTTGGTTTAATGTGAAATGTGTGGTTTATTATCAGTTGTTGTCATTTTCTAACTATCTGTTTTTTTTTCAATTTCAAGTCCAGCTTTTCTTAAAATCATAAGGACTCAAACAATCTACAGAAGAAAAAGAAAATGATGTTTAATGTTAATGTTAGCTGTTATGCACTTTTCCATTCCAAGTGTTTTTCTTACAATTGTTATAATCTACACCAGGTGACAAAAATTGCAGTTCTGTTGGCAATGCCAACTCTGAACATTGACATAATTTGATCTGCTGATTTCATCTAAAAGAAGTCCATATTCACATCAGTCAAAGAAACATGATCTTTTGGAACCACTAATTGTATATTGTAGTTGGCTTGACCTCAGATTATGATTTAAAACATGTGTGACTTCCAGTATACATTAACAATTGACCCTGAAGTTTACCTCAAGTTCTAACCTTGGACATGGACACTCACTATGTGGTTCTAACATCACTATCTCCTCATAAACCTCACAATTCTGAGTGTCACTGTAGTTGTAAACCTATAGGAATCCAGTCCTGGCAATAAAGGCTCCTAAAACAGTACTATCAAAGAGGTGATGTAATGGGTGCCTAGTTGCCTTCCCATAGACCATCAGGCAACCCCTTATGAAGAGGAATGTTGATGTCTGGGGACCAGTTAGTCCCAGAATACAGTGACACAGCTGGCCAGAAGCCTTCAGGGACTCATGTGTGCAAGAACACTCTCCCAGATGGCCTGAAATAAAAATCAAAGTAAATTAACCAGTAATGTTTGCTCATGTCAAAATGCTCTTACACTGGAAGAATTTATTCTGAGGTTTGTGCATGTGAGCCTCTACTGACACTTAATGTGGCCATATGATTGCACAGTTGGAAAAGCACAAGATGACAGTGTCTTTTGTGCATCTCTGCTTCTGATGAATTTGGTGCAAATGGACAAAAGTAATATAATACTACTCTGCTCTGCTGGTCTGATCTGCTCTGGTTGTCCCTCTCGCTGACTGTTTTCCTTTCTGGCTGTCCAAATCTGAACTGAGGCATCTGACTTGGCTGCATTCTCCCTCTAGAGGCAATTAAAAATCAGTGCAAGGCTGATCCTTAATAAGTGCTAAATTTGGACATCATCTGCACAGCTGGGGAGGATGACGAATTAGCACCTAGTGGATATTAGACAAACTACCTTTTACTGCGCAATGCATAACGCTTATTCTAAATAATGTCATCAAAATACTTAGGTACATAACAGTAAATAAAGTTTCAGACAGAGTGTTCTTTGGCTTAAAAGAGGCCAAGAGATTTTCAGGCTGGCTAATGCAATGTAAATTTAACACTGCACCGGTTACACAGTATAAAGGACTGTTGTCCACTCTAAAGGTACTATGGACTGTGTACCTAGTGCCAAACATTCAAAATTCTCAGTGCCATATCATTTATATGGCTTCAGTTTACCAGGATAAATAATGGTTTAACCATGAAACAAAATGTCAAAATTGTGATTGAATGAAAACAGGAAATTTTACTATGTATCACATACCTGTTTTACCACAGTATTTTTTTAATTGGAGAATTTTATATGTTGAGCTTGCGCATTATAGCTGTCACCATAGCGGGCAGCAACCACATCATGGAAATGAACATATAAGCAGGCATGGAATGGAGTGGAGGTATTTATATACTTATACAAAGTCCACATTTTATTGTTATATAATTCATGCATGAGGACTGTGTATAATATTGTGTAGAATATACTTGCACATGACTTTCAGTCAAAATGATACATGTCCTTATATGGGTGATTTGTGCAGTTACAGAGAATACTTTGCCAAAGGGAACACAGAGAAATGATTAAAAACTGCATGCAAGAGGTTACTACATATTGTAATATAATGCAAATGGTTGTATTAGCTGAAACTCATATGAAAGAAAAAATTATGGACAGGATGATGCAGACAGACAGATGGCAAAGAACAAAAACTTCACAGACAAATTTAAATCACAGAATGATGGTGCAATAAGGACTATAAAAGCTCAGTTCTAGAATATTATACTGAGTTATTATTATACTCCAGTCAAGTTTAGGTGGGAAGCAAACACCTTATTTAGAAATAGAGTTGTGTGCAGGGCTGTCATTGACGAGACATGCAGCCAAACAAATGTCCCATTAATTGAATTAACTTGGGAAACAATGGCAACACTGGTTCACCCCCTCACCCCCACTCCCACAAATCAAAGCTTCTCATGCTTTCATAATAGAAGTTCCTAATGAATGTTAACTTCTCCTCTGTTTTGTGTGCTCACTGACAGTTTCCAGTGTTGGAGAATCACGTCCAAATTAACTGTGCTTCCTCGGCTGCCAGGGAGCCGAGAGAGCAGCTGGGCCAGTGTTCTTGCTCATTGTCATCAGCCGAACAAACAAGGCCACAACAGGCTCCAAGTATCTCTCCACCCCTCACAGTTACAGAAATCCTTAACCAAATGAAATGAGTCAACATAACGCAAACAAAACTGTTGAGCTGTGAAAATCCCCCTTTTTTTTAAACTGAAACAAATGTTTTCTATGATTTGTCCCTTACATGAAATTGAATTTGATTCAATTTTGGAGGAATTTGAGAAGGATTTTGACTCATGAGTTGTTACTTCCAAAATGGCGTACAATATTACCGCCTGTATGTTTGTCCCAGTGTTCTGTTTGAAGGTAACCTATTCTTTACAAGCAGAATGTCATAAAGTGACCAATTAGTTTCTATACAATGTTGAGTGTATATTAAGAAGTTAATTACTTTTAGCTGTTTTTATCTGAATGGTTAGGGATAAAATGAAAGACCCACAATAATAAATTAGACAGGTCCATAAATGTGAATATCTAGGGTGCATTTGCACGAGTACACTTTACATTACACTTTGGATGGTTATGCAAAAATAGGCATAAAATAAGCTTGTGTAAAATATCATATGCAATACATAAATCCAAATAAACATCCACATACATTGATATAAAGACCAGCTTGATATAAACCCTGACGTATGGCTGTAATGAGCATACATTCTGTAATCCACTTCCTGCAGGGGTTTAATGTAAGATTTTTTAAAAACAATAATACAGTAATGATATTCTTGAGAATGAAAAATTTTTTGTGTGAAAAAAATGGATCTGTGAAAATACTTTTTTATAAGCAGAAATTATCAAATTATAGAGATTGTGTTGGTCCACAACGTGAACTGCGTGCATTCAAAGTCAGGGTAAAGAGATCACTTCCTTCCTTGAGATAAAGAGATCACTTCCTTCATGCATTACCCCCATTTGACATTCCCATCCCTGCCTTGATTTCAGGGGGGTTCCACGGCATTTCACATTGTTGTTCTTCCTGTAAATCTGTTAATAAAATAAGCCTGGCTTATTGGTGATGAAGCTTATTTGTTTGTACTGGCTGGTTGGGCCACAAGGTCCTGTTTGTGTGAATACATAATAATTCCCAGCCAGATCCGCCTAAGGGATATGTGGTCACGTCAGTTTATGGATTGTGTCAGTTCATGGATGGTGACAGAGATTAGAGTCCATCTCTGGGTTCTCTTCACACTTTCTTAACCTGCTTCTGGTAACACTTGGCTATTTGCAATGACAATATGCAAAGATGATGCTTGACAAGTGGAAGAACCTCACAATATGTAGGTTCAGAGTCATTTGCAAATGAAAAATGAATTCCACAGTATGAGCAAAAAGTTCTCTGCATCACCTACAGTGTCTCCAAATTAAACTAGAAGTGACGGTGAGAACTGAGGAAGGCATGCTGCTGGTTCTCTTTTAGTTTATGACACCCCAACTAAAATGTATCCAACAGCAAAAAAGCAACACATGAGATAATGGTTAGCATGCTGCTACAGCACAACTACATGGGAATAAATGTCTCTTAATCTGTCTGCTATGTGTGGGAGTGGATGTGAAATGGTTAAGTCTATTGCATGTCTTGGAACATGCTGACCTATATACATTGACTGCCACAGT
This sequence comes from Megalops atlanticus, assembly GCA_019176425.1. Classification (NCBI taxonomy): domain Eukaryota; kingdom Metazoa; phylum Chordata; class Actinopteri; order Elopiformes; family Megalopidae; genus Megalops; species Megalops atlanticus. The sequence continues at coordinate 72,116,453 of CM032875.1, read as the reverse complement.
GACATCGCTGGGAGCATAAATCCTGCTTACATGTGACACAGAGGATTGGAGGTGTCCTTTCAAAATGTAAAGATGTTACACATGCTAAAAGCATGTAGGAACTTTTTAATATGTGTATTAGAATTTGACATTATGATACATGTCCAAATAAAATATCCAGGATGTCTAGTCTAATTCTACCTAGGTGAGCTACCACATGTGTTTCTGGAGTAAAGTTAAATTATTTAAATAAAGTGCTGACACACTTACTTACTTACTTAATCTTCATTCAATTCTGATGACATCTTTTATTAATGCATAAAGCAACACCAGACACAAAAAACATGCAAAGTCGTGTTCATACATACAGTACTATCTAACTTTTGAAACAGTACTTTTTCATTACATGCTATCTTCAGCAAACACCATCTGCCTGGCAGTTAGGGAGTTGGACTTGTTGCAGGTGTGAATTCCAGGTGGGAAATTACTGTTGTAACACAATAATGTATTTAGCTGGGTACTTAGGCAATGTATGTGGTTAAACTGAAATGCCTCAGCAAATACAATGTAAAAGCATCATAAGAAAAATGTTCAACAACCGAAATAAATTTGTCTGCTAACAGAATAAATGATATTGTGACTAATTTTCTTGCTGTGGATGACATCTTATATCATAACATGTCTTTCATATCTGTCATAACTTAAGATGGATACCTTGACAAAATATTAGCAAGAGAACAAAGTGGCTTTATTATTTTGGCAGGTATAGCACAAGAAGGTCTCAGGTAACATATTGCATAATGCTACGATGCATGAACAATCTGTCATTATCATCCTACCCTTGGAAAACCGACTGAATGTTTCAACTATCCCTATGGCCAAAGCGCACACCAGCCATTAGATCTATCAGCAACAGATATCTACAGACAGCCTCAGGGAGCCACTGGCCCTGTTGTGAAAATGCTTTATGGCAGAAACTGAGAAATCAAGCTGTTACACTAAACAATCTAGCCCACCTTACATAAACTGAACAAGCAGTATTCCAAAGTCAAGATAGCCAATGTTTCCTAAAGTCATTGTTGTAACTTGGTACTGTGTTTTTTTTCCTTTTTTTTGGCATTTGATATTTTAATGGTAGGCCTATTTTTGCAGAGAATATGACTTAATGAGAAGAAGTATTTAATACACGGGGATAACTTGGCATTTTTGTGTGAATATCATTTTGGTACCATATGTTATGACTTAGCTTTAAGCATATGAACTGATGCAGTGTTACAGAGGAGAATGGTTCCAATTCTCCTTGTTTGCCAATGTCTTATAAATGGTGAATATTTGTACATGAAGACAGGGATGTAATTTTTACATACATATTTTACCCTGACAGTTTTTTGATAATTATGAATTTAATTTGCTGGCTGAAAATAAAATGAGGTAGGTATTAAGGAGTAACAATGAAAAGATATAGCAAATTGGCTGAATATGAGGAGAACGGAATGGTGAGATAAATGAATTGGGGATAATGGAATATTTTTGATGCAGTAATGCAGCAGGAAAAATAAGATGGAATAGAAAAAGAAGAAACAAAATTAAAGAAAGTGAAAATGGTCCAGGTTTTGACATTTACCTTTAACTGTGTAGCAATATGAGACTGTATACAATTCTGTATATTTAAGTGAGTTTGGTTGGCTGTGGCCTCCTCAACATAACTTGGCAGATGGCCTATCAACCGTCCAAATTCTGGGCACTTAGGGAGCAATTGAGGAAACAATCCTCCACAATCACAGCTTTTTGTGCCCAATAGAAAATACAAAATTATTACTGTAACAGAAAATTCTTTTTGATTGAAAGTTTGGGATCTTTGAAATCTGAAAGGTCATTATTCAACACAATACTCTGTTGCTGAGCCATTGTTTAATCTGTTCGTACATATAATTATTTCAGTATACTGACAACAATCGTTTAGGACAGCTGAAAATTAGAAGTCCAGATGAACTGAGTGACCCAGTAATGAGGACTTTCAGAATGCTGTGCAGCTGACTGCCCAGCAAACCACCAGCAGATCTGAGCTGATCAAATTTACAGGACCTTTCTTTTACTGCCAAATGACCTAGAATTGCTTTGCAGAATGAAAAGCTTGATTCAATCCAGCTTCCTCACTGAAATGATCTCATTGCACAAATTATTTGTTTGTTCCCAAAGACAGGATTGTAAGTGTGCAGAACAACTAAAACTAGAAGGGAAAAATGTGCCAACAATTTTTTCCCTGTATGTGCAATCAGTTCATGTAGCATATCACTAGCAGCATGATGGCTTTAATTGTAATTTATTACCAAGCTATCTGATAAAGACAACTCTATGCAGTATTACAGTAGTTATGTTTCATGAGAGAAGCTGCAGTCACTATTATTAGACATCACTAAAGGGAAGAAATTGTCATATTATTCAATCCACTTACATCAGATTAAATTCTGCGGTGCAGGCCCATGTTTGGTAGCAATTTATTATTAAATTCTGGTATTGCAAGAAAATTCCATTGATAACAAAAAATGTGTGCGTGTGTGTGTGTGTGTGTGCAGGCCTACAATCTGGACCATGATCTAGATTTCATGGGTGGCTGGACTTGACAGGTGTTCCACACCATCATGGACAGTACTGGACACTGGAGGAACAAGAGATCTTGTGTATCCTGGCCGCAACGAGTACAGACAGTTTTTGTAATATCATAGGTCTTGTGCTACAAAACATTATTATGAATTACACTTGTGACATCTTTTATGCCAGCAGACCATCCAAAGATGGCAGACACCATGGAGACTGTCAAAACTGTATCTGTACAATGTTATTGGTAGGACTGATAGATAGACTTACTTAATGGCTCCTTGAAGGAAAATGTAGTTCTGGGGCAGTGCAAAGCTGCAAAGTAATATCTTAATGAAGTCAATGTTGAATAAAACAATGAGAATGTCACATAGTACACATCATATCTAATTAGTTCATACGTAAGGTAACATTATGTGATTATGTAGTTTGTCTCATCTTTGGAAAAATCCATTGAATCTGAGAATCTGCTCATATTCAGTCATGTGACAGCATAGTGCCAAACTTCTGTAAGCTGTTCGCTTATCTACAGATTGTTCTTATTACAATTGGTACAAACCTATTTGGAAAATTAAGGCATACCCTTTAGAAGTCTTGTTAGATCCCTGTTAACAACACATTTTCCCAAAGTACAGTGCTGTTTATGTCACTGCCTCCACAGCTAGTTATTTCATGCCAGTGGAGCCTCATACTCATTAAAAAGAGGGAAATAAAGTCTTACATTTAAACTGCTAATTATCTTAGCTTTTGCATGAATTACTGTGGTACCAAGACCTTTGTAACCTTTTTGCAATTGAAAACATAGTCATTAAAAAAGGCATAAAAACTAAAGACTGGTCTCCAACCTCTATTTTTTTAACATAAATGATTTAATGTTATCAACTGTATGTTATAATGGACAATGAACGATTTATACAAAGTGCAAAAAAGTAATGTTCTCATGAGGTAATGTTCTCATGTTTTTATCCTCACTTTTTCTCATTTCCAGTGCCTCATTTCTCCCCTAGTTTTTTTGCCTCCCCTGATTCAACCTCACAAGCCACCATTGACCTGAGGTGGTCTCTGAAACAGCATGTCTCCTCCTCTCAGTATCAACATCTGTTTTTTCTGTGCTGGGCCACTAGAGAGAAAGAGAACACATCAAACCCATCAGCAATTTCCTCCAAGATGTTTTTATTTGAAATTATGATACATGTCTAGTCGAAACCAATCTTGCTGCCGTCCAAAACAGTGCTGTTCTTAATGTCTGTACACAATGTACATTTTTATTTATAGCTTGCCAACTAGGCTAATCCTTGTTATGTAATATTTACGGCTGGGAGACAATTGCACTGTTGAAATCAGGCTACCCTACCACACTGGCCAGCAATGCCTCTGAGGCCTTTTCCCCCTCACAGCCTCCACCAGAACACAAATGTCCACAAACACTTCCAGACACAACACCCTGTGAGGATTTGCTCCTGATACAATGTAGCACACAGAGCATTTTTGTATCAGGCCAATGGCCCACAATTCAGGAACAATCTCTTTCACTCATGCAGATTGCTGTCGGAACACACAACATTAATGAAAGTGGTCATTCTAAAACATTAATATCGTACTATATTACTTTTATGTATGTGTAAGGCAAATTAAGCAGATAGACAAACAGTGTCCAGTATCTTGGCAAGTCAAAGGCTACTTTGAGTTATTCTCTGAAAAACCATCCATAGTTTTTCCTTACATTTATTTTTTAATATGTACCGTATATCTCAATCTAACACCAAATGAATTTGAGGTGTTCTGAGATGTATTCAACAATGAAAGTCAGGTTATGTGTATGTATGAAGCACATACCCAGGGCACATCAGTTATTGGCCCTGATAAGGCTGACTTATAAATATTTGATACATTCAACCAAGCCATATCTCTGGGTTTTATTTTCCACACTGCCACCTTATGTGCCTCTCAATGTCACTGACAAAGCAGAGATGAGCTGTGAGCAGCCTGGACAGTGGTAGTTAGTTAATAGTTAGTTTGTCTTCTAATATGGCAAACCAAACCACATTTAGAAAGGAGTTATAATCATAAACTCATCTCAGGCTTTTCCTTTGCATCCTTTTGCGAACTACAAGCTACAGTTTTGGGCCAGATACAGAGCCCTGCATGTAGCTAAACCACAATGAACAGGGAGCAGGCGCCCAGTGGCAAGAGGGGGTTAACAGAGCAACGTGTAGAATTCCTAACAGACACAATGTTCCCAAGCAGCCCGTTCTGCTCCAGTGAGCTTGCGGTGCTGACCTGAGATCACCCAAGAGCTCATTAGTCACAGAAGGCTGCTAACAGACACATCTTCTCCTGTTCAGGAGGCATTCAGAAGCCGAGCGGGAACTGTGCATTCTTCCCTGGTGATGTGGGCTTTTCGTGCCCTGTGTTCACTAGGGTTGGGCTGAAATAATCTCTTAGGAAGTTTTTGTGATTCACAGTTCCCCTCCACTAGCCACCATAGAATCACTTGCTCAGGTCCTTACAGATTTGGGGGACTTCATGCTCCAGTGCGACCTATATGTGCAAGGACACCAGAAAGCCCTGTTTATTTGCTTTCTGCTGCTTACTCTTACTCAGACAGGGATTAGTCCTCATTTCGCAGGATGTCAGGTTTAGGCCAGCCGGCGCTCTAACAGCTCACAAACCGCCCACGCTCACAAAATCAATGGCGGGTTTTTGCTGATTTTTTTAATGAACTTTTTATTCAAAGCCCCATGAACCTTGTTAAGGAGGGCCATAGTCTCATGTTCTCACTGTATGTCCTGTAAAACCTACAGCAGAATTGTTTTAAGCCAGGCGCGTATCAGCTCTGCGGGAGTGTTTCCTAGTGCGTGTTTGAGCTTTATTCCGCTTCATGCAATGTGACAGCTTTGTTTTTGCTGTATTTTGGAGATTTGAGCTGCTCGCTGAGGGCAATCACTACATTCTTCACCAGCTGTGCCCCTTTTAACACCCTGCAAAGAAATCCTTTCACCCCCTGTTAGTGCAACCAAAGGTAATGAAAGTATTTCTGGGAGCAAGTCTTCCTTCACCAGTCTTATTCCACAAATAATCTACTAAAGCTTTTTATTTTAAAAATTTTCAGTTTTTCTAAAAGGTTTGCTGGTATAGTCTGCTCTTCTGCACTGTATCTCTGGGGATGTTGAACTGCACTGGCACACACTCCATCAGAACATGATACTTCCATTTTCAAGGGAGAAGGCCAAACAAGGCAAGTCAGATGTCAGTATATATTGAATTGTTTTTGCCAATCATTGATTTTACCAATTAAAATGTTCTAATTATGTTCTGCTTCTGCAATCATGACACAATGCTTGCACAGATTTAGCACACAGTGAGTGTCACTAGATTCAGCCTTGGATCTTTGGCATGGATTTCAGATCCATCCATAATTTCAATTACATACAGAACATATGAAAATATGTAACATTTAATAATGGTAGTGTTTCAGATTTTATTGTGATTGAAAGAAAAGTGAGGGTTGTATGAGGATTGCACAAAATTGGAAGTGGTGAACACCATTTTGTCAGAGTATGTTGAGTAACATGGATAAACTACATCTGACAACTGCTTCTGTAAAACTGTTCTATAAATGGAAGCAAAAGTATCTCTTCCTGTTGCCTACCTATGGCTACACTGTTTGACCCAGCTATTCAGTCTCATCTTTTGTACATAACAGAATCAATTATCTATACAGTGGGTCTCTGTGAATGGCATAGCCATTATCTTGTTAGAGACTGAACTAACACAAGTGTGCTAATTCACAAAGCAACTCATCACCACATGCATTAATGAGTTTATTTGCACACAATAAGTGCTGTCACAAAACAGAGTCAAATTTTACTTTGGAGCAAAACAGATATTTGCTGGAAATGCTCAGCTAGATCCTATAGCATAGTCACTGGGAGAGAGCTTGCACTTAAGGCGGGTTGGAGGAGATTGCTGTGTGTACGCACATGCATGCACGGCAACAGCTACACTGCATGTGACTAGACACTGAGGACACTTCGCAACAGGCAATCAGCTCACTGGTGGCAGGACACGAGAGCCACTCATAGGTTCCTGACCTGTGTTACCTGGCCAACAACAAAAAAACCCTCAGAAAGATCGGTGACAAGATGTTCCTCAGATTATTTTTAGCGTTTCTCAGCTCATAAGGACCTGATCGTTTTATTTCATTCCAGCACCAAGGTAAGCAGGACAGAGAGCAGCTTAAGTTTTTCTTTTTTGTGAGGTATACAGTCTGTAATCCAGGGCAATCCTGTCGGCACACACAAGCAAAGACTGATGAAAACAGGACTTAAAGCTTTGAGTAATCCTGTCTACGAAGAGATTGGTGCAGTGATGGGAAGAGAACCTAGTGGAATTCCTGTGTAAACTGGACAAGTTAGCTCTAACATATTTTCATGCGCTCTCCTTCATTCACATGTCATCCGCACTGTACTGCCACAAACAGCCTCTATGTCTGAGCTGCCATTTAAGCATCAAAGCACATTTAAAGTCATGCAAACAAATGGGACTGCTGTGAACTGCCTGGGGCTTTACCATGTGCAGAACATTCTGTACTTTGAGTCACTTCAGTTCAGTCACCACCAGGAATAACCGTACATACATAGATAATCCGGCCAGGGAAATGGCCCAGTTGCCTTCCAACCTGTACTGCTTTAATGAGATCACTTAGGGAATAAATGTCACTTAAAAAGCTCTGTGACACTGCTGTTCTCTTACCACTGCTCATCCTGTCATGTCATTATACTTTCAAAATCTACTTAGACAAGTTAACAGAAGACTGAAAGAAGTCACATGAAATAAATAGATTAATAACATTGGAGATATGGTTTGAACATTTACTTTTGAATTTAGCCCATTACAACAACAGAGCACAGTGCACAGCCCAGTTGTTCTCGTTCACCCCCCATACAAAATGAAATCCTCTGAGTGATTATCTGTGGTTTTGCAGAAACAGCAAGGAGGGAAATAACTCATTTCATATCAAAACGTTTGAATACTTTTCATATTAACTTCTAGATTCTTGTGTAACCCCTTTAGGTTTACAAAATCAGTAAAAATACAATTTGATCAGGACTCTTGAGATCAGCTTCTTCAAATAGGGTCTTACCAAGGAAGTAGTTATATAGGGATCTACAACTCCAACTTGAGGATAATGCGATAATGTTACTGTACTGTTTTAGCTCAGTTAAATGAGTATTTATGTTAAAAGTACTATCCTCTGCCCATTACTGCATAACACCATTATAGCCCACATTAGACAGCATGATTTACAGTAGGGGTTAACTAGGATGTCTTGCACAGTAATTTTACAAAGGAAAAGAGAGTCAGTTAAAACTTACTTGGTTCCTCCCTATCCAGTGAACTCTGATTCCTCCCTTCTTGTCATTTACATTTGTCTGCTTTGGGGGTGAGTCCCATCTTTTGTTGGAGTTTGTAGTGTCCTGGTCTTCGTGGGCCTTCTTTTGAGTTTACCAATGGTGGGAGTCCAGACTTTAGCTGACTTTGCTAGAGTGGTTTGAACAGGGCAGCTGATAATAAGTGATTTGGTCCTCTAGGCTGTCATTAGTTCTCTGCATATGTTGATGGCAGCTTCCTAAATGTGTGACTGAATCTCATAATTCCAAGTCTTTACCCATGCCTGACCAATGTATATATTTCTTATTTCACCAATTACTGGACAGTGTATTTTGTTTTCCTGCTTCTTAGTCATTTTTCCTTTCCAAGTAGAAGAGATACAGCGGTATCCTGTAGGTCCTCTTCCACAGCCCACAAATTTGCAATGGTATTTGAAAAATAAAGTCTCCAGTCCTTCTTTAATGGCTCAAGATACAGGTCTGCATCTACAAACCCCATCATAAACACAATGACCAGGAACAATAAAGGGGAATGCCCTCGACTGAATCATGAGAGTAGGGATGAGTCCAGTTGGTTTGCTTCTGACCCTGGTGCAGCATCCAAACCTTTTGCACAGACTTCAGTCATCAATCAACTCCAGAGTCTTTCTGTCGAGTTTCATGGTGCATCTTGAACTGAAAGAGAACTCAAACTTCTTTTTAGGCAGTTTTTTGAGCCTTCTTAAAAAATTGACAGGGCACATTATGTAGAAGGATGGAAGGATGGATTGTCAATTTGAAGTGATCTGAGACTCTACACAGGAGGTGCCCATAATGTTGGTCTGCCTGCTGGGAACTGCCCTGACCCCAAAAAAATTATTGTGGAGGCCTCAGACAGTGTTGGATGTGGTCCAGTGACTCGCTGCAGAGACATTCATGCCCCACTGCTCTGAGACACAGTTAACTCTCCTTCTTTTGACATAGCAGAGGGATACACCACTCTGATTCAACTGGAGGGCACAGGCACAATTTTGGAATTTGCTAAAACAATCTAAAGTCGCACTCTTTTCTGACATTGATGAGAGATGTGTTTGTTTTTAGCATTTGGTATTTGTGACTGTGGGCCCAATTCCTATTCCAGGCTACAATCTTTCATGTTGTTCAAGTCTGAGGAGAAGTTAGCTACTTGGTTAGGTAGCCAGTTTTGCTACTTTGCTACCAGCATATAAATTGCAGTTAAATTTACTCCATCAGCCAACTGCCATCATAGCTAGCAATGTACTATGGTTGCATCATTGTTAGAGCACTAACAGAAAGGAATATGGAAAATGTTGCTTTAAGATTTTTTCCTTGTGAATCCGTCCTTAATCTATGGGTTTGAGGTGACAGACCCACTTGTTCCAGGCATCTATTCACAGAAGTGTGCTGCGTGTTGGCCAGCCCATCCCGAAGAAAGGCCACACACTGAGGTGCCAGAAAATGAGGAATAATATCACCCAGACCACAGCAAATATGGTTCCTTTGGTGATTTCACCAGGCATTAAATGAGGGAAAACAGAAGCAAACAAAGCCAAACACAGGGCAATCCAAAAAGGTTGGTTCAGTCCAGCGCACAGGTCAAAACACAATCTAGGATCTCCTCCAAAATAAGGTCATATAAGGTCCTAAATATACAATGAACGTCTCTACTCAACAACTGCTGCACGTGATGGGGACGGTGTGCTGTGAGCTGGCAAAGGGGTGGAGCAACTGGTGGAGGAATTAATGGCTATTAATCACTTCATCTCCCTGTTGAGTAACAGCTAGTTTAAATTTAAATAGCCTGTTATTATCTAACCATGAATGTATTAACACACTGTCCCCCACCTATATACATCTTCATATTTGGGAAAGAAAGACCAATTTATCAGTACACCATCCAATCAAAAACCCAGTAAAAGGCATTAGACCAACAAAAGACTCAAAATGAAGTGCTGAAAATAATTATGAACACTGGTTTTTCAAGTAAACAACAGTTGGTTTAGATCACTCTTGCGCAATGTAAACACTAGATGACTACATAATCAAGCCCGCAGATAGTGGCACAATTTTTAAGTAATAATTAATCCATGTAGAGAAGCAGGTGACTGACAGATGAAGCAGCCCTGAAGCTGAGAGTTCTGTGAAGCTCAAGAACACAGTGTATTCACTGACCGATTGAACAGTAAGCCAGAGGTCAGCTTTGTCTAGCAGCAGTGCAATTTGCTCAGAGACTTAGGAAGCCAGATCCAGTATGTACAGCTGGCACTGATGATATGGTATTTAACTGGTGTTTGTCATGTACAAATGGCTCTCTACATAAGATTTATCATGTATTTACAGGCAGTGAAAGGATGCTTTTTGTACCTTCTGAGTTACATATGTTACATATTAACTGATATATAGCAGTTTCATATCAGCTGATATCCTTGGCCTCTCCCTAATCTACAAATGGCAACAGCAGATTACCCATGCCACATGAGCCGTCATAATTGCTGTACAATTTATTGTTATTCTTTTTATCTTCATTTGTAGCGGCTGTGTAAAGGAAAAAAATCATTTTGGGGACCACCCTGCTCCACAGACCACTGAGGGGAGACACTGTTCTCATAGTGTTCATTCCAAATAGTGTATCACAACAGTAGTACATAATTTAATGTGATATGGGGGAAGGGTTAAGGGGAGGGCAGTGAGTGCAACATCTTTTCCCTTGTTTTTGTTGTTGATGTAAGGCTTTGACATGTGAAACCACTGGTAATATTTTTTTGCAATGAATTTTTACTTTCAGAGTATAAATTAAAGTGGTATTCGGTAAAGCTTGGTCTTGCAACATGCTGACCAGTGAATATTCAGTAATATTACTGAAGGGTAAAGGGGTAAAGGGCCTGTGGCCTTAGGAAGTTGGGATTACTTCACAGAGTACCTTACTTCTACCTAGTATTAAGACTTTACCCCTACACATATACTTTGTATCATGTTATTTCATTTGCGTCTGTGATTTATGCAATATTTGACTGTTTAGATTATATTTTGTTATCTTCTATTGTTTTTCTTTTAACCAGGAACACCCTACCATTGTATTATCCCATTGTCTGACCTCACCTTCTTCAGTCTGATGTACCACTTGTGCTATGTACCACAATGTGCAAATAAAAAAACTTTAATTAAAAAAAAAAAAGTAATATTATTCACCAACCCATATCGCTTATCTGTATCTTCAACTGGTTGTTGTTCCACAGGTACGCATTACAATAAGTTCCCATTGAAATCCATTTATAACTTTTCAACCATTACTTGCCCACAATAGAAAGACAGACAGACACACAGGCAGACAGATGGACAACCACACGTGGACAATCATATAACCTTGTATATCTAATCTAGAACATGACCATAATAGCAATGTTTTTATAACATCTGTCAGAGGATGTAGGGATATTTATAAAGCAACGACACAGAACACAATGTTTTTCATGCCTGTTAAGCCCATTAAGAAGATTGTATTCTGTTCACAAGGTCTGCTGGCAAACCTTTAATGGGATTCAGTCTGATGAAGGCATTTTTAAAGCAACAGTCATGACATCTAGGGCAGAAATCCAACTGGGAGATTTGAGGGTATGCGCATGTGTGACTCTGAGCAAATCTTAAAGACTAATGTAAGAGCACCACAGACCAAACCATCACAGTCACTGCAGTGGATCTTCCAGTCTATTGCCATCAATTAATTTGTACCTGACAACTGAAATTCTATCAGAACAATTCCGAGACATTTCATGCTTTCCCAGTGCCTTACTATTAAAATCAAGTATTTACAAAGTACAAGAAAAATTTGTCAGTGCAGCTCAGGTTGCCTACATTATGATATTTGAAAAGACAGAAACACAAATCTGCTTCTTTTCCTGCACAATAACTACTCATTGTTTGGCTCATTCCAGACCAGGGCTACAGGGAAAATTATGATCCATATGACCCTTTGGTTTGGCCCCTTGAAAGAAAACGACATGCTGTATAGCCATTTTAGAAAATTCAAATATCCTGTTTCAGTCAATCTTTACTGTACACATGCACTTATTGTGCTGTTATATTGATCAATCTGAGAATACTACTCTCATTTATTCACAAATATATTGTAAAATGAAAATTCAAGGAAAACTTTACTGTGGATGGGGGTTTCCTACTGTCCTCTGATTTGACCTAGAAATGGCCGGCAAGTAAAAAGTTAAGGTAACATGGTTCTAAATTCTGTTGTAGATGATGACAGAGAGCCCTGTGTTGATATGGCTACTTGATATGGCTATCAATCACCTTCATGCTGCTTCTTGAAACAATCACCTTCAAGATCACATTACATAAACGGCATCTCCCATCTACCACCATGAGGGCTTGTTCTTGCTTACTAAGGGTAAACTATTTCCTAATAATAATTTAGAGAAGATCTGAACTGATGCATCTACAGTATATTTGTTGATGGGTTACTGTTGACACTCCAGGTATAATTATTATATTCTCACAAGAACAGTGGAATGTCACATAATTACAGAAATTGCAGGAATCACCCAATTCAAGTCTATGCCTCAAATGATGGTGAAGTTTGCGGCAAACTAGGGGCTTGACTGGTACAAAAAACAGGACAAATTCAAAACCTGTTTTGAACTGAATGGGGCAATAGGCATTTTTTGCTTAAACTATTTATAGTTGATTAGTTCATCTGATTAGCTTTAACACTACTTAAACCACAGCTCTATTCCAAACATTCAGTTTATCTTATGGTGGGAGAGCTCAGTATGGGTCAGATTTGCCCTTCTTTAGCTCTTCATTGAATTCAATATTCAATTTAAAAAGAAGAGGTATGATGATTTCTGCCATTAACAGTTTTCAAACATTAAAACTGCAGGGGAAATCAAAAGGGTTAAAATGGCGATTAGTTTCATATGGAATGACCCTGAAACGACCCCAATAAATGTTTTCCTTTGGACATTAAATGAGGCTTTATGGACCTTCAAAAATCCAATTTCATTGTTTGGAGCAATTCCATTTAGCCACTTTTATATATTGCATTTAGTCTCTTAAATTCTGTCTTAATCTGAGTTGAAGTGCAAAACAAAGTGCAAATAGTCATGAAAATATTGCAGATCATAATTGGTCCCATCACAATTTTACCCATAAAATATTGAACATCAAGTAATCACAATTAGGTTTTTACAGGTACTGTAGGGATTAAGGGAGAGCTAAAGGCATACATTTTGATGTGCATTAAATTACAAGCAATATGCTAAAAGGAAGCTTTAAAAAATACCTAAGACTTCAGAAAACACCATTTCTTACACTACTACAGTGGAGTGCCTGAATGTTACATCTGAAGCAAAACATTAATATGTTCTGATATTAGCCTCTCCAAATTAAAAATGCTTTCCACGTAAAAAACTTACATATAAACAATCAGTAAAAATTGATGGGTCTACTACAAATGTGAGTGGTATCTGAGTGAAATCAAGTTGCACTAAATAATATGTCACAGATTACCTAAAACAAATTAACAGGCACTTTATTCTAAATTCTTTGACATAACTTGTAAAAATGCAATTGGTATTTTTTAAAAGAGGACTGTATGCCTGTTTAATGTGTTCCATTGGGCCTACATTGAATAATGAATCATAATAACCATACAAATTTGTAGTATAATAAATCCTGTACACATGTGTCACGGCTCAGGCAGGGACTCGGGCGCAGACAGGAATGCAGGATGCACAAACGAGTTTAATAAAGCCAAAACGCAGTCCAGGAATCAAGGTAAAAAAACAGGCAAAGTCACAATCCAGTAAAGCACAGCAAACAAAACCAAAAAACAGATCCAAAGACGAAGTGAAGTAAACAGGCAAAAATCAGCAAGGCAGGCAGGCAGGCAGGCAGGCAGGCAGGCAGGCAGGCAGGAAGGAAGGAAGGAAGGAAGGAAGGAAGGAAGGACAGGGGAAAAACGGCTCGTAACGAAACAGAATAACTGAGACGAACTCGCGACGAGACAAGAAACAAACGGGGAATATATAGGGTAAGGCTAATAAGGAGATGGGATGCAGGTGTGCCGGCAGGCAGGTGGAGCCGGTCAGGTAATAGAGTGGGCGGAGACAGGGCGGAGCGCAGGGCAGGGCTGGAACACAGGGAAAAACAAAAGCACATGGACGGGAAAAACAAAAACAAACCAGGCTAAGAAGCCGCAGTCCTGACAACATAATCTGCACCATCTTCTATTACCTCGTAAATATCAGTCCTTAAAACACTAATTAAAAGGCAATGTGCCAGGTGTCATGATTAACCAATGCCGTCACACCTTTAGCTCACGATATCTTCATAAACCAAGAAAGTCATGCCTTCAGCTCATTGAAAAGTTATATCTTTTTGGGCATGCTGTAGCTACTGTAGAAAATTTAATAGTTTTTATATTTACCTAGGTAGTGTTGGTTTTGCTTCTGAATATTTGTGGTTGTGTACAGACACAGTGGACATCTAGCTGGCTAGCTAATGTAGCAGGCAAGACTCCAAGCACCAGATAAGTTTGTGTACCATATATTGACAATTACTGATAAAGCCTTTGTGGTTCTGTGCAATAGAGCGTAATAAAGTCTTACCGCCTACTAAATGTCTTTCTTGGTGTTATGGATGAGGAATCCTTGTTCAATTTGATACTGGCATTCTAACAAGCATTTTTTGCTGCAAATACAGAACTTTACATATACATTTTAATTAGCATATTTAAATATGGAAAAGCTGCTTAACAAAAACACTTGAGAAACTATTATGTTGTACATTTGCTGTATTACTGTGGCTCTCAGTCCAAGTGAGTTGCTTACTGTGAGCTGCTTACATTGAAAGAACCATTTCATCCAGCAAGGATCACAACTTCCTACCGCTGATGTAGAAAAACATTCCAGACAGATGAGAAAAGGAACAATTTATTTTGGAAATGACACACGATAGTAACAAAACTGACTACTTTTTATTCTGAATATCAGGGCAATAACCCTTGATAAGTGTAACAGACATTGTACAGCAATGTACCTTAATTATATGTTTTGACAGGCAACCTTTAAAATTTCATAATTTAGCTGCACAACTATATGGTAGAATACTCTTGTCATGTGACTGTAAACTTGACAGGCCATAATAACCCACTGGCTTCTTCACAACATATACATTTCAACTGAGAATACTGCTGCTGTGTGTGAAGGTCAGCTGAGAAACATGTCAAGTCCATCAAGGAGGAGGCTAAATGTCCATAATGTGGTCAGTATTTATACCCTGCGGGTTCTGCCGAACCTTTCAGATTAAAAATAAATGGCCATGTCTAACATTGGCTCGACAGTGCAACTCACAGATACATTGATTTATACAGCAAACACCCTGGAGCAATTTCACCTGGGAGAAACAAAACCTGACACTGTCTGATTGTTTGTAGAGATCCTGTCCTCAGACTGGACATTTGTGCAACTGTTGCATTCTCTCACAAGAACAGTTTACACGGCTGGTTTGATAAGCTTTTGGTGATATCCCCAGTGTAAGCCAGGACCATGCTGTGTCCTCATCTTTGTATAAAACTCAGCTTCATAATGTATTTGGCAGTTAACAGAGTTAACAGTGTTAATCCTGCACTTAAAGCTCACCATTAGCTTTTACATACATGGGTATTATGTGGCTTTTGAGATACCAGCTTTGATTCAGTGGTCATTCTGAATTTCTTATCAGGAGGAGGTCATTTCAAATACCAAATTTCGGTGGAGACAAAGCAATGAAAATAGGCCTTTTGGGCGAGCATAGGATAGCAACTTCCAAAACCTGCTGCCAAAAGTACAGTCAGGATCAAAATATTAAGTCATTTAAGTAGAATGTTGAATACATTCAATATAGATTTGATTATAATAAAATCAGCACAGTCAGCCGTCAATATAATTGGAATGGGATGAACATGACGTTTCCATTTATAGAACATTTTCAGAAATAATAATCATGAATACATATATAAAAAACACTAGAAAGGAAGGCTCAACCCAGTGAAAACAAAAAGAATCTCTTTTCTTTCTGTTTCCAAGATCAAGACTTATACTGCCCGCACTGTGCAGGGGGAGGCTGTGTTCCACATCTGTGCAGGGCTGCACTCAATGCAGTTTTGAACCCTGTGCTGAGGACATGGGGGCCCACACCCATTCCCCGTCCACTGCTTGGCCTGGCTAGACCTTGCCCAAGCATGCTGCTGTAGGGGCTAGCCCCGAAAACAAGGGCCATGCTATAAGGCCTGTGAGGCTGGCTGCTCGGCAGGAGCGCAGGGTTGACATCCTTGCCGGGCGTGCTGAAAGAGAAGTCAGGTGGTGAGCCACTGGGGCCGGCCTAGCTGGAGGCGAGAGGGTCCGGCTCCTTGGTGGGTTTGGAGGGGGCCACCAGGCCTCCATACTTCACTAGATTTAGTGCGCTTGCTGGGAGGGCTCCTGTCGCCAGGGAAGGCCGGATCCAGTCATCCTTGAATATCTGAATCGTCAGCGCAGAGACCAGGGTGGAGAGGCGGTTGGTCACATGGGCCAGCACCATCTGCTCTTTGGCATCCCTCCGAATTCGGACGTGAACAGAGCCAGCCTGCAGGCGCACCCAGTGGAGAGGACAGCAAGTTAAATAACCAGTTTACATAACAACTGCTTTTCACTGGCTTCATTCAAACAAACACATTACCCTGATGAGGCAGTGTATTAAGTCAACTGAATAACAAAAAAGAGCACCATGTTGAGCTTTGGGAGCTCAAAGGTCTGTTTCTGTTCTGATTTATGTTGTATGAGGTAACCAGGCTTAAAAGTCAAACTCCTATATATGCTACTCAATCACAATGATAATGTGCTAGACCTTGGCACCACTGCCTTTAGCTTAGCGAGCAAAGAGGAGAATAAAACATTTTAAAACATTACTCATACTGACTGCACTTCTTACATTTTTCTCTTCACATTCACTTTTTCAGTGTCACTGGAATTAAGTTTTTATGCAGCATGAAAAAGAATCACAGGCAGACAGGACAATCCAAATTGGATCTACTGGAAAATTTTCAAGCCTATTTGTTTAAGAGAGTATCTTAAACCTATCATTTACTTAAGTGCCTATCATTTACTTAGTTACTTAGTTACTTAGTTACTAACCTATCATTTACTTAGTTACTTAAGTAACTAAATTTTCATAGAAACCACTGTGCTCCATAAATGTACATATTTTTACAACAACAAACCCCATTAGATTCTATTTGTAGAGGATTAAATGTTCCTTTTTGTGCAATGGTTCTCTACGCCATATTTACAATATTTATTTACAGACAACAAAAGTACTCTAACACAAAGGTTATGTTGTATAAACATTGTGCAGAACACCATTAGGGCCTCTTCTACTATGGTGAAGCCAAGAAGACCACAAATCATGGATTATCAACCAAGAAGCTGGTAGGATTCCTAATCATGCATTAGCCATTATTCTTTCTCACAGAACCACAGCCACAATCAGCTTCAGCAAAGTAGGTATCAAAAGCCTTAAATGACAATGACATAGTGACATACCTACAGCTACAAAAACAAACAACCCCCAAAAAAAACTACATACAATATTCTTGAAGACATTTCTGCTCTTAGGCTGCTAACAGTAGTAAGTATTTACCTCTGATCTCTTCTGAGATTAGGCAACTAAAATATGAGCTTGTAGCTGGTTAGAATCATACAATAGCCTTTTGTTCAAAACCTTCCAGTCTTCACTTGGTCAAACTGGGATTCACATTTGCTGTTCTGGCTAATCTGAATGGTGGTGAAGTGGCTACAGAAAGTAATAGTAGATGACAGAATGTCTATTCGAGCAAGCTATGAGTACATATCTGTGATGGCAAATCAGTTGATAAATCAAATTAAGTCCTCAGTACAGTTGTTTTCATTTCGGTAAATCTGTTGGTGAAACAAGCAACATACCTAAAAGCAGACATTTGTCCAAAAAGAGCTATGCAATTTTCTGAAATCTGGCAAGTCTCACTGTTACTTCATTGGCTGTGACTGGTAGCAGGTGCCCCACTTCTGCCTACAGTTCCTGGTAACAGACAGAAAAAACAAAGGAAAGGCATGAAAAAGCACAGCTTTGCAGCTCAGCCTTGTTCCTGCACTGATGGTGGAAAGACCCCTACTGATTCCAAACAGACAGGCGCAGTATCTACCCAACAGTCTGTAACAGTGACAGACTGATGAAATCTGAATTTCTTTGGAATATCAATTGCAGTTAGGGGAATTTTAGGGTGTTTTTTTGACAATTGCATCAGACCAACAGAAGCCCATTTCTTTTTGCTGGTGTTGTTGCAACAGTTAATGAATGCTGATTTCTAATATTTCCCTGAGCATGCATTATACTACTTCTGGCAGACTAGAAAGGAAATGATGTGAAGTGCAGTTATTCAATGGTCAAAAAGGTCTCGACATGTGTCAGGATTTAAATAGAAGGTGAGATACACAACCTTGGGGGGAAAAGTTCACCATCAAAGCTACCTATAGAGGGTGTGCTGTTGATCTGTATGGGCTGCTAAAGACTGATGTTACTTGTGCGAACACTGTTTCCTGTGCTTTTAAGTGCTTTTCAGACTAGCAGGTTTACTCTAAGGCCGGAAACAAGAGAGGCTCAATTAATCGAAGGGGAAAATTAATATAAGCACTCTGTTCCCTTTCATTTGATCAAACCCCTTAGGAATCCCACCATATTACTGAATATGAAGGGTGAATGTGATCCATTTTTCTATTGCAAAGAAACAATTAATAAAGCTGAGGCTGACAGCTGGGCTATGGAAGTACACTGTGGGCTGAAGGCTGACATACCAGGGAATCAAAGCCAACAGTCCAGAAGTGTTCATTCCTGACCTCCAGGACCCCATCCAGAGTGGAAACCTGAGTGGGGATTAATAAACATTTGGGCATTCATAAATAGTGAGTAGAATGAGATCAAAATGTAGACCACCATGATTTTTGAGTAATAGGTAGATAAATACTGTCCACTCTTCAGTGAAACCGCAATGGAGAGACAGAAGCCATTCTGAGGATGTTGTGGTTGATATTAGTGCCATTTATTTGTTTTTACTCTTACCTCTCTGAGTAGCTTGCCCAGCTGACCGATGACAGGTGAAGGTGTTGTCTGGAGAAGCAAAGCAGACAAAGCAGACATGTGTTAATGCATGGGGTCCAATTGCTGCACTGGAGCTGTATACAGAGTTACTACAGACATGATCAGCTCAAAACATGCACAGTTTTTTATATCCTTATTTTCTTAACATGCTGGACAAAGATCTGAAACCAGTGCTCACAGATGCAGTAAACCAATCTGCAAACATGAAACACACCAGGCCTAATAAGCTATTGTGAGGGAATCAATCCATCTGTGCATGCACACTATCTGGCAAATTAAAGTAAATAGTGTCGGGGGCAATTTTGTTTGTGAATTCTGCTGGGGATATTCCATCGAAAGAGCAGTAATTTCATGCATGAAGCTGAAGGAATGGCAATCGAAAAAATTCTTTTCACTGATTAAGTTCAGAGTATTTTTAGAACATTTTTTGGAAAATTTTAGAGACATTGTTAGAAAATACACAAGTCTAAAGTCAAGAACGATATAGATTAGGTGCAGTCTTTTGAAAATGTTTTTTACGATAAAGATGTTTGTACCTGAAGCAACACTTTCCCGCTGTAGACACTCATAGGATAGATGGTGCCAAAGGCCATCAAGGCAATGGCAACTGCTGATACTGTGTCCACTGCACTGTAATTGCTGTGATCCAAGCACATATTTTAGCAGAAATTTAAGGAGCCGGACTTGAAACTGAAAGGTTGCCGGTTCGAATCCCCACCAGGACACTGCTGCTGTACCCTTGGGCAAGGTACACTATATGGCCAAAAGTATGTGGACACCCCTCCTAATTATTCAGTTCAGGTGTTTCAGCCACATCGATTGTTAACAGGTGCATAAAATCAAGCACATAGCCATGCAATCTCCATAGACAAACCTTGGAAGTAGAATGGGTCGTACTGGAGAGCTCAGTGACTTTAAATGTGGCACTGTCATAGGATGCTATCTTTGCCACAAGACAGTTTGTGAAATTTCCGCCCTGCTAGATCTGCCCCGGTCAACTGTAAGTGCTATCATTGTCAAGTGGAAGCATCTAGGAGCAACAACAGCTCAGCCATGAAGCCGTAGACCATGCAAACTTACAGAGCAGGGCTGCCGAGTGCTGAAGCGCGTAGCACGTAAAAACCGTCTATCCTCGGTTGAATCACTTACTACCAAGTTCCAAACTGTCTCTGGCTGCAACATCAGCACAAGAACTGTGCGTCGGGAGCTTCATGAAATGGGTTTCCATGGCTGAGCAGCTGCACACAAGCCCAACATCACTATGCGCAATGCCAAGCGCCGGCTGGAGTAGTGCAAAGCACGCCGCCACTGGACTCTGGAGCAGAGTCTGTCAGTCTGATGGACGAATCTGGGTTTGATGGATGACAGGAGCTTTTGGCTGAATGGGCACAAATTCCCACAGACACACTCCAAAATCTTGTGGAAAGCCTTCCCAGAAGAGTGGAGGCTGTTATAGCTGCAAAGGGGGGGGGAGGGCAACTCCTTATTAATACCCATGGTTTTGGAATGGGATGTCCAATAAGCTCATATAGTTGCGATGGTCAGATGTCCACATACTTTTGGCCATATAGTGTATTTAACCCACAATTGCCTCAGTAAATATTCAGCTGTATAAATGGATAACACTGTAAAAAAACTGTAACCTATGGAGTGTCTGCTAAATGCCAATAATGTATGTAATGTAAATTTGGGAAAATATCCTGTGTAGGCTCCTAAAAGTGGACTTGAAAGACAAAGCAAGCTGATCCCTAAACACAATAGTCAAGCTGAGTTTTTAAAGTATACACAAATTTCAGCTATATCCACACCAAATCAGTTTTAAATTTTTCAAGAAAAACAGCTTTGTGAAATCAATTTTCTTCCAACACATAAACAGAAGAAATATTTCATCTGCTAACGGTGCATAATAGCACTTGGGAAATTCAAGCCCTTGTGATTTATACAACTGGGATGTTTCATATTGTTTCAAGGTCTTATTAAAAGCCTCTGAATTGCTTTTACAAGTGCTAAGCGGGCTTAAATAAACAGGACTCGTACAGATCCATACAGAAAGAAATCTATAAACTCATTACAGCGGAAAGCCTGTGAAAAGCTCTGTACAAAGTGTTATTTTTGCCCACTGTTTAGGATTATTGATTTGAAAGGCACATTATCCTCAGATTACTTTACACATGCGGGACTGTGTTGAGTTGCAGACAATTCAGCTGAAATGGTTTCCTTGTTTACAGCACAGTACAGGTTATAGTCAGCAATCTTGTGTTCTGTGTGGTGGAGAAAGATCCGTGCACAGGTAGCTGAGCATGCACACTGCAGCATGGCTTTAAGGGTTAAGGCTGTGAGGATATGTACTGTCTGTTTCCCACGATGCTCTGGCCACACTGGTGAGTACAGGTGTACCGTGGCATGTGTATGATGTGTGGTGACATGATGTCGGCGACCCACTTGATTTCGATGAGCGCATAGGTGAAGCATTGCGCCAGGGCACTGGCCAGGTCAATCAGGACAAAGGGGTTCAGGCAGGAGGACACCACTCAGCCCTGGGATGAACCCACAGAGGCTGCGAGGGGGATCAGCACGTAGGAAATGGCAGTGAGACAGGGGGAAGGGGGCAGTGCAAGGTCTTGCAATTTTCCCCTCGATAACTGCTTGAGGATGTGCATAATTCTGCTTTCACACAGGCAGAACTGAGTTTTGAGGCATACTCTACAATACAGCTGTATTTCAAAGCACTGGGCAAAATGTTCTGTGCCACAATATTAGACTTCTAAAAAAACGACAAATCAATTTAAAGTCAATATCCACATGAGCTTGTTTGCCAGGCAGGACTCACTGACATTTCTCAAGATCTCCAAGTCCCAGGCATGCTTGCATGTTCCAGTCATGGTGTTTCCGCATAGTCATTTACACCTTTTGTTATTAACATTCTTTTTTTTTGCCATGTTCCAGACGAATACTGAATCTCAAAGACAAGTGATTTCACTGATGGATGTCTTTCATGGCATCGTCCTATTGAATGTGAAACATTTATGATGTGGCAATATTCCAACGTAGAAGCGGAGGAGTGAGAACTGGTAAAGGTGAGAGATAATGCAAAAACAAGAGTAGCAATTCCACAAATGCTCAGTGGGAGGGCAGAGGACATTCAAGGACAACATGCAATAGCTACACAATTCTTTATGTAAGAGGATGCGGTCAGTGTGGAGAAGGGCACTGCACTTCATGTACTGCACTAATGTCCACGAAGTGGTAGCTGCCACGCATTAATCTAAGTCAGATGATCCAGACTAATGCCTTGAAAAAACAGTCATCTGTGTAGAACAAACTTAGCATTCCGTTTTCTTCCAGTGGTGGACATCTGATGCCACTCTCCTAGGACCTCACACAATATATAGGCATCCAATCCACATGTTTACTGTCAGACCTGCCACATGTCCACATTGTGTCAGCCTGTCATACAAGCCTATCTCAGTCCCTTAACTGAAAGGTAAACATGACCATTGACAATGACATGAAACCATCTTAGAATCCTTAACTGACCCTTCATCCTTTACATACTCAGAAAATGAACGTAAGATTTATGTTTTTCAAAGTACTACTATCGCAGGGGCACATCTTTCTTTCTGCATCACAGTAGGCTTATATTCTTGTATTTGCCACTGAACCACAGTGCTCACTAGTTTAAGAGCTCAAAATAACCTAGGCAAGAGCTCTCTTTCTGCAGGAAGCATTTCCTATGCTGTGCTCCATCTGAGGGCATTGTGTTTATAATTGAGTATTCCAAATACACCTGAACCTGCAGCTGATTTATGTAATTGCAATCTCTTTTTGCCACACCTCTGAATGTGGAAAAAAGTATGAATATATGCTTACATGTGACAGTATGCATTAATATGAATGCAACATAGCAGTGATTCTTAATTAGATATAAATACAAAACAAAAATGGATATGCTTACAGCTGCACATATAAACTGTTGAAACTATACAAGATTGTCATCATTACAGCCCTACCTCTGTAACTGTATGGGGACATTGCAGGGGATTTTTTTTTTTTTGGTGAGTAGGAGTGTGAGGGGGTTGAGTAGATTTAAAATCCCATTTCATAATAATCTCCCCAGAGCAATGATACAATTTTGGTAGGAGACAAACCATAATTCTGTGATTCCCAAAGCACTCATCTGCAGTCTGTCCTGCAATGCTGTCACTTAAGGACAGCTCTTTATTTAGAAGAACATTGTGGCTTTGTTTTCAGAGCGATGCAGACTGTGTTTTAATCCCCTCGGTTTCAGACAAAAAAACATTAAATAAATAAATAAAAAACCACAGGATTACCAGGAGCCAAACAAACAGTGGATATGATGTGCAGAGGGTATATCAGAAGAAATCATATTCCAAAAATGGTGAAGCATAAAAAAATATTAATACATTTAACTCAAAATACTGAAATCAATATAAATTCCTGAGCTGTGTAAGACCTGATTACTTCCGATATTGAAATATTCAGTGCAGTGTAACCCTGTCTATGATGCTTCCAGCACTGAAACTATCCTTTTTAAGCAGTCAGTTCTGTTGATTCTATCAGGGCAATGCTTTGGGCCTGGAATGCTGTTCCATCATGATTCACCTAAGCCCATCTCCCTCTGAGAAAACAAGACCTCACAAGGGTACAAAGCATATAACTTAAAGTTACAAGTCTTAAACGGCCCTGGGGCAGGCAGACCACAGATGCCTTCACTGTATCACAAGATCTGTATTACTTACTTCTCCAATTACGTTCAAAGTATAATTTTTAGAATGGTACACACAGCTATCCTGTAAGAAAAACACCACTGCTCTCATCACTGGTGCATACCCTAGGTCTGTAACAAGCGTTTCTTGAGGGTCTTCAGAACTAGTCAGTTTCTTCTTTGTGCTCTTATTCAGATGTTCTTATTCATAGGCTAAGATTATTGCCCTTTGGGATATGCTGTTCTGTCTCATATATAAAAAATGATAGCCTGGAAGAATACAAAATGCTCCAGCGATTACAGGGAAGGCGCAGAGAAATAACTCAGGATTTATTCCACTGATTTCACACCATTGCATGTTGGCAGTTCCTGTAATGGATGCTGAGCTGAGCGGTCCATCTAACTGTCTGCCTACATAAATAACCTGCCTTGGAATGATTTCCTGGTGTCATTAAGACGGGGGTCATTTAACAGACTTCAACCAGACGGAAGGATGTCCATGCATCTACAGTTCACAACCATTGTAATTAGTAAAAGGCCCTTTCACTTTGTTGAGGAAGAAAACCAAATTGCAGAGCTAAAGTTTAACACTAGGCTGAATTAATCAGCCAAACCATGGTCGTGAACTAGCCAAAGTATGTCATTAGTTGGGAGCGCTGTTCTTCTGGTACATCTGAAAGTCAGTCTCAGTTTTACTGCTAGAATGCCACCTCATTTAAACACGTCATTAGCTATTTTGTATTCTTCACTTCAGCTGCGCCTCCTTGTCTAGCTACAGTCAAGTCATTTCCACACTTGTCCACTGAGGAAATTCCACTGAGGCAGTGACCACCCCACCATTTAAAACGAACAATGGAGATTAATAAGGAGGTTAATAATTGAAAAAAGATCTTACCTTCAACTCAAGTCTGCAACATGCTCCTGCAGCCAACTGGTACTGGCAGCTGTTGGGGGCAAGGCAAACCTCAGGGGTAAGGATTACATATCCACACAGTGCGCCATTCCATCTTACCCCCCCACCACCACTCTGACGTGTGCCATAATGGCTGCTATTGTCAAGGCTGTAATTGTAGAAGTTGCGCCATTTGATCGTGCAGTGGCCAGTTTTGTGAGCCACAATCCACCCGCAGTATTGGTTACATTGCCAGATGACTGAAGCACTGAGACATGCTTTTAGTCAGTCTCCTGCCATCTGTCTGATTTAATGGAGAAGAAAAACCTGTGGCCAACCATGAGCCGTGGTGAACCAGGGAACCTTGGCTTGATTGCCGTTCATTTTGTAGCTACCAAAAGAAGCAGTTACACATTTATGCTTTCAAAAGCATGCATAGTACATGCATAGCTGCACATGGCACAGACCAACAGTGCTCTTTGATGTGACCCCCATAGTTCTTTGTCTTTGCTCTTCTTTAACCTGTATTTGTGATATGTCCCTCTTCTGAAAGGCCCAGAAGCAGATATTCAGCCATTTCAATCTGCAGACAAATCAGAGCCTTCGCTTGAAATGTTGTTTGACATGTTGTCTTTGACAGGGTCTCCCTTTGGCAAGAATGCCTCCCAACATAACAATTCATCACCACAGTTCTTTGTTTTGGCATGAAGTTCAGCCTCAAGGGAAATCACACACACATCTCTAAAGTTGACAGATTACTATCTGATGAGACTTCACTGTATGAAACTGTGGTCTCATGGTCGTTGTATAAAACAGGCCTTGTACTGCACCTGTTGCATGGAGTAAATAAGGTAAGCTTTTATGATGCTTGTGCTTCTCCCAAATCATTTAGCCCCTGCTGCATTAGGGTCAGACCAACATGACATGTTCTTTGTTCTGCAATCAACTTTTAATGAACCTGGAGTGGTTGGCTGGGAGCCATTCGTCTGACATGAATGTGCTCAGAGACACGTGTCAATAGGTCACAAATGAGTCTGACCTTGCTAGGGGTCGTCGAAGGGTCAATGGCAGGGCTGGATTAGCTGCAGAGTCTGCAGGTTGTCACTGCACCAACTCCTCCCAACTAAACTAATCAATTAATTATGATCTCAGTCCACTAATTTACAAAGATATAGCCACCTTAGCTTCTGAATGGAAGTGGTTCCAAGAGTGATGACAAAACTGATGTACTTTAGCTTTCTAGGGCTAGGGTCAAGTAGTCCTGGTCTATGCTGTTTATTGAACGAGTCTTTATATACTTAGCAAAATAAGCCAAACAAGCAGGTGTCAAGGCTGATAAGCAGATTGTAGCTTGGTTTGTTCCTTAACGAGATGACTGCAGCGCGTCTCTAAGAGCTTTGCTGATACAGCATTGCCTGTTTGGCTCTTTAATCTAATATAAATTTATATTATGTGTATATAAATTTTATATATACACACAGCTCACATGTACCTTTTTCAGTTGTATATCTTAAAATGGATGGTAAAAAGTTGTGCACTGGGAATAAATATAAATTTCCCTAGAAAACCACACCTTCCTTGCCTGGAGCCTGGTGGTCGATTTTTTAGTCATCATTGCATGAATGTAGTTGCAAGACATTCATTTTAATTATGAAAGCTCAGCAGACACCTCTGAGAAAATAAAGCAATTCTGGAACAGAGATCAACCTTTTCAATACTTCAGTATAACATCAAGTAAGTTAAAAATGTCAGTAGGCTATAAATAAAGGAAAACCGCCACCTTAGTTCAGTTTTTTTCCACATTATTCATTAGCCAGGTAACACAGCAAAAGCAAAAGGCAATATGGACATACATACCAACCATGAATTACAACATTTAAACTGTCAATTTAGTTGAGCTGATTGTAGGGGAAGTATCTGTGTGCCATAGCATCCCACACTGTCTGTAGCCCCTGGGCACTGAGAGAAGGTTGTCCATTGTCTGAAATAGTGAGTGGTTAAGACCAGCTAGCTTGCGAAGTGGTCCTAAATGCTGTCTGTTCTGGGACAATTTTGTCAGCTCTCTCATGGCACTGTGAGCTGATAGCAATTGTATCATATTATATGGTCCTGTTCTTCAGTGTGCATAGACATCAAGTTCATTCACTGCAGCTGAGCTAACTAGCCAACTAACTAGCAACCATTTCAAGTATAGTGACATGGTGCTGCCCCCTTTCAAACACCACAGTGTTAAAATGTAACGTATTAAAATAAAATGAATACCTATTTGGATTTGCTAGTGTAAGGTTGTGAAGCAACCAAGATAACAGTCTGTACATCCACCCTTTGTCTCAACCACCTGCTCAACCCTTTAACACCTAATCAAGGAAACACTATCTGATGACAGTCTGGGGGTCTTCCAGCCATTCTCCTTTTGAAATGGTAAAGTGGCTGGGAGACGGTAATTAACTTAGAGTGGCGACCTAGAGACCACAAACAAATCAAATGGGCTTAAGGTGTGAGGGCCGGGAGTGAGCTGTTTCATCAGTTTCATCTTTGATTTGCATTCCAAGACACAATCTGACAACACTTACTGCATAAAAGGAGTTTTAAGCAACAACTTGGGGTTCACTCCAACACCGCTGAACCCGAAGTCTGCGTTTTTCACGTGCTTTCATACTGTTTTTCTACTGAATTAAAGACTTTCATTGCAACACACATTCTTCTTCTCCATCCTTCTTTTTTTCTTACACTAGTTAGCTAGTTACTGCAGTTTCAGATGAGTTGGCTGTATTCACAGAAGGCTTCATCTATCCTTCCTTCACAACTATGGTCCTACATGACCATATCATGAAGATAAAAAAGCATTTAAATGCTTGCAAGTCATGATGTAGGTCATATCTCCAGTATAATGAGACCATGGACACCTAAGTAGGAAAGTGTTGCTGAACCAGTGCATAATGTATTGGCTACATAAGATATTGCCACCATTTTTGAGGACTCTTGATTGTAAGATTCCACAGTGTGGCAGAATCATGAGTTATTTTCATTATAACTGGGATGGCAGTGCAGATTTATGAAGCTTCCAGGCCTTTGGCAAAGAGCCAGCATCATAAATTTCCATTTTGTCCAGCCAAAAGTACTAGCTATAGTTCGTTTGACAACACCATACCTTCCAAACGAGGCCTCAAGATGCCACATCCTCAACCTCTCCTCCTTTCAAACAACAGAGAGATCAAGCTGTACAGAAAGTAAACATTCAACATTTCATTGCTGGAATAATTATGCAGGGTTATCAACTGGAGTGAATTTATTCAAATGTGTAATTGTACACTTATTTTCACTGGACTTTGCCTGTCTGGTTACTAACAATGTTGTTGTGACACACAATGGTCACTGTGTTACACGATTTATTCAACCCTTTCCTTTGGGGAAGGGTTGTGTGTTTCTCAAGTCTGAATCGGCCCCAGTGTGGACTGAGGTCTGACTGGGAATTGACTGAATTTTTGTAATATTCTCCTTTAGAATTATTACATGTTCAAAAAAAAAAACAAAACAAAACTGTGAAGTAAGTTTCGTGTCATTTGTAGATAGGACACCAACACCTGGGATCTGGAAAATCTTTATGAAAGCATAAAATTTGGCACTGTGGAGGAATGAAACATGTAGGAAAGAATAATCTGGAAAGGCCTATAAATAAATACAGAATCTGACTTTCATCATTTCTTATTTTAGGCATTTGTCATTTTGGATAGAATCCCTTGCCTTCTTCTGGTATCAACATAATGCAGCTGGGAAGATCTACATTACTGGAGCTCCTGTAAAAGATTTAACCTATTTCCATTGAGTCCTTTATTCATGATCTTTCTATCTGAGCCCCCAGAGGCAAAGCTGTCTGGATCACAGTTATGTAATGCCTCACTAACTTCTTATTCTGTGTGTGTGTGCGCGCGTGTCCGCTTGTGTGTGGACCCTCCAATATACAGAACACAGAATATACTTACAAATATTTACATAATTATAAATACAAATATAAATATATAAAGACAAAGATAAGATAAGATAAGATAAGATAAGATAAGATAAGATAAGATAAGATAAGATAAGATAAGACTTTATTGATCCCCAGGTGGGGAAATTTGGGTGTTAACAGCAGCAGAAAGACAGGCAAAGATGTACAGATAAAAATACAATACAATAAATATACCATAATGTATAATATAGTAGTATACAATAAAAAAACAACAAATGAGCAAACAACTGTACATGTAGTGCAAAAAGATATGATAGTGAGCAATAAACAAATAATACAGCTAATAGGCTGTACTATCCTTCTCTGTACTATGACTATCCTATGCTGTCACTCTGTATGACAACCCAGAGGCACAGGGCAGATATGACACCTTGTGTCTCTATTTAACTCTTACTTTCTTGGCATGACACCCATCACAACTGCAGATAGCTAGATAATGGTTGTATCGATGTGATGACATTTTAGAACATGCCTTTTTCAGACCTCTTGCACTTTATAATTATCATAACTTATAACTTAATAAGTTATGTTTTACATAACATAACTTTATGTATTATCATAACATAACTTCTTTTGTGGCTGCATATAAACACAATATACTGTATGTGTAGGGTAAAAACCACAACCTATAGCAAGAAATGTAACCCAACTGGAATCATTGTAATATACATTGTACAACATGGATTACAATGACACCTATTCAATAATAGCAAATACTATTGTTTTCTGCTACTAGTTTCTGTTTGACAGTATTATACACAATGTAGCTAGTTAGCTATCTTATTAATTTTGAACTGAATCAAGACTGAAATGGTACAGAGGTAAATGCTTATAATGAGTCAGACCTCAGTGTCATTGCGGTTATTTCAGTAGGAATCCCCCTTTTGGTGCTGTACAAGCCAAAAGGCCAACGCGTAACTTAGCAGATAGCATATGTGCCATCCCAATATTGAAAGTTCCTTTTCAATATGCAGTCTTGTTTTGTTTGAAGACCAACAAAGGAGTTTGGAATGGAAGCTGGAAAAGGCCAATGCTGGATGCCCCGTGGGCCCTGAAGTGCCACATAGTCAGGTGACCCTTGACAGGGCAGGGCGACTGCCTTGAACATTGGGATGAAAGGCCTGTTGCTCCAGGCCCACCATGCCCTCAAAAACACCATGAGAGCAAGTCGATGTTAGGATATGTACGGTGACAGGGGAACACACAGTACCCCCAATCTTAGTGTGCTGCCCATAGCCACTGCAGCTGTGGGTGCCAGGTCAGAGCGTTTCGGCTGGCCACACAGGCATGCATTACCTGGGTGGAATGGCACAAGCCAAACAGGACCCCCGGGCAAGGACACATCACAAAAGACAGTAACAATCGTCCTGGTGTTGATGGGAAGAGGCATTTTCAACATCGCAAGTCCACAGAGGACAATAACTAGTAGAGTAGAGACATTTTTTATTTTTCTCATATGATACTTGTGAAAGATTCTTTTCTCGTTATCGTTTTTCCCAGTTTTTCACCCAACTTTATTAGTTGCCAGTTAGCCATTTTAGGATTGTCACCACTGCCAAAACAATATCCACACAGGAGCATGGGGTGAAGTGCGTACAATTCTCTAATATACTATACATGCAAGCCTACCGTAATTATTTTTCACACCACAAGTCCCACAATGCACCAGGACCCAAAAGCCAAGAGAGGATAAATGCATCCTCCTGTTGCTATCTGAGTAACTCATACATGCTCCTGCTGAGGGTTCCAGGGTGCTGAGATTGGAATGACAAAGTGATCCTGAACAACCAACCTACCCCCACTCCTGGTGGAATGAAGCAAATTCTACTGATGTGGGCTCCTGGTCACTGTTGGCAGACCCTGGCTATAGAGCACAGCCTGTTATTGAAACAACAGCTTTTACTGTCTAGTGACTCAAGAGCCTCAATTTTGCTTATTATCAACTTGCTTGTATCAACTTGATCAACTGCTTGTAGTGGGACATCACCTGTACAGTTTACTTAAAAAACCTCATTCTTTTCAGAAGTATATAATAATTGTATGAATTCATTTTTGTGATAAATACAGTTCCAGAGACCATGTGTTTTCATATTAAGGCAGATGCAGCTTCTCTGTTGCAGTCTCTGAAGTCAGAGGACTAGGGGCAGTGGTTCAGAGAGGCTCACCCTTGGAAAACCTCTTACGAAGGCCAACTGAATTCAGCACCAGTTCATGTGAGACAGCAAAATGAAACAAACTGTAATGCTAAATATTCTGTGACCCCTGAATGTCCACCTGGCAGATTCATTATTTCTCAGGAGCTGGCCAAGAGTAGCTTTGCTAATCCAGCACTGCATAGCTCCAAAGCAGTTAATTGCCTAACAGCTCAAAGCCAATTAGTTTGTGTGACAATGACCTAATGATCAGGCTTTCAGAGTCTCTGGATTAAATGCAAAACAAGTATCATAAACTAGAACAATGATTCAGCACTTTACAGTGACACAGCCCCATATTCAACTGAAGTCATCAGAGGTTATGTCAAAAATCAAGCGATGATTTTTAAGATATTAAGACCAAGTTATTTAACATCACATTTGGTTTACATTATAACTCACATTAACCTTGTTTCCATGTCACAATGATGACATCCTTAGTGTTTTATAGTTTAAATAAAATTCTCTAAGGGTTGCTGGCACCCAGGAGTACCGTTGTGTTGAGGTTGTGTCTACGGCTCATCGTAAATCATCCTCTTTACCAGACGGACAAACTGGTACATAAAGACATAAAAATTACATCACTTCACTGCAAATGGTTTTGAGTGGCATGATTGCTTATTGTCCCTTTGAGCCAGTTAGTTGGGCATTCAACTGCAAAGACTTTTTTTCAGTCCCCCTGTGTGTTGGCCAGTTGTGTAATGCTGTGCTGCAGATTGGAAGGTGCAGATCCTGGAAGGACGGAGACAAATGTTTAATCATCAACAGGGAACAGTGTGGGAAAACAACAGCTTGTCCCGGCGAGTAAACCTCACCAATATCCTGTCTGCGTCTGAAGTAAACACAGCTGATACGGATCAATCTGCTAAACGGTGGCAACACATTTGGGCTTTCTGAATGACTAGCTTCATTCTCATGGGTTTAGCTCTCATCCCTTGAATTGTGTTTCAGCCCTGAGCAGCTGTTAATCTACAGTAATCTATGTCCTGTCTGCCAGACCTCTGCTTCAGTGCAGCACTGGGACTACCTAGGAATTATGAGCTGTGCCTAGAAGGCTACTGGCATGGAGGGAGGGGGCAAAGATGGAGGAAGGTGGGGCTTGAGGGAAAAGGGAGTGGGGCCTCCATCTTCCATGGCTCTTAAGATTCATCTTCTGTGACTCAGGCCTTACTAAACCCCACAACCTGCTCAGCTTCTCATCTGTGTCTGTTGTTCAAGACTGCCCATGCAGGTCAGCACTACAATGCGTACTGGGATACTGCTTCATTAAACATGTTAGGCCTGACATAATGGAGGGGGTGACAAAGCATGGTTTGATGTAACTGTACGGCATTATTGACTTCCTCTAAATCAATGGCAGTGATGGACAAGCGCTAAATGGAGAATCTAGGCCAGAGGTTTTCCAACTTCCCTTTGGCAAAACAAACAGATATTGATATTCACAAAAGTTAAATGCTGGGGACCTCACAAACCCCTTTCTTCTGCTGCATAAAAATGTGTGCTCCCAAATTTCACTTGTGAATAGTTGGGTTAGCTGTTTTGTCTTTATGCTTGCCTATTAGGCTTCATTGTGTCCTATAATCTGAGAGCATTAATGAGGCTCTCTCATGACATGTCAACAGCAAAGGCAAGATATAACTTACCTGAATTTTAAGGAGACAAAAACAAAAATAGACCTCTGGTGGTGACACATGGTTTTGCAGAAAACACTTCAACAGTAATACCTGCCTATTTCAGTAGTGCCTGTCTGTCTGCTTGGGTGCCTGCAGAGGCAGAACAAAATCTGGGTGGGTACAGAAACTTTGTAGAATGTAACTCAATCCAACCGGGTGAGACATAGGTAGAAAAGTAATTAGAAGAGTCACATAAAGAGACCAACAGTATGTGCAGTGCAAAGTACTGATCGTCATGTAAGGACAGATTCCCAGATACCACCCTAATATAAATAAAATGTTGATTATTTAATACATCTTCATGGTTATGGTGTATTTCTGTCAAGTGCATCTATCAAATCCGTGAAGATCTCAGCCATGTAGATGAAGGTGAGTGCTTTCTCAATGTTGGCAAGGGGAGTGAACTCGATTCCGCCCCATAAACCCATGAAAGAGTATGAGCCAGGCTGATACCGAAGCCAGTGGAACAGAAGACATACAATTCTGACATGACTGCAGTGCTGTTATATAGTTTATATAGTAAAGTATAGCTTACAGCTTTACTAAAGACCTGTTTTTAAGGGTAAAGCCATATGTTGGATCTGTCTGTAAATATGGAATCAGCCACTGAGTAGCATAAGGTAATCCACACTGTGTAAGTGGCGTACACTCACGTATGGATCTCTGGCTGCTCCACAAAGTGCTCTACACTGGAAAGACAACATCAGTTGATTAGTATAGCATCAGTCCCACATATCATCAAGCTCATTTTACAAACTCATCACCAAACTTTATTTAGAAATATGTGGACAAACAGTGAAATGTGTATTGTAAGCACTGAAGGCCTGGACTAGGAGCTCCAAAAGGTCACGTCTGGGTAAGATGAGCACAGAGAAGGACTGTCCCCAGCTGACACATATTTACCCTGACGGGACATGCTGGGTGCTAATCGCGGCATGGAGGGTGGCGGATAATGAGCACTCACATTAAATAAATCACGCAACCCCTTCTAAATACAGAGCAAAATGTTGTAGCTTTTTTTTTTTAAAGGAAACGGAAGCTCTCGTTCAGTTTCAAAACGGGTTTGGTGGTCACCCAGTGGATTCAACCAAATTTGCCTTGGCTTTACATCCCTTTCTAAATGGAAGTCATGCTTTAAAGAAAGCACGTGAGCTGTGCAGAAGGTGCCAGGCTAATTCAGTATTGACGCTACACCCACTGGCGTTTGTGCTGCAGGGCTCTCCTGTTGATTTCTCTGCAATTCGGTGTTGTTGGAATGTTTACAGTCTAATTCTGTCCTTGCCCCACCAGGGTGGGGCTTGCTGCTGTCAGGCCCTCCTGGAACTGTCTTTTTCAAGCTAGTAGCTACTGCAAAGTGGCATGACATTCACGGGCAGCTCCCTGATCCCCGCCCCCCTTGCTGTGAAGTGACCAAGAGGTAAACCCCTCTCCATCGCACCCCTGACTACTGTGACAGGACACTTTAGTGATGGTCCCTCTGCCCTGAAATATGCCTCCTGCTTGGAGATGGGCCATTTTGAAAGATTAAAAATGTGGAAGCAGGGAAGAGAGAATGCCTCACCCCAAGCTGGGCCAGTACTGTGAAGGCAAAGACAGCCAGAACTTCAAATGATTCAAACCTGGAGCACAAATATCAGACATCAATTATCATGAAATCTATGTACCTGCAACGTACCAAATAAATGCATACAACCCTGTAACACAAACCTAAGCATTTAACAAATTCATTAGAGCTAGACCAAACAAAGTTCTTACGTTTGTAAAAATTGATTAGAAAATAAGCAACAAGGGCTAAAATGTAGAAGATGTGAAGATGCACTGATACAATTATGAAAAATTATTTTCTACCATTTAGCACTGTTAATTATCAAAGGAGCATGTATGATCCTGATATTTAACTGTATTTTACTTAATGTACATCAGATTAAATTGCTTTTCAAGTTTGAAATACTAAACAACTATCATTGACTATTACATGTGGATGATTCTTTCATACATACAGTACATACACACACACACACACACACACACATCTTTTTTTATTTTCTCTGACACAAAACTCCACACGAACAAATATCTGTCAGGTACGGACAAGGACTCAGCCTTGATCCCGAACGGGGTTTATTAACGGAAGGCAAGATCGTAACCAGAAACAGGCAGGGTCGATACCAGGAAGACAGTCCGTAGGGGCAAAACCAGGGTCAGGAACAGGTGCAGGCAGGGTCGAAAACCAGACGGGCAGATCTCAGGCAAACAGGACAAAGCGGCAGGCAAGAATCAGGTCGGGGCACAAGCGAAAGTCAGAATACACGGAAAAAACAAGCAAGCAGAAAACAAGGCGCGGGAACGAGACACGTAAAACACACTGTAACGA
The DNA here is from genome assembly GCA_019176425.1 of Megalops atlanticus. NCBI lineage: Eukaryota > Metazoa > Chordata > Actinopteri > Elopiformes > Megalopidae > Megalops > Megalops atlanticus. The sequence continues at coordinate 72,081,451 of CM032875.1, read as the reverse complement.
ACTAGCAACGAGACAGGAACAGGCAGGGCATTATAAAGGGCAGAGCAGATGAGGCGATGGGGAACAGGTGAGCTAGCAGGCAGGTGGCGGCGATGCAGTAACGAGGCAGGCGGGGACCAGGGTGTTTGATCTTTTAAGAAATTTGGCAGATTACAGCGATCCAGGAAGAGGTCTGTCAACCCCTGCTGCACAACAGAAAACCTCTGCATGGGCATAACATGTTGTTCCATCAAACAGACGAACACTAAGGTGTTAGTGGTTCATTCCGTGTTTACTAGTCCAGTGAAAGCCCTTTGGGATGTCTCCGAACACACATTTTAAAAACAAAGGCTTGAGAATGTTCCCACAGAGAGCATGATGCATTCCCTCTCACTATCCTGGTTCAAACAAAAGTCACTCTCAATCCATTACCCGGAAAATGGAAGAACTCCTAATCTACAGATCAGTGTTACACGACAGTCTAAAAAAATTGAAAAAAACCCATCCCATCCCAACCCATCTAAATATTGAAGTTGCAGTTGCTCTATTACTAAAGCAAGAGTGTCAACCTTTTTAACGATTATCTGTGCAGGACATAATCTGGGCTGTGTATGTGTCTGAGAAGCATGTGGTTGACCCATTGTACTGGCCCAGTAAGCACGTTAGGGCGAACTCGAGCCGAAAAGCCGCTTTGGTCGAAATCATCACTTCTCAACACCTCTGGGTCAAGAGTGGCAGGCAAATAGAGACACTCTATCCCTCGGAAACCCTTACCACCAACAGAAAGCTGGAGCCGTGCCAATGTGGTGAGGCGCCCTAGTCATAATAGTGCTGGCATATAGCCACACCTCCACCCCCGCCACTCTAAAACACACGGCACGAGCCTCTCTCTGTCAGCCCCCGAATGTGCAGGTAGTTGACTCCCTAAGTCTTCAGATGCCACAAGAAGGAAACACACACAAAAATGAAATGCAATTTGTGTATAAGGTGTCGTTCATATTAGAGTACGTCACCCTGACGGTGACAGTCTGAGGCCATTTTGTATGTCTTTGTGCATGAGCCTTGTTGCAGGCATGGTGGAGTATGACATTAGGTATTTGACTCAGAATTCCATCTGACCCAGTATGCAACTAAGGACCACTGCATTATCTCTGGAGATTGCTGATTTCAGACATTCACTGAATAAGGAGACCCAACTTACCTGAAGGAGTAAGCCAGGCCGGGTTTCTTCATCATCACCCAGGAACTGACCAGGCAGGTGATCAAGCTGAAGGGAAGGAATATGGCAAATCAGGGAACGCCTTCCTCACCATACTGTCGTGGAACGTAATCAGTACCACAAATTCAGAGCCTTCCCTGAAGAGATCGAAAAGGGTGAGGCAGCTGTATGCTGTCAAGGCTAAACAGGAAGTAAAACAACATAGTAAATACACTCAGCTTCCATAGCTTGATTTGTTCATGCCCTTTAGAAAAAAAAAACAAAAATACACTTCCATTTCCATCAACAAGTTTCTCCACTACACAGGCTCCCCAGCCTATCTGTTAAAAAACTGAGTGCACAAACAATAAATAAATAAAATAAGCTGAAAGTCACGGGGCCTGGAAGAGCCCTTCACTGAGTGCATCCTCAGCTCTTGTTTACATTATCTGACTGTGCCGTTCACTGTAGCGGAAATTTCTGAGACCCCCCTCCATGATGTCTGGCTGGCAGCAGTTGGGTATCACCTGTCGGGGTCCACTCTCTGCTATTACAGGGACTCAGGGGGATTCATGGCTGGGCAGCTCTCAGACACCATGAAATCTGATTCCAGCCAGGGGAATCTTTTACAGTGTAGTGACTGTGTACTGTGTACAGAGTGACCAACGTCTGTGTGTGTGTGGGTGTGTGTGTGTGTATGTGTATGTGGCATACTTTCCATTTCTAGTCCTCCCATGGAAAGTGTGTCCCTCCAGTAGGATGGGGATCACCCAGTAAGGGATATTCCTCTGAGGTAATTACATGTAGGTTATGGTCAGTTCACTGTGTGAAAGGTAAGCTACAGGGTATCCCATTAGTCCACTCTCGTAGATAATGGTCTATCATTACATTTATCAAAGCAACACGTTTTAACTTAAACAAATGTGCAAACTGCTCTGCAACTTGCTGTTCAATTTGGTTGGTTTTGTAATGACTACAATTCCATGGTCCAGCTAATACCTTAGTGTGTCTCTTAGAATTTCTGACTAATGTCCGTAAATGTACCAACAGTCCTGCCAAAGATTCTAGTTATTTGATAAACTTTATATCAATACATTAATCACTTGAATAATTGTATGCACTTATGCCTCAAAATGATTTTTATTCATTTAAAAATGCAAAAGCAAGAATAACTGTAGGAATTGAACTGGCTGAAATATTTCCCTTTACATACACACTCCTTGATATGGCAGAGATGCAACCACTGTCCTGAATCTAATGTGTTGTTATGGTAACCCCATATAGAAAGTGAGACAGCTGAGCATATAGGATGATAATCTCATGAGCCGGGGCCACCTCCACCCTCTTTCTTCTCTGTCACATTGTTTTAGTTCTGCAGCAAACCCAGGCTACGCACAGTGTGCACAGTGCTATTGTGCCACAGTGGTTAAAGAAGTGGGCTTTGGTACTGCCAAACTCTTGTGTCCTTGGGCAAGGTACTTAACTTGTTTGCTTTAGCAAGTGAATGAAATGTTAAATACAGACTATGTGAATCAGCCCTCATAAAGAATACAGGCATAATATAGCCTAATATAAAGCTATGTATGTAATATTTTAATAGTTCTGGTGAAGAAACAAAAATTGTTCAATTTTTCAAATGAAAGTGTATTTTATATATATATATATATATATATACATATACATATATATATATATATATATATATAATGATTATGATATGAAGATGTATAATAACGATTTTGGATTGTACTGATTGTTCTGATCTATTAATGTGTTTACCTGATTGCCTAAACTGCTTAATTCTTTGTACATGTGTACACATACATACACCCATTCACATACTCTATTATTGCCTGTATGGAGCACTGAATGGTTTCAGATTTTCAAACAAAATGGGAACAAAGGGAACCTGAGTAAACACAAAATGCAGCACACAAAGTAAATGCCCCCTTAAACCTAATATCTGGTAGGAACACTGTTAGCAGCAATAACTGCAACTAAAAGCTTCCTATAATTTGATATGAGCCTTGCACATCTCCATGGAGGAATCTTGGCCCACTCTTCTTTGCAGAACTGTTTTAACTCTGACAGACTGGTAGGTCTTCAAGCATGAACTGCTCTTTTCAAGTCCTGCCACATCATCTCTGGACTGGACTCAAGTCAGGACTTTGGCTAAGCCACTCCAAAACTTTAATTTTGCTTCTTTTTAGCCATTCAGACTTGCTTCTGTGTTTTGGATCATTTTCCTGCTGCATCACCCAGTTACACTTTAGCTTCAGCTCATGCGCAGATGGTCGGACATTATCTTTAAGAATTGTCTGGTACATAGCAGAATTCATGCTTCCTTCAATGACAGCAAGTCACCCAGGTCCCGAGGCAGCAAAACATCCCCATACCATCACACTGCCACCACCATATTTCACTGTAGGCATGACGTTCTTACAGCAGAACGCTGTATTTGCTTTACGCCAGACATGGGAAGACTTGCACCCTCCAAAAAGTTCCACTTTTGACTCTGCCCATAGAATATTATCCCAAAATTCTTGGGGATCATCCAGGTGTTTTTTAGCAAATGTGACACTAGCTTTGATGTTTTTCTTGGTGAGCAGTGGTTTCCGCCTTGTCACTCTTCCATGAAGCCCATTTTTGTCTCTTTCTTATTGTTGAGAGTTCCTGGATGAGGTGCCGCTGTGCCCTTGGAGAAATTTTGGCAGGGTGGCTACTCCTGGGAATATTCACCACTACTCCAAATCTCCTCCATTTGGAGATAATGGTTTGCATTGTGGTTCAGTGGAGTCCAAGAACCTCAGAAATGGCTTTGGAACCCTTTCCAGACTGATATATCTCAACATCTTTTTTGTCAGCTGTTCCAGAATTTCATTTGATCGTGGCACTGTGTGCCCATAGAAGCTTTTTGGTGACTACTTCTCTCTGATGGTAAGGTTCAATATACATGCCATTTAAACTCAACAGGGCTGGTTGCAATCAAGTCTGCCTGTGTTCAGACACCTGAATCTAATAATCAACTAAAATTTTTGTTGATTTCTTTGTTTCAAAACTTACTATTCCTATTAATAATTACTTTTTCACAAGGGCAATGTGGTTAATTTGTGACTTTTTCTATTAAATGAATGAAATAATCATTTTAAAACTATGTTTTGTGTTTTGTCAGGTTTCCCTTGTCTAATATTAAATTTGATGATATTAAACCATTCAGTGAGAGAAACATGCAATATACGAGAAAATCAGGAAGGGGCAAATACCTTTTCACACCACTGCACACAGTGTGGGTCTGATAAAAACATCTTATTGTGTGAACAATAGTCACACATGCAATGTAAAAGACCAAACCAATCTTTTCTCAATTAATCATAACAACATACAGGAAGCAGGTATGCTTACTTTGTATTGGCAATTCTGATTCTGCATAGTGCTACACTCATGAACAGATTCAATCAATAAGAGAAATAAATAAAGAATGTGTAAGGCAGCATAGATCTTCTACAAAGAAGTTCACTGTAGATTGAAATGTGAACTTCCACAAAATACCAGAGATGACATGTAAAAAGCAACGAAATTAGCAAAAACAGAAAAATCTGTTTTATATCTGAAATCATTTCAAATATCATCAAGGATCGTCAAGGATCGTGTTTCCTCGCACACGATGCAATCCACAGAAATCACATCTATCCTGGCTGCATGAAGCTCACACTGCTTTAATGTGATTGCCGATGTCCCCATCCTGCTGTGTCGCAATACCAAATGTGGCGATTAATTGGGTAGTGGAATTTTAAAAGGGAGTTAAGGAGATTGCTGTGAAAATCCGTCTCTGAAACATAAAAACCCTGCGCAGTTGGAACGGTACAGGGTGCTCCGATTTTGCTGCATGCGAGCAGCAACTTGATCTGCTTTGGCAGCACAATTAATGGACGAACCGACGCATCCCCGGGTTCTTTAATCCAGCGCCGAGGAGTCGCCAGCACTAGCGTACATCTCTGCCATGGGACAGTCACCTTGGCTCCGGCTGGGCTGCAAAAGTGACGCGCGTAGAGAAGTGGAGTCAGTGCCGCTGATCAGGGTGGTGCTCAGGGGCACGGAATGTCTAGCGCTGCAGTGGAACATCTGACCTCAGCTTCCAGTTGTAAACCAACTGTAAGGCAATCAGCAGTTAATATTTTCCACACAGTTCTTCCCTAAACAAAGTATGTTTTGCCCACGGACACTGGAGAAGAATCCCCGATAAAGATTTTGTGGGATTTAGACAGATTATGAAATACAAAAAGCACACACATAAACATGCATTTACACACATGCAAATGAACACGGGGACAGCACTTAGTGCTGATGGACTGTGAGGATGAACACAATAAATCCCCACTGCTTTCATTCACAACTTTAGCCTTATCATTTAGCTACATAACATTTCTCCCTGAAGTTCAACAGCATTTAAAAGGCAGTAACATTTGTGGACCTTTAGTCTCGATACATTCCATTTAAAATCAAACTATCATTAGGGCTGAATTCAATCTAACCTCAACTCTTACAAACTAAAGCCACTGCTTTCCTTCCAACACATCTGCTTATGCATGTTAGTCAGGTTTAAGACAAACTACAGAAAGGGAGTATTGAAGAATCCTATAAATCTCAAATGAGTTCTCTTACCCCTGAAACTGCATTTTCTCAGTCTCAGGTTTTAAGAAATAAATAGCTGTAAGCCAGTTGTATTCTAAAAAAGGACACACCATCTATTCTACAGTTTATGGGCTATGTGCTGCTGCAATTACAAAAAGATGATAAGACTGCAATTTAGCCAACCGACACGAGTTAATGGCTTAATGTAAGAATTAAAGAATGAACTCTACTGCTACTGAATCCGAATGTACTTAAACACAGACACAGCTCTCCCAGCTGAACTCCCTCAATCCACCTCTTTAAGTAACCATTAAACTTCATCCTGTTTGTGCAGATTACTAAAGCATGTACTGTAAGCACAACTACCACAACATGTTACAGTACATGCTAACAGGCATTACATGAGCATTGTACATAGGACACTATTGTCTGTGTTGATCCCATCCAGTGTTTCAGACTGCAACAAAGAGAAATAGTCCACAATCCAGCACACATACATGCTGCATGAACCAGAACAAGTACTGTGGGATTTACACAGTTGTCACTGCCCACTACATAATGATGATTTCACGTTCAGGTTTGGCTGGAAACCCGCTTTACGTAAGCTGGATACGATTTAAAACAGATTAACTGAGATTTGCATCGAGGTATACCTTTGTTTTCACCTGTCACTTTGACATGTTTAATCAACCCACTGTGCCAATCCATAAGTGTGAGATTGAACAGCAAACACGTCTTAAAGCTTGGCGGAAGAGATAAGGGTCCCAATCGGACAGTCCGTTCTGTTCCCTGTGAAGACACATGCCATACCTAGAAAAGTGAAACTGACCAAAACGTCCCTTCACAGCAGCATTCTACTGCGGCCAAAAAGCCATGGTTGGACGATTAGATTAACCAAGGTCAAGCTGCCACCCCAATCACATGGAAGTGTTATGTGGCCCCCATAACTTCAATTCCAAAGGTCCTACACAACTCATAAACCCATACATAGAAGGGAGTCATGGAAAACAACCTCATGATCTTATTATTTCTCAGGAACCATGTGAATCAGGGGGGATAAGATTTACAATACCGGTTCAAACTCATGTTTCATAATGGTGAAACCAGACAAATACATTCTTTAACAGTCCAAGAGTCCATGGTTGAATGGTCAACCGTGAAGATAATACATAGTTTTCATAATACACAGAATAAAATGTTGACAGGATGTGATTTTTTGCCTTTACAAAGGGTAAAACAGAGGACATTTTTCGGAAATTTTTTTCAGCCAAACTAAACAATTTTTGCCATGTGATGGTGATATGCTTTCTTCTCTATTGCCACAGACATCGTGATAAGGTCAGTGGCAAGACTGTAAGGTCTGAATTTGTTTCATGTGAAATAGGCAGGTAAGAAGCTACTTACAAAACTACAGCACTACTGAAATCAGCTGAGCAGTAACAACAGCTTGAGCATTTTGAGTCATGCAGTGAAAACTATTTTTCAGTAAGCTGAAAATAAATGTACATTATGACTGCCATATAGAATTCAGCTTTACAGTGTTAAACACCACCCTTAAAGAAGCCTAATGCCATTTTTTCCCTTGTTGGTAAGATGTAGTATTATATGTATAATGGAAAATAGTCCATTTTTTTCTATCAGGCAGCCTAGACTTTCTGCATTGCTCTCGGATGTTTGCAGGCAAATTTACTGAAGACAGCTGCACAGCCATTAATAAAATCCTTTGCAAACACAATCATATGTATTTGGCACTCGACATCAGCCACTGGGAGCCTTGAAGTCACATATATCACAGACAATCTGCTGCACACTGCTCAGAGGGAACAGCCATTTGTGCAAGGTATGTGTACTGATTACTATATCACATTAGTGTAACTAACCTGAATTATTTCAAAGAGGGTAAACATCTTTTATGATTATAAAGCATGGGGTTTATTCAAAGAAGGAATAATAACATGTGTACTAAGGAGTCATAAATGTAACCGGTGGCATGCAAAGAAAGAAGATGAACAAAACCGTAAAGACATCCACTCCTCCCCCCCCACCCTGCAGAAAAATGGAAAACCTTGTAACACACTGACAGAAGATAAAGGTCACTTGTGCATGTTTACAGAACAGATCAATCAAGATAAAAGAAACAAGCACAATGGAGGTAAATGAAACCATCTCTGGAATTGAATTTTTAATGTTGTCTGTAGGACGGAAGACAAAACATGCTGCACTGCCCACTCAATTCGTTGCTGCCATTTTATTTCTGGCCCAAGGGAAGATATCTATTACTCTGCATTAACTGCTGACTGGTTTTATAAGGACGAGGTAAACTTCGAGGAGCCTCTGCCTTTCCCCTCTTTTTAATCTCATGTGAGCATTGCATCACCAACTGCACTGGTCCCTGTTGCTGGGGTGTGGAAATGTTTGATTTCTGGTGGACTGGGTGCAGACGCTTTTCATATTTCGCGTAAGGGATTTGCAAACTGCAGCATTCTGTTGTCATTGCCCTCTGAAACACCCATTGATCGGACGAGCTCAGGTGTCTGCCGATGTGGCGCATTAAAAAACAAGAAATCGTTAGACACGTGAACTAAAATCTTTATTGACTGACTACCGAAGAGCACCTGACTGGGACCCCATCGAAGGGGTGGGGGAGGGGCGGGGTGGGGAAACCAGAGCCTTTAAAAGGAAGTGGCGGTTCGGCTGGGCCACAGGCCCATGCTGAAATTAGCGGCTCGCGGCTCGGGTTTTAGTAAAGTGAGACGGTGCCAGTGCTGCGCCCCATGCGGTAGCGCTGAGAGATCTTCCCACGCTGCCCCCCCATGGACGTTACGGATCCGCCGGCCTGTCACAACACACCACTGGAGCCTGTCACTTAAGATGCCTGCGCCACTTGCTTGCGGTGTTTAACAGTCTGTCCCACTGCCACAACATGAGGACCGATTCTGCACCGCCTGAGAGGCGCCACAACAATGTTAGCCTGTGTGCTATCCCTGACGGCGCAAGTGCGGACAGCATCGAAGCAAGTCCGAGGATGACTTTATGTCAAGCTAGAGAGTTACCGCGAAGCTTAGACAACGTTCACTGAAAGAGCACAAGAGACACTGTCAAGAGGACGTCTGCCGCACTGAAGAACCGGCTCGAGACAGTATTAATTGGCATGAATACACCTCAAAAGCAGCAGGAAGCCGCTGCTCAGTTCAGGACTGGATCTTAGGGACTCTAAAAAGCTGAGTGAAAACACAAGCATTTTGCTATGCAGTTTATACTCCTTAACGAGTGCAGAAGCGTACACATGCTGCTTGCATTTTTTGGTGTTTGCTTTTGACCATGTACTATTTCCCTTTGCAGCATATTGAGCCAAATAGTTTGATGATATATGGTCATTATTTATTCAATTGGTCCTCAACTTTGTCATAATATATTCTGTATCTGACAAATGCTGAACTCCAGCAGGGTTTATCTGAATGTGAACACAAATTAAATTGGACCTCTAAGATTGCATTTGTTGTCATGTTGTTATTTTTACATTTGTATTTGTGGGTGACACATCCTCAGTGCTTCATGTCTTCCCCTAAACCTAAATTAAAATCATCTATAGGAGTCTTCAACTGTGCAGTGCTGAAGACCTTTACTATCAAAAATGCAATGAGTAACTGCAGGATCCCTTATGTGTGTCACACCAACAGAATCAAAGTTAATTTTAATGTTAATGTGGTAATCAGGGGCGTGAAAAATGTCCTGTCCTGTCTATATAACATGCAGTTTCCAATCAGATTAATATGTTTCTTCATAAATATGGTACAGTCAAAGGTCAACCATCTCAGGCAGGATTATGCCTGCTTTTCTGCACATCTATGAAATAAATGTATTGGGTCTCAATCACATGAGTCCATATTCACATTAACGTTTAGTCCCATTCAATCAGTTTAACAGTACTTTCAATATTAATCTAAATCTTAATCTCAAATGCCAATAATATGCAGTTCACATGAATTCAGAAAGGCAACTGTTATAACTCTGATGTCTAATAATAGAAAGGTAGCAGCTGGATGAAAAAAAAATCTGTCACATATAGAAAATGATGTGTTGAGCAGATTAATTTTTGCAAAATCCTTTTCATATTTTTGTATTCCAACATCAGTTGTGTAGGAACTACATACATGTTATACTTCCAAACCCAATGTTGTTGAGGCTACGGAATGAAATTCAGATGCATTGTGAGAATTTTAATGTACAAAAAAAAATTGGCAACCAAAAACAAGCAAGTGTTAAATTGCTCTTAGCAAGCTAATATTGCCATCACAACTACAAGATCTATTCTAGTGATTTCTAAGCTTTATAAACCTCAGTTCTCCTCAACTATTGTACATCAACATGACTTAAGCTACATGACACGTCTTCAATGTTGATTTATATAAGGGATATTGGTTCAGAGTAACTATCTCTAAAACTTTTGTTACAGTACATGTCACAGAATTGTCAAACAATCTTGGCTACTTCATCTTTCCTGATATCCCATGGGCAAATATCAAATCTGAGGAGGGTTTTCCTCAACACATATCATCTTAAAGGTTCACTAAAACTCACCATGTACTCAAAAACTGAAAATGAAAATTATATTCATACAATTATTTCTGTTAAATCTATTCATTGAAAATAAAAGCTCAGAATCTTTTCCCAAAATACCACAGATCTTCACTTACTCAAGACTAAAAAGCTACTGAATGTTCTTCATACATGTAAATGTTACAGCAAACTATAACACTTAACAAAAAGAAATCTCTTGTAAGAGATTGGAGCTCTTCATTTTACAACAGAGTCCAATGAATGTTTTGTGCTTTTTTACCCCTACATAAAGTTCAGTTTGACTGAAAAATAAAAAGGGAATGAGATTAATACACAGGGTTGCATAAGGGCTGGCACTTTTAAACGTATCACCTAGATTTTTCAATCAAGTATATTTATAGTTCTTTTAAGGTGACGACAAGAACTGCCAACGCTTGAGCTTGCTTAAGCACTGTAAGATACTTCAAACATGACTATTACCTCAAAACTAGGAACATCCCCATGATTCATTTAAACCTGTGTATTATCTTTACAAAATGTTTCACAAGTTATTTTAAATGTTATAAATGAATAAACAAATTTGTATTGTCTTTTGCATTATGATTTCAGTTAACACAGTTTGCATTCGTATTAAATCTTAAAAGTTTAAATTAGGTTAACCACTACTACCACATACAATCCTGGTCTCTCCATGAATAAGGTGAAACATTTATTTGAAATACACCCATCGCTTCTATGTCATTTGGACAAAATTTACTTTTTAAGTTGATAAGCAAAAAAAAAAAAACATGGTTGCAAAAAAATTTTACTTGAATACATCACTTTCAAAAATGCAAAACAAACATCCTGATTTAAAATATAATTATGTGTCTTTCAGGAAGTTGTAGTCTCTTTCAGGCTGTGGTGGAAAATGGCCTCTGACCAAACCACTGAGCACTGTCATGCACCTGTCAATCAGACTCATCTCTTAACAGCTGGCGTCTCGCTGGCAGTGGACACAGACAGATCTCAAGTAACATAAATCACATTTTTATGAGCTTGTGAGCTGAATTTCACATGTTTGCAGAAAGGCTCTAGTTAATGGTGTGCTGTATCTTCAATTTATGTATCATTCCCTACTCCCTAAAACTTTCAAATGACTTAAGGATGGTTTCTATAAGCAAATATAATGTATTTCACATGATTTAGAAAAGGTCTGATGATGTAGCTTGATTGATGCAGGCCCCTGCCTTGTGCAATCTGACTCAAATTTGAACACTTTCTGAAACAATTTTAGCGGAGGAATTAGTAGAATGGGTGAGGTAGCAAACAAAAACATAAGAGTACTTTGCAGTTTTGGTGCTTGTCCCCCTAATAATGACATAGAACAATTTCAGAAAAAAAAAACATTTCAAATAATAAATAATAAATAATATATAATATTAAATAATAGTAAATAATACACACTACTAATCAAGTCTGCTGAACAACTTAATACCATTTGGTGACATCTTGCAAACTGCACCGTAACACCAACTAAGAATTAATGCCAACTGATACCTACCAGCTGAAAGGATTAGAAAGATATATGCAATTCTATAAAGATAGAGCACCTGAAACAGACAGATTTACATTCTTGGCCACAACAGGAACAGCTGCTGGACTTAAATGTATGAAGTACAGCAATGGAAGCAGCGCGATGACTGATCTGGACACTAATTCCTAGGTTCTCTTACATAATGTGAGACTGCAGATGGCTGAAAGAACACTACACTTTAAGTAGTCCACCAGTGATGAAAAGATGTGGAAGACAGGTCCCTAAGGACTAGACTCATATTAATGCTTCAGGCCAGGGTGATGTCACTTTCCAAAACTGGTTAAAGCTAAGACATTTTAGTGTTATTTTTCATGTATGCCCCTCCACCTCCTAAATAAAAACATATGATACAGAAACATAATGCATCCACAGGACAAATACAATCTGATCATGTCCTACAACATGATGACTGCCATAAAAAAATTCATTCTCTTAACACTGATTCTTTCCTTAACAACAGAATGTACACCACATGGTCTTCTTAACATAACACACATATAAATACAGACTGTCAAGCGGTGTTTTTTTTTTTTTTTAAACAACACTGTCCTGATCAAGGGAAAGCATTCCACAGTGATTGGGTCAATGCAACTATCCTTTGTTTGTTTGCAACTGAATGTTTGCCACTGTTTACTACAGCTCATGCTAACCAGACAACACATCCCTGATTCCAGGGGCAAAATTCCTCTAACAGCCGTATGGCATTTCATGGCTGTGTTTTCATGAATAGGAACAGTTGGAGCCCCAGGGACTTGGTGACAAGCTTATTCAGTTAACTGTGCGGTGACTGCAGTAGACCATGTAATGTGCCAAAAACAGAGAGGCACACAAACACATCTCTGCGAACGATGCAGCTGTGAAATGAACACAGGACGTGAGGTGTGATGCCTTAATAAAGAGTTTTTTGCCTGATGTTAAGTGAATCCTAGTCACTCCTAATCCTTTTCTTCAAATTGAGTCCAGGCTGAATGCTTGCTCCCTTTTCAAAGCGGTCATGTTGATTTGACATATTTTTAAATTGTGCAGAAAAGCTTTTTAAATGAACACAATACCATGTAGCCTGTATCATGAAATTGCCAGTGTATTAAGATACTTCGATGCTTCGAAAAATCAGCCAGAAAAAAATTCCATTGTTTCACTGAACGTGAAGAAATATTTCTCATTGAGGCTTTAAACATGTTAATAATTTGGGAAGGGGAAGGGGAAGGGGGGAGGTGGGAGTGGTGTTAGCGCCAGGGAGGGGGGCAGGGTTAGCCCTGCAGCCTGGTCACGTGGGCATCTAAGGGGTGGTTGCAGGGGGCCTGCAGGCGAGGCACTTGACCTCATTTTGCTTGGCTTCTCCCAGCTGTGGCAGCGTTCAGATGCGAAAACACGCCGGGGCCGAGACCCAAGCTGCCGCCGTGCGGTGGACCAGAGTAGACCGTTTGGAGGCTCGCCCCTTGCAGCCTGTGTTTGTTTCTAAATAGAGCGTGTTTATTAAGAGGGCTGCATGTAAATAAACATCGCGTGAAAGCTGGCGGGGTGAGGGGGGGGCCACACTGATCCGTCCCTTTTCGAGGATTCTGCTTGCTAAAACGTCGCGACAGTACCCGTGCTCTCCGGTGTCTGCCGCTGGCCTGAGCGCGTGACAGATGGCGGCTGGGGAGACGAAGGGATGAGCGAGAGTCACGTGGCGTGGCGCTTTGGTGTTTCCCGAAAAACGCGACGGACGGACCGACAGGGAGGTCGCCTCGTTGAAAGGCCGCCCCTTCTCCACCTTGAGGGAGCTCAGTCGACAAGCTTGTTCGAACGGCGCGGCTCAAATCATGTGTGTGTGCAAAACCTTTGCCGGTACATTAGATAGCAAACGCAGTGCCGCGGTGGACGAGACAGCATCAGTGGCTTGTTTCGTAATCTTCAACACGGACGGGCAGGGCTGTCTGGAGGCGGCAGACGTGATGTACTGAACCACCGAATGTAGGGCACACACGGAACACTGTGTACCACTGAGTGATGACATCACACCCTGACTTCGCTGCGCTGGCGTCCGAAAGAAAAAGTCCGATATTACGCTTCTGTGGCGCTTCTGTGTGCTCATGTTTAGAGCGTGATGCCCTGAATACTGTGGCCAAAGCCTGAGGGCAAGTAGAAGCCATTTCTTGTTGTACTGTGCCTGAGATTTTCAGCATCATAGTGGCTTAATAAAGGTCAGTGTCATACATAATCTCTCAAAACATCTTCATTTAAAATGCTGCTCTAAATAAAATTTGCTGCTCTTGATTTTATTTTTATATTGTGTTCTTTTTCATTTCTTGCTATTTACTCAAACCAAGGGAACAGAACTGACTGTATGTCATGTTCACCGCGTGGACCACATTCACATTCACATTTCCAGAGCTTATTCTGCAATTTTTCATTATTCATTTACCAAGGGGACACCATAAGGGTTATGTGCAGCACTTCCACTCCACCTGACACGTTCTGTGGCACAGTATTACAGTTCTTTTTTCCTGTCACAGTTGACATGCAATAATTTGGGCATTCAAGGGTACAACAGCAGCGCCTTGTCCGAGAGTCAAACACATGAGACTGCTGGATTCACAGCTGCAGAGCAGCAAACAAAGGTAAGTCCTGGGGTCTTGGAGGGAGTCACTGCCAGATTACCAACAGGCCTTCTCTTTGCAAAGATGACAGTATGTTGTTTGCACTACTAGCACATATGGAATGTGCAAGCCTGACCCTTGCATTTTGCCCTAAGTGTTAAAGCAGACAGGGAGAAAAGTAACTGTGAATTTGTACAAATAGGAAAGCATTCATTTGGTACCTTGTGCTGGTCAATAACCAACATACAACACACACACACACAAAACGGGTCATGGGCCGGTCGATGTCCACACTCCATCTGAATCACCACAGGACACTACTCCAGACAGAAGAATTTCTCAGGATATTAACAGGGCATTAACAATGTCAGCTGGCATTGTTTTGTGAGAAGATAAGTCCCAGGCAAAGTGTTTGCTTGATTAACAAGAAAATTGCCTTGTAAGGCCACCTGATTTTGTGTGCTCTTGGTATATCCAACTAAAAATGACGTTGTTAAATACTGACATAGTCCCAACATGTTTCATTTCAAGCTCCCATATGTATGTTAGCTGGCTGCTATATGGTAAACTGCAACAACCCCAGCTCTCTTAAAGGGCATCACATTTTGAAAGGTAAGACATAGTAGAGTGTGAGGGTGTTCTGTCACCTCTCATTTTGCTGCAAAAACACAGTTTGATTCCTATTCCAGAGTTCCACGTTACAAAGAGTACATTCTGAATATTTTCTTCATAGACAGCTTTAAGTACTCTTTACAAAAAGCCAGTTGTAGCTTTGATATGGAAAGAGAATCCGCTTTAAAACCGATACATAACAGACAACATACAGTACATATGTAAATCTGAAGTCCTGAAAAAAATGACAGGAAAAAATGTACATTTTCTCTTTCATTTTCCAACTGTGCATACAGCACAAGTTTCCCAGAACGGAGTACTGTGAGGATGTGCATCAGTCTTGAGAAAGGAGTGTTGACCAGAAAGGAATGCTCATATCAAGTTAAAGTGTGTACATTTCCAAGAGTTCGTAACTTGATATAATCTGCGGATGCACAATTTGATATCACCTCACTGACAATAACAAACAAGGTCCTGTAGGACTCATCTATCTTTGGTTTTACAAGCAACATGGCACCTGAGGCATGGGATCGGTTACTCCCTTGGCTGAGTGATGCCCTCTGAAAACTGAAAATACCACCTACATCAATATCACTTTACTTCAAATATGCACACTCCTCAGAAAAGAAACTGCTGAATTTTGAGATTACCTTCAATAAGACTGGCATAGTGCTTCTAAAATCATGTCCAAAAAACCCAACACAAAACCGTTAGATTTTAATAACAGTTTCAAGACGCACATACGTGTTTTGAGCCGTGTCGCTGAGGTGAAAGCCTTCTCTGATGATGAGCTCGGAGGGCATTTGCACATCCCCTCATTGGTGACTACTGGAAAACACACCCTTCACGGTTCACCGCAAGGTCAATGGCTCCTTTGTTCCCCATTTCAACGTAAACTCAAAATGGGCGTCTGCATTACAAACCAACAGAAAGACGGATATTCCACAGTTTGGCAGACTGTGTTTTGGAGATAAGCCTTTGGAGTAATTTATGTCTTTACATAACCTGTGATTGACACATGTGGAATTTGGGAACCAACTATTTGAAATCTTTTAAAACCTGTTAGATCTCTCATGCTGCTTTAGAAACTCACTTATTTAGGTGTTTATTTTAAAATGCCTTTTATATTAGAAACAAATTGGTAATTAGCATTGACATTAATATGAAACACATATGTAAACTCTTTTTAAATTGTGATTAAGGCACTTCAAAATGTGATTTTTTTTTCTTCTGGTGTTTCCATGATTTTGTCTACCCATTACATAAAGGATGCTGCATATACAGGATACATTCTTCCCACTTCAAACTTTCTCTTGACCCCAGTTCCCTGGCAGAAGTTTCATAATTAATTATAGATCCATGCCCAATACATTCTAGGGCTGTAACATCTACATTTTGCAAGAAGGGATTCTTTAGAGCTTAAGGATTCATTAGGCATTCATTAGGAATTCATGTATTAGGGATCTAATACATTTTTCAAGCAGTGATTCAAAAGTTGCAACACAGTATTAATTGCTGAAAACAAAGCTTTCACTGATACATCTTTAAGAGCCTTTGATTTAAACCTTTTGAGCACTATACTGGATGCGAACTGAATGCCCATGTCTTAGCAGTAGCAATTAAATCAGCATTGCTTTAATGTGTTGCTGGCATGGTAGAACAGACGGGAGCCGTACTGGGTGGGAATGAACAGTGAAACCCATCCAGGCTAAAA
Source organism: Megalops atlanticus (assembly GCA_019176425.1). Lineage (NCBI taxonomy): Eukaryota > Metazoa > Chordata > Actinopteri > Elopiformes > Megalopidae > Megalops > Megalops atlanticus. Next base: position 72,064,598 of record CM032875.1, on the reverse strand, counting down.
GGACGCTACTTGGAGAGTTGAATGTGGACCACAAGCTTGTGAAGGTCTTTACTGGATTAATAGAAAAATCCAGGGATGTGGAAGGAACCTAATATATCCTGCTGCCACCAAAAAAAACACAAGTGCTGTCTCATAAGCTAGAAAACAGGGATAGGGAGATGGCTTCTCTCTTCATCTGAGGTGCCATACAGGGCCAGCTGATGTGGGGCTAGGAAAAGCAGGGCCTGGTTTCTGGGAAAAACCTAGGCTACAGCAGAAACAGATCAGGGAATGACCATATTCTTGAGTGGAAAGGTAGTATTCACAAGCAAGTTTAGCACTGGACCGTGAGTGACTCAACTTAAGGGCCCGCAACTTAAGGGCCCGCAGCTTCAATAGGTTGCCAGCTTCTATGTAAAGAACTAAAAAACAAAATGAGAAGAAGATAAATGCCCAGGTCGAGTGAAATGCTACAGACACCGCAGCCCTTGGGAGCCCTGTGCTGAACCATGCACCGGTGATGGTGGTGACAGCGATGATGACAGTGGTGGAATGGAGGCATGTGATGAATGAATCAGGGGCACTGAGTGAGGCAGGAGAGCGGAACAGGAGCCGCTGTGTCTCAGAGACACTGACATGTCATTAGGCCAGTGTGGTGACAGCATCTGTCCAGGTAACACCAGGAGTGGATGCTTCTGTGTCACGGAGTACAATGCGGGACACCTTTCTCCCTTCTGCACTGCAGGGCTTAAATGGAGAGGATGCAGGGACAGCATGTTTTGGGAGCGTACCTGGTCATGCAGCTGTACCACCGGAAAATAGCTGTACTGTTACATTCATTAGTCAGCAGTCTACTCAATGGGGATTACTGGTAAAAGATAAAGTTCGTTCTGTAATTCCTTAATTAATTGGCACAATATGCATTTTCTTGTTGTTACACAACCAAAACGAGTGTCCTTTCTAATTTCACAGATCAATCCTTGACGTTTGTTTGAAACTAATATCGACTTAATATTCCCTCCTCAAAGCAGCGTGTCAGCTCAATAAGCAGATGTCTCCTATGTCCAGCCTGTGACAAACTCAGGGGAATGTTGTGTCTGCATTGATTCAGTTTCAGAAGAATTATTCATATAAGGCTTTAATTCCAGGTTTATTTTATTGATCTAAAACCTTCAAACTTTTCTTTAACTGTGATAACATTTCTAGTAATGGGAGGATTCCTATGCTATAATCTCTGCACTTATATGTATTATGTACTGAGTATTTTCCACCTCTAGATAAACAGCATGTACTTTTACAGACACCCACAGTGACTCTATGAACCAAAAACGCTCTGTGAATGTGTTTAGGTGGTCAAACCAAGCATTTCTCAATTTGACTTTGGTAAGTTCCTAGTGCATCCACCTAGCATCGGCATCCTCTCCAACGCTCATGTCTAAATACCTACCAAGCACATAAACTGTCACAGAAAACTGACATTTAATTTGAAACTACAATTAGACATGTACATTAAAGGGTAATTGCAAGCTACTTCTATGGAACTACTGACTGTTCTGAACAGTTCAGAACTGTTGGACTTTCCTCAATACAATTAATGGTGGACTGTGTGTAACATTGTGAATCTCCTTATTGAGTTTCTGAGGTAAAGAACACTATTCAAGAAGCATGTGCAATTGACCTGGTCAGTTGTGGCTGAAACAGACACTAAAATGCTGATTGTAATGCTAATGCTTCATGTATAGGGCCCAATGACAGGTAGGCCCATGTTTGAGGTAGGGGGTGGTCACTCACCCATGCTATGGGTGGAGCTGCACCACATCAGGAGGCAGCCTGTGCAGATCATGTTCAGGAGCCCAAATAGCGGGATCTTCCAGGACTGGCAACACATCTGCAACACAGTTAAACTTCTGGAGCAGCATATTACGCCATCACCAAGGGATAAAATTCTGCAACATCACTTAAAGGGCACCTAGGGCTGCTGTTCGAAAAAGATTAATAAGTTACTGTGACGGAGTGCCGTCACTACAGTTGAGTATGTGCTTTGACTGCCATACCAACGAGCCTGGCTCTTTGGCGTCGTGGTCAAAGTCGCATGTTTGGTACCCCGTAGACCCGGGTTCAAGGCCGGGTGGGGTGACTGCTCTCGCCCTTTGCTACAAATGGTGTCAGAAGTGGGATGGCCGGCCACGAGGCCATCGGAGGCGTGCCCAGTGTGTGAGCCGTATGAGGGGACCCCCAGGTTAGGTTGACCCCAGAGATGGGTGAAGCACGGTGTGAGGGACCCCAGAGATGGGTGAAGCACGAGTGAGTGGGGCACCCTGGGATGGGAGAAGTACAGGGGGAATGCGTGAGGGACGCCATGGTGCGTGAAGCGCATGGGTGCGCTTCCCGAAGGGGAGGGCAGTGTGACGGAGTGCTGTCACTACAGTTGAGTATGTGCTTTGACTACCATACCAACGAGCCTGGCTCTTTGGCGTCGTGGTCAAAGTCGCATGTTTGGTACCCCGTAGACCCGGGTTCAAGGCCGGGTGGGGTGACTGCTCTCGCCCTTCGCTACAGTTACCCTGCAGCTCTTTTATCATATATATTTTCAATGTAGCCTGAATACTTTCTTCAGGAAGAGGGTAAGCCTGATTCAATGACCTTTGTTTAATTGGCCAAATCAAGCGCACACTGAGTAAATAGCCCATTCCCTTTTAGAATTATCCACAGAACTAAATATTTCTAAATAAGCACTGCACAGGCTACTGCCTTGGTATGTGCAGAGAGACATCCACCTAAGCACTTTCTCTATCCGCATGTTAAATGCTATTAAAGCCCCTGTGCCCTATTACTGAAATGTTACAGACTGACACTGTGTGATGTTTCTGCAGCAGAAACACTTCAATTTCAATCCTAAATGTTAGTGTGACTTACAAATGACAGTTTACTTATTACCAAAAGCCTTGTGATTTTCTATTCCATAGACACTGTCCAGTTACGTCTCTTTTCACCCCCTCACGCAGCAAACTACTGAACAATGGGATGTGCACAGACAGATCTGTTCTCACATTGTCTCAGTCAAATGCACCTTCCCTCCTCCACCTGAGACACCCGAGCACTCTCCAGCCATGACTCTGGTAAGCACTTGTCCTGTCACTTCACATCCAGGTCCTTAAAGTATTGTGAAATATACTATTACAGCGGTAAGCAGTATTGTGACAGGAGCGATGGTGCATGCTGACAGGCGGGGCGCCGGGACCACAATGTGAGATGAAGTGAGCACGCCCCCGGCCGTGCTCGCGCCCGGCTGGGACGCCATCGCGGCACCACGCAAACGCCGCCGTGTGCCAAACGCACTGGCACGACACAGAGTGGCACGGCGCGAACTCGGTGATGGGACGCAGGTGTCACCTTCCACCAGTCCCCGCTGGAAGGGGCAGCCTCTGGATGGCCGCACCTCGTTGAGATGCTGCCCTGAAAAGGACAAGCGCCAAATTCAGGACAGACCCCACGGAGAGGCACCTGCAGTTTTTCCTGAAAATTAAACCCATGGAAAGGCCGCGTTGGGCATGGCAAGCATTCAGAAACTCGCCCTTCAACAATGTAGGAATTCCACTCCAATTCCATTCAAACATTAGCCTTGCTGAAATAGCGTACATCAACAACACAAATTTCCCCCTTGCAACATGTGTGCCCAAAGGGTTTCAGAACTGTGCTAACTGAGGCACCAGCAGTGGGAGATGTAATCACAGGTTTTCTGAACAGAGTAGGGCTACTGACTTCTACATGAGAGGAGTGAATACAGTCAACAGGGGACTGCTCGCTGGATATACTGTGGATCTAGAAATTCTACATACCCTTGAAAATGTTCTTGTTTCAGTGTTTTAAAGACTAATATCAAGACAAGTGAAGTCAGACTTTGTTAGCTTTATTTACACATTGTAACAATCTCTAACAACAATATCTAAGAGAAAATCAAATGCCTCAGTTTTTCAAAAAAAAAGTATTAAAAATGAAAAATTTTGAAAGTCTTGGTTACATAAGTCTGTACACTCTTAAATTAATACTCTTAAATAATTTATACGTATACTTGGTGGAAGCACCTTTTGCTTTAGTAAATGCAGTGAGCCTATTCGGATAAGTCTCATACCTAGATTTTGCAACTTTCTTCCATTCTTCTTTGCAGCACAGTTCAAGTTCACTTCAATTGAAAGGGTACCACTTATGAACTGCCTTCTTCAGGTCAGTGCAAAGATTTTAAATGGGGCTGAGGTCAGGGCTCTGACTGGGCCATTCCAGGACATTGATCTTGCAGAGAGTAGCAGGTTTTTTTTCTAAAATCTTCTGGTATTTTTCACTATTCATTTTCCTCTCTATCCTCACTAGAGCTCCTGTCCCTGCTGAAGAGAAGCTGCCACATAGCATGACACTGTGTTTGACAGTAGGGACTGTGTTCTTAGGCTGATGGGCAAAACATATTGTTTGGAATTAAGGCGACAAAGTTCTACCTTAGTCTCATCAGACCACAAGACATTTTTCCACATGGCAACAGGAGATCCAGAGTGTCTTTTAGCAAAATTCAGACTAGACTGGATGTTCTTCTTTGAGAGAAGTGGCTTCCACCTTGTCACCCTCGCCCACAGCTCAGAATTGTGGAGAACACATGAAATTGCTGCTATATGCATATGGTGGCCAGTCCTTCCCATGACATCCTGCAGCTTTTTAATATTGCTGCTGGCCTCTGGGCAGTCTCTCTGATTAGTTTCCTCCTTGTATAGGTATCCATCTTGGAGGGATGGCCTAATCTGGGCAAGGTCCTGGTAGTGCCATATTTGGTACATTACTTGATTATGGTTTTTGTCGTGTTCAATGATATCCTTAAGGCCTTTGATATCTTTTTATAATCCTCTCCTGATCTGCTCCTTTCAACAATTCACTCTTGGAGATGTTTTGGTAGCTCCTTGTTGCACACAGCTGTTCTTTTACACTGGCATACACTAAGAAACAAGGAAACATGCTAAGAAAACCTACAGCAGCATCTGAATTTGTCCCAAACTAATCAGAATCACTTCAGTTGGTCACAGATGAAGTCAATTATCTTTAGGCATGATTTTAATGGTGAATGATTAGACCTGAACAGAACACCCATTACAAAGGGTGAGTAAATGTATGCAACCAAGGTGTTGTAGCTTTTCTGTTTTAAATTAATATTCAGAAATGTGTTGCCTTTTCTTTTTATTTTGATATTGTAGCTTACGATGTCTAAATGAAAGCGGAAAAATCTGATATAATGGGTTTTCATTCCAGGCCTCAAGGCAATAAAAACAATCATTTTTGAAAGGGTGTCTGGATCTGTCTAGATCCAATGTAAGTTCTGAAATTGTTTAGGACCATCAGTTTAGGAACTCTGCTGTTGGGTTAGTTAACCAGCATGAATCATTAGTGCGTAAACTAGTGCTTGCAAATAAAACACTTTCTGATGCACCTTGGTCCAATTCATACAACAATGTTCAAGCAAAATATGCAATGCCCAGGGTATTAAACCGCACTGATCCAGATCCGCCAGCCAAAGTTCCAGGGTGCAACCCTGTTTCATGCAGAGAAAGCTAACTACTTCTTTTGTCTCTGTTGGAGTCTGCCCCCCATTGCTACAAATCCATGTGAAAGCATACAACGGTTTGTTCAGTCCGGGCCTGTTGACTTGGTCCCTGCTGGATTAGCTCCGGAACCAGAACCTAGCGTCAATGTGAAAGTGCCTCTGGGATGTTGGTGCAGACGGTGTGGGCCTGATGAAACCAAGCCTCTCCCATTACTGCAGTGGCCTGCCGTACTGGCACAACCCTCCAGCAGATGGAACACTCATTCATGCATTCTTTATCCCAAAGCTGCTTATGCAGGCTGAGGTCAGGGAGAAGCCAGGGCCTCCACTCGCGGTGGAGAAGCAGAGTTGCAGGATACTGGCAGATGGAACCCATCCAGATAATTCCTAAAGAGGGGATTGAACTCGACATATCCTGCAGACAATGTGCAGCACATATCAATATCATTAGTGTGAAACACAGGTGACGCTTTTATACATGGGGAGTGGTTAGCCTTTGTCTGAACTTGACATTGACAGCACAAATAAGCTATATTGCCTTCTGATCAATATCAGTGACCCCATAATGTTTGCCACTGCCATTCAGAGATATGTCTTCTTTCCATAAACTGTCAACCTAAGCATGCGCATGTGGCTTTCCATACTAAATGCCCATATAAAGTTGATTCATATCAGCCCAGTATCTGATATCAGCAAAGAAAAAAAGTTGTTTGAAGTGGACAACTGAGCACACTTCTCCTTCATGCTGTGCAGGTTCAGCATCGTTCTTCATCCTTTTCGTTCTCTTGTAGGGGGGTGCCCAAGACCATGTAGGGCTGAGCTCGCCTTGATCCAGGTTCTGACTCACCTTGAGTCCACCCTAGAGACTGCCCTCACCGTGTTTAACAACGTGATGGTTTTGGCTGAGAAAGGGGAGTTGCATACCATAAAATGGTGTCCTATGAAATTGACAGCTATGTATATGAGCTATATTTATGGTGCCTGCCTGAAAGGTTGACTCTTACCAAGCAAACATTATTTTTAAAGTAGCCTATCTTTCTGTTCTACTTCTTCTAGTATAATAATTCTGTACTTCCTCTTCAAATAAATGCTTATTTTTTAACTTTTTAATATAAGCTTGGTAATCCAATCCTAGTTTGTTTGTTCAACCAAGAGCTCAGTGTAAAAGTGGATTACACACCATCCCTGACGCATGTCCCGTGCACTGATCAAATCACTTCTGAGACTCTCCAGGCTGCATGACAGTCTGCTGATTAGTAATTTTTTCTGAATTCTGCAGAAACAACAAAGGAAATCTTCAATAAATAACCTGCAACCTGAAGCTGAAATTCACCTGTGTAATTTAGAAACATAGGCTGAATATTCAGATGCCACTGTCTAACTGTAACTGCTCTCAGATGAATGTTGGGCTAATGCCTTTTATAAAAGGCAAAACCTCTGGCAAGGATGTGGGAAATGCACCACCCATGAGATTCATTATATGTGCCAGACATGTGATCTGTACACAATTTAGGAAAAGGCCAAAATGTCACTTAATTCCTTTTCCTCAATTAAATTGATGCTTTATTCTGTCACAGTCCCAAAGACCAACTGCACACCCAGAGATCACTCAGGGACGCTGATGAATTTTCTGCAGCATAAATCAGAAAATGGACCAAAAAGCAAACACTTTTCCCTCTGCGTCCAATTCAAGTGCACTCATCAAAACTATCAATGTAGGGAGCAATGACCTGTTACTGGCTGGGTCTTTAACAGTTTCTATCCCTTTGTTTTGTTAATGCTGTCATCTTTTTATGGACTCTCTATATAAAACTACTTTGTTGTATGATTAAAATACTATTGTCATGTTTGTTAATAAAAGAACATCTCTCCTATGTTACAAGCCTGATCTGTTTGTGTGACACACATCAGACTAGAACAATGTTCTGACAGCTTAGCCTATTTTTACATCAATGTCCAATAAGGGGGAGCAATGTACCATCACTGAAACAACAAGGGGAGGCACTGACTGGTGCTGCATTATGGGAGATTGATAAACAGCTTAATTAATGTCATTATGAAAATGTCCTGAAAACATGTATTCTGCCATCTTGAAAAGCTGTCCTTAATCCTAGGCATCCTGCAACAGGCAGAAAGCTCATCACCAGGAAACGCTGTAACGGCTGAGACAGGAGTCAGGGCGGGGGGCAGGGGGGGGGGGGAGGTGAGGGTGAGAGATTATATCGCTGCACACAACTGCATAATGGCGGATCGTGTAATCCATTGTTAATATCACACATTAAAATTCGAGGCTTGCTTACCCGTCTGTCCCAGTCCAACCCATGGAATTCTTCTTTAAACTTTCCAAAGAAAGATCTTGCGGAAAGGAGGAAAAGTGCTCTGCATTAAAAGATTAAAACATACCAGTTACTCACTTGCCATTAAAAGAGCAAAAGAATTCTGTGAGCACTGAATAAATGCTGCTAGCTACCATGTTCTATGACTAACCTAATGGTTAACTACAATGAGTGTCTCTTCTCAAGGGCAGACATATGAAATTTGTAACAACGAATAGCTTAACCAGATTTGGAGGTCAGCATCACAGAGTCTAGGTTTCTATGCTGCATTAAATAATGATAAAATCATTGTATGCATATTTCCAATGATTTTGACAATACACAGTGCAAATGAAAGGAGAAATTAATTTACAACTAAACAAATGTGAGGTTATGCAGGTTTGGGTTTAAAGAGTTGGGGACTCAGGTTCAAACTGCTCCCAAATAATTTGCCATTTTATTGTAATAATAAAACTCAGTCTTGATGGCATACGGATATCAGACAAGATATCAATTTGACAGAGCCTTTTATGACTGCTCCCATGCCATAAGAGATCAACTGAAAAGTCAGACTTGCCTGTCTGGTTATGGACCTGTTACGCCCATGATAGCCTTTCAGTTTTTGTAAAAATAATCGTCAATCAGTACAATTTACACTCTTTTACATATGTTCAACTTACCTTCATATAGTCTATTCAGGCTAAATTGTAATAGTGTGATCACTGACACTAACAGTGTGAAAGTGAGGCAGTGATTTTATCTACACCACTTTCATCAAAAGATTTTTTTTTTTTTTTGAAAAAGCTGGGCCTAACTAAATTAGGGTAGATATATGCAGTTGCTATGCCTCAATGTACCACAACAACTCACAAACTGGGGAGAAACCAAATGTGTTCTCAGATGTTAAGCCTTACACAATACTGACACCCAGTGCCGAATAGTAGTGTATTAATTCCAGCCCTCATACTGACAGGACTGCGCCTAGGGGTGCCATTTAATACTTAAGCATGTTTAAAGTGTGGTGTAAAATATTCAAAGTAAAATGAACCTTTCTTATGGCATGCTTTTTAAGTGCTTCTGTTACCAGTTTTAATCAATGGTCAAATAATCTAATAATCTAAGTAATTTTAAATTTAGCTGCGTCAGTGTTTTAGATGACAGAATATTGTCTGTTATTCACAGATATTTGCTTTGTGTTTCTGAAACAATGATACTGCTTAGAGCTTTCTTAAAAGGGAGACACATACAATTTGGCTATTTTCTCAATACCTGTTAAGTCAAATTTTATATGCTGAAATGATGACATAGTTTTCAAATGATATATTTAAAATACTTAAATTTTTGCAGTTTTTGTATTTGCAATATATTTCTAATCCCCATTAACATATTTTTATTGTATATGCAATGTATTCTTGGACAACAGCATATTTCTCAATACATTGCAATCTATTTCCTTTCCATATGAGAAATGCAGAAGAAAGAAATATTTTGATGAGGTCAGTCATCAGAGACCAGGTACAACTATTCAAGAAGCCTACCACCAACATTTTTAGGAGGTAAAAGAGTCTTAAATTTAGCTGCTGTCATACTGCCTTGTGTGAAGCAGAACAGTTGAGCAGAAAAATAAGTACAGGATTTGTATGCCATAACATATCTTTAGCATCAAAACGTTTCATCCTCTAGAGGAACACATATTGTTGTACTTAGAACATAAGAACATATTATGACGAGAACAGGCCATTCGGCCCAACTAAGCTCGCCATTTCCTAGTTAAAGAGTATCCAAAACTGCATCAAGTCTAGACTTGAACACAGCAAGGGTCTCTGCCTCAACTGCATGACCTGGCAACCTATTCCATGTATTGATAACTTTTTGTGTAAAATAATATTTCCTTATATCAGTGTGGAGCTTACTCTTAACTAGTTTCCATTTATGTCCTCTTGTTCTACAGACTGAACTCACCCTAAAAAATCTATTATAGTTAACCTTATTAAATTACTTTTATAAATTTAAAAACCTCAATTAAATCACCCCTAATCCTCCTCTCGCTAAGTCTAAATAGGTTAAGTAACTTGAGTCTTTCCTCATAGCTTTTATATTTCATGCCAGGAACTAATTTAGTTGCCCTTCTTTGAACTTTTTCAAGAGCTTCAATATCTTTTTTATAATGCGGTGCCCAAAACTGCACACAGTATTCCAAATGAGGTCTGACTAAGGCATTGTATAATTTCAATATAACCTCCTTAGATTTATACTCAATACTTTTGTCTATATATCCCAGCATCCTGTTAGCCTTTTTACTGCTACAGCACACTGTCTAGATCCTGTTAAGCTTGGGACAACTATTACTCCCAAGTCTTTTTCAAATTGAGCACATTCTAGTTTTTTTCCACCCATGAAGCAGTCTTGTCTACGGTTCTTATTTCCCACATGCAAGACTTTACATTTATCTAAATTGAATATCATCTGCCAGGTATCTGCCCACTTTTGGATGATGTTTAGATCTTCCTGTATTACCTTAGTTGATTCTATACTGTTGGCTAAACCCCCTAGTTTTGTATCATCTGCAAATTTTACTATTTTACTACTAACCTCTGCATTGAGATCATTTATGTATATAAGAAATAGCAAAGGCCCCAACATCAATCCCTGCGGGACTCCACTTCGTACAGGACCCTGTTCTGATACAATTCCTCCCACAGTTACAGTCTGCTTTCTACTAGACAACCAACTTTGAAGCCACTCAGTGATAGCTCCCGTAATTCCTGCAGATTTCATTTTCAATATGAGCCTCTCATGCGGAACTTTGTCAAATGCCTTTTGAAAGTCCAAATAGATAATATCATAAGCTTGGTTTGAGTCCAAACATGATGTAGCTTCCTCAAAGAAGTCCAGGAGGTTTGTTAAGCACGACCTCCCTCTGCGAAAACCATGTTGGCTATCATTTACGACACCATTTTGTTCCAGGAATAATTCCAAATTATCCCTAATGATGGATTCCAGTATTTTGCATGCAAAACAAGTTAAGCTGACAGGCCTATAATTTCCTGGATCAGTCCGGTCTCTCTTCTTGTAGATAGGTACTACACTGCCATGTTTCCAGTCATCTGGTATTTCTCCAGTTTTAAGGGATTGCTTAAAAATAACTGTCAGAGGCTTGTAAACTACCTCTGCTAGTTCTCTGAGAACTCTTGGATATATTCCATCAGGGCCTGCTGCCTTATTTGTTTTAAGTTTTTGAAGTTTATCTAGTACTTCTGCATCATTTAAATCAATTTCCTCCATAAGTCTCTGAGATCTGACTGTACCTAAAGGCATATGTGAAAACACTTCACTAGTGAAACTCTCCACAAAGTAACTGTTTAGTGTATCAACAATAGCTTTGTTATTATAAACCATAATTCCATCCTTATTTTTTATACCTCTTATTTCATCCTTAACTATCCTTTTTCGACCGTTATATTGAAAAAAGTGTTTAGAGTTGCTCTTTGCATCTAGTGCCTAGTGTCTTTCAAAAGGCCTTTTAGCTTCCCTTATTTTTTCTTAACTTGAGCTCGCATATTACTGTATTCAATCGTATTACTCTCTGAGCTCTCCAACTTGTATTTTCTAAATAATTTCCTTTTTTGTTTCAAACTGTCCCGTAAGGACTTATTCATCCACTGTGGATGCTTCTTTTTCAGCTTCCCTTTTCTCACTTGCGGAATGAATTTAGACTGTACATCCAGCATAATCGTTTTAAAAATGCACCACATTTCTTTCACAGTTCATTACTTCATTACGACCGTAGTCAACACATACCATCAAAGAGACAATCAATATGTACTATGTATTTTTATGGTCCTAACAGTCTGATGAGCCTACAGTGGTTAGTCTGCCAGGGAGTTGAGTAGATGCTCTACCTCCTAGTGTAGAAAAGGTGTGCTACTTCATAATATTCAATCAAGAGTGATTAACAAACAGTGAAGAATAAATTAAATGTTCCATGAAGAATTTTAATGAGGTAGATGCAATTTGGCGCTATATACCATTGGCTTTCAAAGGAGACAGCATTTAAATTGTGGTGTGTGGCCACATCAGGTTTGCTATGAACTAACTGAAATCCTCTATAAAAAAATAAAATGATAAAAAAAAGCTTTTCCGATGTTTTTGTTCTCTCTGTTGTCACCAAAATATTGTCAGGCTTCTGTGTGTTACTTCCTGAGGAAATGGGACCTGGAAATATAACAAAAAGTGACAGGCAAAATTTCTAAACTAGATTTGACATGTATGTCAAAAACTATTTGGAATACAGAGCTTAAACTCAAGAATTGTTTATATTTATGACAGTGGAATATTTGCTAACAAGTGAATCTGAAACCAACATATGGGAACCATTTGTTGCTTTCTGGGTGAGAATGAACTTCTTACCGGACAGCTGTAATTACTTGTGCTTTTATGTCATGTGATTGGCTTGAGCCATCTACAACTGAGGTGATGGGTTCAGGCTGAAAACACCCACAGGAAAAGAGGAGACTGGATTATTGGTAAGCATTACCATGGATACAGCTCAATGTGCTGCCATAATGGTCTTTTCAGATATATCATCATTACGATGACCTTTAGCAAGATAGTTACAGATTCACGGAGAAAGGATTACTTTGCATTTCCCTGTCTTAACAGCAAGCATGTATACTGAATTAAAATGCTTGCAAAAGTTCAAATATGCTTATGTGTAGCTAAGAACATGCTACACCTGTATCAGAAATCAATTACATTGTGATTATATTCCCGTACAGTGTCTGTGCAGCGATGTGCTACTGCAAAATCTACCACAAAAACTCACTCCATGAAGAGCAACAACACAATACAAAACTATTATATTTTCAAGATTATTTTGGTTTTGGTGTGAATAACCAGCTATGAATGTGCAGTAATGATTTCTTTAAAAGGCCCATAATAAAGACCAATGAACATTGGAAAATTATTACTGATAACAATATCAATTTTTACCGGTAGAATTTCTGAAAAAAAATCAGTGTATCAGTGTACATTTCTTATTAGACTACAGGTACAGTGCATGTGTCAGTAAACTAAACTTAAGTTCAAATAATACTATGATGAGAAAAATGAATATAAAAACAAAAAAAGTTATTTTCCTCCTGATAGTGTGCAGCAACTAGTTTCAATAACACTTCCATTTGATATTTTTGAGGCAAACTGTAACTTACCAAAACAAAGGTATCGGTTTACTCCTTCTTCCAGTGAATTGGAATATCTGCAAAGGACAAATAAATAATAAGTTATAATACATATATTACATATAGTACTTATATCTATATCAAGGTTTCAAGTGTAACATGAAATTAAGAATGCATCAAATAACAGCAGCTCCAAAATTTCCATTATATATTCACAAATTATAATCATGAACATTTTACTCACTTCCTGTCATTCCCTAACAGTCAATAAGACAAGCATAAAAAAGTACACTTGCATATTTTTACTACTCTATGGGGCTAAATGGTATAACAATTTGCAGACATGGATTTGATCATGGCAATTCCATGTTTTTTGGTTTGCCAGACACTGTGGGTACAAAAAGATGGGGAAAATTTTTGACTTATAATGACAGAAAAAATACCATGGGTACTTCAAGGTAGTGAAAGCAAGTGAACTGTAAACAGAGGAGGCACAAGCTTTACCTTTAAACTGATCATTCATTTCAACTGTATCAGTCTACTTTCCTCAGTTAACAACCAAACAATTAATTTATACCAACATGTATAAACATGTATTATTTTCTGATAGTGGTATTATTCTTTACATTTCACCAGCATTTTCTTATGGCTACATTTGAACCTGTTGCTAATTTTCTTTGTTTCTGTCCAAATTCAGGAAATATTGATGACATATAATATTCATTGATTTGTTGATATTTTCTGATTTGCAGAGATTTCAGCTGGATAGCACACTAGTTTGGAGTCAAATGAATAATAAATCTGAGCAACTGCAGTTTACTCCAACTTGTTTTTAAAAAAGCTACACTTTTTAATGAACATTAAATGTCATGATCTACATAGATCAGATTAATGTACAGTTACTTTGTCAATATTCCAAGAATTCCAGCACAGAGAAAATGCATTATTTATGCACTCAGATAACTTTAAGTAAACATAACATAAAAATGCTACAACTTTATAATGTAAAGTTGTCTTAAAATAAAATCAGTATGCTAATTCTATTAGTATTGATTACTATTATTAAATATCTTATATGTTTTGTTGTTGTTAACTGAGGTAGTGAATGGAAACAGTTGAAACTAATTATCGGTTTAAAGGTAAAGTCTGTACCTCTGTCTGTTTCCATCTGACCAGATGCCATTTCCTCACAGTTGATGGAAAGTGGCTGACAGTATGAATGATAATGACAAGGTATGTCAGACTCTCCTTGTACGGAGCAATGCTTATAATTGACAGGCCACTCTATTTACACAACATGAACCCGACAAAGAACCCATGGGATGCACTGTATTGACATGCCATTCATTGTCCATACAACCCCACATGCTTGCTGAGTCCTTACTTACATACAGTAAACACGTGCTCTTACACTGTAGCACTACTTCAGCGCAACACATCGTACGCCACCTTTCTACACACCAGATTTGCACACTCGTTTGTCAAGTGCCATACTGTGGGGAATAAAAAAGTCCACAACAAATACACAGGCCTATAAATAACAATAAAGTAACACATGGTGTAGGAGACGCTTATATAGTCTTGTGTTTAAAGTTCAACCACGCCATGCCATGAACATCCTGTCAAAAATGTCATGAACGTAACCATATCCTTGGCCTCACATCTCGCTGTTGATGAATCATAATAATTATCACGTTCGTAGGTTATAATTATTATTTTCTTCCTACTGTCATTACTTCCACTGATTATGGTCGTGCTAGTGCCAGTTCCACTATTATTGTTAGTATTATTGTTGTTTTACCTGACTCTTTCTCCCCGCTTCGATGTGACAAGTTTAAATGACCGCATTCATTTCAAGACAAAATGAGGAGGATGACTCCGGCACAGGACCGAGTTACACAAAAAATAAGAAACACTGAGGATGATTAAATGATTCTACCAGTAGACCTATTTTTGCAAGTGTTTTGCAAGACTTGGAGAATATGTGTGTAATTCGGCATAAGCACGACATAAACCTGTGTTAGGGATACATCCCAGAGTTCAAAGAGCTATGTTAGCCGTACACATGTCTTTGCAATGTTGCATAGCTTGCTTGGTAACTCGATACAGGCAACCTAAACTGTCAGCTAGCTGATTCGTTATATTCGTTCTGTCCAAGCAGTAAGCGATGCTCAGTAACTAACTAGGCACCGAGTACGATGCCTGTGTCTTATCTGGTTCATTGACGTTGATAACATCCAGCGATTAAGACAGGTTAACCTGAAACAAACAAATTTGTCAGGAGGACTCACTTTCCTCTCAGTTACTCCACCCGGAACCACATCGGGCTTTGGTCCCAGTTTTCTGGAGTAATAATCCTCAGCATTCTGATGAGAAAGAAAGTCCTGATGGAGACGCAGATGCATAACCCATCGCCATTTTGGACGTCTCAAGCCAAACAGTATACCGCAACGGTAATTGCAAAGGGACAAACCGCTCTGAGGACAGTAAATGAGGGGGTGGGGGGAAACGAAACTGTTGAAATGGTCGGATTTCATAAACTTCCCAACACTCAATGGCAGCCTATTGTATGATTGTGGTTCCAGCTAATGAAGTGAATTTCATGGCACAATTATTCAGGCATAAACTATAAACACAGTTTGCAATCGCTATGTATGCAGCCATTGTGTGATTTGTATGAGTAGGCCTACATTACTTTGCAAATGCAAAACTAAATTCTGTGAGCACACAAACCCTTTCTACAAGTACACAGACAAAATACCAAACTGTGTTTATGGCAGTTGTCAACGAATTGGGATTGCAAATATATTATCTGCTGATTTACAAGTTTGTGGGCAATACCCAATACTTACACAGGCAACAAGAGTTAACCTTCTTTGTGTTGTCCCACCATAATAACCACAAAGACCATGAAGTTTAACTCCTTGCAAACATTTACTTATGTAACCCAGGGTGGGTAGTAACGCGTTACAAGTAACGCACGTGAGTAAAAAAGTACTTTTTTTGAGGAACGGGTACTTTTCATATTACTTTTTTAAAACTGTAATTCTACTCTTACTCAAGTAAAATTTTGAGCCAGTAATCTACTTTTTACTCAACTACATTTTTCCATACTTTTCGTTGCAAGTCTATTCTCGGAGGAGAAGTGTTTTGCCCATGGGTAAACGGGGAGAAAAGCGCACTATCACAGCACCTCTCCCTAAGTGCACAGCAGCGTGGGGAAAAAACACACGGTCGGCCTTTAGGATACATTGTTGCTACTAGTTTGGGTTCAAAACGACTCTTATTTTTGGACTGACAGTGGTGGTGCAGTGATGGAGGAGGGAGCAGAAGTTGATCAAGATTCCCATTGTGTCAGCCCCTGGCCAAGTCTGGCCACACTCTTTGCTACTAAAGGAAAGAAAGGTCAAAGTTTTTTAATGCAGTGTCTACTGTGTCTACCAAAAAATACAACTATCAGCTTTCAAAAACTCTTTGTCGAACCTGTGCAAGCACGTTGAGGTAAATTGCACATTCTGTCAATGTTAGCTAGCTTCATTTTATGCTTAGGTAATGGACTGACTAGGATTAACGTTAAACACATACATTGTTGTTACGATATTAACTGATGTTGTGGTAGGGCTTTTAGATGGGCAAGGTTATGTTTTTAGAAGTTAACCTAACGTAATAATGAAGTCCAAATGGCTAAACTAAAGTTAGCTAGCGTTAGCATTGCAGCATGGATCCACTTGTCACATTTCAGCTAGCTAGCATTTGCTGATGCCAAAATAACATTAGGCTACCTTTCCCCAAAGTTCACCGTTAGAGATGAAACGGTGTGAAAATTTAATATCACGATTATAGTGACCAAAATTATCAGGGTTATCAGTATTATCGCGGTATTGTTAAAATGTGCTGAAAATGTTCAGAAAGTACTGATGCACAAACGGAAATCATTTCACCAATTTTTATATTGAAAACCACAAATAAAATTAGTAGCACTATGCAGTTTTTATTTGCATAAACATTAAAATAATAACATGGCCAATGAATTGCACAATAGTCTACTATGTCTTTTATAGATGACATTACTTTCTCAGGCTACAAAAACACTCTAAAATGAAGTGCTGATACGTGTTTTTAAATGCAAAAGTTAAGCTACCTGGTCCAACATTCCCATGCACGCCTCCAGTTGCTTCAATGAGCTTGTAAGGAAGACGTGAATTTCCAAGTGAGGACGCTAAGGATGCGTTATTCGCAAATCAAGCCCAAAGGGAAGAGTCGAGTCTGCTTGTGCATGTTGTTTTCTAAAAGTCTTGGTATAATATAGGCTCATTTGTAGGTCATTTCAGAATAGCATGATAATGCTGAAGAGGGAAAATTACATAGAAGTGTTTTCCAATGTTCTGTTCCCCCTGACAGCAGAGGCTGACATCAAGACTTCGTTCAACTATTTACTGAACTTCAGACAAATACAAATAATGCTGTCACATCGTAGTTACGCTGGAAAATACATACAAAAGGAGGAAATAAACTGGTCTAAACAGTGTTCTGTTTCAAGAATATTTGCAAATACAAACGTACACGGAATTAATTCTTAATAGCAAATTTAGAAGGCTGAAAAATATCCGGAGCGCTGTCACTACCTTCCGCCATGTTTTCACTGACATAAAATAAACCCACGTTGCATGCTGCTCTTGCGCGTCTGCGTCTGGGAAACTTGCTAACTGTGGTTAATGCTGAACAGTATTTAACGTGAGTTTTTCACAGCGTAGTAATCAACCGCGGTTTGAATGATAATTAAAATTTGAAACGGTAATACTAACCGTGGGAAATTTTACCGCAGTTTACCGTGAAACCGGTAACCGTTTCATCCCTATAACACCGTGAAGGCTATTGTAAACCCCGAAGGAAAAAAAGAACACTCTACACTCAAATACATACAGCAAAAACACCAATTGTCTTTGATAAGATGAAAAAAATGAGATAAGAAGATTATTCATGAATATCGTTGAATTGTTTAATTGTTTACAAATTATGCCAAATGGATGTTCATGTTCAATGGCATGCTCATGTTGAACTTTGACGGCCCTCTCCTCCTGCTACAACCTCTAGTCTACACACACACACACATGCGCGCGCTCTCTCTCTCTCTCTCTATCTCTTTCTCATTCATTCATTTACTCACACATACACACTCACACACTCTCTCTCTCTCTCCCTCCCTCATTCACTACACACACTCGCTCTCTCACGCACCCCCCCCCCCCCACACACACACACACACACACACACATGCACACATAAGATAAAAAGTTAAAACAGAAAGAATTGTTTAATGTTTAAATATTACACCAAAACTAGATGAAAGAGCCTCTCAGTGCCAATTACTTTACTTCATTAAAAAAGATTTTCAAAATGCACTGTTTTTTGATGTTATTTTGCACTGATTCAAGAGCTTTAAATATATTATCATGTGAAGTAACTTGTAATTTGAGTAATTTTTTAGCTGAGTACTTTTTACTTTTACTCAAGTAGTTTCTCAAATGGGAAGTTTTACTTTTACTCAAGTAATTTTTGAAGGGAGTAATTGTACTTTTACTTCAGTATAAATTTTCAGTACTCTACTCACCACTGATGTAACCTCATATGAACACACAGAGGTCTGAGCAAACTTTATGCAGCCACACAATGAAACCAGACTTCAAATTTTCCACCTGATTTTCTTCCTGCTGGAAGATGCAGTTTTCCTGCTAGATTGCATCATTACAGCTCCTCCAGCAGCCCTAATAACCATTACACTGTACTGTCAGGAAGCTTGCTGCCTCCTTCAAGTTACAAAGCAATAGGGTAGGTATTATAACAGACGGTATAGAATCATCAGACTGTAGACCAGGTTTCAGACTTAACAATCTCTATTTAATTCTCTATTTGGTCAAACAGACAGCACACAAGCAGGTACAGGAACAATTAAACCACAGAAACAAGACATGGACTGGGTCATGCAACATCACACTAATTCACTCCACATTGGAAACATTAAACACATACCCGGAATTCCTAAGTCACAAAAGGGTGACTAATAAGGGGGACAACCAATCACCATGCAGACAAGACCAAAACAATGGTACACTATGGAACACTTACCTGCCATGACACTGCCCTCCCCAGCAATGAGTGAAGTGTCCTCACTGAAAACACAAGTCGTTTTCAGCACACGGTCTCTGTGCTGCAGTGGCAGCCTCTGTGGGTGGCTGCTCAAATGGGGCAGCAGTGTTCTCTCTGCAGGGCCATGGCGTGCCGGAATGGGGTCAAGGCATGCAGTCGGGCTTTGATGTAGGGCGGCTGTGGAGTGCTGGCCTAGTGGAGGTGCTGTTGTCGGAGGGCGGCAATTTGGCAGCGGAGTCAGAATGACTGCTGGGAAGCTGTGACCTGGATCACAGGGATCACGCTGGCAGCAGAATGTTGCAGCAGAAGCATCCCCAGTAGAGGTTCTCCCTCAGATGTTTCAGAGTCTTGCTGATACCCTGCACCAGCCACAAGACCGCACTGCTCCTCGTTTGTGCAGGTACAGTCCTTGTCTTGAGCTGTGAATAAGTGTTGTCACTCATGCAGTTTCTCACCGGGATGTTGCTCTCAGTGATGCAGTTGTTCTTTCAGCGCAATGACAGATGTGACTCCTCTGAAGCGCTTCTTCGAGCTGTGCAGAAGCTCAAACGTCATCTTCTTATCAGGGCCCAGGCTGAGGAAAGCTTGAAGGCCTCACCCTCAAGGGATGCTGCAAGGTTTCTTTTGCATTCCACACTGCTTCTGCGACAAAATTGAACCGGACCAGGTAGGCATGCCACCTGTTGTGCCTGTTGAGGCGGTGCATGTTTGGGGGCTGTTGGCAGAATTGTACTCCATTAAGCTGCTGGCTGTCATCTGCTGGGGAGATTGCCAGAGTCCACCTGGCATCAGGTGTGTGTGTGTGTTTTCACTAATTATGAAATATTAATACATATTTGTTCATTCAAATATACTTCCACTTGAAGTAATATAACACATAAATATTCACTCTTCCTAATTGACAGTACATAGAGAGGATGCAATGAAATATGCAATTCATGATGTATATTTACTTAGGCAACCATGACAGTGAACACACTATAAACATAAATTAAACAAATCGGCAGCTTCATGTCAGGGGTTCACTGAATGAAAACAACAAACTGCCTAAATTATGATGGGGAAAAATTATTGTTGGCTTTTGACTTTTTTCTTCAACAGTTCTCTTTTGTTACTCTTGGTATCATTACCCAGTCTCTTCTCATAACCAATTACCATGTAGACTGGATGAAAAGACACACAACTCGGAACACTTATCTACCACTACAGTATTATAGATACATGGATGTGTTACAAAGGCTAAAATCTCACATCAGAGGGTTTTGCCTTTAACAAGGCCAAGAGGAAATCTGCATCTTTTTGGATTGGAGGAGAATTCCACTCATAGTACCTCCCTAAAATAATTCTTACTATATTAAATGTCTCTTACTGTATGATTAAAAAATCTTATCGGAATGCAACACCTATATCTGCAGCTTCTTTCAAAACTTTAACCTAAAGCCTCAAGTCATGCTTAATTGCTCTCCTGTCAGAAGCTGAGTATTTTCTGTGCAATATTTTTTGGCTGTCAAATAAAGAGAGTAGGAGTAGGGAAAAATTGATTGCTTTTAGTAACACCTTATTCTAGTTCCCACAGTAAATGCTGTTAATGAAGACTCAGTCCTTCTTGCTGAAAGTCACTTAGTCATGGCCATTTATTTTTTTAGCTGTAGGTGTTCCTTCAGCATTTCCAAAGGTGATCCACCTTGGATTTTAAGTGAAAGGTTAAAATGACAAAACAGGATTTCTGCTCAGTTGAGTAAATGAAAGGCAATGCAAACATCAATTGTTTGCTCCTGTCACCTTTGTCATGCAACAGCATGAATTTATTGTACTAAGCCGCCAGACTCAAACAACCAGCACAGATGCCATTCCTATTGATGCCACACCATGCATTAGGTCATTCCAGGTACACACAGGCAATCCAGTGTCAGCCACAGTACATGATCAGAGCCACCTGCCGCTAACAATTTTTACAATTTTGTATTATTCCATGATATTATTGAGGAGTTAAAATGTGTGTTTGTATGTTTTATATGTTTTCACACAAAGACATTACAACAAAAAATATAAACGGTACTCATAATATCTGCTTTCTAATGTACAGCTCTTCTCTTTTATGTTTTAACCTCAGAGTGTGTGGAAATGGTTTGGGACAAGATGCAAATCAGCAAATTTAAACACATTTATGTTGATCCATGTATTGGTTCCTCTGTGTATCAGTCTAAAAGTGCTTTCAGGAAAACACTTATTCGTTAAAACATACTTGAAGGTCTATATTTATTTTTGGACAGTTTTTCATTCTTATTCATTGCATGCATTTTGTTTGTCCACACTTTAATTTCATTCTGCAAGAGGTGAGGAGCTGTAAAAGGACATATATTTTTTTAAGATGATATCAAAAAAGGATAAAAACCACTCTGGTAAATATCTGGCTAAATCTATCAGAGATAGTATTATGATATAGCCAACAGGTCAATATCATATAGGTATTAATCTCAGGTCGGGGTGCTGGACCCTTAAGCAGTTGCTCATCTCAATTTGTAACTGAGTAATTCTGTGTCACATGTAACTGATGCCACTCACTCTGTTTTAAGGGTTTTGGCCTAGTGGATAGCTAGTGGTGCTGTCAAAGAGATTAAAGATATCTCTAAGGATACCCTGCTTGAGGGTAGCTAAGATCAGATCATTCAGTGTTATAAAGCTGTAAAGAAATGATTAATTGCAGTTAAATGAATGGATATGGTTGTGTAAGCCTGACAGTGCTTTATCCAGGCCTGGATATGCAGAATGTTGCCAGGAGTGAGGGAAGAAACTATTCCTGACGTTGCACAGCACCCTATTGTTGTATTCAACACCCATGAATAGTCTTCCAGTCAGATTGTAAAGACATTATTACTCAAGTGAACAGAGAGAAACATGAATGGGGTAATTGTGTTTGGTTGTGAGTTTGGCTGTATGATAAAAAAAAATCAACACCTCTATCTGCAGCTTCTTTTAAGACTTTAACCTAAAGCCTCAAGTCACATTTACCTGCTCTCCTGTCATAAGCTGAGGATTTTTCTGTGCAATATTTTTTGGCTGGCAAATGAAAAGAGTAAGAGTATGGAAAATTGTTTGCTTTTAGTAACTTTAGAATCTCATTCTAATTCTCACTGCAAATGCTGTTAATGAAGACTCGGTCCTTCTTGCTGAAAGTCACTTAGTCAAGGCCATTTTTTAGCTTTAGCTGCATTTCCTTTTTCTTTCTGCATTTCCAAAGGTGATCCACCTTGGATTTTAAGTGAAAGGTAAAAATGACAAAACAGGATTTGTGCTCAGCTGAGTGAATGAAAGGCAATGCAAACATGCAGGGCCAAATGTATGTAAATGCAAACAATTGTATCACCCATTCTGTGTAGAGGAACTAATGTGAAAGATTAATATTAAGCTATATTAAGATATAAATTAAGCTTAACCCCACAAAAGGTCCACATTTAAAATATTAAGTCCAGAATATAAGTATCATGTTGGCAACATTTCAAAATGTACCACTTGTTTTACATCTATTGCGATTTGCAATGCTATGGTGAACAGAAGACTCAATGAGTAGAGTATCGATCAAAATGTAGATTGTAACACGTATGACGTCAGTTTACTGTCAGTTTATTTAATTTGGCGATTAGAGCACCATGTATTAAATCAGAATAATACACAGTATTGCCAGCAAATGGACAGTTCCCTTTATCTCATACAAGTTCTCTCTGTGTGGGAGCAGTCTCCTCCTACAAGCACAACAAAATCATGCACACACGCACACACGCACACACACACACACACACACACACACACACACACACATACACACCCCACAGCTTCCTGGCAAGTCTGCTGCATAAATAGACTGTGTCCGACTGAGAGGTGCTGGAAACTGAGGGAACAACACTGAGACCAGAAGCTTGGTTTTTGCAGGAGGATTCAGCATGAGCACGCCGTACCGTTCCCGCTTACAGACCCGAATGGAGGAGGCTAAGCACATGAAGGAGGAGGAAAAACAATACAGGTACAATGGGATCCTTTACCCAACCATCATGTGCCCACCAGAGAACCTGAAAGCTCTAGAGAGTATGGAAGCAAGGGAGGATGATGCAATGTTAGTAGCCTATCCAAAATGTGGTGAGTGCAACTTTCCCCATTTTTGTTCATCGGTTTTGTTTGAAACAGTAGAATGCCCTAATCTGAACTGAAACACCAGGCTAACACATAAAGGAAAAGTGCAAAAAGAACTGATGTTGATCTCACATGAGCCACTACAGAAAAGTTGCCACTATTAAAATCTGCAAGAACAAAGGACTCTTTACACAGGCCAAACTGAAACTGCATTTATTGTAGACATGAAATTCAGGAGGTGGGAGAGGATGACATAATTATAATTAAAAGTACCAGGTATTACCTGGGTGGAGTGCAACAATATGGCAGACTTTGTGGCAATATCTTATGTTTTTTCCTGCCAGACTGTGCTGGGTGCATGTCATGGTGTCACCTGTTCGTTAGGTAGGTGCTTTCCGGGCCCAAAGTCCACTCTAGGAGAGGCTTGGCAGGGGTGGAATAACACACCCTCCAGCTTCTCTCTCACTGTTTATTTTCTCTGAAGCTTTGATTAGATGAATCATCCACTGATCTAAATGTTGGACATATGCTGGTACAGTCATATGGCATGCCCAGGAGTTGTATTCAGGATGTTCACTGATTGCAGAATTCACATGTGCAAGTAAAGCTTTCCATTGAAGAAAAGCCATGTAAGGCACAGAAACCCATTTTGTGGGCTTGTGCCATATGTTTTTATAACACAAGGAAAAATGAGAAAATCATAGTGTCTCTGCTAACTTCTGGTCTACTCAGTCAGTATATACATGTAGATCTGCTGCCCCTCAGACCTGTATAACACAGAACAAGACAATAATATTATTCATAAACTGTTTAAATCTGTATTGTTCTCCGAAAGGAAAAATTAAGGAAAAAAATGAAATTAACTCAAATAATTATGACATTAATACATATTTGTTCATTCAAATATACTTCCACTTGAAGTAATATAACACATAAATATTCACTCTTCCTAATTGACAGTACATAGAGAGGATGCAATGAAATATGCAATTCATGATGTATATTTACTTAGGCAACCATGACAGTGAACACACTATAAACATAAATTAAACAAATCGGCAGCTTCTTGTCAGGGGTTCACTGAATGAAAACAATAAACTGCCTAAATTATGATAGGGAAAAATTATTGTTGGCTTTTGACTTTTTTCTTCAACAGTACTCTTTTGTTACTCTTGGTATCATTACCCAGTCTCTTCTCATAAATCTGGATGTTTTGTAATAAATAAATAGTGACATTCACATTTTCACTTATGTTGTAAATGTGTAAGTCACTCTGGATCTGCCCAATGACTAATGTAAATGCAGATGGATGTAAAACACATCAGCATAAAATGGAGTCCACCTGTGAACTTCTGATTTGGACAATGTGCTGTCTGTTCCAGGACACCCAGGAAGACCTGTTCCTAATACAGTTCTGTGATAACAGCACCCCTTCTTTATTACTTTGCCAGGATTTAATTGGATGGTAGGTGTGATGCAGAAAATAATGGCTGCTGCTGGGAAGACAGAAGAACCTAAAATGCCTCCTATAATTGAGTTCTTCACTCCTGAAATGCAAAAGGTGTGTGAATCGCCGGAGGGACGTGAATGAGCCATGCTCATTGACACAGAGTCACACTGTACATAACAAATAGGATTCCATAAGATGTCTTGTCCCAAGGAATGGATTGACTGTTTCGCAGGCAGTACACCGGCCACCTAGTCACACATGCAGCCTAGTTTGTGAGAAAACAGAAAACAGTCATACTCCCAAGTACTAGAAAAGCAATCCAGTCACAAATGCAATGTAGACAGCTCAAAACATTCTCTACAAGAAGTGTACAGAAGGTTAGAGAGTATTCAAAGGCAGCGACACTGTGTGCTTGACAGAGTGTTTTCGTAAACCTGGCTGTTCGTGAATTGTGTCCATTTGCTGCACAAGGCCACAACGTTCCTTTGGTTTCAATGTCTGGTGACCCTAAACAGTCTTTTACCTGAGGGGCATTATTGTGTCTAGGACTAGTTTTTTCAGGAGTGCACTTCATTCTCATCTTTTAATGCCTGGGTAATGACTGTTTGAAGCCTTTGTTCTGTCATTGAAAAGAAATATATCCCCTGCATGCAAAAAGCTATAACAAAAACAGGCTTGTAATAAACTTTGGGAAGCATCACTGCAAATTGCAAGTAGAGCTATGAATGTTGCTACTAGGGCTGCTGCGATTAGATGACGTGATCGATGATGTGAACGCTGAAAATGCTTCGACAACAAATTTTTTAAACCGACGCATCGTTTTTTTATTTTTATGAATTTACCTCTTTGATTTCTAAAACGCTTCAATTCATTATAACATTTTTTTTTCTTCAATATCACTACGTAATTGCTGCGCGCATGACGTCAGTCATTTTTGGCTCCAGTCAACACTACAGTTTTAGAAAATGATGGCGGCTGCGGCAGAGTCCGACTCGGTTGCGAAAGAGGTTCAGCGTAAAAGTTTCCAAAGACCCAAGGCTTCGAAAGTATGAGAGTACTTCAAATTATCACAAAACAAAAAGGTGGTTTGTACACTGCGCAAAGTTTCGATGGCATACCACAGCAGTACTAGCGCTATGCATTAGCACCTGAAGAGAAAACACACGGATGCTTTTCTGGATGATGGACCACCAGAAAAGCCAAAACCACCGTAAGTGTTGTCTATTCATGTTTATTAAAATACCATTAGTAGGGAGTTTTTAGTAGTAGTAGCTTTTTAATATCTTTGCCCTTGTAGCTGCTAAAAACACTCATTATTAAAGTCATAAAGTCGTCTGCCTGCTACCTTAGAATTTCTATTGAATAAATGTATGAGAAAATGTTTCAAGGCTAGAATCTGTGCTTATTCTACGTTGATTGACAGTGCCAGTGTGTGTGTGTTCGTGCACATTGGGCTTGTTGGGACATGCACCTTATCTAATTATTTTATTTCTGCCATTATTTTAAGCACATCTCTTTGTGTAGGGAATGCCATAAATACAATAGATAACGTCTGAATAATTGTGATCAATATAATTAAAGGTGTTTAAATATGTTTATATATATTTTGTTTGTAGAAAACTTTTGTTTGTAGAACTGTTGTATAAAAGCAATATCACACGAGAGGGAGTGCTGTTATACTGTAATATCAGCATGGCTGTGATTCGGCCATGCTGAAGATAATCACAGCCGTGCTGAAAAACAGTGTAACAGCACTCCCTCTCGTGTGATACTGCTTTTATACAACAGTTCTACAAACAAGAGTGTTTCTCAAGTAACAATAATTTGAGGCAACAAATTATGGCACAGCTTTGTTTACATTTTGTTTTGTGCTGCATTATACAATGACATACAGTTTGTTGTCAAAATAAAATGAACTTAAATGGTCAATTTCATTTTTTGGAGGAAAATTAATCATTTAGATTAATCAACTAATCAGTAAAATAGTCGATAGATTAATCGATAGAAAAATAGTTGTTAGTGGCAGCCCTAGTTGCTACATGATTGGTATGATGCAGATGTCACAATGGTTATGTTTCTGAACACTTTATTAACTGAAGTACCTATAGAAAATGCATTGTTAATTTAATCAAGTGCAATGCATGGTAACCCACATGGTATTTAATATAAAAATAAGGTAAATGCACAGTATTGTAATCTAAGGCACACAGACTGAAGAAAAAGGATGACAAAATGCAACACACAAAAATATCAGGCTATATCTGACCTGTTGTGCATGGATGGTAGCACCTTTGTGTTTTAGTGTGTCATATATTCATACTTGCTTTTTTTTTTAGATCTGGATGCAAAGTAACATAATCTTTACAGTTTTTTTAGTGTCACCATGAACTAGTCAATACCGATGTTCCATGCAATGTTTAAAAGACATTAATTATTGGTTGTCTGTAATGGTTTCCATTTACTGTTCATTCTAATTACCCACACATTCTGATGACATTATCTGGCTAATAAATTTAAATAGGCAGTTAAGGAGATGCCTTGTGGTGTATGAGTCAAGGCCCTAATTAAGCACATCTCAATATTACTGTCAGCTTGTTTGAAAATGCAGTGAGCCTAGACTTTATCTTTATGGGATTAAGTGTCACATTGTTTTCCTTTCATGTTCTTCAATTTCAGGAACTTCCAAATTCATGATGTTTTCTAAGATTTGAAAAAAAAAAATTCCTTAAAAATTTCTTAATCAGGGATAAGAACAAATTAGCATCACAAGTATCTTGAAGTCTCTCCATCCATCTTTTGTCATTTTTGCTCCTGTTTCAGGCAGTAAGTAAGGCTCCTTCTCCACGATTCTTCGGAACACACTTACATCCTGCCAACATTCCTGCCTCTTTCACCGCAAAGAAGTCTAAGGTATTAATGTGACAAGTTTACATTTATATATTTGCCATGATGGAGATCATTTACACCACATTGAATCAAACAGATGGGGATGAAATGAAATGTCAGATATCAATGATGCTTTTGGAAGCATCATAAAGATAAAATAAGACAGATTTTTATTGTTTTTTTATTCCTCAAGTTTCTAGCTGATATGCCCTAAAATGGGTTCTGAAGAGTTTCTCTTAGGATAAGTCTATGAGAGGTTAACACCCAATGGTTAATGGTTGATGGGCCACTTCAATGATTTATAAATCAGCCTTCTCAGAGACAGTGGCTTGATAAATAACTGACCAGCACAACCAAACACTTTCCCTGGAGTTACTATGTTAGTGACTGTAATAGGATGCATTTCCTGTGCAGACACTAAGTGGATTTATTTATTTATTCACCATGGTGCTTGGTCCTTTATTGTAATTTGCTAACACAAACGCAAGTATTTAATTTATTCCAATATTACGCATCATGTGTTTTGCTTGTGAGTGAAAATGTTTGTAAGCATAATAATAACTAACAAGGAAAGTCTGACAAAAAACTTTAAGTTGGCTTAAAAATGCTAGCATGGTATCAGCTAGTCGCTACCAGGCTCACTGGAGAGACATTTTGTATCTGTGGCGTCTGTAGCAGGCCCATTATGATGTCGTCTGCACATGGTAGGCTGTTCAGATTCTGAATGTTTTATCCATGATAGTCAATGGGAAATTTTCAATGCTAAATCATAAATATCACAAGAAATAATTTAGGTATTGACATAAAAAGCATGAACAAAGCAATACCATTCTAGCTTTTGGGAAGTTTCACTGAAGTGTACTAATGTTCAGAAAATCAGGTGAAGAAGATGAAGAAGAAGAAATAATGAGAACAGTAAGTTGGCTTTTCCAGCTTACTTAAAAAATAATACAAATGAACCTAGTTAACATCAGCTTGCTTAGTCTTACAACTCACTTAAACACTTTTTTAAAACCAATTGCTACTCACCATAGGTTTCATTCTTAAATGGACTCTTTAAGATCGTTTTCACACCTATAGTCCGTTTGCTTTGTTCCGATTCAGGGACTAATGTGTTACAATGTTGCACTTGCACCTTGGTTCGGTTTGTTTTCACGCGGCAATATTTAAAAATGGACCGAAATTGTTAAACAAACACCATGAGCGAGCAAACTGTTCCCTCATTGGTCAGAATTTTTGTGCGGGAATTTCATCTTCTGAAAAGAAAAACACGGGAACAACGCATCGAAAACAGTGGTGGTAAACTCAGCTCCTTTTATGAACTCGGGTTCCTCTGAGTCACTCACTAAACTGATCCGGGTGCGTCAAGTCCTTTGAGTCACTTGAGTCAGTGTTTGAGTTGTGGAGGAAACAGGATCCACTCAACTCAGTTCCGTTCAGTTTTGAGTTGTGGAGGAAAGGAAAGAATCCACTCAACTCGGTTAACTGCGCGAGGCTGAGTCTGTGATGTTTCAGTCAACTGTAGGCTAACTGAGCCAATTAGCATGATAAGCCTTACATGTGCATGAAATATGTCAGCCACAAAACAAACAACAGTGTGTGTAACTGCTTGTTTATTGCAATATTCTTATTCTCTGGATGACTCGTCAAATAATCTGTGCAGTGTGCTCAGTATGCTAACGAAGCACAAGCCTGACATCCACTGACGAGACGTGAGTCTGCAGCTTCGCTACGGTGGAGGGAGGATCTACTGAACTCAAGTCAGTGAATCCGTGCCTTCTGGGTCCGCTGTATTTCCGACTATGTAGGAAGTTACTCTGATCCGTTCTCAGTCAACTCAACTATATTCAGAGGCGCATATTTGATAATTTATTAAGTTATTTGAATGTCGGACAGTTGGGTTACCTGCTAAACGCTAGGTAGATGGGCAGAGTATGTTATACAGGTCATAATAAGAGTGATACAGATTATTGTTTCAATGTGCGTCGCCTGGTGTTAGCAGCAGCCATAGGACTACAGGATCCGGGTTAATGGAGACCTCATACTCATGAATCCTGAGTTAGTACGAGGATTTGAGTTAATAACCCGGGTGATTCAGGAATCAACCAGCTCTAATCGAAAATAGAGCAAACTCACAAGCTCATCATTGCAGTTGTCGCGATTCTCTGGCTGTTAAACCAGTGTTATCAGTACGAGTATCACATTCACTTTGAAATTGAATCTAGACTTTGTTTCGAAAATAATGTGTTGATGCATTTCGTACGAAGATGCGCTGCTTCGAGACACCTCAGTAGGAGAAGGTGCGCTTTAAATAATGCATACAATGACATATTCACCCAACAATTTCTATTCCGAAGACGCATCAGGTAAGCTTAGTGATATTATATGTCTTGTTCTTGTGCGTTTTCTGCAGCTGCTGGCAAATGTGATCGTCTGCCCAAATTTCAATGAGACATTGTACCTCATCGATGCTCCAAGTTAACCCACGACTCATTTTTAATAGCAATTTTGCTAACCACCCAGAATTTGTTGCCCATAACTCGATTCCCTCAATTCGCATGATTCATAGCTAATGGATAGTTTTGGTCCTGGTTGGTTCGGGTTGCTTTCTCACCAGTGGGACCGCACCAGAGTTCGCCAGATGATGCGGATCGAGACCACCTCTCTTTGGGGGTCTTGGGCCGATTATTTTGGTGCGGACCTGAGTGCGATTACTGCGTTCTCACCTGCGCAAGCGAACCGAACCTAGGGGCCAAACGCACTACGGTTTAGTCCGTTTGAATCGAATGGTAGTGCGTTTGACCCCCTGGTTCGGTTCGTTTGCGTAGGTGAGAATGCAGTAATCGCGCTCAGTCAACCCCTTTGGGGGTCTCGGGCCGATTATTTTGGCGCAGACCTGAGTGTGATTACTGCGTTCTCACCAAACAAACTGAACCAAGGGGTCAAACGCACTACAGTTTAGTCCGTTTGAATCGAACTGAGCCAAGAGGTCAAATGCACTATTGAACTGTAATCGAACCATACTACGGTTGACCCCCTCGGAGTTCGTTTGGAATGTTCACATATTCACAAAAAATGCTGACCAACTGCTCTGAGTTCGTTTTGAGGGCTGAAAGGGACCCAGTGTGAAAACACCCTTTGACAGCTTCAGAATACCCACTCATAGTTTTTTAGCCTTTAGGTATATCGCTTAGAAATACTTGGTTAAATCATGTTTAATAAAGCAAAAAAGTTCCTTTTTTTCAACAGTGATAATGTGTTACTTGTTAGCTTTCTTTGCCATAAATTTACAGTAGCCTTAATATATGTTGTTTTATCCTAGACCTTTCTAGAGTGTGCAAAGTTCATGCAATTTTGAGAAATAGTATATGGCAGTTGACATGATGATTTGTCGCCGTGCACGCTAAGAGTATTGACAACATTTGTCTGAAGCAATACTTTGCTATGTGATACTGTAACAGTACTAACTGAAATGTATTGCTCAAAATTAAATATGAAGTATGAGTAAATATGAAGAAGAGCCTTCACCTGTTCCCCAAACCACTGACTTTAAAATCTTATTTTGTAATATGATACTTGTGTTATAAACTGTGGGTTAAAGCTTTGTGTATGTTTAAGGATCCTGCGTTCATTACCTTCCATTTACTATCTTTTAAAGTAACAAATGTATTCCATCGTTTGAAAAAGGATCATTGTGTTATTGTTTCTGGTAGCTAGCCATTGGCTTACAAGCCCCACCTGCCTGATTGAAGAAATAGTAAATACAGGTGTGTAGCTGACAAGCAGGGGGAGAGCAGTTGTTTTGGTATGTTCAGACTGATTCCTGAATTATGTTCAATTCTACAATAATAAAACGTAAAGTGTAAAAATGTCCCATTATGCTGGTTTATGTGCATTTCAGTGGTCAGCACTGTGACAATAGTATACAATAGCTGTCAAACTGAATGTTTTAGTTTTAGTTTAATTAGGCTACTGGACTATTGTTATAAAAATGACTGAAAAAATGAAAATGAAAATGCGTATTTATTTCTGAGTCAATGAAAGGATCACAATTGCAGATGTAATTCTAAACTTTGTTTTTGGGTCTTTATTTAAAAAGACCCACCTGATATAATTTCCAGCTTGTCAGAAGAGAACTTGCTCTGTCTTTCTCTGAAAGTTTTGATTAAATTCCGTCCAACGTCATACAATCTCCGTCTTTTTGTCTTCCCTGAGATGCTGGTTGTATTCCGAAACCCAAAGGACACTGCCGTTTCTTTCTACCACTTCTCCAACAAGAACCCTGGCCTCCCAACACCCGAATCCTGGGACGCGATTTACTCAGAATTCATGAGCGGGGACGGTAGGGGGACAGCACAGATATGATGATGAGATTGACTCTTTGAAGCCTATTCAGAATATTACTACTGTGACGATTGATGTGTTTTTATAATATAGGGTTATAAAGAATGACAATGGTGCACAATCCCATTCCTCTGTCTTACACACACACATACTCTCACACACACTCACACACACATACATACTATTTTGTGCAATGATTTACAGAACCCCATTCATAACCAGAAATAGCCAAATTATTTCCTCAGTCCTACCAATTTTAGGAACTTTCTTAGTTGTGAAAATGAAAAAAATCAAATTCAGAGGATCATGATCAGAAATTAACCATTCAGGTATTTCCCAAGATGTCAATTTAGCTGTCTGATTTTGACTTTTGGTACTGTAGTTTGTTATTCAGATGAAACAGAATACGTAAGGGATTATGGTACAATACTTTTTAGCATTACCATATAACCTGTAAAGGGGTGGGTTGAAAAGGTCACATGTTGCACTAATGGTCATAAGAAACAAGTCGCCATGACACTGAAGGCCACTCAGCATTCCACTACCTACTAAACTTTAGTGCAGCCCTGGCTCCAAATGGGTTGTGTAACATAATCTCATGCTTTTTTAGTATTTTTTTTTACTGTATTGATTTTTGTCTTGAGATATTATTTCATCCATTCCAGTTTCACAGAATCAGCCACCAAAGGGTTGTTTGTTTTTCTTTGTACAGTGGTTTGGGGTTCTTACTTTGATCACGCCCTGGCTTGGGAAAAGCGTATAGATGACCCCAATGTGATGATTGTTACCTATGAATACCTAAAGGAGGTGAGGCATGTTCTTGAGTTGTTAAGCATATGCTTTGTATGACATAGGCTTTGTATGACATAACAACTGATGTTGTTAGACTGATGTTAGACACGAGGAAGACTTAGCAGTGCAATTTGAATGGTCACTTTAACATAACAGCTTATAATTGTCTGTGCTCTGCCCAGAACCTGAGTGAAGGGGTACGACAGGTGTCCAAATTCTTCAATTTCACTCTGAGCGAAGAACAAATCCTGACCATCGCTCGTGAGAGCACTTTTAATGCCATGAAGGAGAGCTCCAAGGGCTCACACGGTCAAATGAGTGATGTCTTCTTTAGGAAAGGTATGATGTCATGCAAGATTTTCTGTACATACATTCTCAACTTTACTGTGGAGAAAAGCTTGTTTTACCCATTCAAGAACTTGTAGGCATCAAAGTGAATAATCACACCCCTACCACTTTACATTCAGCTCAGTAGATATGATTATTGTTTATCCCCCTTGGGTGCTGATGAAAACAAAGAAATGGCCGCACTCAATATTTCAACCTATTGCACGGATGAAGGCTCAGCCAAGGTGAAACTTTGAAGCTTGATTTTAAAGCATTAAAAATACTTCATATTTCCACAAATAAGGACTTTCCTTACTTGTTTGCCATTTTTATAGAACAATAAACTTCACCAAAAATTTCTTGAAACCCCCTTTTATAAGACTTGCAGAGGGCAAAATGAAGTAGACATTAAACTCCATGCTAAAGTGTACAACAGCTGTGTAGCACCTGGGATTTGAAACAGCAGCCATCTAGCAGAAAGTCTGGTGCCTTAACTTAACTGAGATAGCTTACTGCTCTATTTAGCAATTTTCTTTGTTTTCAGTACCCAGTGCTTGCCCCACAGCAGTGTCCTAGCATCTCTGTTTGAACTCATAGGGGCAATTGCTCTGTTGTTAGCTTAGCTGCGCATTTAGAGTTTAACACGGTTTTAAACGCGCATGTTGCAGAAAAAGTCACGTGGCTTCTTAAACCCCATTGCTGCGTCATCGGTACCTGTGTTTTAACCTACTGCTGAGGTTTAGCTTGATCTCAGTTGCTGTGTCTTCATGAAATTTCATATCAGCCATTAGAGGTCACTTTTTGTGCGTATTTGCTTAAACCTGACACTGAGGTGGTTTAAGGAGAGACTAAACCATCTCATTTGCATCACATCCTACACACAAACTGTAGTAATATTTTGCTAATGTCTGCCCCCATGTAGGCCTATGTCGTCACTTTCTTTGACTGTGTGAAATAAAAGCTATATAGGCATATCTCTTTATATAGTCCTATATTAATGTTTGTGGAGATAACGTTCTACATCCTCTTTGAAAAATTGTAGGCTGTTTTTTTCTAAACACAAAGACAGAAAAAAAATGCTTAATCTAAATAGTGCGTTCTTTATTTTTGTGCCGTGCAGCACCGTCAATTTTCAAAAGAAAAAAAAAAGTGTATATAAGAATAAGAAATACTTTATTAATTCCGAGGGAAATTTGGGTGTCACAACAGCACCGTCCAGCATAAATCGAAAACAACAATAGAATAAAATAAATAGAAAGGTGTAAAATAAAATAATAGAAAGAAAGGTGTTTGTGCAATTCT
The DNA here is from genome assembly GCA_019176425.1 of Megalops atlanticus. Taxonomy (NCBI): domain Eukaryota; kingdom Metazoa; phylum Chordata; class Actinopteri; order Elopiformes; family Megalopidae; genus Megalops; species Megalops atlanticus. Next base: position 72,030,167 of record CM032875.1, on the reverse strand, counting down.
GCATTGTGCAGTAATTATCTAAGTATCATATAATGAAATAAAATGAGAATAGTGAGGTAGATAGAAGTTATTTTCCACTGTGCAATGATCATATACATAGTATATAATGAAATATGATGCAAGAATAAACAAGAGTAAGGATATTACTATTTTACAGTGTGCAATCTGCAATAGACATAACGATACTAACTGTATAGTGCAATTCTTTAACAGAGAAGGAGTGAGATAGCTAGAAAATAGTTACTGTCCATTGTGCAAAGATTAAGTGTGAGGGGGAACAGCACAGGGCATCAGGCATCAGTCAATCCCATGTTGCGGCAGAGAGGGGAAGAGTTGTAGAGTTTGATGGCCACCGGCAGAAACAACCTTCTGTGTCTCTCGGTGGAACATCTGGGGGGGATCAGCCTGCCACTGAAGGTGCTCTTCAGCTTCACAAGCCTGTCATGGAGGGGATGGGAGGTGTTGTTCAGAATGCTCACCAGCTTGTTAAGCATCCTCCTCTTTGCCATCGCCCCTAGTAAGTCCAGCTCAATTCCATCTCCTATGACAGAGCTGGCTTTCCTGACGAGCTTGTTCAGTCTGTTAGCATCCCCAGCTTTCAGACCACACCCCCAGCACACCACCGCGTAAAAAATGGCACTGGAAACCACAGACTGATAGAACATCTGCAGCATTTTGTTGCAGACGTTGAAGGATCGTAGTCTCCACAGGAAGTAGAGCCGACTCTGGCCCTTCTTGCCTCTGTGTTCTTAGTCCACTCCATCTTGTCATCTAGGTGCACTCCAAGGTATTTGTAGGAGTGGACTACCTCGACATCTTCGCCATGGATGGAGACAGGGATCAGAGTAGGCTTGTGCCTGCGGAAGTCCATGACCAGCTCCTTCGTCTTGCTAACGTTTAGCTGCAGATGGTTCAGGCTGCACCATTCCAAGAAGCGGTCCACCAATCCCCTGTATTCTGCCTCCTGTTGCCCCTTGATACACCCCACGATGGCAGAGTTGGCAGAGAACTTCTGAAGGTGACATGACTCTGTACCTGAAGTCGGAGGTGTACAGGGTGAACAGGAAGGGAGAGAGGACGGTCCCCTGGGGGGGCCCCTGTGCTGCTCAGCACTGTCTCTGACACACTGTTCCTGTATATATATATATATATATATATATATATATATATATATATATATACAAAATACAACAAACAATTTAGTTATTGAACACATTTATTTAATGTCTATGCAAGTCCATGAGTAATGATAATAATTCAAACATGATCCAGACCAAAATGCTCATAAATAGAGGCTTCCAATAAAGTCGTAACTTTAGTTCCCTTTCAGACACTTCAATGACGACAGGATCCAGGAAGGGTCTTATTATTTATTTATTGCGGGGAAATAAACTGTATTTTTGGCAGATGTGAAGTCAATTGTATAAGAAATAGCCTATAATATTTATATTACATCGAGGATGCAACTTGCAAAGAATCCTACATTATGTCATTAAGTGGCATTCTTGTTAACACTATGTTCTGGCAGATAATATCTATATAGACAGGCTCTGGTTCTGGGTAGATCTCCAACTTCCGGTTTCCAGACAGTTTAACTGCGAATCAGCTGAACCCGTGCGTTTTGTTACACAGCAATCACATTTGGCTTAATACACAGCTGCGTGTTAAACTCATGATGCTTCCGGTTTAAGTAGTACAGCTCTAAAGCGCAGCTAAGCTAGCTGACAGAGCAATTGCCCCATAAGCGTTAAGGTCCAGTGGCTAAACATAAACACAGCATTGCTTTCCCTTGAATTTGCTATGTCTGTACTGTCTATTCAAAGAGACTTATGCTTGTTGTTTTCCTGAACAGGAGAAGTGGGTGACTGGAAAAACCACTTCAGCGAGGCTCAAAGCAAGGAGATGGACGATGAGTTTGAGAAGCGACTGGCGGGGACGAAGCTGGCAGCTAAGCTGAAGTACAATCTGTACTGCAAATAGGGAGATGACCAAATGCTGAACTTCACTAGCAATTTCATACTTAAGGAAAACAAAGACAGAACACAGTCTTAAATTGTCAAAAATTATATTTTGAAGACACACCTCCTCATTCATGTAGTGGCTGATGTAACTGTTATCATTTCTTTTAATCAATGTCTTTTTACTGTGTTAAACATAAATTTTACAGGACACTCCCTAAACTGCACCCAACCCTTGACATTTTCTTAAACTGTGACATAGATAAAACAGGATAGGTATTTGGTGTTTCCAACAAATTGAGTACACATGTTTTTTGATAGGTAATGGGTTGACTTTATATATTTTTATTAAAGAATGCATCATTGATTGAATTTTTGAGTTTTCGTGTTCTATATACCATAATGGTTCTATATTTTTTTTTGCTTTCTTTACCATGAAACATGTACCAGGAAACTGGTACAAAGTGGGTACAATCCTTGAAGTAGAGTGTATCAAAATCACAAAAGTATTACATGATTATGCAATCAATACAGAATTTTATTTCAGATTTGTCCTAATATTTCCTGATTTTGGGAGGGGTTTATCTTCAAACTGATACCTTGGATTGAGTGTTCTGAACATCTGTCTTGACTCATGTAGGTACACTTGTTGCAAATGTGAAATCCACTGGCAACTATTCCCTGGTTGCTGTCTAAGATAGAGAACACCATCATTACTTTCAAAAAAGAATAACACCATTTCTTCAGCAGATCTGTTTATTTTTCCATTTGAAGTGCTGCAAACAAATGGTTGTGACTTTTTCTCACTTTTTCTTTGTCCCAAATGTTGAGAAAACAGGGCAATAATTGCCAGCTTATTTTGTCAGGCTTTCAGGTGGAAGGACCCAGGTGCAGACTGGAATTCCAAACCAGGTATTTATTTGACGGTAAGCCAAAAAGCAGTAGTCAAAAAACAGTCCAAGTCAAAACCAGAATATCCACAGGCAGAAATCCAAAATCACAAGGCAAGGTCAAAATCCAAAAAAAAAAAAAAAAAACAGGCAGAAAGTAAAAAACCAGAGCATGCAGATATAAACAGGCAGGCCCAAAACAGACAAATACACTGACACAAACTGGCAGAGAACAACGAAAATAGAGGGTTATATATACACAGGCTGATGATGAGTTAACGGGGAACAGGTGAGCAGGATAGGCTTCAGGTGGTGGGTGTGGCAGAAGGGCAGATAGGCACGATAGGAGGTGGGACGATGGAGCACATGGACAGCAAACAAAAATGAAAGCACATGCATGCAAAAACAAAAGACACACCCACACTGACAGACAGGAAGACAGAAACACAAGTACTGACATATTTACCCTGTAGGTAGCAACATGAAATATTGCTTGGGTAATTAATGGGTTTCATACACTATCAGGGGTGCTCTAAAACTGAAATTCAACATAAATACTGAGGTGTTACCTGCTGTGATTGAGCTGTGAACCTACAAGCAGTCTTGGAGTGGAATGGAGTCATCTGCAATGGTTTCTGGTGGTATCCTGTATCACCAAGTAGGTGACATTGTGGTGGGATGAGTTTGTGTTCAAATAAAAGGTAATGTGCAGTGAGGATCAAATAGGCAACCTCATCTTCACCTGGGGTGACAATGTGTATATGGGTGCTGTCAATGACTTTGACATCCCTCAGAAAGCCAGAAGCCAGCAATATACATGAATGCAACTTATTTTTGATTCATTTGATGCTGGGTGGTGGGGAAATCAATAAATCTTCCAATGATGTAAGGTGACGTAAAGGTCGTTATCAGTTTTGGATTGTTTTGCAGACATTTGACATTCTTCCTCTTCAAAATGTGCTACTTTAATGCAATCATTTGTAGATAACTCCTAACAGATCAGGTCAGCTTGTGAGGACTCTTAAATACTTGTAGACATAGGAATGCTTTTAAGTGTAAAGAATCTTGGTGAACAGCTTGTATGTTTAGGTGTAAAAGTTGGACAAAATTTGCATCTCTCAGAATTTTCATCTCTTGGAATTTTCAAGCACCTAGGACCCATTTCCTCTTCTGATACTCTTAATGAATACGGGTCCATAATTATCTCTGGGGGCTAAAGAAGCAAAACAGCTCACAACATCACCCATGTTGAAACATCTGACTCTTATGCACCCTCTGGAGTTTAACATTTGAAATGCCATTATAAAGCCCACTGAAATGATCAAAGACAAAATTCTTCTGCCTTTGCCACATATGTGTCATGGAGCTCTAAGATACAGAAAAGACACAATTAAGCAACATACAATGTTGAACTTGAAATGAACTTTGCAACAGAGGACTTTAGACAACCCTCTGGCTAAAAGATTTACACAGCTATTGCCTAATTATTGTTCTATCATTATTCTATTCCATAGGTCAAGTTAGAGTCCTTGTGTTATACAGGGACTTGGGGTCATGGTCACATTGTGGAGGATGTGGGATTCATACAGCTGCTGCTACAACTGCATGAATACAGGCTAAAACTCCCATATAAAGTCTAACAGTGTAGCGAAGGGCGAGAGCAGTCACCCCACCCGGCCTCGAACCCGGGTCTACATGGTACCAAACTGCAGCTTTGACCGCGACAAAGCTGCAGTTTTTCGTTGCGGTGAAGCCACAGGTTTGGGACCCCAGAGATGGGTGAAGCACGGTGTGAGGGACCCCAGAGATGGGTGAAGAACGAGTGAGTGGGGTTTGAGGCCGGGTGGGATGACTGCTCTCACCCTTCTGCTACAAACAGGTAATGGAGGTAATTAAATGTTACTTCTTATAAACCATTGCAACAGCAATTACATGTGATAATGTGATATGTGGAAATTTATTTTATATAGTCAGTTTTTACAGTCTTTCATCAGCTAGGCCTGCCACAAATATTTCTAGGTCTCTGCTACAGTAGATACACAAGATAAATAGTGAAACCAGTAGGGGATGGTACCCACACACCAGTACTGTATAAAGCTTTTCAGAAAGGGATTAGTGAACAGATTAAATGGCAAAATTTCAGCTACATTGTTCTTTGGTTACCATTCTGTATGGTGTTATATCATTTTTGGAAAGCACATGGACTAACAGTTGGTACACATCTGCTTTTCTAGGCTTTGATTTTTGAACAGCTCTCAACAGCCCATCTAAAATCCATCAGTCTATAATCAAAGCCAAGTAATGTCACCTCAGTGGTCATATTACCAGGTCCCACTCACTGATATACCCTATAGCCTTCTCTGTAACTAAAGGACTTCAAACTATATGGCTTGTTCAGACTGTCTGGATGACTCCAGCACATCAAAGACAACCTTTAAGACAAAAAAGTCCTAAATATGGGGACTCATTGGAAGTTGGAATGAACTTAAACACCAGTCTTCTATGCCTGAGTCTACGAGGATGGATTCACGACTTTTAGTTTTTAATGTTATTAAGATTGTCACAGGAAGACTGTTTTATTCTGCAAAGTTTGTGGGGCTTTGGATGCCAGTGAGAAACAAAGTATGTGTATCTGGTTTGTCACAACAGCTAATAAGTAAACAATATTCTTTAGATAGTAACGGCCTGTTTCCTTTACTTCTGGCCATGTCAAGAATTAGTCATTCAGTACACTCAATCAATGACAATGTGTTAGATTTCGTCAGCTATTTGTAGCGAACATGCCTATCCTCACACAGGGCACCGTTTATTGTAGGGAATACCACTGTCCCCATAGAGACACTGGTCATTTGGTTGAGGATAGTTACCATTTTTCAATGAATATAAAAATGAATAAAATTAGATCTTTAAGGCTGTTAGACCCTGGTTTGTCAATACAAAATATAGACAAGGCGACAATGTAATTAATAAAACAAGTTTATTAACACAAAGCAGACAAACACTGATGACACAAAATAAATTATAATAGTGAAACAAACAGACAACAATGAATAAGAAATGAATTACTGAATAACTGATGGAAAACATTATTGCAGGACAAAACAATATGAAAAGGGGAGTGTAAAGATAATGCTAAGTCTCGTAAGGTGATTGGGGAAAAAATATTGTACAAATCATGGAAGCGTCGAAACACATCTCATACAAGATGACATCGGCTAGGATGTTCATGATGCCAGTATTAAACAATACTCAATTATTTAGGAGGACCAGTCCATTTGATCTGAGGGGATGGCAACTCATTTTTGTAGGCCTACTGGAGAGGCCACAGTGCATTTTCCACTGGAGCCTTCTGGGCTTGTCACAGGAGACAGAGGGAGATGCACAGATGAGATCCATTGCCAGATCGTTGTTGGGGAATAGGCTTCCATCCTGGACAGGTCAGGGGAAGCAAACGTGGCGTACAGGTCCGGCACTGGAGACTGGCTATCTTGCCAGTCACACGTTGTTGACATAGAGGATGTCAAAGAGGTACGGTCGTCTTCACAATCATAAAGAGCTGACAGCCTCCAACTTTGTTTTGGGTCATACTCGTGTGAAAGGAAGAGTTCTACATATTACCCAGAGTTCTTTTGGCATCCACGCCAGGTGGAAAAGTCATTGACACAGGGGAATACCAAAGAGACACTGTCATCTTCACATTCAATCAGAGAGCTGTCTATACTGTCATTTCAATCTCCAATGGTGTGTTGTTTATTGTGAGGGGACTTGCTTCCAGAGCTGGTCCTGGAATCATAATGGAGTGCATTAGAAAGAGCTTGGCTGTCCAGAGCTGGAGATGAGTTCAGGATGCATTGGTTGGTTGAGGTTTCTTCCCCTTCCAGGGCTAGCTGAGTTAATGTGCATCTGTTTTGGGGGAGACAGGACAAGGAGGGGTCCGCTAGCAGAGCTGTCAGAGGTGCAAGGCCATCAGAGAGGAGCTAAGAGGGAACCAACCTAGCACAGGAGCTAAGAGCGAGCATGAGGCAGAAGAGCTCAGAGGGAAACAGGGACATTACACTTACATTTACATTTATTCATTTGGCAGACGCTTTTATCCAAAGCGACGTACATAAGTGCAAATAGTGAGCAATCAACAGGCACAAGAGCAAGATGTGTACAGGTCATACAATGCAAATAGTGCTGAAGCTGAGCGCAAGGTCAGTGACGCGAGCCAACTAATCTGAACTAGGATTGCAAATCTGAACTAGGATACATTATTCTAGCCACACTTACAAAACACCACTTCAAAGGTTATACTCCACATGGGTACATGGTTCAGTCACTGGTAGAAAATTCGTGCCTCCAATTGCCATGTAATCTGATTGGACAATGAAAGCCCATGTAGACACCTGAGAATCACCAGTAAAGTCTGGGTAAACCCTGTTGGAGTTCTCCTTTAAAGTGCCAGATGCCTCAGAGGCGTTACGTAGCACACATGCATGGCTGCACCAGGATGTTTGTGCTTGTCTTAAATCAAGAGAAAATGTCTTTAAGTCCATGTACAAATTGCATGGGATTGATTTATGGCCGGATAAGGGTGAGAAATCATGTAGAGCACTACCCTCTCCTTACTAGATGGCCAGGGCCATATACCATGCATTTTAAAGATGCTGAGAGTAAGCATTGTAATAAACTTGGTTTTGCTTCATGAAGCGCCAGTCATCATATTGGCAAAATGAGTCAGCCACTAGCCATAACAGAATGGGGAGCCCCATTCAGTATGATTCCCCTTGAGGTTTATACTAGGAAGCAGGAAGTTTAAGCTTCAACACTGTAATGTCAGTCCTGCACTATGGGGACATCTGTAGTTTCATCAATGCCTGTCTGCACTCAGTTACTACCAAACTACCCCAACAGGTTCAACATTACTCTGTTATTTCACCAGTTGAATTTCATATTGAAGAACTGCAACAGACCTTACAATGAGTAATTTTGTTATCATGCCATGATTTTGTTTTGTTATTTCTGTAAACATGAGGAATGGAAAAACACAGATGGAATATTGACATATGAACAGAGCAAAGGTTAAAAGGAGAAAATGTTTTTTGCAGGAGCCATCATCTTGACACTCAATGCAATACCCGCACTCATACTAATAGATTGACAAAACTGCAGTATATATAGTAAACACCTAAATAATATTTACCCTTGCAAAAGAAATTTGGCTGTATCTTTCAGCTATTTAAGTACGCTTATATTCCTCTCATGGCTTCATACCATTCCTTGTATCTGCATTGCACATATTTTGGGGAAAATACTGAAGTGACTTGTGTTTAATAGTGTTTGGCACTTTTTAAATTTGATGTTTTTCTTTTAATTGTTTATATTTTTTACTTTACAAGTGGACACGGATCGCAACGCTCTGGGTCTGTCTTCCCCATTTCACCACAACACGAAGTCGAATGAACTACAATGATGTGTTCCAATCAGGAAGTATACAACGGGATGGAAACAGCGACCGCAAAACTGTGACACACCCCCTTTAACGTGGCGTGCACACAGCAAAGTTCAGTTCGTTCATCATCGTGACGCGGAAGTCGTTCCGAATCAGCGAAGAATATTTTCCGAGAATACTGCTAGATCCATTTTACAAACGGTTTAGAAACAGGGAATCTGTTACTCGTAGAACGGCATGCCTGGAAAATGTGCAAGAAGCACCCTTTCACAGTACCTGGATGGAGAATTTCAGGATTTGAAGGACCGTCTCCGTCAAGAAATAAGCCAATGCGAGCTATTCCATTTGACCAGGTTTGGATATGAAACATTTTCGTTTAGTTAATATTGCATGCGTATCACTGTGAAGCATTCTTCCTCTAAATCCAAACAATTGTACATTTAGATAAGACAAATTATTTTCTTGTAACGTGAACACATGCGTGCAAAGACCCACAGCTACTCACAGATGTCTGTCACAGATACGTTCACTTCCTCATATGTGCTGAACACGTTAGCCAGGCTACATAACAACCTATGACATTGTTGCAGCAATAATCAGATAATTTTGGCATACTGTCGATCTTACAAGCGATACACTGAAACGTCTGATAATATTTAGTCATTAGATAACCTACAGATTGTGATTTTAAGATCTTTTAAGGGACCCTCAATATACTGTACATTTGTCACTTGCTAGTCGAGCTATTGTTTAAACTTTTGCCTTGGCTTGTTCCCCTTACGATACGACACATTCACTATATATGCAGGCAAACTGACATTTGCAACCGTGGTTACTTGAATGGACAACTGTACGCATTAAGGTTTGACAGCCCTTAAAATAGTAGGCCTACATTAAAAAAAAAACTTTACTGTGTGCCTTTCCGGTGTGCCCTAGTTACGATCTCACTCTGGACGAAACGAGAGACCTCACTGCTGAGCGACTGCACTTTGTCCTACAGCTTCCCGAAATGCGCCGTCACCTTAAAGAACAGGTATAACATATTTTGTTGTCAAGCATGCATGCGTTTATTACCTGTGCCGTGTGGAAATGTGATAAAGGGAATGTGCCGTTAATACAAGCATTTATTTATCTTCATATATGAATGAAATCTTAATGATAATAATGTGGGACTCATAGGAATGTTCACAGTAAAAAGGACACCCCCCTTTATTGTTTCTTTTGTTATTTGTTTGCTTGTTACTGTAAATGCATTTCGTGGTGTTTTGATACAGCTTTTGTTCTTTTACATATATGTTTCTGAGTAAGGCTCAAGCAGGCACCTGTTACCCCCTTTCCACCAACGTGAACTAGGTGCTAGTTCTGGGCTGGTGCTAGTGCTAGTGCCAGTTCGGAGTTGGTTCAACTTTTGAACCTTCTAAGAACCGGTCTGCTTTTCCACGGGCTAGAGAGCCACCACAGAGCCAAGTCAAACGTCACTGTATATGTCTGTATACGTCTCCGCTTTCCCGCTAGCGCCAAGCACAACAACAACAATGGCGGACTACATCGTCTCTTTACAATGGCAATGTTAGAAAGTAGCATGCTGACGTTAGCTACTGTTACCAAGGTTATGGTAGCTGGCTAGCTAGCTGTTGGTCAGCTAACATTACCCAAGCAAGCATAGCTACTGCCATTAAAAAACAGAGCTACTGTAGCGTCTAGTCTGCCTAAAAAGAAGAAGAAAAACAGAGCTTCAGTATGGACGTGAAATCGAAGCAGCAGTGGTCTGTGGAGGAGCTACTAATTTCTCACATCAATGTTACGAACGTAACATTGATGGCTAGCTAATGGTCAGCTAACATTAACCAAGCAAGTGTAATGGGTGGGATCTGCGTTGTGTTCAATTAGATGTTATGTGGGTCAGCGAGAGAGCGAGTTTCGAACCGGGGTTCTCACTGTTCGCTACTAACCCCTTATGGCCAGCGTTGTTGCCAGTTGAACTAAAGGCAAATTGCCTTTAGTCAGGAATCAGAGAAGGTCAAAGGGGGGTGAGCGTGGCAGAGCTGAAACGAGTAGCTCGTGTGAGCCCTGCGTAAAAGCCTTGGTAGCGGGCCGCAGGTAGCCGAGCGGTTGCAGCGGTTACGTCACTCCCTGAGACCTGATTAACTAGCGTTGTTGCCGACAGCCTAACGGCAATTTGCCTTTAGCTCAAGTGGCAACGATGCTGGCCATAAGGGGTTGGCAGGGAGCAGTGAGAACCCCGGTTCGCTCGCTGACCCATGTAACATCTAATTGAGCACAACGCAGATCCCACCCATTACACAAGCATAGTTAATAATTTCTCACATCAATGTTACGTTGGTAACATAATGTTACGTTCGACGTTCGTAACATTAATGTGAGAAATTAGTAGCTCCTCCACGGACCACTGCTGCTTCGATTTCACGTCCGTACTGAAGCTCTTGTTTTTCTTTTTCTTTGGCTGTCGAAACACGAAGAACTGGTTCGAGATTAGGCACCGGCTCTGAACTGGCCCTCAAACTGCCTTGGTGGAAAAGGGGTATGTGACATCTCCAGGAAGACGGGTGGTCTACCCTGGCCATTTTGTTAAGATGCGCGAGAGTTGAGTACAAAGGGGCAGAGCGAGCTGAGAGAGTTAAGGAGAGCTAGCGAATTTTGCCTGTGTAAATTGTGTTGCTGTAGGCAAGGAAATATGAAAGTTTCTGAACCTCATGCACGCCTGGGAAGTTCTTTGTTCAGGTGTGCAACAATAATTATACAAATAAAACATTTGAGTTGAACACCGTCCCTGTCAACAGCAGGCTTAGTTGAGGCTGAACACCTGCAATAAGCCTTCACTGAATTGATGCATTTCAGTTGTTTGTCTGTACTGAGGTGTGTTCAGGCTGATATGACCAAACTCATATTCTTTATTTTGAGGAGGATTTTGTCTCCGCTGCTTTCAGGTGAAGGAGAGGCAGAACCGTTTTATATGTAAAAGCCTGGGGATCGCAGAAGTGATATGCACAGCAGACTTGGCCACAGGAGTCAAGGTACTGGACACACAGTCACAATCCTGTAATGTTCAGAATTCACAGTGCAAGGCTGCTTGCAGTGGAGTAAAGGTGGTGTGTGGACATACATACAGGGAGCGTGTCTGCACTCCCAAAAATCTCAGAACTGAACTATCCAGAACAAAAACATAATTTGAGCGGATATGTTTGATTGATCATCTCTAAAAATTTCAGTCAATTACAGTTTGCTTAAGATTTGCACTTTTTTTTTGAAAATTGTTTTTCCTGTTGTCCTCACATTTTTTGGGATAAAGTAAAATTTGAGGTCCCAGAAAATCTTAATCCATTCAAAATGAAGTTAATACAGGAGCTACAAAAGTTATAATATGTTTTTGGGTAAGGGAAAGTGCAGTTAAATACATGATGAAAGATGGGGAAATTAATTATTACTGTGTTTTGATGGAGAGAATTTTGGAAGTACAGTGGATATAAAAAGTCTACAAACCCTTATGAAATTGCAGGTTTGTGAAATGTTAAGACAAATAACAACAATGTAAATGTCAGACTCTTTCCATCTGTAATGTGATCTTCCAACAAAAATCCAGAGAAAAAACAAATAGTTAATTATTAGGAACATTTTAAATAAAAAAACTACAACACCCTGATTGCATAAATCTGCACACCCTTTCATAATGGGGGCTCTAGCTGTGTTCAGAGTTAACCAATCACATTCAAAATCATGCCTGTAGGTAAATAGCATACACCTGCCATCAATGAAAGTGATTCTGATTAAACCCAGATTAAAGTCAGCTGTTACTGTAGGATTTGTTTGAATGTTTGGGGTTGCATCCTACTGGGAGAGCCATGGTGCGCAAAGAGTTTCCAAAGAAACTGCCAGAGCTAATTGTTGAAAAGTACCAATCAGGAGAGGGATATAAAAGAATATTGAAGGCACTGGATGTACCGTGGAGCACTGTCAAAACCATCATCAATAAGTGGATAAAATGTGGCACCACAGAGACATTGCAAAAATCAGGACGACCCTCCAAAGTTGATGAGAGGATGAGGAGAAAACTTATCAGGGAGGCTACCAAGAGGCCAACAGCAACACTGAAGGAGCTACAGGAATTTCTGGCAGGTCCCGGTCACTCCTTGCATGTGACCACCATCTCTCATATTCTGCACATGTCTGGGCTATGGGGTAGGGTGGCAAGACGGAAACCCTTTCTTACAAAAAGGAACATCCAAGCCCATCTAAATTATGCCAAAAGATTCATTCAGTCACCGCAAACCATGTGGGAAAATGTGCTATGGTCTGACGAGACAAAGGTTGAACTTTTCGGGCCTAAACTGTAAAAGATATATTTGGCGCAAAGCCAATAAAGCTCATCATCCAAGGAGCACCATACTGACTTTGAAACATGGTGGTGGTAGCATCATGCTTTGGGGCTGCTTCTCTTCTGCTGGGTCAGGGGCTCTTGTCAAGATGGATGGGATAATGAATACCTCCAAATATCAATATATTTTGGAACAAAACCTGCTGGCCTCTGTCAGAAAGCTGAAGATGAAGAGGAATTTCACATTCCAACATGACAATGACCCAAAGCACACATCCAAGTCAACCACGGCATTGCTTCAGAAAAGGAAAATCAAAGTCTTGGAATGGCCCAGTCAGAGCTCAGACCTCAATCCCATTGAAAACCTGTGGAATGAACCTAAAGAGAGCTGTACACAGGATCCCCTCACAATTTGGAGGAACTTGAACTTTTTTGCAAAGAAGAGTGGTATAAAATTCCAAAGTCTAGATGCGCAAAGTTAATAGAGACTTATTCACAAAGACTTGCTGCTGTAATAAATGCAAAAGGTGCTTCCACAAAGTATTAGTTTGGCGGGGTGTGCAGACTTATACAATCAGGGTGTTGTAGTTTTTGTTTATTTATTTTTCCTCAATTAACTTCCTTCTTTCTCTGGACCTTTGTTTGTTGGAAGGTCACATTAAAGATGGCAAAAGTCTGACATCTATGTTATTTCTGTCCTTACATTTCAAAAACCTGCAATTTCATAAGGGTGTGTAGACTTTTTATGTCCACTGTAGATAGGAAAAACTCTACTTTGATTCACCCACTCATCGTCTTTACTGCCTACCTATGTTTTTGAGATGTTTTGCTCTCCATACCAAGTTAGAGAATATTGCTATTACTGACAGTCCTAAAACTTTTAAAGCTGTTATAAAACTATGTTCCAGTCCTTGAAATATAAACAGAATGAAATTTAATCAAAAGTCTGTATGCATCCTCTTCATTACACTTTACAGTAACTGCACGTTCACACCAGGAGCGGCGAGAGCATCAAAATTCGCTCTGGCTGCCCTGCCAGCAGCGCTGTCGAAGAAGTGGACGATCTGATGTAGATGAAATGGGCGGCTACAAGTTCGTTCAAAATGCTTGGTCTTGCAAACGTTATTTAAAGGGGCCGACAACATGTCGTTTGTGCCGACTGACCACAAGTAGGGTAGGCTATAAGTTAACTTCGTGAAATCTTTTAAATGTGAAGGTAAGAAATCGATCGATGAAGGAAAGAAATGAACAATTATAATCACGTTTGGTAACAAAATAAACTAACGAAATAAACTGATTAAAAGCCATTTGTGTGGTGTGACTTTTGTGTTGTTGCTAAGAGCTAAGTCAATTTTCAACATGCAGTTTATAGGACATGTTTACTAGCCTTGGTCTTTAATTAACATTAACGTTAATTTGTGTGTAGCCTACATTAATTATCAACCTCTCCTCCATTGTGCTTGGGAACTAATGTTTGGTGCGAACAAAAGTTTACATGGTTGTGTTCTCTAGAATTCTCTAGAGCGGAGCACTTCTAAATTCTGATTGGTTGCCGCCGAACCGTGTCATAGCTCATTACCATAAAGTTGCCCAGACTTCAACTTTATTCTGACGCTCTCGCTGCCCAAGACGCGCCGCCAACGGTCATGCCGCTGTTCGCCGCCGAGAGACGCTGGCTCACATAGAAAATGAATGACTTCCAGTCGCTTTGACGCTTTCGCCGCTCCTGGTGTGAACGTAGATTAAGGGTTAGAAACATGGAATTTCATTGTTTCTTATGTAACTTTGATTGAAGCAAAAGTTATATTCAGTTTGAAACCCCACTTACACCTGAACTTTACCTACTCATTCGCAATAACATGCTGTGAAATTTTGTTATTGTACAGTATCTCCTCTTTGTTGCTTTTACAAGTTGTCTCTCTGTCTGCCCGCAGATGGGGGTGGTGTGTGGGCTGTTCGGAGGTGCTGTCACCAACCTAGGCAGTCCAGAGCAGAAGGAGAAATGGTACCTTCCAGTTACAGTAGGTGTTGCCTTAATTTACTCACCTGCTGCACATCTGCCCATTTAGAGCAACGGTGTTGTGTAGACAAGACCTTTTTGTGTCTGCACTGAAAGATTGATGCAAAAGTGGCACACATATTTGGAGCTTTGTGAATTTATTTAAAATGTGCCTAATTGGCCAGTGGTGAATCTGCTGTTGGTCGTCTGGACAGCTTTTCATGACTAGACTAAGGACAGCCTCCAATGTTAGCCTCTTGATGTGTAGCGGTAAGGAGTAAGGAGTCTGAATAAGAGTGGAGCTTAAACAAAATGTAATGTAAAAATGACGTATTTTTCTTTCCTTTTTTCTTCTGGAAAATTACACATGGAAAGTCCACTGGTTTATCCCCAAGTTACAAAATGAACACAGATCAAAGACTTGTGGAATTAACTTCCCCTTTTATTGTGCAAAAATAGATCTTTGAGCTGAAACACTGCTGGTAAACCAGCCCCTATAATGCTCAGGGAGGTCTCATCCTTTCATATCATGTCATACATTTCCTCTTGAAATGAGTGATAAATAACAGAAGAGTCAGGTGCATTGACATTTCCAATTTCTCATCTTAACTGAGAATGATATGGAGCCATATCTGGAGGGCCTCCCCTCACTTTTCTGAGTTGTTTCTTTTTGTTCGTTGTACATGTCAGGAGCTGCAGTTCACTGGGATGTTTGCCATGACAGAGAGGGGTCATGGGAGCAATGTGCGAGGAATCCTCACGGAAGCTCATTACGAGCCCTCGTCCCAGGTGACAACCCTTATTCCACACCCTCTGTTCTGTACACAGTAAGGTCAGTTTGGCAGGGTGCTCCCTTTCCAGTTCCACTGCAGTCAGTACGCGGTGAGCCATGATTGCTCTGTAGTCAAGGACAATGTGAAACTTGATCCTAGAGGTGAAAACTGAGCTGTTGTTTCAAAACATATATCAATGTGGCCTGTCCCTGTGCAGAAGTGATTTTTGGGTGAAATATTGAAGGATGATTATTACTCTACTATGAAGAATGTATACGTATGGAGGTTTGATTGTGCCTAGACTGCTGTAGCTGTGGAATTGAGAGAATGAGGCTATGTTTGTGTTCTCAGTGGGATTTACTCCAACGAGGCGATCCATTGATACAAGTACAATGAGCCAATCGTGTGTTCCTGGCGGTTATAACTGAGTGCTGTCAGCACCGTACTGTTTCATAACCAATTTGAATAATGACTTTCTTCATGAAGGGTGAGGGTCGAGTTAGGAGGGTGCTGTCAGGGAATTTGCATTAACCAAATAAGTTGTCCCAAAGAAAGATTTGCTTTGTTCTCCCCTTTCAGGAATTCATTATCAACACACCTTGTGAGGATGCCAAGAAAATGTACATTGGGAATGCCATGAAGGGCAACTGTGCTGCAGTCTTTGCCCAGCTCATAGTGAATGGGGAATCCCAAGGTTGGAAAGACTTATACCTGAAAAATCGGTTGGAGTGGTGTTTTTGTGCAATTATCAATTACCTCTAACAGTTACTTTCTGTCTCAGTAACATGCCATTCTCATCAGTCTATTATGGCCAAATAGGTTGCTCACCTAATTCATTCAGGCTCAGGTCATTATGTGGAATAAGTAATAGTACTCTTGAAATGAAACCCATCAGTATGAAATTTACCACTAATTGGTCAACTTAACCCCATGGCATAGTCATAAACCATAATTAGAGATTGATTCCCTTAGTGATGACACCATAATGAATTATAGGTAAGGCAGGTCAGGTCAATGGTGAACACCTCTTTTTTGTCTCTTCTAAAGGCCCTCATTGCTTCATTGTTCCTATCAGAGATCACCAAGGTGTCATGTACCCAGGAGTGACTGCCGTTGACATGAAACACAAAGAAGGTATGAGTTCCAGACAGAGTGCTGGAGACCATAGACAATTAAGACAGAACATGCCTGCATTTAACTGACTGTGAACAGCACATACAGAGTTTGAGGATACTAGCAGCATGCTGAATTTTATAAAATTGTCCTTTTTTGTGAATTTGCCAGAGAACAGTTCACTGAAAGAATGCCATTGTTCTATTAGATGGCCAAATACTCTGTGGCAAGCTCTGTTGTGGGGAATTTACCAAGAGAGGCGCTGGAAGCTGCAAATTAATGCATGTTCTGTGAAAATGTGTGCATGATCATACTCTCCATTTAGTGGGTATTTACAAATATTACTCATGTAAGCAATGATAGCTGCAAGCTGCCCAGTCTAGTGCCTGCCATCGTCTTGTTTCGGGTTACTCAGACTAAGCTGAGTTCTAAATGGGTAATAGGATCTTAGAGTGTAAGGCAGGCACGGTCACCTTCAACAAAATGCAACAATAAATGGTATAGGTGGTGTTTACTCTGAGAGCAGGAGAATACAGACGTTTAAAATCATATTGTACACTGTGCTTGTCCTTGTCTCTTGTCTTTGCAAACAAATGGCTCTTCCTGAAGATGAATGAGCAATTCATGGATCCAGGGTACTTTGCCCCAATGTCTTTTTCACTCTTTTTGAGTCACACCCAGTGTGCAAATTCACAGAGTGGAAGTGCCGTAGGTTTCTGTACACATGTTGAGTCATGGAGGGATCACTTAAACTTAAGTACAGTCCAGGGTTTTCCCCCGGTTCTTATGAAGATGTGTGCCAGGGTGGGTATCAAAGGCAGTGACCTGCCACATGTGACTTTCACTTTGGCAAGCTAAGATAACCCTGGTTGTTCAGCACTGTGTTGTCAAAGTGAAAATTTTGTAGACAAATCTGATCCAAGTCTAGCAGTCTCTCTGGTGTATGCAGTGCCCCTCTGGCCAGATACATGCGAAACAGGGAAATGAACTGGTAATAATTTACTGAAGCAGTTTAAAATTATGAAATTACAGGGTCTATGTAGCCATTTTTTTGAATGCCCTAAAGCCTAAAGCCGCCTAGCTTTTCATAGGCAGGGAAGTTTTGCTTAGCGTCAGAACAGTGTTTCCTGATGCGGAATTGTGCTCACCACAGCTCATTCAGCACAGGGGACTGCAAACAGATTGCAGCTGTGCAGCTATGACAGTACTCTCATGTTTGAACCAGAGTTAACAGTCACATGGTCTATATGTGAAAATACTTGTGCATTTCTGCTAAACTTAAACTAAAATTGTGTCAAGTCTTGATGTGTCGCTGCAGGCACTCTCATGCATTTGGTATTATCTGCCCCTTCCATCATTTTCCAGTTTGCTGTATATATACATGAAGAATAACTTGCAAAAAAGCAGTGGCTTGTATTTTTTACACATTTTACATGCAATAGTGCTGACGCAACCATTTAAATGCACTCAGGTGCTTTACTGCACAAGATGATGGCTTTGCACATATTAAATCTGCTGTAGTCATTTAGTAAATCTGACACTTCAATTTCCAATACCCCCCCCTATTATTTGAAGATAACATGATTGATTTTCCTTGTTCCTGTGCAGGTCTCCATGGAGTTGATAATGGTATCTTGGTTTTTAACAATGTTCATATTCCAAGGGAGAACCTGCTGAATAAGTAAGTTGCTATATGGACAACGTGAATTCAGACTTATGTCATTTTTACTGGCCCACAAAAATACTTGCTTCTGCTCCCTAAAACCAGAATGGTCTCAGAATCCACTGAATGGGTTATTTGGTGATTTTTTTTCCCAGAATATGGTAGGGTTTCCCACATTCACAAGGCAGCTAGGAAGGTTCTGTGACAGAATATAACCCAGGCAAAGTTCATGGTTGAGCTAATGAACATGGTTATGAACATTGATTGGCCTGTTTCTCTGTGCTTGGTGTCAAACTTGACAGCTTCCTTGGATTTTACATTCAAACATTTACATGTGAAAATGCAATTGATAACTAAACTGTAGCTCTCAACTTCACTATATAGCGTGGCATAACATCAAACATTGCTTACGCCTCCAGGTTTGGCTCTGTGTCCCCTGATGGGGTGTACCACTCTCCCATCCAAAACAAGAGCAAACGCTTCAATGCAATGTTGGCTGCTCTTACCCCTACTCGCTTGGCCTTGACCGTCCAGGCATTGGCTGCCATGAAGGTGAGTGATTTTTGATGTGGCTGCTCAACCCACACGGTCCTGATCACCACAGTGACTAGATGAAGGCATCTTTGATAATACCTCTGACTTCATTTGTTGACTGCCCTTGTTTTATGGCAGATATTATTGCAGACCTCACTGACCAGTTGTTCACTTGATACATGTGTAAGTGTAAATGGACTAGTTATTTTTTTAATACTATACAACTGAAAAAATATACTTTTTAGCTAGCTAGATTGATGGGTGGTAATTATTGTTTATATTACTTATATATTATTATTATATATTATTGTAATTATTGAGTTAAATTACATACAAGTTTCTGTTGTGAATGACTGGTGCTTTTGTTTGGGTTAATTAATTAAAGTGAGACTTGCACTTATGCATCACACATTATTAACATATAAGTAGCTCATAACACAGTACATTGGTGTTGTGAATTGCTTTCCATTGAGCAGAATGCATTTGCTTGTCTTAAGAGTAACAAGTTTGCCCAGAGGGTTCTTTTTTTGCGTCATGACATCAAAGCACTTGGCTGATAGACAAATAAACATGAAGTGCAGTGTTTAGACAGTGTAGTTTCTTGCTCATGTAATTCAGATCTGATTTGGCCTTCTTTTATTTTTTATCCACTAGAGAGCAGTCTACATCCATGTTGGTAAAATGGCTGAGGCGTTAAATGAATTTTCAACAAGATTTTTTTTTTTTTTTTTTTCCAAAGGATACTTAGTGTGTGTTTTTTTGGGGGGGGCATCTAATTTTTCCATCTAATCTTCCAACTTATGTCCGTAGAGTTTGAAAGGCATGGAACAGGGTACAGAATGTACACACCTTCATCCAGAGCGAATCACAAAATAAAGGATCAAGCAAATAGGTCTACTTAATGTCCTCCACATGAGTTCACTGAATGAAAACAAACTCTTGCTCTCATCCTCATTCCTCAGATCCTTTTTGTTGACATTCACAATTTTGTGTCATAAAACAGATAAAGTGGGTTTTTTTTTTTTTTTTTATGAATTTCATAAACATGCACTCAGGGTTACTACTAGTACACGTGTGTGTGGATGTGTATACATGACTATGTGTATGTATAATTTTGATGAACAAAAACATGACATGTTGCAAAAAATGTACATGATTATTTTTTCTCCTTAATTCTGAGAATGTTACACTTTAATCTTAATAGCATTGCAGAGAGCAAATTCATTGGTGTCACATTCGGTCACACGTTTAATCTTTTAATCAGTATTATGTTTGGTGAGAAAAATAACTTATGTTGAGATGTTCATTGCCCATTATTTGTGAACAATATTCCTTCTCTGCAGTGCTTTTATTATTAAGGAATAACTTTTTAATTTTTTTTTAAAGAATAAGAAACTATTCTATGCATGTATAGTTTTCTGTTATATTGTTTTTTTTTTCCATTGTTGTCATTGTCATTATTTTTAGGTATCAAATGCAGTCGACAGAGAAAGTGAAGAGAATCCCTGCACTCTTCCTTAAAAAAAGATCTTAATGTGTGATCAAGTCCACATCTGCAGTATTCTGTTAATAGTTCTACCTATCACTTATGTGACTGACATTTTACACATTTTTAGTGTTAAAGACCTATATTTCCCCCCATTTTATGCTGTTATCTCCTTTGTCTTGCAGTTAGGCCTCATCATTGCAGTCCGCTACAGCCACAGGTACAGTATATTCTGCAACCTCTTGTGCACCCATCAGGAAATCTAACCTCAGTATGCATTCATGGTAGCTGTGTGAGAATATAAGACCCAGAGAAAGGGTTTGGTTGGACAAAGCCA
The DNA here is from genome assembly GCA_019176425.1 of Megalops atlanticus. NCBI lineage: Eukaryota > Metazoa > Chordata > Actinopteri > Elopiformes > Megalopidae > Megalops > Megalops atlanticus. The sequence goes on along the minus strand of CM032875.1, from coordinate 72,009,647 downwards.
TTCCATGGCAGAGTTGCAAATGTTTTGTATGGGCTTGGAATGTCCACTTAATCAATTTCTTGACGGGTTCATTTTCAATTTAATTAATTACCCTCATTTGGCAACAGTTTCCATATGATATATTTGTTAAATCATAATTGTAAACTACTGATATATCATACAAAGGCATATGTTGCGTTTACATATATGTTAGATCACATACTTTCCCAACCCTTCCAAATTCTGTTTATATCTTCTGAAGGAGAGCAGTGTCCAGCTTAAAACATTCCTTAGTTTCTTAATTCTGCATTGGATAAAATTATCTGTGCAATCAGCGATGTGTGAGATTTGGTGCTCATGTTTTTAGTGAATAATTTTATGTAGAGTAGGGAATTTCTGACTGGTTTGGAAAGTTGTGGTTATGGTAACTTGTGGTTAGGGTTTAGTTGTGGTGGGTTGTGTCCTAGTTTTCTCTAGAAATTTTCCCCGACACAAACATTATATATATCTGAGCCACAAATCACTTGCCTTACTCTGTATTTGCGTAATTGCTTTTGCACAGTTGTTAAATGAAGACAGATGTGGAAGTCTGGTCTAAACATGGTTTAGGCAAAACTGGCTCAGGTTTTGTAAATAACATGATATTGTCAGGGTTTGCAGGGAAAGGACCCAGGTGCACACAATACGGGCAGTACGAAAGGGCAGTTCTTTAATAACAAGTTCAAAAATCACAAATCACAAGCAAAATCAAAGTCAGAAAAACAGTCCGTGTCAGTAGCCAAAAATACAGTGGGAAAACAAACAACATTCAAAATGGCAGGCAAAAGAGTAGTCCGGGACAGGCAGAGTGGGCAGCAAGCAGGAGCAGAGCAGGATTACAAACAAAAGGCGGGAATGAAACAGCTAAGACACTGAGACAATTGAGCAAAGAACAAAGAAAACAGCAGGGCATCTGTAGGCAGGCCGATGATGAGGGGACGAGACACAGGTACGCGGAACAAGCTTGAGGTGAGGGGCATGGCCGAGTAACAGGAGGGCAGGGGGCAGGAGGGACAAGGAAACACAAGGACCTGTAAACAAAAACAAAAGACACACCCACACAGACAGACAGCAAGAAACCAAGCAGCTCAGGTCGAAGTGCTGACAGATATCTTTATTGTAAACCAAATACAGTGGCAGAATATGTAAGAAATGATTCTCCGCTGTTTTCATTACCCTTAATCATAGTCAAAAGATGCATTTGTGATATAGTGGTTCTTGTAACAGATGTGAACCACCATCAGCAACTGAGATGCACACGGCATATTGTGGAAAAATGAACAGAGGCAGCAGCAATGTGTCCGTGGTATATAAGTAAGTAAGTTGGCAGCTAAATGCGGTCTCTGTCACTGCATCCTCAAGAACATCTCCTTCCTCTTTTCAGCTTCAATACACCGAGCACTCTTTTTTTTTTTTTTATACTTGTTTAGGCGTGCATTGTGTTTTTTGTACATACACCTACGTAGATTGCGTGACACTACCTAAGTTTCCATTGTGGGGGCGGGGGAAGGGTTAGTCTCTGTGGTCAGCCCATGGCATCCCCAGAATCACCCCTGGGGACAGACATAGAGAGTGGGTGTCAGCATCCATGCAAGGAAGAAACATTTCCGGTGGGGTGACCGTGCCCGCGGTAACAGGCACCCCATCTGATGTTCTAGATATGCATCGCTTCCTTTACGTTTGAACCCAAAAGCCGCACCTCTGTCAAAATCTGGAGACACAGGTGAAAACTGCTCGATCTGTGATTGGTACGTTTAGCCAGCAGTAAGGATTGATTTGTGCCATTTGCTAAAGAGACCGGTTATTGTAGCTCGGTTGGAGGAGGATAGAGCATATTTACTGTCAGTTACAGCCTTACGTCACCGGGGTTGAGAATTCTGTTGTATTTATACACATCACACTACTCTGAACTCAGCCTGGGCTGCACCAGGACTCTATGAGCTCACTTTCCAACATGACATTCTATGCGGTCAAAAAGGGACTGAGCAAATGTAAGCTTCTTTATTGTGAAGTAGTGGAATGATCAGGATTTTTTTTTTTTTCATTTGCACAAACCAGAAGTGTGTGTTGTCGCTGCACAACTCTACTAACCTGCTGCACTCAGCCATGTACTCTGCAGTAGCCATTACCTTGATTCAAAGAGCCCCTCTCCCACTAACCTTATGATCATATGAACCTCATAAAGCTGCATATTATATTTTTCTGAAAACTATGTGGCACAGGTTTCTATAGTGATTGAACCCTATCAAGGTCACAGTTGCACAACACCAACCGATTAGGTGGCCAGTGCAGCAATGAGGATTCTGTATCAGACTGAAAGTGAAGGCTTGAAGATGAGTAATTTTTCATGTAGTGTGCTCTTGACAAATTAAACTTTTTTGAAATTTACGTAAGATCACAGCCACCAGAGATGGCTAAGTTGATCTTTAAAGTTCATCAGATAATGACAGTTTTACTCAAAGTATTGCCTCAAAGAGCCATGCATCAGTGCACTAGATGTGGGGGAGTGCAAGGTGAAGATAGTAGTGTGTCCTTGTACATCAGTGAGAGAATATTTGTTATGAGTGCTTCTGAGGTTGAACATCTCCTCATCAGTCAGAATTGGGGTTTACTTGAAGGGCACCATAGTCAGCTACAGCATACCAGTGGTGTTCTCCGAACTTTGAGTTCCGGAGCTTCATATGATAACTTCTAAACTTCATGCTTAACACTATAGGCCATGTTTCTGCGCTGAATGCCTGATTGAAAAGAGGTCTGTCAGATTTTTTTCACATTTTTTTTTGGCTTCTAATGGGATTTTGGCAGCATGGGCCTCTTGACCCCATGTTGTGGTCACACGACAGTACAAAAACAGCCGTAGCCAGAAATATAAGCTGCATATTATGAGGTTGGCAAACAGGTTTCCTCTTGTCTCTCGAAAGGGTCTTGGGCTTACCGTTCCTGAACAACTGCAGGGTGAAATGAACTTTCTTGAAATGAGGGCACTGGAACATTGTTGATGAAATTTCACAATGTGTCTCAGTACTCCTCTCATAGTCTGTACCTAGTCTGTCACATGCTACCCTTTCAAGCTGCAGGACACTTGCTTCTCACAAAAACTGATCTAAGACCAGTTTGCTAAATTATATTTGGAACCCTATTCCAATTTCATCATGTGGGGGAAAAAAAACCTGAAACTGAGCCAGGATCAGGGTTTGGGGCACAATCTGTCTCCTCCCTTTATAGCTGCCCACATCTGTTAGAAAAGCTTGGCAGTGGAAAAAAAAAAAAACATTGACAGCAAACATTGAACATTTGCACTGTTGAATGAACCTTATGTATGCGCTGCGCTTTGCAGTGGAAAGTACAATTGGTCACTGTCAGCACCGTACTTGCAAGGAAACTGGAAGCAATGGCGCCAGTGAGAACCGTACAGAAGAGCACAGGAGGCCACAAGTTTTCTTTCTTCTTCTCTCTCACCCCTGTTTCCTCTGAGAACAAGCAGAACTGAACACAATAGTGATAAAGCTTGGCTCTGTCCTCTACCCCCCTTGCAGGCTATTTATAGATTCTCGGGAAGTGTTGTTGCATCAACAGCAGTAAACAGACAACATTTAACGCTTTGCAGTTTTGCAGTTTAAGCTTAAAATATGAATTCCTTTGCAATCAACTCTCAATATGATTTCCCAATACTTTTAATACAGTATCATCCCACAATGTAATACATAATACTTTCACAATATTTTTTTTTCTGTCTTTGATAATGCCTGGTTTATTTTGTCAGTGTATTTCAGTGTGTGCTAGTGTGTTTATATTTTTGCTTCATTTTTATATTTAAAAAAAAAAAAAGATGGAGCTTTAGAGACTAAAACCCAGGTGATGATTTGCAGTGTTAACTGTCACAAAAAGGGTGTAATGCCCATGCTTCCGATCAACAAATAGGTCATAACTGCTGTGTGTTTTAGGTTCTGAGACTATTGATTGTGGATGAAAAAGATTAACCTGCAGGGCATGAAAAACACTGGCTTCTTAAGGCCGAGAGCCAGAAGCATTAGCTTCAATTTTAAAACCATAAAACTGTTTTCTCCTCGTAGCCGCAGGCAGTTTGGTCCAAGAGACCAGGAAGAAGTGAAAATCATTGAGCACCAGACCCAGTACCTACGTTTGATGCCCCACCTGGCAGCTGCCCTGGCTCTCACCTTCACCACCAGGTAAAGTGAACTTTACACACCTGAAGCAGAGGCTGCAGGAACATCATATTTTGAGAGGACATGTAGGCAAAAACCTCATCGTCATGTGCTACTTTTTGAGTGACAGAACATCAACACTCAACACTCATCGACCTGATGTGGGTAATCCTGTTGTTCCCAACTGAATCAAGGGCTGGTCATATTTTGAATGGATAGCCAAGTTGATTGATCCCCAGTGGTTTCATTTCTCCAAGCAGACCTTGTACTTCTTTATTAATCTGTTATATTAATGAAGGGAGCAGGATACGGACTGGCCATTCCTACAGAAGTCACTGCATGTTGTGAAATTCCTAAATTGTACAGTGTAGCTTGCAGTCTAGTCCACGCCAGACAAGGGATGCCTATATACAAACCCTGTATGAATTTCCCTGACCAAGGTAAGCACAGCTTTTGAGGTTTTGAGATGGGGCTTTCCAAAATTTTACAAGTACTTCACGAGAGGGCCTTGTGCTATTTTTGAGGTGTTTTGGGAAAATGTGTCTCGCAGGATTTCTGAGAATGCTATTGTTTGTTTGATCGTGAGTAGAAGAAAAAAAAGGCATGTTTACCATCATTGAGGAAGTAGTCAACTGCCCTTTGAAAGAGTGACAGGAAATCGCCGCTCTTTGTGCAGCTCTATAGCGTGACTTGTGAGGTGCTGGAATCTTGATTGATCAAGAGTTTCTGCATTGGTCAATGCTTTCCTTATTGGCCACTAGATGGCACTCCTGTTGGCTTTTCTTCACATATTCATACCAGACAAGGATTCAGTGGTGTACATCACAATAGTCATTGTCTGTTTATTTTGCTGATGAAATGAACAGATGTTTGTGACAAAGAAAAAACAATCGAGCAAATGCACAATAACAGCAAGTGATATTTAAAGCATACACAGAATGCCTGGGGATAAACCCCTGTTGTTTTTGGCCTTCGCGTTTCAGAGCTATAAGTTAAGTGAATGATAATGGCTTACTCTCTCCAGAAAATAAACAAAGGTAGATAATTCAAATGCGTTTTGGTGGTCACACTTCCTTCAGGGTGTCAGGAACACCCTTAACCTTGCACATCACAAGTACCCAGTGATAACTTTATAACTCTCTTTATAACTGTGTTCTGTGATGAATCCGGGCCCCCTTTCCTTTCAAGAGTGCTGTATTTAACATGACCAAGTTTTACGGAAATAGAACGTTCTGTTGACATTGCTCCAAGCATATTTTTACAATGTGAATGACATGAGGCTGGCATGGATGAGGGCAGGTAGGCCTCTGCTATGGTTACCAGTGTTGCTGCCAGGTGAGCATGCTTTGGAGAACTTGTCTTACCACCTAAGCTGGTGAGCAGACTTCCAGTTCTGCCGAGTATGTGAATGTGCTGTTATGCCTGTCTGCATAGATCTACTGTAGGCCAGTGGTCTCTCAGGACCTTGGACAGCAACAAAGGGTCACTATTGGCCAATAGAAAAGCAAAGCAATGTACCCAACCCCAGATTGTCAATACAGGATCACTTTAATCCACAACCAAGCCCCTTTTGTGTGCAGGCATCAAGAGGTTATTTTGTTCTCTGTATCATTCTTCTTTCTTTAGCATGTATGCATGAATTTGGGTCCAGTATATTTCATTACATTAATGTCATTTAGCAGACACTCTCATCCAGAGTGACTCACAATTCTATCCATTTATACAGCTGGATATTTACTGAGGCAATTTTGGGTTAAGTACCTTGCCAAAGGGTACAACAGCAGTGCCTCAGCAGGGAATCAAAGCAGTGACCTTTTGGTTATGAGTCCTGCTCCTTACTACTGTGCCACACTGCTGCCCAGATCTTCAGATCACATATGTAGTTTTCTTTTACCAAAACACTCTGAAGTCCCAGCTCGTCATTTCCAAAGGTCACAAGCATGCGTTTGGTCTGGCACATAGACGAAGGCAGGAGAAATACACACAGGACAAAGCAATATCTGGTACCTCTGTGGCAAATGTTCGTCTGTATTCTGGTAATTTATCATAAAAAGCCATTTCATGGCATTTGTGAGGTGTTCTTCTTCCAAGCAGTGTGTACGTCAAACCGCATGGTTTTGTGAATTTCAGAAGAAGGGTTAAAATTAGCCACCGGGTTTCACGTCACTTCTGCTTTCAGATTGAGTGAGTCCCTTATCATATCACCCAGCCTGCGATGCTGCAGACTGGTTGTGTTTGCTGCTCTGCCTGTTGAAGAGAGAAAACAGCACTATGGTTTCTGGGAACCTGCCTCTGATTTCCTACCAGCTGCACAGAGATGCACAATGTTGTTTTTGTTTACTGGAACCAGTTGGTCTGTTTCACAGCCAGGTTTGAGCAGCGCACTTCACCCATCTGTCTTGCTCCTCGGACGATAGCAACAAGACAATAACAACAACAACAACAATAACAACAATAATAAGTAATGATAACATTAATGAAAATCAAACTTACATGCTTATGAATAAAAGTTGGCCAAAAGCTTTACAGAATAAATGATTGGTGTTGAAGAGGCTAAGCATCACTATTCCCAGTGCATTTCCCATAGCATGTGCACAACTGCGTGGACTGGGCATTTCTGGGATATTCCCTCTCAAGGTTCTCATACCGCACCCACTCAAGTCAGGCCCCTCTGCTGCTCCTTGTCCCATGTCCTGCTCTAACTTGCAGTGAACCCACCCCCCACAGGTTCGCAGCAGAGATGATGGATGAGGCGCTGCACCACGGGAGGGACCTGATGAACAGCCGCTCCCTGCAGGCGCTTGTGGCTGGGCTGAAGGCCTACAGCACGTGGGAGAACCTGGCCTGTCTGCAGGACTGCCGGGAGTGCACGGGGGGCATGGTGAGTCCCAATGTGACCGTGAGGCGCAAGGTACCCGTCCAAAAAAGGTGTCCCAACAAGTAGGCAAAGGGTTCTGAAGAAGCCATTTCATTTTGTAACACCTGTGATGGAACTGGCAAATCGACAGTTGTGTGACATGATAGAAAACACGGGTGTATGGGATGAGAGAGGTGACCTACGCTTGCCATGTGTCTCATGATGGTCCATTCAGAGCTCAGCTTGCAAGAATGAATGGGACATAAAACTGTGTCAGCAGGCACTGAGATCCTTCAGTGATGTGTGAGAGACTACTCAGTCATTTTCAGCAAAACACTTGTGTAGTATTACCTGGGATATTTGCTGCATTGATAGAACTGTAACGGTTAGTGCTCTGCAAGGGGTTATAGCTACAATGTTAGCAGGTTACTGTAAACTTCCAGCAGTTCTCCACTGTTGAATGTCCCCTCAGCAGATAAGCACTCTTAGGGTCCTGTATACATTTGCAGACATTATGACACGTTTATATTTGACATTCATAGACATAGCACAAAGGGCCTCTTAAGTTTGAAGAGCATCTGGGATTGATGCGAAGTGCGGCATACTCCTTTCAGCTGCACTACAGTATGTGGTGAACAACCACTGTGAGTGGCTTGCTGTTTCGATCTGAGACCAGAGGTAGAGAACAAGCAATTGCTTTTTTTAACGACCTGTCATCTGCCAACAGAGGCAGAAAAAATTGGCCTTGTTCAGCCAGGGATAGGGGTGGGTAGATCACCCAAGGTCCCTTTGTCAGGCCTGGTGGCATGCGAGCGTATCAGAGTATGGCAGTCATCAACGTCCTGCTCTTCTGTGCAGGGGGCACCTGTGGTGAGATGAGCCTAAGTACACATGGCAATTCTAAATTCGGTGAGAAGTGGGTGGAAAAGCATGAAAACGTGAGAAAAAAAAGAGAAGAAATTATTTGAGCAATGATTAGGTAGAGCATTCTGAAGATGTGGGGCTTCCGTCTGTAACGGAAGATCTGGTGACTCCGCAGTTTTAACCACAATGGTAGCCTATACCGCGTAAGAGGGCAGAACAGACAGATGACGAGACTGGGCATGCTGAAGTTGCAGAGCAGAGTGGTCTGGCTCATGTGTAAATTCAGATGATTCTTTGCAGATATGAAGGTGTCATTCCCTTGTCACTGCCCAGAAGGCTAACACCAGTGTTTTGAAAAGGAGCCATTACCAGTAACAAGTGGAGGGAGACGAAGAAGAATTAGATATTCGAATACTGTGGAAGGTTGTGGACCAGCTGAGCATCATCATCAGCTGTAGGGCTGCAATTGCATAGTCAGAGGGACCAGTAGGGAGGGAGCAGCAGTAATTCAGCTGGGATAGGACCAGAGCCTGGACCAGTAGACAGTCTATTGTTTGTTGTAGCATTAGAATACAGCTACAGCATTCTGTCCTAGCACATTATGCTGATTAAAATGCAGTCAACCACCATGACTGTGATTGGTGCCGATGTACATGTCCAATCGTCCGTGCCCTGTTTGACTTAGCACACATTAGTCGATGCTCCACTCAGCCTTGTGTCATAAATTCTACATGTATTAAAGCTGTGCTAGCATTTTTCTGGATGCCAGTGTTTATTGACATCTGATTGATGTTGAGCAAAATCAATATACAAGGAGGGTCTGACCATTCTGGATAGAGAGAAATACATTGTGGGCGCAGCAGTCTGCTGCTGGTGGTTTCTTGGCTGTGTTTTCGGCAGCACTGGTTTGACTACAGCTAATCTTACTGAACTATCTTGAGCTCTTGCATCAGTCTGTACACTCTGTTCCCTGGTCTGGAGTGGTCTCCCCATCACCAATACAAAATGGCTACACTGCCTGATGCATGCTGATACTATACTGATACTGATATTATTGTAGGAGCCAAATATCTCCTAATAGTTCACATTTAGTAATATTTAGTAATTTGAATATTTAGTGTTGATGTTTATGAGTTACACTCTGTATATCTTTATACTTTCATTATATTTATTGTGGTGGTATGTAAGCCTAATGGTGCCTGTCGCTTTAAGAACTATGTTACCGTGCACTTCTTAGTGTATTTTGGATATTTAGTGGAAGAGTGGAGTCTCATGGTTTTCTGACCGTGTTGATTAGGCTATGTTGGAAAGTATATTTTTATTTTGGTGATACTTGGATACAGTTCATTACATGGATGCAATTCAGTATTTTATTTCATGTCTACAGTAAAAATAAATAAATGTTCAAAACGGAGCAAAGGGAATCATTCTTGGACCAAGCAGACACGCATAGGAACACGCGGCTGCTCTTCTCTTTGATTTAGTTTATTAGGAAATCCTTACAATTATTATTATTATTATTATTATTATTATTATTATTATTATTATTATTAGATGGTGAATATTAGACATTCACAAGCATACGCATTTACCTGCCCCCTCTGATTTTTGCATCATCTGTGTCCCACCTGTCTCAGGTGATGTGCAGAGAGCTTCCTCTGAATTTGGTTCCTTCAACACTGCCACAAACCATTCCTTTAGTGAATTATGTTTTTTTTAATTTAGTTTTACTGATGAAGTTACATTGCCAGCCTAGCTGAAGCTATCTGCCCAGATAGAATTTTACGTGGATTTGGACAGTTTTATTAAAAACAATCACTGTTCTTCTCATATAGCTGTAGATAACAAAAAAGATAACTAAAAATGTTGGTGAAATAGATCTTAATGGAGCGTCTTAACAAAGGCAATACAATTAGTGCAGTTAGTGTTACATAAATATCATGCAGGTTACTTGCTTCATACAATTGTTGATAATATACAATTGAATGTCCTAAACAGAACTACAAAGAACATTATGCTTCATTGGTTGACACCTTCAATTTTAATGGACATCCATGCTGTTGCTAACTGCAAGTTGACAGCCAAGCAGATGCCTTTCTTTGCTATTCAGCTGTTCCTGCCAGATCCCTTGGTTTTTATGCATGCACATTTCCCTCAGGGGTGGAATTTCTTCAGTCCCCTGTGTTTATGTGCTGTGGGGAAGCAAGGTGCTAGTAACCTCTCAGCTGGATTGATGCTGGGGCCTGTTCAAGCCAGATTGAATGAGAAAGCAGCAGTTGACTTGCAGTGTCCATTTGTAAAACCAGCTAAGCACAACTTTTATATTCATTCCAGTCAGGTAAGGGAAACTGCTGGGATTTACTTATCAGATAACAATCCCCAGGTGCACTTCAAGGACTAAACCCATCTGTAAAGCAATGCAGATGGTCTTGTTGTGCAAATGTGAGCTGTACATTCAATGGCGCAGGAGACGTGGATTACCACCTGCTACATCTGAGTGTGGGAGAGAAGAAACCACATGCAGTCCCCATGTAGCTGGGTGTGCTCTTAATGTCAAACCACCCAATACACCCTATAGTGTGTACAGTACTCATTGTCCTTTTGTAGTCTATCAATTTTTCCTCTAAACAAACAAAAAACATTGATAACATACAGGTCAACATCAACATTGGAATGGCTGAATCTCAATCTTTGAGTTTCACTTATACTTTTCATTTTTTTAAACACGAAAACAAGACAAAAACGTGTTTATGCATAGGTTTATTGAGGAAGTTATTGTTACACCATTAATAGTCTGAGAATTAGCAATAGAGATACTTTCATTTTTCTCAGCTGTTCTCACTTATTAGCTGTAGGTCATTGTCAATCCATACAATCTTAATACTCTATACTGTTTGGGGCCAATAAAAATAACATTACACCCAAGATGGTTATACAGTGGTAACCTACATACAACATGTGGCAAATGGCCTGTTTGTGAGCACATTTTATACCCCATACATAAATAGCGAGCCTGTTTTACTTATTTTGAAACACTAAATGTACCAAAGTACAGTGTCTCAGTGGCAGGACTGGAACATGACATCTTATGTTTTGTTTATTCTGTTTTTTTCCCCAGGGTTTCATGATGGAAAACCGCATACCAGCCCTAAAGTGTGACTCTGATGTCTTTGTTACATTCGAGGGTGACAATGTTGTCATGTTACAGGTGAGTTTTCATTGGCACAATGAGTGGGGAAATAAGTACAATTTGAATGTGAATCATATTTTGAATTTCAATCATATTTTAGACAAATGGTTTGCCCTTTCAGAATTTGCATTGGCTTTGTACGTAAATTTGCATTTTTTGTACCAAATTTTGTTTATAACCAAATATGTTTTGGTCATTTTTTTAAATGTCAAGGTCTTGGCACCAAGCACCAATGTTTCTGTCTTAAATGCTGCCTAACATTTTATTTTGATATATTTGCTGTTTTTTGAGTTATCAAATCCTGTTCTTGATATAGGTTAGATTCACATTTTACTTGCAATGTCATTTACATGCCATGTAAAGAATACACTGTCAGATGTCGCCGGTGGAATACACTACACTGTCACACGACTAGATTTCCCTAGTCAGGTTTCCTTGGTCATGCATAGCAGCTACTTCACGTCACCGTTATACAAATGTCTGGGAGGACAATGCTTTCGGCAAGCTTGAGTTAGGCATGTTCTCACAGACTGGGGCCTGCAGTTTAATGAAGTGATTATGATAACACAGTAGAGCCTTTTCATTTGTGTGTGCTCATTCTCATATCTGTTTTTAATTATACCAATTGAATTTTAAATAATATGTTCAGAACCCAGGGGTCGTGTTAGGTTTAATTGGATAACTGTTCGTTTTTATTTGGAGGGAGGGATGGTCTGGTTGTCATGATCCCCTTGTTCAAGGCTGAAATACAGAGGAGCATTTTTTGAGGGATTTCCATGTGTAACAATCTCCAAAACCCGAGGCAACCGATTTTTGGAGGGAACAATAGCAGCCTCAGTAATGCTTTGAAAGGAGGTTGGTTTTCATGTGAGTATCTTTGAAACAAAGTTACTATTCACATGAGCACTAATGATAGTTTGCAGAGCCACTGGGGTTTCACGTGGAATTAGATTATTTTGTAAAATGTAAAAATACATTCTCAAAAATCCAGGGAAAATACCTACATCCAAAAAACAAAGTTCTTTTAAAGTTCTTACTTGACCTCAGCATGTCAGCCACTCAAGACTAATACAAAGGGCATTCCACTGATAATCTGGTGCCAAAATATGCCTCTGTTGAATTTGTTGTTCAATTGATCAGGTCAACAGCTCTCAAAGCACTGTTCGTGTGTGTGTGTGTGTGTGTGTGTGTGTGTGTGTGTGTGTGTGTGTTTGTGTGTGTGTCTGTATGTCTGTGTCTATGTGTGTGTGAGTGTTACTGTGTTTTAACTAGGGCTGCCCCCTGAAAGTCGACGAGTCGAATCATCTGTCAGAGACCCGTCAGTCGACTGAGATTCTTCAAGTCGAGCAGTGTTTTTTTTTTTTTTTGTCAGTCAGTGTGCATTACAATAACAGGATAAAACAGACAAAAATGCACAGGGATAACAGTTCAATGAGGAATTATAAGGGGAATCATAAATATATTTTTATATTCTAGCAGGGCTAGCAGGAGCGCTTGCTAAAAAAAAAAAAATCCACGTGACAACATGCACTGGTGGCTAACTGATGAGAGAAGCTGAAACCTGAGGTGGAGTGGTTGGTGAACTAGGCTAGCTATAACCATGTCTCAGAAGAAGTCTAAAGTATGGTGGAATTTCAAACTTTTGAAGGACAACTCAACTTTCAAATGCCTCACAACTAAATTAAGCCATTGTCATTAACCTTTAGTTGCCCAGGTTTTGCTCTGTATTTTGGTACCTTGACTAAATATACACAGATTTGAAATATTAGCCAATAGAAATACAAAGTTTGGCAAATATTTTTGATTACATGTCAATGTAGTAATAATTTCAAAACACTGTGAGCGCATTGAGCTCAGCAAAAATAGCATTTTGAACTTCCATAAATGTTCCAGAAATGTTGTTTACAGTTAGAATTCATGGTGATTGTGTATAATTGATCAAACAACAAGTGATTATGAAGCAAACAGCATGTGATAATCTTTTGACTGTTTCTAGTAAATTGGTGTCTTTCATAAATGAAGCAAATTTAAGGCAGCATTATTGTTGACACAAACATTGATTTATTTGTTTGAAAAATGAAGGAAAATTGTTCAAGTACTGTATGAGCAAGAGCAGCTGTGTCTTTAATATATCAGTAATTTCTAAGGACTTTCCACATTGCACAGTCTCCCAATGTCTGCTTTAAATGACATAAGTGGTACACAGAGCAGTGTATTATGTGCTTCTCTTAAAATATAAGTTTTGCTTCTTTTCTAAACACTGTTATTGAATAAAGTCACAACCACGACTCTAATCTTGTTCAGTCCAAGAAGGTCAAATGAGGACATTAAGCAGCTGGAGTAGAGATGACTCATCAAAGGGAGAGAAATAAGTTTGCCAGTTTTTCACATAATCGACATGACAAATGAATTTAATTGACAAGTCGAGCCGTGGGGGCAAGGAGACGGGGAATTTGGTCAGGATATTGGGTCTGGTTAAACAGTTGCGTGTGGAAGCGGTCTGTCTTTTGCCCTGGGGAGTAGTCTGTCACCTATCATGAGAAGGGCATTAATATCCATTACTAAATGAAAAAGGCCTGACTGTTCCTCTTGTGCAACTTATTCAAGTATATGGGATGCCGTCCAGTTTTACTACATGTTTATTCAGTTAGAGGCAAGTTCATCAGAAGGGCTTGCGTTCTTCAAAAGAGCCATGGATACTTCAAATTAGCAGGTTTTGGGTCAGTGATGGGTTATTAAAATACCACAGCATGGGATGGGGTCACCCTGTCCATAAAGTACAGCTGTCTCTTGAATTTGTTGTCATCATGTCTACTTTTTCTAAGTTAAGATCAGTAAGCTTAAATTACTCTGTGCTCAGGACTGAAGAATAGTAATGCAGTCTGCAGTAAGGCATTCTCACCTCTGCCACATCACACCTGTTTATTTTATGATCCAGTTCTTGCATGGTAGCTGACAAGTGTGTTCATTCTTTTTCAAGTGGAGCTGTTAAGTAGGTCATTTAAAAACATTCAGAAATGATCTGATGAAGAATGCCAGAAATAGGGGGCAGAAATGTATGAAATAGGAGGTCCCTGCTGAAAATCACCCCCTTTCCTTTTCCAATGACTTCATTTCAGGTGGTGGTGAGGGAGCTGATGACTCAATACACCAAACAGTTAGAGAGTAATGCCATGTTTGGACTCCTCAGGAACTGGACAAGCACAGCCTCTGACAGCCTCAGAACCAGGTTAGAAATGGAACACAGAGCATGCCCTTGGCCACCATTAATACACCCGAAACCAAAAGAAATGAAGAAGCTAAATGAAGCAACTTTCTCTTTCCGGTTGGTTCTTGCAGTGTTTCTCTCATTTGTGGCATATTCTGAGAAACAGTAGTCAGATGTTTTTACCCATTTACAGATGCTCACCTATAATTTCAGTAAAACTGATTATAAAAGACTTCACAGAAAGCATGCGCTAGCATTGAATGAGCCAAACCCTTTGCAAATATTTACATGTATATTTCCTTTTTGTCATAGCAGAATCTCTTATCTAGGGTGAGTCCCGGTGTGAGAGTACAAAAGTGTGTCAAGTTAAGTTGCAGGAACAACACTACATACAGAACCCAAAAGAGGTAGTAGTGGAAAATTTCATTTTTCATGTTCATTTTGGAGTTTTGCTTTTGCCCAAAAAAGATAAATGGTGTATTTTTTCCACATCTTGTTGTACAGGTGCTTTTAATATGGCAGTCTGTTGCAGAGTGTGCTAAAGAGCACCCTCACACCTGTGCTGTTCCTTCACCCCCTCCAGTCACTGACCTGCCACCAGTTCGCAACAACAGAGTTGGAGCCAGGCTTGATTAATTCATGTTCTGGATAGTTTTCTGTTATTTTTTGACCCATGTCAACTCAGCCTACCAATGTTACTGCTGTTGTTGCAGGACTGTTTACAGACACACTGCCTTTTATATTAAACCCAGAAACAAAAGTCACTGGTGACATGTATTCACTTCAGTGGGGTGCATGTTTATGCAGAAACCAAATATTCTGAAAGAAATGAGTCTCAAAGTATTACCACTGCTGTGCAGTAAACCTGTCTCATGGGAATTTCACTGTAGTAGCAATTAGTATATTCCTTTAAAATCATATGTTTATCCTTGAAATGTCATCAAAAGGTTATGGAAAATAGCAATCAGAGCTGGAACCAGCAGGGTGTATGAGTTCAGATACTCCAAGCACCAGATTTCTCAAGCCACCTTATCAAATTTTAGTGAGGTCTGTCTCCAGTTCATATGGCATGGATACAAGTTGGTATGAGATCTGTGGGGTTTAAAGTTCATTTTTACAAAGTCCCAGAGTAAAAGCTGGTTTTACCATGAACAGATGGTGTCCTTTTGGCACCAATTTGGGTGGTACCAATTTTATAATATCACTGAATATTGCTTTGATTTGGTACATTTACATTGCTTTGATCTGGTACATATTTGGATAGTGACACATTTTTGTTGTTTTGGCTCTGCACTCAAGCACTTTGAATTTGAAATGATACAGTGTACATAGACCCCCATTTTAGGGTACCACAAGTGTTTGGATAAATTAACCATATACAGTAATTCCATGATGTGGTCATATTTTGTACTTGATCACATAACTTTTGTATGCAATGACTGCCTAAATCTGCAACCCATAGACATTACCAGATGTTGGATATCTTCCCTGTTGACGCTCTGCCAGGTCTGTACAATAGCCCTCTTCATTTCCTGCTTTTTGCCCTCAGCCTTGCTTTAACAAGTGAAATGCATGTTAGATTCAGATCAGGTTATTGCCTTGGCCAGTCAAGAATTTTGCACTTACTGGCCCTGAAAAACCCCTTGGTTGTTATGGCAGTGTTTCATCATGTTTCACAGATGAGGTGGTATGCTTTGGATCATGGGCAGTTCCTTTTTTCTCCATACTTTCCTCTTTTCATCACTCTTACACAGGTTGATCTTTGTCTCATCCATCCATAGCAATTTGTTCCAGAACTCCACAGGCTCTTTAGGTATGTTTAGCAAACTGTAGCCTTGCCATTTTGTTCTTGTGGCTTAATAGGGTTTTGTGTCTTGTAGTGGTCCCTTTCAAGTTCTGCTGGTATGGAACTCTTTGACACATCTATGCTTACATCCTGGAAAGTTCCTGATCTGTTGGACTGTTGTTAGAGGGGGTTTCTTCACAATTTAATGTATTCCTCAATCATCCACTTTAGTAGTCTTCGTTGGTCTACCAGTTTATTTGCCATTCCTGAGCTCAC
Organism: Megalops atlanticus; assembly: GCA_019176425.1. Lineage (NCBI taxonomy): Eukaryota > Metazoa > Chordata > Actinopteri > Elopiformes > Megalopidae > Megalops > Megalops atlanticus. Next base: position 71,993,282 of record CM032875.1, on the reverse strand, counting down.
CAGTGCTTTCTGTCCTCTTATTGATGTACCTAACAGCTGATGTTGGCATGCTTATTGTGTTGGCTCTGTGTCTCCTCAATTTATTCTGATTTTTTAGCCTCTTGATGGCCAGCTTTACTTGCATTGACACTGCTTTGGTCCTCATCAGCAAAAGACTCCAAAGGCAAATGCAAAGCCTACAATCAAGATTAGACACCGACAGGTCTCTTGTGCATGCAATTGTGATGCAAACAAACACACCTGTCTTATAACAGACAGTTATGAAGCTAACTGGACAAATACTCGTGGTACCCTAAAATGGAGGTATTATATAAAAAAACCTTCTTTAATTCCTAGAACTTCTAACATGACAGTCTGTATTTTAAGCCCATATTCACCTTTAAAATCCAAAGTGTTGGACTACAGTGCCAAAACAACAGAAAATGTGTTGCTGTCCAAATAACCTTTTAACCTTGTTTCTGTAATAGCTGGTTATCACAACTTTATGCCAAAAGTTGCCAGTGAAAGTATTACTTGTGCAGCTGATGCACCTGCAGCAGGGTGCGAAATACGGGGGGTCTCGGGGGGGTCCAAGACCCCTTGATTGACACGTGAGACCCCCTGAAAGCCTCAACAGCAAAATTTTGGGGGGTCTCTGGAAAAATCTTTAAAAGATTACTTGTCACTTGCAATTGTCACTAAAAATGTCTTTTAACCCTTAAAGCCTGACAGATGCAGCCTGTGTCCAAATTCACATCCCTTCTTCTCAGTTGAATTGCTCACGAAGTATTCATTGCTAATGATGCTAGCTGCTTGTCTATGCGATGAAGTGTTGGCGAGAAAAATAATTTTGAATTTACATAAAATTTAATCATAGTTACAATCTGCATACAAATCTGCGTCCATCTCCACACCCATTACTCTTGTTTGAATTTCTCATGAACTCGTCATTGCATAGATATGGAACACATATCACAAGAAAGAGCACATTTGTACATATCGAAGTAATCACGTTATGAAGACAGATCAAACTTCTGCAGAGTAATATCTTTACTAATTTCTTCACCCATTTTCACACTCCTTCCTCTCGGTTGAATAAGTAACAAAGTCCCTATCGCTTCACAACGTATGTCAAACTAAACAGCATATCAAAATAAACAGCAGAACTTACCCTTTCCAATGATACTAGTTGTTTCTCTGTGGGGCAAAGCATTGTCAAGTAATCTGGTTTTGAATTCACAGCAAATTTCAGCGTCGTCTCCAACATACACACACAATCCACACACTACATACAATTATTTATTTATTTACTATCCACAACACCCTAACCCCCCCCCAGCCAAAAAAACCTCCTGTATTTTGAAACCTAAATGTTGGCAGGTATGGGTAGGGGGAACCCCCCGATTGCCACCGGGTATTTCGCACACTGACCTGCAGCCTACTCAAACACACTAAATGCTCTACAGTGTTAAACCACCTCAGAACCCGTCTCAGTCAGTGGAGATTTTATGCTAATGCGCCACACACAAATCAGTCCTAGCACTAAAACACTGTGTCATGTGTTTGTCCATCCATTGTAGTGTCCTGGGTTTCAGCATGGACAAAGTTGGTGACCTAGCCTTTCTACTGAAAGCGGTGAGCTACAGAGAGAGAGTTCTTCAACGCAGCCTCGCAGCCAGGCTTTACACAAAGGTGCGTGTCTCCCAATGAGATGGTCCCTTGAATGCCATTGGCCTCCTCTGCTCATCACAGCATGCAGTCACTAGTAAACAATTGCTATGTTCCATTTGCTCACTTCTAACTTCCAAATCTTGTGTGGCACAAAGTGAGATTGAAGTGGATAGTTTAAGTTGACTGTGCCATAGATTCAGGGTATATCAGAGCATGACGAGTATTAATGATTAATGAGGTTAATGTCTAGATTTATCAATTAAAAACACCCTCCAAAGGCTATATTATGTGAATGCTTGCGATGACAGTGATTTTTAATTTTTTATGATATACTTTTCCTTAGTTTTATTCTATTATTGTTCAGCCTTATATTTCAACTGAATGAAAAATGTGATTACAATATAAGTTTTTGAGTTGTGTGAAAATTTTTCATCCCCATTTGATTTAAATTTGATTCCATCAACATTTACAACTTACAAGTTAAGGAGATATGAAAGATCAGCATTACTGCCAATGATGTTGTGGTTTATCACCTGCACAGTAAATGTGACAAACAAACCGATGAAAAGATATAGAGGTTGACAGCCTTGCACAGTTGTGTTTTTGAAAAGCAGATGGTTTTCGATACATCCCCACACCTGAGTGAAAACAGTAGCAACTTTGCCAAGAATCTTGTGGTTTCGAGCATCTCTGATGGGTGGGTGGTAGGTTAGCTTGACCAAATCTTGTGTCTGTTGCCTCAGCTGTGTGCAAGTTACGCTTTTCTCAACAAGAGCAAACAGGTAACAAAATACAAGTATCTCGGCAGCGGCCAAAGGATGATGATGATAAATGCAAGTAGAATGGAGCTATTGTCTGGCTGATTTTGAAATTGATGGAAAATAATTAAGGTGCGCATTTTTGCTTGCAGTTGATGTGACTAAGCCCCATCATTTTTAGTTTTTATCTCTAAAAAATTACCCAGGAATTTATCTATTGTTTTGACAATTGTTTTCATTTTCTAAAGTTAACCAATAAATCTAACTGTTAATCAACCCAGGAGCTTGTGCTGTGACATTTTAAAAACCTGTCTCTTTTTAAAATGAACATACAAACATTGCACTTTACTTTGGAAAGAAATAAAAACTACTGTACATATTTCTACTTGTAGTGAAGCTACAGTGGATCTCCAGTTTTTATTCTAATTTGTTTTAGCTAGATGATGTTCTTAGTCAGCCAGCTTGCAACAGTGAAAAATTGACCCATGTAAACTTGCACAAACTCTCCCACAGGAGTGAGTAAAGTTTAATTGCTTCCCAGAGAGGGACCAAATATATACAGACTTGCTCACTGCATCTTGTTGAACTGTGCTGTTGCCAGTGTAAATGTTGTCTCTGAAATTTTTTTTGCTTTTGCTCACTCTGACTTATTTTGTCATTTGCAGTCAAGGTGTTCTCATACGATGCCAGATTAAGTATAATTCAGAGCAGCAGCAGTTTCTGTGCAAACATGGTGTAGTTTGCCCTAATGACATTTTGAATGTGCTCAAGTTTATCCCTGTGGTTTCCCACACACTCCCCAATGGATATTCTCTACTGGTTTTACTGACTCAGTTATTCACTTTGGCCCCACGCAAAACACATGAGTGTAAAGCAAACACAGCCATGCATGTATAGCCTCTTTCCATTTTTGCCAGCAGAGGACACTATTTATTATGTGAAAACTTCATTAGTCTGTTTCATTTAACCTGTAAAATCAAAATCATTTGTAATTAATATGAGATAACTCATAGCAATTTAAACCAAAGCATGAGGTGGTCTTAAATAATGCAAATATAACCTCATGAATATTTGTCATACAACTTAGAATAATGTCCCTTTTTCCACTCTCTATAAAACTTGCACACACTAATCTTTGATGAGCCTTTGACTGAGTCAGTAGTTTGCCATACAATTATATGCTACTGTGTATTTATCTGTAATTAAGGTAACATTAAATAATTAATTAAGGACAGAGAGTATTTGAAATAGAATGCCAGGGAAAGCGTTTGTTTGATGGATGCACCAAACACATGCTAGGACAGTGGTATATAAAAGGCTTATTTTTGAATGGATTGTTCATCAAACATAATCATTGTAAATAGATTTTGTTGTATCATAGAACCTCCCTAGGTGTCTTATAAAATTCTCCTTAGAGAATTAACTGCAAATATTCGCATAGAAGAAACTGCTGAAGAAAAGGATTCTGGACCCATCAGCTATTCAGAATTATCGACCAGGCTCTCTCTTTTCCTTTCACTCTTGAATGCGCAGTGGCTAACTAACTATTCTTTTTTTTTTTTTTGTCATTTTTCCATTTTCTCCCCGATTTGGAATGGCCAATTTCCCGAATTTGGAATGCCCAATTAGTCATCGATGTTCGGTCCCATTGCACAACCCCCACTGTCAATCCGGGAGAGTGTGGACAAGCACGTGCCCTCCTCCGAGACACGTGATGTCAGCCGCTGCTTCTTTTCGCTCTGCGGTCCACAAGCCAAGCTAGCACAGAGATGAGTCGGAGGAAGACATTTCATATGCAGCTTTTGGCACGTGGACCACAGGCGCCCGATCGACCAGCAGGGGTCACTATTGCTAATGGGACCAAAGCCCCTGCCGACGTACCCACCCCTATCCCCGGCGGAACGAAGCCAATGTGCTCCACCTGTGAGCTCCCGGTCGCTGTCGGCTAGTGACACGGCCGGGATCGAACCCGGGCCGTAGCGTTCAGTCTACGCTCGGAACGAGTGCTTTTACCAACTGAGCCACTCGGGAGCCCCCACTATTCTCATTTCTATCCCAGAATAACCTTCTTGACCCTTTTCAGTCTGGCTTCAGGGCTGGCCATTCCACAGAGACTGCCCTATTCTCCATCACTGAGGCTCTTCACTTAGCCAGAGCATGTTCTTGCTCCTTAGTCTTAATTCTTCTGGACCTTTCTGCAGCCTTTTATATAGTGGACCACACTCTACTTCTGTCAACCCTGGCTATGTTGGGGATTGCTGGCACTTCTCTTCTTTGGGTTCTCTGGATACTCTTTCAGGGTGTCCTGGAACAGTGATTTGTCTAGACCCCACAATCTGCCTTTGGGTGTCCCTCAAGGCTCTGTACTTGGCCCCCTTCTCTTCTTTCTTTACATGCAACCTCTTGGCTCTGTCATTGCCTCCCATGGCTTTTCAAACCTCTTCTATGCTGATGATACTCAACTTTTCCTGTCTCTTCTGCCATCTGACACACAGGTCTCTGTGCACATCTCAGCTTGCCTGAAAGACATTTCACAGTGTAAAGCCTGACCTCGCTACGACTGAGATGCTTTTCAGCCCATCCAAATCCTCCCCATTTCAAGATCTCTCCCTCAGCCTAGACTCTACAAGTCTTTTTACAAATAGCACTGTCAAAAGCCTCAGTGTAATACTTCATAGCCAACTGTCTCCTCTCAGGTTGCATCTGTGAGTTCAGATTCTTTTTGTACAACATCCAAAGGATCCACCCCTACCTCACTATGTATTCTACACAGCTCCTGCTGCAGGCCCTGGTCCTCTCTTGCCTGGACTGCTGTAACTCCCTCTTTGCTTGTGTTCCTGCTTGTGACATCAATGCCTACAGCTAATCCAGAATGCAGCTGCACGACTTGTCTACAGTCTCCCTAAACATAGTCTGGTTATACCCCTCCTCACCTCGCTTCATTTCTATTATCGCTTGTATCAAGTTCAAAACCCTTGGTGCTGGTATATAGGACAGTGAATGGGACAGCCCCTGCATACCTAAAATCGGTCTTCAAACCGTCTGTTCCACCAAGATCACCACCTTCTGCAACCATGGGGCAACTGACCCTCCCATCCTGACGGGGTTTCTCCCCTCAGACATGATCCCTGTCTGTACTGGTCCTTCAGTGTTGGAATAAATTCCCTATGGGGCTCAGGACAGCGAAATCACTGGCCATCTTCTGATGCAGACTGAAGACCCACCCTTTCAGACTGTAACTCGTTTCCATCTCAATCCCCACCCCCTAACACTTGTAACTTACAGTACTTGCTGTTTATTTTACATGTGGTATTGTGATGTGTTTTGGATTCAGTGATCTAGTGACTGAAGTATGGCAGTATACTTTGCTTCCCTTGTCTAGTCAGGTTGCACAAGTTAACTTGTAGTAGGGCTTGAACAGTGTTATGCTCACATTAACTGGTCTAGGGGTGTTGTTAGCCTGGTCTGATGCTGTTGCTCATTCAACTTGAACGGATACACTCCAGTTCTTTTGTGCTGGAAGTCACTCTGGATAAGAGCGTCTGCTAAATGAATGTAATATGATGTAAAATTCATAAATAAGCGGGCTGCACTTGAACCTGTCACACATCAAGTTTCACCAAGAATATTGAGAAATTCATAGCAAACAAATGGAAATCGAAAAGGCTAAAGTGGTGTGAAAGTCCCAACTTCTGTATGGGGCATTAGGAAGCTGGAAAAGATCCAGGTGCCCACCCATTGTACAGCCCTCACATCTGCAGGTTGTCTGAGCACAGCAGGGGAAACAATCACACACTCACCTTATAATCAGAGATAGGCCTGAATCCCTGCTTGAGAGATTGTAGAGGTCATAGACAGGCACTCAGGGGATGAATGGTAACATGAGAAAGACTTGGTGACAAGGGCGATAAGGCATCACCACAAGAGACATGGCTTCAGTACCGCGTGAAGATTAATGGCCTGCCTGTTGAATTGGTCATCTAAATCAAAAGTAACCTTTATCATTGTCTTTCATTTGTCACTGTGGCAACTGTTGAAGGTCTCCCGAACACGATGCTCTCATTCTGCCCATAATCCCTGTATTCTCCACCACAGGTGGAGAAGAACAAGGATGAATTTTTCAGAGCCTGGAACTCCTGTCTCCATCATGTGACTAGCCTGGCCCTGGCTCACATACACAGAGGTAAGGCGCTTACAAGTGTCCAGTGTTATGTCTAGTTTTCAGCGTATCTATCGCTGGACACTGAACAAACAGGTAAGACTTTAATGGACCACAACACACTGCACATTAACTGCCTCTGTAAAACTTTCCTAGCTAGTTATAGCAGTACTTTGTAAGCTTGCAAAACATTAATTTAAATAGATAAATATTGGTTAACTGTTACATGCTGTAGCTAGACACATTACATTGCGTTACATTATTGTCATTTAGCAGATGCCCTTATCCAGAGTGACTTACATAGGTTACAGTTTTTACATATTATCCATTTAGTACCTTGCCCAAAGATACAGACGCAGTGCCCCAGCTGGGAATCGAACCAGCAACCTTTCAGTTACAAGCCCTGCTCCTCACTACCATGCTAAACAGCTGCATGTAATTTTATCACTAGCAAACGCATTTGGTACTTTGACACAGAATGTATTTATTTGTGTTTGGTTACTTTTACTACTAGCACCTGAAATTTGTTCGTGCATGTTAGCTCAAGTTTAAATCCTAGGCTGCTAGAATGATGCACCATCAAGGATGAGTGCATAGGGTGAAATTGCTAAATTGAAAGACAAATGCTTCACTCCAGATATATGCAGACTGACCTTTGTGTTTTATGTTGTCTCACTGAGCTAAATACTGAAATTAAATGTTAAATCTACCTTTTCAAGCCAGTCACCTAAATAATTGGTTTAGTGTAATTTAGCAACACATCACCTTGGTTATGGAAACAACAGACAGCTGAGCATAGTCTTTTTTGACTTGTGTAGCTAGCTATTGTCTTTTACCAATAACAAACTAAACTAGAATAAGTATTTCAAATAGATATCAAATATTGTTGGTGTTGTTGCAGTCTATATTAAAGTGCAGTCTATAGTTCTCATGAGGATGTTTGTTGTATAAATTTCTTACTCAGTACTCTGGTTCCAAACATAAAGGTTACGCCAGCATAGGTAGAAAGCAAAGAGACTGATGATCTGCCTACATATGTGGTTAAAAAGTTGATCTTCTGCTTTTCATCTTCTCTACAGTTGATTGGGCATTGGAGATCTTAATCTGCACTCTCTTACATTTACAGTGTGTTATTGAAAGCATTACTCTACAGTCTACACTGTGCTCCGTGAGCATTCGTCAGAAAGCTCAAATAACATGCATGACTTCCAGTCAATCTCCCAACAGGAGGAATCCTGGGTCAGAGTGATCCCGAGTCGAACGATTCCGTATATCTCATTTGGTGGATGCGCAAGACTGGGTGTTTATATCTAAGAAGCTTAAATGAAAGAAAAAAGAAATCAGGGGACTGAAAATGAATCTCTCCCTACTACAAAGGTAGAGAGGTTGCAGTAATTGCAAAGAATTTCAAATGAGGTTTGGAGAAAATCGGTCCCTGATGATGTCATTCATGCATCGCAGCACATGGCACCTTCCCTGCTTTGGATGCATTTAAAATATCCCCTTACAGTTCCACCATCTTTCAAAAGCAGTTACCCTTTCGGTATTAATGTCATTACAGCATTCAGAGCCATACACGAAGTATGTTCATTATGAGTGTCAGAGCAGAATGGTTGGCCCAAGTGCAGCTTGCTTGTGAGCACACACGAGAGCGCACAATTATGAAACTTGACATTAAAGTGTTAATTCAGACATTCTTTCCTCAGACACGTGGGCTTCACCCAGTGCAATACGGTTTCAGACTCTCCAGAGCCCAGCCTGCCCTCAGCCAAGAAACGGTTCTCTCACCACATTTTTCCCCAGCTTTACAACAAGTTTCACATTTTCTTTTCACTTCCTCCCTCCTCCTTTATAGGCCTAAGATAACTCCTGTGAGTCCAGTATGGCAATACCACATGTGTTAATTATTGGCTAGTTTTTTTAATCAGATCTGTTCTGTATTATCAAAGATACCGCTCCACTGTATATGCTGTATATCAGTTTCTAGAATCTTTAGTCTCTTTTGAGGCCTTGTTAATTGCCCTATACAGCAATAATCTAATTATGTAACAAAGAACATGAAAAGGGTCACTCAAAATAAAACATGACATTTTTCATAAAGTAATACTTTTATTGGTGCACAAGAAAAATGAAAAAAAGCTGCATGACGAACCACATAGAAAGTTGCATAATTTAAACACACTGCAGCAAATTGTTAAGTGAACACCAGTTCTCTGTTGAAATATTTTGCTGCTCTGAAAGTACCCCTGCCCCACATGTTTGTTTATACTATAGGAAGAAGATAACCTTTCCATTCTGTCATGCACCTCCCACACAACCATCTTCAACCTAAAAGTTACCAGCAGCTGACATGCAAAGGGATTCAAAGAGCCCTCTCAGGTTGCAAAAAAAGGATGGGGAGGGGCCTTGAACACATCTCCATGTGGTGATACTGAGCACTTCACAGCACTACTGTGAGTTCTGATGCTCCAGAAAAAACACATGAAAACTGTGATTTTATTCATGCCTTAATTGCATGTATGCTTTGGCATGTAATAAGCGTGTCTGCTTTTCCTTTAAAACTGAAACGTATGTATCGTTACAGCAGGAGAACATTTTACAGTTAGCATGTTCTTATTAGGACATATGTAGCACGCATGCTTTTTGGAAGTTATTGAATGTTGCAGATTACAGACAGCTCTTCTGTATATGCAGTCATAACAGCTGATGTAAAATGAAACAGCAAGCAATGGGCATCATGTGGTGGTTTTACCTCCTTCCTGCACCATGCTCACATTTTGTAATTCCTGCATTAATGTGTCTCCAAAGATACTGAGAGTCATTTACAGTGTACAATATAATTAAAAATGCAGTAGAGTAGTAAACTTCTGGTAGTTACTCTGGAGCTCATTTTGGCACTGCAGTTGTGTATGGTTCTCTATCTTCATGTCTTTCAAGCAGGCATTCAGTCACAGTATTGTGATTTTATTGTGCATGTAATGGCATTGGAGTACAGTAAAATGAGCTACATTTTTCATTGTCAGAACTCTGTACGGTCATGCCAATGCAGAGGTGTAGGTAACAAAATCCAAATAAAAAGTCATGCATTACGTAGAGATCAAGGATGTAACATTAAGCTACCATTTTCACTTGCCTTTTAGAAACTTTACACTTTATGTCACAATTGAAATCAAAGCATTGACATACATTGAAAGATGATTTAAAAATTATTTCATGTTGTTTATTGCTTAATATATTGGATACTATTTTTGGGAGATCACATATTGAATTTACCTTTCAATAGAATACCTTTAGTATTCTAAAGAATACCTTTAGTTTGAGGAATGTTGCAGACACAAAGGATCTTGAAATTTTCCGCTTCAAGGTTTTTAACCTGTTCTGATGTGCACAACTGACGTTAAATGACAAGATTAGTGTTATTGATAAAAGGAAAAAGACAGTATGTGTGAATTGTCTCTGTTGATTTGTTCCTGCAGTTACTCTGGAACAATTTGCGATGGCAGTACAAGCCTGTCGGGTCAAAGAAGACCAGACCCTATTGACAAAGGTAAGTGTGAAATAACTTTTCCACTGCATATGACAGTCTGCAGGCATAGTGTAACACAGAGTATACCCCCCCTACACACACACACAAACAAAAATCAACACAAAAGCATTGTATTTGTGTGTGTGTGTGTGTGTGTGTGTGTGTGTGTGTGTGTGTGTGTGTGTGTGTGTGTGTGTGTGTGGCTGTTGTTCTTCCTGGAAAGTACCCAGAGACGAAGCCATACAGTGAAATTCAAAGTAGATGAGAAAATTCAAAGTGGATGACAGGATGGAACAGATTGTCACCCGACCTCCAAGAGTGGTAGGGTACAGCCAGTGACTTCCTCTGTCATGAAATTACCCCAACAAGTGATACCATTTACTGCTGAAAGGCCTGGGAAGTAAAGGGCAGATCAAGCAGAATATGCAGTGCAGCCTGAGACAAAAGTACATTCCAGCCTGGCTGGGGATTCTTCCAGTTTAATTCTCTACCTGGCCAACATAACACCAACTAAACCTATGTGACCTTCCTGTCATGGCTTTATTATAGTTGTGGTTAGCCCTTATTGGAATCTGAATAGCTCTGAGCACAAAGATGAGGGTTGTGGTAGTGGCAGCACCTGCATTTAAAACATCTAAAATGGGGGTTTGGTCAAAGATGCGACAAAAAGAGATGTTGGAGGGAAGGGTGATGTTTATCAAGTTATTTGTGCATCTGAATGTGTCATTGGGCTGTGTGGTAAGACCTAATTCTTTTCTTGTTGCTCACACGTATTACTAGCTTCAGCTGTTTCTGTTAGCAGTGATGGAATTAATTGTTTTTGTTGATCTTAATTTAACATTCTTATTCCTAAAGACCCTTCATTTTTGGTTCAGGCTGAAGATTTAGGGTTGGTGTAGTTTTATTCCAGGTTTGGGTTTGACCCACATAGGTGATATGAATGACATCAGCATTTATTTTATTATTCATACTAGTACTGAGTGCTGGTTGATAAATGTGTCTTCCACTGCTGAAACAGAATATGTGTGTCTATGATCAATATGCTTGATCGATAAACTCTCTTTCCTTAAATGTTAAATGCATAAAGAAATGCATAAATATAGATGCATTTTTTACCTCAGATGGTATACTTTGAGCAATCTCTCCTGGAATTTCTTTAGAAAAGTCTTGAAATCGTCTCAGATCATAATGATTGCAATCATAACATCATTACATGTTTTCTGTGAGACCAGCACGATCATATGGTCCTGTGTCACGTGTGAGAGCTATTAAAAACCCTGCATAACACAGCTGGAAACCAGCAAACCAGAACCTGGTTGAGATCAGCCTTATGATTCATTCATAAGCTTGCAGCATCAGGTACCAGCATAGATGGATTCTGCTACCAAGCAGTGATCCTGGATCAGTTGTTTAAGCAGGAGAGTTTCAGGATGCCAGGTCAGGTTGGAGGTAGGCGGTCAGTTACTGAGGTATGAAACTAAGAGCCCTGTCATTCACAGATACACCTCATGGTCACATCTAATCTAAAAGCATGCATATTGTACATATACAATAACAGTTTTGCAGTGAATCTTTTCTTGGAGGAAAATGTATCTTTGCAGGGTCCATGAGTACATTGGAGCTGAGGTAGAATAGTTTGAGTTGTAGCTTGATTTATTTGTCTTTCCTCATAGCCCATCACAACAGCTGCTCTGTGATGGGATGTAGATGCAGGTGCATCTGTACCACAATCAGAGCAATAAGCAGTAGTCACAGAGTAACCCTGAACATACTATAAAGAAGACTGGCGTGGTGTGAAACCAGACGTGTGCATACGCACAAACACACACACACACACACACACACACACACACACACACACACACACACTTTATTTGCCCTCAGGAGAATCTGAGAGGAAGGCATAACAGATTTTGTTAGCAGTGACAAGAATGTGGTTTTGTCCACATTGTAGCTATTTGAAGGAGTATTTCTTAAAGCTTTCTGTGACTTGAAAGCAGACATAGCAGTCTACTATAATGGCTAAAGAACACAAGTCTGCTTTGCTATGTTTAACTGTGGCAGTTTATTCCGAGGTCATCAACATACTTTTTGTCTCACACTCACATAATGTACTGTTTATGCAGATCATCAGATGATTTATGATCCAAGGTGTCCCTGCAGTTTGTGTCAACATACTCCAAAATGCATTACAACAGGCTCCATGCCCATGTGCATTGTTAATAGAATCATGGCATGTGTGGTATTACTAAGCAAAGGAGGATGTGTGTACATTAACGTGAGCAGTATCAAGCAAAGCCGAAACTGTAATGACAAGAATACAAATGCTTTAAGAATCTGGAGGCTCTGTCTCTTGTGTTGCACATATTCGTGCGAGTCTCCGCTGTGGTTTCTTTGTCTGAGGAGCAGGATGGAGTACCAGCCTTGTTGGCCGTGGGGGACGAGGCAGCAGGGAGATTCTGCTGTCAGTTTTGCCGCAGGAACGAGTAGGAGGGGGACTGCCTCTCTCACGCTGCCCGGCCGCTCGGCCTCTCTCTGGGACAGGAAAGTGGGTGTGAGAAGCTTCTCGGGAGAGTTTGTTCAACTCAAAAATAAAAAAAGGCGACTTGTCCTTGTTTGTGAGCACGCCGCATGCCTTTTTTGTTTGCAAACACATTGACCCTGAGGGAGCAGACAGTTGTCTACAGGCTGGGGTCTTTACATTGCATGTCTTGCATGCTCACATGTGCATGCATATACACATGCACACAGTATAATACTGCACTGCAGCTATAAGAAGAACTGGATGTTCTTCACACTGGCCACAGTCCTTTGTGGATGAGTACACTGTAACACCCTTCTCTATAGCTCGTGTCACATGATGATGCCTACACATTCACAGCTAAATCTTTGAATGCCTTGTATTTAATGTCAGGAACCATATCGTGCAAAAATGTCTTATTTTTATAAGCATTCTTTATGTGAATGTCCGAATGGAGGGATGACCAGGAACTTTTTGTTGTTCATGCTGAATGGCAGTTGCACATTCAGATGGCAGTCCTTGGCTTAACCCTCTGCATACTTTTCACGGAGATCACAAGGAGAACAATGCTGGGATTGCTTTTTTCTCTCTCCTGCTTTCATATTCAAGCTGTTTCATATTTTAATTGAAGATTGAGGCTGAAGAAGTTAACTTGCTGTCGAAAGAGAAATTGGGGAGGGCAGCTCCTTTTGTGTTTTTTTTTCTCTGCATTCTAATGCTGACATCTTTAAATTACTTGTGGGTGATTTGTAAATTGTACGTAAACGTCTTTTGGGTACAGTTTTCTGGGCATCATGAAGACATTGTAAACATATCTTACATGATACAAATTTTAGCTGCATCGGTGAAGAACCCGGACAAGCTGGAGAACAGAATTCAGTTTCCTTGAAGGTCTGCTTTACTTGAAATTCTAGGCTATCAAAGTCTTATGACTTGTTAGTACTAGAAGCTAGTTAAGTAGTAGCAAGCAACAAGTATTAGTTAGCTAGTGATGGCCAGTTTTGCCAAATTAGCTAACAAGCTCACTAGCCATCTGTGTGCTACTAGTCTGTAACTAGTTTGCTTGTGGAAAACACAAGGCCAGCAATTTGACAATATATGAATCTTATAGCCAAATAGTGTAGTTTAGCTTCCTACGTTAACACTTTATTAGTTTCCTCAGTTCAGAAATGGCTTTTAAAACAGCCTAAAAGGCAATACATTATGTGTCTTGAAATCTAGTGCCAATTATAGTCATTAGATGAAAGGATGTGAAACCAATGCTGCATGTTAATATTCACATTTTCAGTGCAAAAACAATCTGAGGCAAATTATGACACATACTGGTGGCATCTACTCTCCTACTACAACCGCATGCAAAAAGGGGGTGGGGTAGGTGTTATAAAAGTCAAGCTATTGTTGCCAAGTGGATTGTCTTTTGACGACCATTCAAATAGATTGTGCATCCAAGTACATGTGGATTTTTGATGTTATCAGACTAGCATCAGGCTTCAGTTTGGTTTGTTAGACTGCACTCAGGCTGCACCCGTTAGATGTGCTTCGAAATAGGTTTGCAGTAGCTGACAAATTGAAATTTTGTGAAATTAGAAAAAAAATGTCATTCTGTGACCCACATCCTTTTTTAGAATGAAATGTATTTTTTAGCCATTACAGATGAAAGCATGGATGTGTTTTTATTCTTGTGTTGCCTTTACAGCACCAGCTCACATCCTCTCTTCTGTTGCACGTCATCTGCACACGTTTTTGACTCTTGCTATGGTTGGCTGCTTTTAATGACTTTTTCATTTTTAACTGGAATGGGTAACCTAGGTCTGTTAAGTTTGCAGCTGTGCATTGATAAATGCTTGGCCATGTGTTTTATTAAAATAGTTCACTAATTCAGAACATAGTCAGCTGCCCATTGTAGTATTGTAGTTAAATCCTAATTGTAATTTAGGGAATTGAAATTGAAATGGAGACCCCCCCACATTCAAATGCTCAATAAAGTTGATTAGCTAGGTATTGCAGTTAATAATTACCTGTGTAATATGTCAAGCAATTATGGAGCTAGGTAAGAAGCTTCACATGCTTGTGGAATATTTGATTAGAGATGCATGGTTGCACCTTGTCACTCAGTAATCCAGTCAGTGCTGTGGTTTTGTGTCTGTTTATACTGCATCTTTATTACAGTCAGAGAATTAGCTGCATTTTTGCTGAGGATGTTCATTAATTTAACGTCTTGCGGTTCCCATCTCCTCATTTCTTTTCCTTGCCTATTTCTACATAGTACAGTTTGTGTAGAGTTGTCCATGCCCAACCAATGGTGTAAGGTTTCTGTAGATCCAGCCACACACAGGTGCACCTGTGTTGGGGGCATACAGTGCAGAGTGCAGCTGGAATGAAACAACTTCTCTCTGCAGTTGCTTATCAATCTGTGTAACACTGCTATTATCCTGTAAAATTATTTTAATGCTGAAATTACAGATCATTGAAACTCCATACCCATGCCATAGGAGACCCAATGCTTGACTTTGGTGTGGGAATACTTGGGAATGTTGTTTGTTAACACAGGAATAAACCTCGCTTATATAATATTTGAGCAGTGGCCGTAGAAATGAATCGTGATATTTTGTGTGGATTCTTATGATTGTTACGATCCTTATGATGGTGCTATAATATGCAACATTTTGCTGATTTGTGTCCTAGATGAAGATATCAGTGTACATAGCTAAAATGATAACACACTCAAGTAGAGATCATAAAAAAAGTAACCTGCCATTTTTAGACATACTGTGAATGTGGTTAACATATATATTTGCATGTCCTCTCTTTCTTGTGACTTACATTCAATTGTGAATTACAAATTATAATGTGAAAAAGATAATTGAGTCAATCTTGTCCTCTACATAACAAATATCAAAGGTGCACATAACGCTGGTTACATTTCAGTTTGCTTACCATTCATTAAAGACTTAGCACCACTGGTCAAGAGCTGTTAATGGTATGCACTGCCGGCTGATGCTTAAGTGGAAAATGTAGGGGAAATGTGCAAACCCAAAGCATTGTGGCTTCATCTAGGAGTGGAAAGTTCCACCCAGTTTCACAGAGCTAACATGCTGTCCACAGCCCTGAGGTCCCACATTTGCTGTTGTAAGAGCCACACAGAAAGGACATCACACACACACATACACACTCAGTCAGACATACACACAGACATACACATGTATACTCACGGGTATACACACACGCACGCATACGCACACACTCACACACACACACACACACACAGAAGGATAATGATAAGTGCATACATACTGTGCAAGCACACACACATGCATGTAGGTGTAGAGACACACACATACGCTCACATACATACAAACATGCAGACACACATACACATGCGCACACTTTGACAGAGTTTAGAATTGGCAGGACTTAGCTCACACCATGTGACTCAGGAAACAGGGCAGGTTAATAAGCCCCACTTCAGGCAGTGGGAAGGAATGAGGAAAAAACTGGAACCTCTCTCTTTATTGTGCGCATTGGGCCACATTGACTGGAGACTGCATACATCTCTTATCTGCATGACATATCTCTTGGAAATGTTTTATAAATATTTGCAGAGCAGTCGTTATTAATGTGAATATAAAAGAACGTACAATAATACACATGCATCTTTATGTAGCATCCACTGTTATTGAAGTGAGGTTTAAATATCAGTCAAGTGTTCCTTTCCCTTTGTTTTGGACTATGATGCAGTGCTGTTCAACCAATATCAGAACTGGACATTTAACATGGAAATGTCAGCAAGTTTCAGTCTGCTTAATTTAGTCAGAGAGAATTATCTCACCCCTGATGATTAGAAACCACCCTGCACATATAAACAGTTAATAGTCATAGGGGAGTCATACAGAAGAGGAGGAAGGCTGGCATTTGTGATTGATGTCAGTGCTAGCTTAATCCCCATGCCTCAGGCCTCAGCAATTTAGTCATTTTAGTTTTTTGGAGGATTTGCAGCCTGATTCTCATATGTACCACTACTGTAATGCAGTTGCTCTCTATACCTTGCTGGCATCAGCACAGCAGATCTCACTGGCAATTCATTACGGACTGTGCTGGTTCTCTTCTGCTGTTTTTTTTTCACTGAAAGCGGCCCGCTACACTTAGTTCTTTGTGTGATTAAAAAAAACACATGAAATACAGTATTATATAATCAATACATTAGGTGGTAGTGACTGACGTGTCTAGGATGATGAAGACTGTTTTGCACTGTGAAGGGCATTTGTCCCATAGATATGGTGGGGAGGGGGGGACTGGGTGTTTTGTGCATTTTTCCATTCATCAGTTTTGGTAGCAGGCATTTGTCTGCAGAGCTTTCACTGCAATTATCACACCTTTGAAGACACATGTAACACACACGCACATAGATAGTTTTGCTAACCACTTTGTTCTTTTGTGTCTGTGCTTGCTAACCCTCCAAATGTATTTGTGGCAGACCTCCAACTACCATCAGAGTCTGAAAGATGTGGGACATGAGTGAAGTTAAGCTGGAAGTTAATAGTTTAAAGGGCACCAAAGAATTTCTTTAGAAATCATTTCATTATTTTATATATTATATTCAGGGGGGGATTTTAATGAAAAAGTCAACAGGTTTGAAAACATTCAGTCAAACATACCAAGCAAACAGAAATCAATCGCCATTTCAAGGCTAGTTTATAAATCCTTCCTATGTCCCATTCAGATACTTTCCCTGGATTTTTCTTATAAAGTGCCCGTTAAGTAAAGTTATGTTGTTATTAGTGTTGTACTTCTTGTGTAGCTCTAAATTATAGTCAGATACAAGTCAGTGACCTTGGATGAATGAACTGGTCTGCCAAATTTCAGAATTTGAAATCCATTCATGGTTATGTGTCATACCTCAGGCTATGTAACATTCAAAACTCAAAATCCATCACTTCATCTTTGCTTTTCTCTCCAAATTATCTTGTCATTACATATTCTAAAAACACTGAACCACTGAAATGCATAAATACAGACTCCAGATGCCATGGACTACTATTTGATTTAATAACTGTGTCATCATTGCACCAGCCTTGCGTTAAAATTCACATACTTTATGAACAGCTTCATAGTGCATTTGAGACAGGAAACACATAGGAACAAAGACAGAGAAATTGTACTAGATTTCAGCAAAAATGTTCTGAAATATCACTATTAAGAGCAAATGGCTTAAATGGTTCATCAAGTCCAATAAACTATACATAAATCCTGTTAATTAACTACAGTGCAGTCACATCTTGAGAGATATTAAAACAGTTTATGATAAACTGTATATTATGAGCCCATGTTATTTAGACACCAATCTCTGAAAGTTTGTTCAGTGCATACGTGAGGCATGTAAAAAAGAAATTTAATTAATATTTGGGGATATTTTGCAGATTGAGATTAGTAATAATGTAAGCAAAGTTTTTTCTTTTCATGCCAAGCCAAGTCCAGACAATATTCTATTGAATATACAATACTCTGTTGACCCACACTTAACTGAATTAAATAAACATAAATAAACAACAGTAGTTATTAGCAAGAGTGGGTTTTTAAATATTGATGCAAGGTGTGACCTGAACACCAGTACCACCAAAAAATGGCCCAATACAGCTAATGCTATTTGAATGGGTAGCGATGAGGAACAAAAAATGACTGTGGTGATGTGCTGCATTTTTCTTGTAAATGAGATCACTACCACCTTGGCTTGATCAGAGTTGGAGCAAAAAAAAAAACAACAAAATACCAAACTGCTATGGTATACTTGGCAGGTCCAAAACAGCCATGAAAGGGGAAAAAGTTCATGCTCAATAACATTCAGAATGCAGTCAACAGTTAGAGTTTATGCTTGTGCTCCATCTGTAGCACGTCTGTGAGGGAAAATTGGATGTGTAACTTTTTATCGCAACCCAACAATAAAAAAAAAAAAACCAATGCAACTTTCAGTACAGCCATCCCCAATTTCTGCTTTCTCCATAGAATTCCACCATGTTGTTTGATCCTTAGCCTTGAAACATGTTCTGAAGAGAATTAAGAAATGCTTTAACAGTATAGAGAAAACCATGAAACAACCATGTAATGCTATGACTGCATACATCAATGGCAGGTATCATGTCATGCCCACGATGATGGATGACATGACATAAAATGTTTGTGACATTCTGATAATGTGATCAAAGCTTAAACTAAATTAACTTATATGGCCCATGTAAAAATGAAGCATGGTTACATTTTGAAGAGTGGTTACCTTAATTTCAGTAAGCTGTTTGACTCTAACAGGGCTGCTACAACAATAATCATAGCAAAGGTAGGAAAACTAAGAAAACAGGAAGTGTGAAGCAGTGCTGGCCATTCCGTAGAATGTCATTGAAAATTCCTTTCAAAAAGTATCAAATTAAGACCTGAGGCACAAGTTTAAAGACTGTCAGAAGACAAATCACGAACCGAAGATAAACTGTCAAAAGACAATACACAGGGGCAGTTTTTGTAAAAAGACAATTGTTCATTCCCTATATCCAGTGTGTGTGTTTTTCAAAAAACGTTTCATATAAGGTGTAATGTGGTTCAAGGGGTGTTAACCAGCGTGAAAAATCCACACAAGTTTGCATTTTTTTTGTTTCCGGGCAGTTCTGTCTCCTACATGGCACCAGCCTGGTGTACCAGGAGAGAGCCTGGTATCTGGAGCACAGCTACCTCACACCCGCCACCAGCAGACTGATCCGCAGTCAGGTAAGGAATGACAGACCCACATCATGCCACCACATGGAGCCGTTGACAAGACATTGGATTAATGGATATAACTGGTACAATTAAAGAGCTTCTACATATCATAGGAGTATTAATGTGTACAGAAGTGGGGAAGTACTGCAAGGATACATCAAGGCTGTTGAAGGGGAAAGAACACAATTCCACTCTTTACATTTAATATATTACTTCGTCTGTGATATGTTTTGCTTAGAGAGTTTTTTGTATCTCTTGAAATTTTGCTCCCATTTTTATCGGATTAGATTGTGTAATGCCACAGGTGGTAGGAAAATATCTCCTTGTACTGAAGCTACTGATGTTGACCATGTTTTCGTAGAGCTAGCTTTAGCTGGGTGTATCATTCTAATGTGTACTGTGTTGGTTGTAAATAGATGGGTCAATCACCAAATTTGCATGTTGGCTCACTGGCTTATGATAGAGTAAGAAATCTTGTTGCTTTCTGTGAGATATCAATATACAAGTTTGCTATGACTCATGCTAAGTATAAGTGGGTTTGGTGGTAAATGTTTATTGTCCATCATGAAGAAGACCATTCTGCCCAGTTTAGGGGTAGGCATTGAAGGGACTTTCATATGGTGTTGCAGAATAAACCTTCCTACTAGCACTTAAATAGCCTGGGCTAGAAGGAACCTACCAGCATACTTGAGGTGACTGTCAGCCATGTGCCATTTACAACTGAAACGCCCACAGCTCACCTAGGGGATGGTTGACGAACAGCTACAAACCAAGTTGGGGGAAACATGGCTATCATTAGTGCTGGCCTTATATTTATTTGCTGTACAAGCCAGATGTGCAAATACTATTAGAAGATTATGAACAGTAGCTACTGCCTACTTTGCAAATACATTTACATTTCGTCATGTAGCAGCAGACAGTCTTATCCAGAGTGACTCACAAAAGAGCATGCAAAAAGGTTAGGCTATGACGAGAGACGATACTGGCAGTCATTACATAATATACGTCATTGTGCTAGGTGCAAGATTGACTTTGAGGATGAATAATAAACAAACAATATTGCCAGTGAGCAAAGCCTCAGTTTTAAGTCTTTTGTTTAGCAAAGTAAAAGATCATCTTAGACCTTGAACTGTACGATACATGATTGGGATAGCAATTGTTTAAGAAAAAGAAGATGGGTCAGCGGGTTTTTTTTACGATTTTGTATAGGTTTGCATATGAGGCTGTGGTCCCACATTATTGTCCCTTATCCCACATAGCCATCCCTGAGAATAGTGTGTGTAGGGTCTGTCTGTGTGCCATAAGCCGCCAGAGGTCTGCATCAACAAATCAGCCGAGGCCCTCCAGGGAGCCCATGCACACACAGATGCACACAGACATGCACACAGAGCTGCACTGAGTCACTTTCAGTGAGCTCACCGCTGTATATTGCACGGTATACTGGGAGTGGATGACCTCTCTTCTCCAGCGTATGTTTTCTTAAGCTTGGAACTTAACTGGTCTTCTTTATCAGTCAAGTCCTTTCATCTCCCTTTTATATTAGCTGTCATTAGTGTGGTGAGCAAAGGTGAAGAGACTTGAAAGAGAGGGGTCAAGCTTAAGAGAAAGGCAGCTGTACACAAAGACTGTTATTGGATCAGGATCCAAAAGGCAGGAGCTCTGTCTGTGAAAGAATGTCAAAGCATAGATTAGCTCATAATAACTGCAGATAAGATAGGTTACTTAAATAAGACCTTGAATGTGTGCTGTAAATGTCAGAAAATGGAAAACTTAAGTGAGACCTGAATTAATTTACTGTGATCTGTGTCCTCTTTTTCTCCTCTTTATCTACACCAAACGGTGGCTTCTTTGAAATATTTAAGGTTCTTTCACTAGCGGTGAATCGATATGTCTCCGGTGCTCAAACATTTCACATTGTAAATGTTGCTGTGATGTTCTCATAAAAGCAACACAAATTCTCTGCAACGGCAATAAAGTTTTTTGTGCTGCTCTAGCACACTTTCAGCATTACTAAGCTGAAATGAAAAATTACATTCTCTCAGGGGCATTATTGAACCTCATGAAAACACAAAGTATATGAGGTATGTAGATCTGTATATGTCTTTGTTAGCATGCTTATATTGGGACCAGCAGTTCTGAATATTGTATACTAAATGTATATACATGTATAAGGTCTTCTCTTTATCTCAGCAGGTAATACCAAAGTGGTAACTAAGCAGTAATAGAGTACGTGTCTGTGCAGGCAGAGCTGGTGGATATTTATCTCTAGTCAGTTTAGCTACATGCCAATAGAGGAGAAATTCCCTAATCAAGTGTTTGCTGAGAGTCGCTCCTAGTTTCACTGCCTGACACACACACACACACACACACATACACACAAACACACACATACAGGCACTGGCAATGAGTGGGGCATGAATATACATATGGCTTCTAGGGAATTGCAAACACCAAATCTTGTACTGAGAAGTGGTACATTGACAAAAGGGCATTTGGTACGTTTGACCAGCACAGGATTTGTTGGACTGATTGCATAATTGTACATGATTGTGTCATTCTATGACCATGTGTTCCAGACAGTACTTCCCAGTATTTACTCTAGCAGGGGGACATTTATACTGAACTGCACTGCACTTGCTAAGAGTAATATCCAGGTCACTACACAGTAAGGGGAAAGTAAGATTTGTGGCAGGACTGCCAGACTGCAGTCCAGTGTTCCTATGTTTTGGTCTAGTCCTTGTCCTCCTTACCATGCCAGTGGCTCATCGTGTTTAGTTTCGAGAAGGGCGCTCTCATCTTGGAATGGGTCCGTGTTTCCGACACGATGAGAAAGCATCTTGAAAACAACATTAGATTACCAAAAATATGGTCGTTTTGAGTAACTTTTTGGCCACTAGGTGGTATTTCTGTTGGTTATTGTGTATATATAATATACAGGGACTATTTCAGGGAGCTGGCTGAAATGTCTAAATGGTATACAGTAACTAAATGCTTACTAGTGGTAGTAATTATATTTTAAGAGAATGATGGTTGTTACCTTGAGCTACTGATTGACTGTGACTTCTCATTCTGTTTCCAATTTTGTCCCTAGCAATATTATTTGCATGCATTGAACCTTGTTTTGCAAAACTGCTGACCTCATATGTTACATCTGATTGCTTCAAAAAACAGGATATGAACATGACTGTGGAGATACATGTTGTCCTAGCTAGATTTACCAGCCACTTGAATGATTCACTGAAAATGTGCTTTATTTATGGTTTAATTTTAGTCAGTTATCCTCTAGTGCTGTCATTTCTGTGTTCACCTAGTTCACAAATATGTATAACTGACACCCTTTGCCTTACTACTGCCATCCATTTGAAGTTTTCTAAGACTTTTTACCTTGTCTTGTGCATGAACATCTCCACACAAAATCTAACAAACCCTTAACATCACTGTCTATCACACTGTTTCATCATGTATGTAGAGAGAATAATGTTTGATAACAAAATAACTTGTGCAAAATTAATGAAGGCATTTATTACAGAATTGAGGTATTAATTTGTTTCACAAGATAATTTGGGTTTCACCATTTGAAATTTGCTTAAACCTCAAAATTATCCTGAGACAGGGTTAGTTTTCTTTAATATTCGGATAAGCACAGTCAGACTTTTTTGAGTTGTTCTGCATATCTTTGTTAGTGAAAAGGGCAGTGGGTAGTCACATTGTTTGCTGTAGAAAGTAGCAGTTCATGTGTGAAAAGTTGATTTTATCTGACAAATGAAAAGAACAGTGTAATATTAATTACACATGATAAATATTAGTGCCAACTCTGCTCTTAATTCATTAATAATCAGTCATTCCCTTTAAAGCTAGCACTTTCACAGACTTGCTCAGAGGAGACAGTAGAGGGTGTGACAAGCCCCCTGTCCTCAATGGTAATTGCAGACTGCAGTATTGTAAAATGCAGTATTGTAAAATGTCTTGAGGCAACACAGGAGTTGGCCAAAAAAATGGTGAACTGGACTGGGACGCAGAGTATGTCCCAAAATGGACTGTAGCCATGCGTGTGACACATGTGTCACCCATTCCTCATTGGCCCAATTGATCAAGGCAGAAAGAGGGGAGAGAGTGCTCAGTTCTTTCACGCTATGTCATTGGGCATGGACAAATTTGTACACTTTGACTCAAATTGTCACAGAAGAAGGCTGAGATTGAAAGCATTGCTACGGTTTTGCTTAATCAAATTTGAAAATGGATTCATTGATAGATTCATTTGTGCAAGCATAATATGAATGATTATTTTGTTACCATTTTGTTTTTTGTTACTTGTGTTTTATTGTTTTGCATACTTTACTGCTGAGGATAAAAGATTCGGTTACTTTATGATGGTTAGCTTGAGTTGCCTTGAGATCATCACAGCAGTATTCACAGGAGATGTGCCTGCCTGAGATGAAAGTTGTGCTGTCTGTTGGCACTCATGTCTCAGAGTTGGCACTCATGTCTCCTCTCATGAGATGAGGAGAATGTCAACTGGGTGTTTTCCAGTTTCTTTATCTTTTTAAATGCCTTTTGTAATGGAACCATGCCTACAGTACATCATTTAATCTAAAGTTTACTGCAGTGGATTGCAACGCTTATTATCCTGCTACAAAAATTAACATACCTTGCCTGCCAGGCTTTTAAGCATGCCCATCTATATGATAACGCTGACCTCACTGCTGTTTGCTGGCATTTATGCACGCTGTCATGAATTTGCATATCAGAACAAAGACACATTGAACCAAAATAGCAGGTATAAATCATTAACTGTTGCCATACTTAAAATACAGTAAAAGTGAACCACCGTCTTTTTTTACACTTTGTTGTTTTTGTGGTAAAATGTTGTTTAACCCCTTTGAAGCTTCCAGCACACATACACAAAAAAAAAATCCCATGACTTTTTTGTCATCTCTCTGAAACTTTAAAAGTAAGTTGTGGTTAATATTAACATCAGAATCATGAACACAGTTAAGTGTCTAGCCAAATTATATTCCTATGATAATCCTTTTAAGACCCGACTAGAGACTCAACCAGACAGATACCTGTTATTTGGAGCTACTCACATGGGAAAACCTGATAGAATTTTGAAAACTACACTCTGTTGAAGAGAACATTGTGTCCTTTGTTACACTGCTGCTCAGATTATGACTGAAGAGAGCTTAATTGTCTTTTTTTTAAAAAAAAAAAAAAAAAAATTGTACCTTATGTCTGATCATGGAAAAAAATAGTCATGGATTAAAAATGAGTCATTTTTAATCAATACTTCATCAATGTGCAGGTCCCTTCAATGTTTGGTGAGTTCACTAATGGATTAAAACATCCTGTCTTTCAGTTGCTGGAGCTGTGTAAATCTGTTAAAGATGATGCTCTGAAAGTTGTCGCAGACTTCAACATTCCGCCATGTTGCGTTCAAGCCCCTATTGCAGGGGTGGTGAACCCCAGAGCAGAATGGGCTTTCTACTCCCCACCTCGGCATCCTGACGAACCTCAAGTGGAGGTGAAGACCATGTCTAAACTGTGAGATTCTCTGACTTCCTCTTCACCTCCTCCGCTGACGGAACCATGTTTGGACACCATCACTGTGAATGACGTCAGAGTGAAAGGAAGGATTTTTTCACTGGATCTCATTTCTCAGATTTAAATGACGACTAAGACTTCTGTCTTAAATTGGTCTGCATTGCGTTGGCTTGTGGAATTTGTATTCATGGCCTATGAATATGTGGGCCTTCACCTTCTGCTGTAAAGGGAATTTGAACACTACCTTTTAATGTTGGGTTTCTAGTCCTAAGTATATGGTATCACATATGATGAATTTCGTACATTGAATATTTGCATCTGTATGAATATGCATTATATATGTTAATTGGTTGTATTGAACACTGAACTGCTGTAAACTCATGTACTTTTTGCAACAAGGTGAGATGATGGAAAGAGAATTTATTTTTCTGTTATGATATTGTGACATCTGAAAATGGACCATTACAAATGTTTTTAGAACCAACCATTAGAATAGTTGACTCTAAAAAAATTTCTTCAGCAGTAAACTATTAAGAGAACCCGTATCCCCTATTGGCTATGGTCTCTGGTTTGCAATCCCAGTTTTCAGTGTGTCATACAAGTAGCAAGCTAGACATATAGCTAGCTGTATAAATCATTGCAATTTGCTGTAAAACTGTATTGTAACAATTTCTGTGCACAAACAAGACAGAAGAGTCAAAGAAACACAATTTAGAGCCCCTCTGCATAGAATTTGCAGATCATTGTCTTTCTCAGGAATGCAAAAAAAGCATAGTATTGAGTTAGATGGCTACCTATGGGAAGCATGTTTTAAAATTTTTGTTGTGGAGAGAAGTGAATCCATTTAAATTTGTGCAATATATGACTCTGCTCTAGACATGTTACATTACCATACAGAATAAAATACCTAGGACACTGTATTTAAAAAAAAAAATTAAATGGCCTACGAAATTGATGATTTCTTGAAGTGACAATTGACAAAACTGACACCAAGTGACTTACAGTAACTTGTGGGTTTTGGCCCACCACACCACATGCAGTTTCATGTTAAGTGAATGTCTGAATATATAATGTACCTCATCCAGGTAATGCTAATGACAGCTGGATGGAGCAGGCCACCAGGCTTAGCTCTGGGGACCAGGGGCATCGTGCAAACCAAATTTGTGGGTGGGAACCATTTTCAGACATGTTCAAAACCACACACAAGACATGAAAACTACACATACACATAGGCCTATGCATATAGTAATGCATATGCATTTCAAGAACATTAGTATTAATGTTCTTGAAACTTTACGTAACATAATAATTACTAATACATTTTTACAAAATATTGGGTGGGCACGTGCCTACCTAAATTGATTGGCACGATGCCACTGCTGGGGACAGTCTGTGTTTTGGCAGTTTTGGACCATAACTGCCACCACTGTTTGAAAATCAGTATAGCTGCACAACTAGCTTTTGGACACAGTTGTCAGAACACTGAGATGGATAAATGGAAAATGGAAATTAAAAGTGAAATATTGTGGGTATTTTAATCAATTTATTGCCTGCTTACTAAGCAAGGATCCCAAAGAGGAAATGAAGTCAGTAAATTCTAAGGTACACATAAAAATGAGTGTTAACTGTATTTTCAATGGACCACAAATGTGATTCCACTTAGCTAACTGTTGTGGGCATTAACAGAATACAGTGTTGAAAGCTTGCTATTCTAATACCAAAACGCAG
The DNA here is from genome assembly GCA_019176425.1 of Megalops atlanticus. Classification (NCBI taxonomy): domain Eukaryota; kingdom Metazoa; phylum Chordata; class Actinopteri; order Elopiformes; family Megalopidae; genus Megalops; species Megalops atlanticus. Next base: position 71,966,658 of record CM032875.1, on the reverse strand, counting down.
CAAGAGAGAATATAAAGTGTAATTGTCCTTTGCAACATTTGACTCCGATACTGTCAGTGGATAGCAGCATGATTTGGACTAGAGAATACGTTCGTCCAGTAGACCTGGTGTATTCTACAGTAGTACCAAAAACCATAGACTGTCCAACTATGACCATTTGGTTTTGTGGGATTTCAGCTCTGCAAGTGAGGAAACATTATGGCTGGAAGGAAAAGGAACACCATTCCTCAAGAGAAATGAAAAAGTAGTTGTTGTGGAAAACAAACTCTATAGATGTTTTAACTGAGGTATAACTATATTTACAGAACACAGTGGGGGATCATCTAATACGGACTAAAAGCAATGTGTCAGAGGAGTTTTTTTGCATTGTGTCCTGACACCTTTTCAGTCACCCCATAAATGGGTGAACATGTTCGTGTTCCTTGCCAAAAAAACAATGATGACACTATCTTGCTGAACTTAAAACAGCAAGGTTAAATGGTGTAGGGTGTGTAGTGATCTAGTAATAAATATTAATTGTTTTAATTTGTTGTTTCTAAGGTATAGGTTATGCTTTAAAAATAAAGCTTATAGTTGTAAATGTGTTTATTGTTTATATGTGGTTCCCAAAATAAAGACATTTTAAAAAATGTTTGTGAGAATCACATCTGGAGTCTTTGCAGCCTTTATCACTGAGTATGTCAAATATCATTGATATCAGTCCAATCTCTTTGTATACTCTGTGTGTGTGTGTGTGTGTGTGTGTGTGTGTGTGTGTGTGTGTGCATGCGTGCGTGTGTGTGTGCGTGTGTGTGTATACACATGTGCATATATTATGTGTGTATCTGTGTACATATGTGTGTATCCGTGTCTGTCTGTGTTGGTGTGTGTGTACGCTTAAGTTAAAATTGTCAAACATGGGTACAGAAAATGCCAGGAAATGGGTAATTACTTGAATAAATATATAAAGGTATATTTATCAGAACAGGGGAAAAAATATGATGCATAAAGCACTTAGAAAAATTAGAGCTAACTTGCTAGCTCTTCACAGCCAGCTAGGATCATATGATTTCATCTAACTAGTGACTTCCCACATAAATCCATACATATAATAACAAATAGACATTCCCTACAGTTCATTTTTACTGTTTATGTGTCATGTTTTATATATGTAGCCTAACTGTTTTGAAAATGTTTGGGGAGAACGCAGATGCTTTATCACTCTGTATATCTTGAACTGTCCCGATCTAGATGATTTAGAGTAAAATCACAAGAATGTGGATTCATCATACAATGACATACTCCACCTTGGCAATGTCTGGAGGTGTTTAAGCATCAATCACTACACATACAGACTGGTCAAAGACACGCAATCCACTAGCGATATTTCCTGCAATGGTCTAGTCAAAGCTAAAACAGAAGAGTGAATGAACTGGAATTTCATCAGTGCAGGACACATTTCAGTGAGATCACTGCTATTTATTTCCAAATGTGCTTCAATTACCCTGTGTAAAGAGATGAACCTATCCATTTCAACAGAAATCTTATTGCTGTTCATAGTTTATCTCTATAGTAGGTCATCAATAGCAGACAGTAGTAGATTGTCATGTTGCAGCCTTTCCTGATCTCTGTACACACTGAGAATCCAATGTTCTGATTCAATGCCAGGTGTCATTGCATAGACGTTGATGGCTGTCCATGAAGTAAGCAGCCTTTGATACAGGATAACTTGATGCTTCCTTGTTCAGGGGCCTCTCACTAGCCTGATTACGTACACAAACGCAAAACTATGTCCAAACATCAAAGCGTATGTGAATGTCATATGTTGTCAAAAGGAGGAGAAGACGCTTAACACACATGGTTTGTCTTTCCCTCAAGTTGTAAAACATCAACACTTCAATATATTATAAATGAACACAAATGAAAAAATAAACGTTTTAGTTTATCTGTGCTAATAAGGTTTTGTAAGGATAATGTCTGTATAGCCTATTTAAAAGCATAGTTTGAACTGAACGAACATTGTCTCCGGGATATTAATTTTTAAATTAGCCAAACTGTAGTTGTTTTTTTTTTCTGGAATGACTGACTTTTGTGTCTGAACCATAAATATTTAAGGCATTTGGACTGCACCGTGTAATCTGTATTATATGCAGCGGTCACCGCTTTATTTTACATAGGCCTACATAATTCAATTCATCGGGTTTGTTAAATAGCATAAATGTTGAAATAGTTCTTACAACTGCCTAAGGCGTTTCATACGTTATGTTCTACGTGCTGAATATGTATGTGAGCGAACGGTTTTACACTTCATGCGAACAGTTTCAAATCCCCCATGTAATCAAAATATATTTGGCCAGTAAAACTGTTGACCGCCCACATGGACAGTATATTTTTTATGATATTTGTGGGTGATAACTTTGATATGATGATTAATGATATTTGATTAATGAATCTTTTCGTCGTATGTTGTGTTTTGTAATCTCGAGACAATGTGTCAGTGTTAAATTAGTAATCCGTAATTACTCAAATATTTGCTGATGGGCATAACTATGGGCAAAGCAAACCAGGTCGGGTGTTGCAGCAGATGCATCAATGTCTGCATCGATTTAAATTCAAATGTTATAATTATTAAAGTCGCCACGAACACACACAAATCTGAATTTATTTTAAAGTGAATAATAATCAAGATTTCCATATGAATATAGCAAAAAGAAACATCACAGGGCATACGTAATGTGAAAAAATGCATAGAAGAGTAGACAGAACTGTCCGGTAATTACAGAGTGCAATTAGAAGTTATGTTTGGAAACGTGATGACCTAGTTATAAAACAAAGACGTTAGAATTGTCGATTTGTTGTGGGTTTCAAACACCCACTCTCAGCAAAAGCTGTTTCATTTTAGTGCAATATCTGAATTGATGTGGCTTCGGGGATCATTCTATAATTTATCTGAAACATTTGAACACTTTTCAAGCACACGCAGAAGAGGCACTATTCTAACTCATTGAACATTTGCTACAAAACGGCCCACACACTACACTTATAACACACTTCAAAAGGTTATATTAAATATATGTCTTGTCGTTTTTAATTTTCGCCTGTCTAGAGTGTTAGGTTGTGTTGCAAGCCCGCGGTCCGAAAGAGTATGCAGTACAATAAATATTGCCTGCACTTCTAGACAGTTATAGAAAGATTCTGACGAAAGGCAGACAAGTGACAACAAAAGTATTTGTATTCAGCAATAATTAAATAGCAATAATAAACACATACTATGCGATAAAATAACTGTCCACCACAAATAAGGCTGCAAATATGGGTTCTTTGTTGCGAACAGGAACGTGTCATGTTATCTCCATGTTTATCACCGACTTTGTCGATTGACAACCGCTAACTTCAGCTGCCACCTACAGACAGGGTGCATTACAAGTATGGTACTTAAAACATTTTTCAGCCGTTGTAAAAACCACCAGTTAAAAAGCTGGTTTGTATAGACCACTAAAACAGATATTATTTATATCTGTCATATATTTTCATTATTCGGTTCAGCTTATTTTGGACCATCTTTTCTAGACTTGCGCTCCTGCTGGGAAAGACGTAAAACTAAATGTGGTAGTGCAGTTTATTAAATGACACTTGAGTTTTCAGAGATTTGTGGGTGCTCAGGCTACAGCAATGTTGTTCTGCACAGATTAACGTTATAGTTATAAACAACGCCAGGGTCATTTTCTACTATTTAGCCTACTAATGCTGCTAGTACTGCTAGCCTAGTAGGCTACTAGACTACGACTGATAATAACAATAATGATAGTAGTTATTGTTGTTTTTCAAGTTTTAAAGTATAAATACATACATACACAGGGCTACATACACTGCATTCAAATACCACCACCTATGTAGGCTACTAGAAATTGAACCAACAAGGAAAGAAGGCGGGTTTGTAGGCGGAGAAAGACAAAGAAGACGGCCTGTTCTTGACATTAGATATGCAACTTTCTCTCAGAGGAGCAGAAGTTGGCGAGTTTGTGCTGGAAGTGTCGTGGGGATCCGCTGTAGCAAGCCTGCTATACGTGCTATTACTCAAAAGGGTCACTTCACAAAATATATAACCCTACCGGAATCCTCTCAGAAGAAGATGATTCTTTACATGTTTTGAGCCTTTTTCAGCGAGAACAGTGATCTCCAGCGTGAGAGAATATCCTCATTATCGCTTTGGAGTTTTGGAGTTTCAGCGACAACATAATCTTTCTTTCTGCGGTTTATCACTTTAGAGCGTTATGCAGAGATAAAAAAAAAACTTGGATATGTCCAATCTAAGGTAAGTGAAGTCGTGTTTCGCCGGTTTTCAGTGATCACACGGTTCATCACTTACTTTCTGGCTATTGTCCTTTGCTAAATACATATTGTGTTGTGCGTGTCAGTGTGTTGCTGTTCTGCCTAAAACTACATTCAAGCTCAATTTCGATTAGAATGGGTAGCAGCTGCGGCTTGTTTCCACCAATGTTTAACGCTATTTCATGGTAACAGTTCAGTTGTGCACATTAACCCACCGATGCAGTTTAGCCCCTTTTTCTGTAAGTGAATTCACTCTCACAGACGCTTGATAATTTGTTGCGTTTATTTAACAGATGAACAAAACCGCTGTCTGGGTAAAAAATGGGACACGTAATTGTTCGTTGCCTGTTTCGTGAACTTTTGAGGCGCTTTGTCTTCGTAGCTTTTGGCGTGGGACCTATCCCGCTGCCAAAGTGAAAGCAGACACGAATAAATGCTGTACATATATTTTGTTCTACGTCACTGTGGTGTCAGACAAGCGTGAATTTACTGTATAGATGAGTCTACTCTATATGTTAGGAGTTTCAGCGGACACATCAAATCACACCAGTTAGAGAAATTAAACGCGTAACGTTGTAAACAGCACTAGGTTCCTATTACGGCAAAGTAAGTATACATTTTTATGGCACGAACAGTTATAAATAAAATGACATGTCATTTTTGTATGTGTTTTAAAAAATTGCGTGGGCAGTTATCAAAGCTGTCAGAGATTTATGTAGGCCTATTTTGATGGGCATTTAAAAGAAGATAACATCCACAATGCGTTCCTTCTGAGTTTGACTGCTACACGCACGCTCATGCTAAGAGTTTCAGCCTCTGGGTGGCGGTGATGAGCTAACGTTGCGATTTTGGATGCATGTTTGGTAGAGTCTTGGAATATGGCTAGGTTTTCAAGAAAATATATAAAATGTCAAGGTGGGTGATTTAGCCAGTCAGCTACACCATAAACGGATATTCAACGCCTGAAGTACACAATCCACAATCCGCTTATTGGAGTTTCGGTATACATCTTTATTTTTCAAAGATTTTGGTGTATTACCTGGTGTATAAATGTACAGTAGTAAGCGAGGATTTCCCTCCAAATAACTTGCACTCCACACCGATTTGACAGTATATGAAATGATCACCAAGTTAACTTGATATTAGACAGACTACTGTGGCGCAGTTATTATAATTAATTGCACTGGCTGGCTTTGTACTGCGTTTGTAGATTCTTTTATTGGAAATATTAGGCTGGGAAATGATGAAATTCACCCGTTATACTGATATGTATACACAATATTCGTGAAACAAACCATATTTAGCCTAATAATATCACATCTGAAAATGTATAGAGATGAGTGACTGTACTGCCTACTCGTAAAACCACGCGTATATTGATCAAATGTGGCTAGAAAATATTACACGGGGTAACAGCACAAAGTGTAATTTCCACTTTATCTGTTCTACAGAGGACAAAATCAAACGAATGACAGAGCGCTGGCATCCGCAGACCTCTGTCCCAACCCGTCTGAGAGCCGCCGGCCTGGCGAAGGGGACCATTTACGGGGATGGATTACGATTCCACCTAGTCTACTTGGTTACCAGTCCAGGTCTCCGCTATTTAGAAGTCTGTCCGCATCTACGTCGTCCAGTGGATATTTTTCGTTCGAATACGACTCTCTTCCAAACTCTCCACTAATGATGCATAATAAGTCAACACAGACTCCAAGCCCGTCAAGCCAAGCCATTTCCCATGCACAGCAACGCTTAGCCCAAGTGTGCGAGAACTTTCAACATCATGGTAAGACATTCTTACCTCACGTTGAATGATTGTCATTACGAAGATATTGATGACTCACCTCATAACCCCATGTATGCTGCGAAGCCACAGCCAACTTTTATCCCTGCAATGGTCAAATAGGTCATCTCAAAAGGTGACAGTGCGCTGAACACGCATGCGTTGCTCCTGAGTACGATTGATTAATACAGTTGTTAGAACAAACTGCAGCAGAGGTGCGGACTTCTTCGTACCTCCGGTACAGCGATGTTCACCCTGACCAGCTGTGCTCTGAAAAACTCATTAACGCTCACAACATTATCATGACCACCCCTGTTTGACAGTGTAATCCCGTTCTGTCGTGGTCACTGCAAAAAAACATAACTCATGTCATTGCCAGGTGTCGTTTTTGTCATGCTTAGACTAACAACGTATAACACACAGTACTATACAGTATTACTCTAAAACTACTGTAGCTGGAAGCTAGTTTACCTTTCCAGTCTGATTTTCGTTTTTTTTTTGGGGGGGTGGGGGTTGATTACATTATCTTGCTGCTTGTCAACCGCAATAAATGTGATTGGGTTTCTTCCTTTCTTTATTTGTTGCTGCTGTTTTTTCTGATTGGTTGCAGACCATGGTTTATTAGGCCCACGTAGTTGACTGAACAGTATGGAAATATAAGTCAAGAATTAGACAGAAATGGGTTAACTGCTTTAAGTGTTTTTTTTTTCCCTCAGAAGTGTAACATTTTGATAAAAAGTTGTTAACGACCTTTGACTTAAAATGAATAAGGTAAGTGAGCTGTGCGTGAAGTTGTGCTTGTGTGACTGTTCATGTACTTTACTTACAAGCAGTGTGACATGCTGTTTTATGATTGCGAGTGTAAATCAGTCTGTAAGTCTCATGTGGCCAAAGCAACACAAACTGTCAGGGGCTGTATCGGCACATCTTTGTGTTGCCAGCTTTCACTTACAAAGCCGTCAGAATTTTAGCACATTGCAAATGATCCCCTACATCCAAACAGGCATAGAGATAGACGCTTATATCGGCTCAAGTGGCCAGACCTGAAGGAAATGAATGAACAATATTAAGAGTGGTCCTGTACGGGAAGAAAGCCGGGGACAAACAATAGCGGATGTTTGCCCCTTACTTGCATAAAGGATCTGATTGCGCAGACTGATTTTCTGGTTTCCTTTTATTTACCTTCAGTGCTGCAAAGGTCACACGCAGTGAGTCAGTGTGGCGGCGCAGGCTACAGTCAAAATAGAGGCCTCTGTCTTTTGTACGTGGCAGACAGGGATGCTGTACGGTGCTTTAGCTTTATGGGTTGGCCGATGAGCAGGACAGATAAATCCAGTCCTGTAGTTTGACAGGCATGTCTAATCTTGTGGATTGAGGGGGGGCATGTCTCAAATCGAAATGCTAGGAAAATGACAGTAGGCCTACTTAGCTATATGTGTATTTTAGTTGGAGTAGAATGGAGGAACACATTTCAGTTCCATCACAGACTTTTGAGTGCATGGGAATTTGCACCAGGAAAGAGAGGAATGGTTTTAAGTAAGTGTAGATGTGTCTGTGCCAGGAGAAATTACTGGGTTTAATTTAATAATAATAATAATAATAATCATAATAATCATATACTTTATTGATCCCTCATGGGGAAATTCATCCTCTGCATTTGACCCATCCTACACACACAGTGAGCTGTGAGCACACACACACACACACACCAGCAGTGAGCACACACACACCAGGAGCCAGGAGCAGTGGGCAGCCACAGTGCAGCGCCCAGGGACCACCTCCAGTTCTTTTTGCCAGTGCCTTGGTCAGGGGCACTGACAGGAGTATTGACCCTTACATACATGTCTTTTGATGGTGGGAGGAAACCGGAGCGCCCGGAGGAATTTAGATTATGTCTTAGTTGTTGTTTGTTTATGATTGTAATCTGTGTTAGTGATCTGCTTGGTTTGTGTAATCAACTACTCAAAACATCTTTGAGCTACTTCAGTCTACTATAGCTGTGATGTCAAAACATGGCAACTTCTCACTCACTGACTGTAGCAACTCTGTTGTAGGATCTGTGTGGTTCCTCTTTGTAAGTTGACCCAGCTATGTAGCCCAGTCTTGCATGTTTTATAACTTGATATCTGTGTTTTTCCAGCAATGAACAGCTGCCAGTCTGTTGAAGTATTTAATGTAGCTCTTATATTTGTCTCCCTGCATTGCCAGTGTTTTGTGTAGCAGCCACAGGGCAGATGCTTATAACAAAGTTAATAACATATCCCTTCATATGCATCAGCAACTGTGACAGATTTTTTTAAAGCTGTAGAATAACTTTTTATTGCCTGTAGCAAGGCTTGTGATTATGTTTGATAGGCCTATACAGATACTGAAAGCAATTTCTGTATTACAGTCAATGAATTATTCTACATAACTGAAAAATCACCACACAATAGAGGACAAAATGCACAGAATAAAAAGCATGACTTAAGCAAACATTTTCATACCACCTATCTTAGTGTTTGTGTGTGAATGGCTTGATATGAATCAAATATAATGTGTCTACTAAACCTACAGCTGTATACTTTACACAGGCAAGATATAAAACTACCTGCTAAACTATTTCAGTAAACAACCAAATTCTAGCTTTGACTTAATTCAACGAATATAGAGAAATGAATAGACATGTGAACATCCTTTGATCTGGATGATTCAGCAGTGCAGCAAGAGGGTCCAAGCTAAGTAAAAGGGCATTAACAGTGTTTACAATGGCCGTAATATGTGAATTAAAGCAAGTAAATATGTTTTTGATTTTGGATTTTATAATTGGCTGAAGTAGAACAAACCTGGCCTTTTTACATGAAAATCTGTGTTTAGCTTGTGGTCGTGTTCTCTTACAATTCCAAAGTAGTCATTCATATTTTTTAAGTATTGTCTGAAAATATTGTTAGCTGGTGGTTGCACATGTACATATCAACATGTGATTGGTGTCAAAGAAAACACTTTTCTATGCGCCAGACAGTTCAATCATAACTAAAAAATGAACTGCGGGGTTTGTAACTGGTTTCAGCTGTTTCTTCTTACTCAGGCAATTGCTCAAAACGGAAGGCTATTGTCCTCACAACCGTTAGGAATTAGCCCTGTACGTGGTTGCAAATTATGTTGGTTTTCAGTTACATTCACCTCAAAAGCTGGGCTTTCTTTTAACTGACCTGTGTTGCCTTTGTTGTAGTTCGTCCTGGCACAGCGTGCCACAACTGAATTTTTTGTTATTGTTAGCACTCAGGTTCAATATTAGCTATTTATCCACCAATTACTCTCTGGAATTACATTGTATGCTTTTGAGATAAGAGTTTGGTTTCCAGAGAGTGTGTACACAGTTCTTTACTTGAAATTGACAGTTTTTTTTCCAAATTGAGTGGTTTTGTGGCTTCTGTTTGACTAAGGTCTGTATTTGCTCTGAAAATGCACAAAAGGAAATATAATATGGCAAACTGTGTGCCAGTTAATTCTATGGTGAAAAACGGCACATAGAAATTAGATTCTCCCATGACTCATAACAAGAGATCAGTACAAGTGCATTGTAACGATACTCATTCAGTAAAAGTCACCCGTGAAAGAGTAATTGGTATTACTGTCGAACCTCAGTGGTTTCTATTTTCTTCAAATAAATAACTTTCTACCAGCCAGTTAGGATGTCTTCAATTATGTGTATATTTCTACTGTATAAGTACAGATCAACAGATACATTGGCAGCTGAGCTAAAGTTGAGGCAGGAACCCGAGTGGTGTCAGCGGTTATTCTTACTACAACTGTCTTCTGCTGCACATTGTTGTGTTCATGATCTTATACATATATGGCCTTACACAAAATTTTCCATTCTCCAGAGATGCCACAGGACCCCGGCCGCCCCATTAGATCGCGGTCGCTGTCAATGCCGGCGGACGTGCGGCCAGAGGTGTGGGTGGGACAGGAGTTGCGACGCATCGGTGACGAAGTAAACCGAATGCATGTGCACAGGGTGAGTGGCCATTCTGTGAAGGATGCATTTGTGAAACTGTCTCCTGTCACAGCTCAGCTGTAATTGGAGGGGAGTGGGTTGGGCTCTCAGTGGATTTGTGGCAGAACCAAACTAAGGTGATGGTGTCATGTTGCTCCACCCTGTCTGGATCAGCATTTGCATGTGCAGCGAATAGAAAATTAATCAAAACTGGGACCTAGTGATGTTTTTTACACATGCAAGGAAAATGGTGTGTTTTGATTTGGTACTTCACTGTGACCTGTCAGGTTTACTTAGACTTGTAATGTGTCTGCAATACTGTACTGTTGGTATAGAAAATGATTCATGTATTGCTTAGAAAATCAATCACTGCAGTGAATAAGCACACCATATCATAAAAATCTGGTGCATGAATGCCCAAGCCACAGCACAGCTACTTGACTTAAAAACATACGGATTGCACTGTGGGACCTTTTAAAGATTTGCATGGTAAAAAGGTGTAAAAAACAAGTGCAGAAGTTAAGAATTTGCCATTTACGTGTTATACGTGCCAGTTTTTGCCCTTTCTAAAGGGAGTTGTTAGCCAGCTTTTTTAACTCCTCTACCTTTTGAGATAAACATAAACTATTTCATTGATACTGTGCATATTTTTGGTTCCTTCTCCAGCAACCTTGCATCCAATTTTTTTCTTTCTTTCTAAAGGTTTATTGAAATCCCCCCCCAAAACATATTTAATTATGACAAAATGTTCTTTATGTTTGCTAACATCTGTTTGAAAGCTGTTCATTTACAAAAAGGCTCCCTGCGCTTCCCTGTTCCCTCGTAGCTGTGAAGCTCCTAAATGGAGAACAGAACTGATGAAGACTTGGTATTTATTCTGTTTCTCAGATGCATTAGTGCTGTTCAGTTTGGTACTGTAAACAGGTCTGACCCCCAGACCCTTGGATGTACTCATTACCGTGTCTCTGTTATTATCACCCTCCCACGAGACCCACGCTTGGCACTGATGCCAAGGTCTGGTGCACGATAGGGGTTGATGCAGGCTGCGAGGCTACTCACTAACGTGTGACTTGTGCTAGCATTTTGAGAGGCTTGGTCATTGGCTCCTTACCCATTTGGATACTGAGGCTCTTGTTAGAGCCATGAACCGACACAACCCTTTGATAAATGGCTGGAGTAAAGCAATGTCATTTGTGTGGTGCATTGTCTACTGCCTGGTGCACCGCGTGTTTGTCTGGCCCCGACGATATCTCACATGACGCTAACTGGCATATCTCACTGGCCAATCCAGTTCAGTGACTTTTGACACATTGCTGCAATGACAGTCAGGGCAGATTTGCCTTATACGGGCCACTGTTGACAAGGGAGTTGCATAAGAGGTGAAGTAAAATACATGACAGAAGTGAGGCTAACTACTATGTTTCTAAAAATTGATCCTCAAGACATCATCTGCCATTGCAGTCCAGTGTGTTAGAAATATAACTCCCATTCCAAAATGACAACGGTGTCCTTGTCTTGAGCTTTGTAGGTTCAAGAAAGATAATGACTATGCACTCTGGACTGGCAATGATATACTCAATAGCTGAATATGTTTTTAAATAAAAGATCAGTCAGTTATTAGTCAGTTATAAAACACTGTAAGCGTAGCATTATTTTAGAAACTAAGCAGTAATGCTTTCAAGATTTGAAGAAATCTCTTTCAGCTGGAAGCCACTGCCGGTATCAAAATGGAATACTGGCAACAAGGGATTTGGTCCCTTCTGTTGGTAGAGAGTAGAAAAAAAGCACATGAAATATGTCATTGTTAGTTGGGAAATAGAATAGCTACAAGTCCAGACAGAAGTTGGATAGACATTGAAGATGTCTGCTGTTAAACGTTTCCAGCCATCTCCAAAAACATTCAATAAATCTAGTCACAGAGTTATTGAATGCAGATTTCAAATATGCTGTGTCTTCATATGTTCATGGGCCGGAGCAGACCAAATGTATGGTGAGGTGAAATGAGGAGTAAATCTGTCCAGTTGATACATTGTACAGTGTATCATTTTTACTGTATCAATTTTACTGTATGCTTTTCTCATCTACTCAGGGTCATGTAAGATAAGATAAGATAAGATAAGATAACATTTTATTGATCCCCAGGCGGGAAAATTTGGGTGTTAACAGCAGCAGAAAGACAAGTATAGATACAATACATACATATAATATAGTAGTAGTATAGTATAGTGTGTAATATAGTAGTAAACAATAAAAAAACAACAAATGAGCAAACAACTGTACACATAGTACAAAAAGACATGATAGTGAGCAATAAACAAATGAGCAAAACAGGTTCAGGTGTTTACAGTGTCCAATTGTACATGTAGCGCAAAATGGCATGATAAGTTGGAGGGGGGGTGACAACTAGGGAAAAGGCATTGCCTGGGGGTCTCAGGTGCTGTTGTACAGCCTGATGGCTGTTGGCACAAAGGAGCACCTAAATCGCTCTGTCTTGGACTTGGGGAAGATGAGCCTGTGGCTGAAGGTGCTCCCCATCTGCCAGAGCTCATCATAGAGGGGATGGGAGGGGTTGCCCAGGATGGTCCTGATTTTATCCCTCATTCTCCTCTCCACCACTGCCTCCAGACTGTCCAGTTTTAGTCCAAGAACAGAGCTGGCCTTCCTCACCAGCTTGTTAAGTCTTTTGGTCTCCCCAGCCTTGATGCCACCTTCCCAGCACACCACAGCAAAGAATAGTGTGCTGGCTACCACAGACTAGTAGAACATCTGCAGTATTCTTCTGCACACGTCGAAGGACCTGAGCCTCCTAAGAAAGAACAGTCTGCTCTGTCCTTTCCTATGGAGGGCCTTGGTGTTGTCCGTCCAGTCCAGTTTATTGTTCATGTGCACTCCTAGGAACCTGTACGAGTCCACCATCTTTATTTCCTCCCCCCTGGATGGTAATAGGGGTTGGGGGCTTCCCGCTCCGTTGGAAGTCCACCACCAGCCCTTTGATCTTGCCGATGTTGAGCTGTAGGTGGTTCTCCCTGCGCCATCCGGTGAAGCTCTCTACCACCCCTCTGTACTCCTCCTCCACGTCCTCACTGATGCAGCCCGCAATGGTGGAATCATCGGAGAACTTCTGGAGATGGCATGTTCCAGAGTTGAAGCTGAAGTCAGAGGTGTAGATGGTGAAAAGAAATTGTGAAAGTAGGGTTCCTTGGGGTGCGCCAGTGTTAGTCCATCACCACAATTGACAGGCTGCCCTGCAGCCAGACAAACTGTGGCCTGTTGGTGAGGTAGTCTGTAATCCAGGCCACCATGTTGTGGTCTACCTGCATGGCTGAGAGCTTCTCCACAAGCAACAGTGAAGACTTCAGGCTAAGTGAGTGGTTTTGCATGAAGTGGTGAAGTGGGGCCTCAGCCCAAGGGATGTGTGTGTGTGTGTGTGTGTGTGTGTGTGTGTGTGTGTGCGCGCGCATGTGTGCATGTACTGTGTGTGTGTGTGTGTGTGTGTGTGTGTGTGTGTGTGTGATTGAGAGAGAGAGAGAGAGAGAGAAAGAGGATTATATTTAAGATTCCTTTTCTTAGACAGTCCTAAAGCACAGAGAATTCTACATGGATGACTGAAAGACAATATCTGGCAAGTTCTCTCAGTGGGCGTTCTCTTTGTGAGGGCCTTCATCACTGTGTGACACTGTTCATGTCACATGGCAGCACCCAGCCATTGGGGTGACTGCTGTTCCATAGAGGACGTGCCCTCAAGTGATGTCTGGGGAGTCGAGGAAAATTTGAGATATGCAAATCATGAATAAGGTCTCAACATAACCCGCAAACTGTCTCCAAATTACAGTTAGACTGTTCCTAAGATGCTTTGCTCATTCTAAGTCTGATATATGGTAGTTTTATTACTATTATACCATTGCTCCTCCATCACCACAGAAGGAAAATAGTATTTCCCTACCTTTCTGTGCAACTCAGTGTGTATTTAATGAATGTTATAAAGCACCATTTCAAATGGTGGAACTCACAAGGGCACTACAGAACAATCAAAGACTCACCCTAAGTAGGTGCTCACCACCTCTTGGGCTTCTTCCTTTTTTGGCACACAGTGGCATTTTGTGTCTCTTTGAATCTCTTTGAATCTTTTTTTTTCCAATTCCAAAGTAGTGATGCAACAATGCATGACATCTCATGCTTTGCTCACCACTGATTTCACAATCGGAGGCACGTTACTGATATATGAATGATAACTCTGAGGATGTATTCAGTCCTTCACTTACTGTAGAAATGTAAAAGCTGAAATAAAAGGAGACGCTTTTCATAGATGTCAACATGTGCTGTATATACAGGAAATATATCTTGTAAATTTCATGTGGCCTTTTGTGATGAGGATGTGTCACATCACGAGACTTCTCATAACGTCTGTGCATCCATTTAGGTTTCTGTGAAGGTTTAAGGTTCTGTGATACAAGATCAGTGCCTGATGGTAATCATAATAGTGCCATTTTGCTTTTGAATAATGTAATTTGGTTAAACCTAAAATATCCATCATAATGGATTCCTCAAACTCGTCTCCCACCCATCTGTGTTACTCTGTATTTTGAAGTTAGCGCTGCTGTTGAATACAAATGCTAATGCTTGTTGTGCTAAACAGCAACCCCCACCCCTCCATCCCCGCAGCATATATGGGCACCACGTCTACCGCCGCTCCTGAGAGTTTGTTATATGTGCCTCTGACGATTCCTTCTGTCCTGTAGTAAACAGAACCTCCTGGTTCCCTTTCTTTTTTGGTACGTAGAGAGAGAGAGAGGGGGGGAAAAAAGGAAAACAAGCGTGAAAACAAGAACACAATGAATCACTGTGTTGTGCTGCCTGGGAGTGCTGTCTGCAGCTCCCTGCCCAGCAGTCTGGCCTGGAGTATGCCTCGGTTGCAGAGAGAGGGGGAGGGCAAATTTAATAACACAGTCCCTGTGCTTCTCCGCCAAGAGGGTGCACATTAGAGGCAATTAGAGGTTGCGTCAAGGGCTGCGCCTCTGTTGCTCGCAGCTGAGCTTAATTATCAACCTCTGTCCTGGGCTCCCCTTGGTAAGTGCTCTATGGTGGGGGGCAGTGGTAGAGGGGATGGGTGTGGGGGTGTGGGGTGGGGGAGTGCAGAACAAGATTTCAATGCCCCGTTGCTGAGTGTGCACTGGCAATGAAAAGCAGATGTACCGAAAGCAGAAATGATGTGTTGTTCTGCGGAGCTAATGACTGCATGTCACCGCATGCTGGACGGGCCCCGCTCCCTTCTCCCCCGCAGATTTCTCAGAGCTTGGGTCACAGCTGAAAGGCTGCATGAGCCAGCTGCATTTGTTTCTTTTTCTGCAGTCTCAGTTTTCCACCATGTAAACATCTAGGCCTTAAGTAATTAGTTACCTTTTTAATGTGCACTTCTAATTCCGGTTTGAAATCGAAAGTATTCTGGATGTGAGCAATTACCTGGAAATTCACCAGACAGACAATGCTCATTAGGACATACCAAGCACCCTGTTGGTGGTGCGGTTATGTCTCTGACTTATTTCAGCGGTCTGAGGTGTACGTGACAGATGGAGGAGCATCCGGACACAGTTCCACTGCATCTTTGTCATAAACCCAGAAGATGGTCTGTGTGGTGGTGCGTTGGGCAACGATAGTAATCTCACCACAAAATCCTGCTCACTGAGCTACAGATACATTAGCTTGCGGCTACATTGTATGTCATCATCTCCAAGTTGCAGGTGTTCTCTTGCAGTGGATTTGTTTTTGCTGTGTTTTTGATGCCAGAACAGGCTTTTAGTGTTTTTTTCCCTTAAGTGTGTGACAGAGTTCATCCTGTGTTCCTTTGAAATCTTTCATTGTGAATTTGGGATGAGATTCACTATGTGAAACTTACATATGCCAATATATGCTAAAATCCATACTGTTAAGAATATGTTGTTTAATGTGAAATTATGTGGTATTCCATCTTTTCTGTGCTTGCTATGGCTGTTTTATAGGGTCATGAGCTTGAACCCAAACTTTATTTCCTTTCATACCTGCATGAGTTCTCGGTGTGGCTGGACTTTAATCTTTGGTAGAAGATTGTCTGAACCATTGAAATGTGCAGTAAATATCGGGATGTTAAGACAGAGCAGAAATTAATTGCATGTACTATAATTAGAAGTGCATACCACTCCCAGCTGTACAGCTCTTCAGTACTTAGCCCTGGGTCAACAAAAGGTTGCGGTTTATCTATGAAATCAGTGTGAAACTCAGGCTCTGCCTACACGGGGACATGGCAGCAGTGGTGCAGCCTCAGATTGAACTGCTTTGCTGATGTAACCTAAGAACTGCAGAGGCTCATCTGAGCCCAGAGTAATGCCAGTCGAATTCTCAGAAGTATGTATGGATTCAGTGAGTCAACCTGCATTAGACCTCAACTGTGTTCACTTCCTCCTATGGGCCTGAATGCAAGGAAGACATCTAAACTGCAGATGTGAATGACATTGAGCTGAAGTAATGCACCTGAGATTGATAGGAGGCAAGCGAGTCTCATGAGTAGGCCTCGCTATAGAGATCACATCAATGACCACAGTCGCGGGCACCCCCCAGCACGCTCTGTGAGTGAGACAACACAGCGCTGTGCCATGTGGAGCAAGGGCATCAACCAGGGCTGCCCTCTCAAAGGGCACTTAGGGCTGCTCTCTGAAGTGTTGTCAGCCTTTTACCAGCCATTTATCTTTTAACTTGGAATTAGTAAGCTTTGAAACTACTTAAACTTTTGAAGGGAGGGAAAGGTCAAGAAGGATAGGATATTGAGCCCCCAGGGGTTTGTAGGTAAGAAGCGCTGAGTAATGTGAAGTCAAGTGGTTTAAAAGGCGGATTTATGCTCTGAACGCTCAAGAGAACACTTTCATTCACTTTTATGATTTGTTCTAGATGCATTGTGAGCAAAATAAAATGATCATAAACCTGCTGTATAATTGCTTATGTGGTGCTTGTTTTACCTGTCCAAAAGTCCAAAGTTGTTACTACCCTTGCTGTCCCAAAGGGGATTATTGGTCAAGCAGTTAGCCATTCAGGATCAATGCACTGCTGCTCAACTACATTTCCTCAGCATCTGTTTCCCTAGTGTGAATAGACGATTCTAGACCGCCTCTGTGATTTTTGGCATCGGTGCTGCTGAATGGAAAGCTCAGTATATATGCAGTACTCCTTGTGTTTTTACAAATTGAATTCCAAACATCATCCTGATGGTACACCCACTTCTCCTGACCCAAGTGCCCCCAGCACACACCCCTCCTCACAGTGCTTCCTTTGCAAAAAGAAGAGGCCTAACTGCTTTGCATGAGGAAGACGGCATCTCATCCTAGTGCTGCCGGTCTTTATCTGTGAGATAAGCATCAAGGGCCGCTGTGGTTGCCTCCGGCCTTATCTTTTCCTCCTCTTCGTTTGGTTGTGCAACAGGATTCACATTCATGGAGATCAATCCCTCACTGGCTTCTGTTGACGGAGCCCTGGGGGGAGGGAAGTACCCGCTTGCCAGTGAAGTGGGGCCAAGCTGCGAGCCCAAGAGCTGCCAGCTGTTCTGAGTCTCTCCTCCAGCAGGTGTGCAGAGGAAACCTTCTATGCAGACTGACCACTGTAACATTTCTTCACCCGTCAGAGCCTTAGTGCAACGGGCAGTCCTTAATGAACATCTCAGCATGCGACATGCAGGGCAATATAAAACGCTGACCTGTCATCTTTGACTGCATGCGGTTCCTTGCCCTGTCCTTCCTTCTACATTGTAACTCTATGACTGTGAAGATCTCTCTCTCTCTCTCTTTCTCTCTCTCTCCCTCCCTCTCTCTCCCTTTCTCTGTCCATCTCTCTTTTTTGTTCGAGCATTTGTTAAACTATAAGCACCTAATGACCAGGGCCTGTTGGCCTCTGGCTGTGTGAAGCCTCATTGTCCGCTGGTGCTTGAGTTAGAAACAACTTCTTCAATGCTGCTTTACAAGGACTTTCATCTGTGGATGTATCCCCTACAGAGTAGTGAGTGATGAGGCAACTTTTTTCTTTGGCTGCTAGCTTCAGGTCAGTGGGGTCAGGCCTTTTGATCACTGTGTGCCATGTGAAGGATGATGTCATAAAAAACAACCAGTACAGCTCAATCTCCTCACTGTCCCACACCCAGTTCCATTTTTTTGCACTTTTTACTGAGAAATAATAGTGTTTGCTGTTAAGGCTTTATTCAAAGGCCTTGAAAGTGGTGTTTCATCATCTCGTCACATTGCAGTGCTTGGCATTTGTAGCACTATGAATGTGCATACACCAGCTGTTTGTCAGTGGACCTGGACGTGATAAGGGGTGAACATACCTACTGTTGAAACCACCTGGAGAGGTGGGGGGCAAAAGGAAACCAGAAAGGGCACCACCCTATTTCCTACATTTGTTTGTAGGGTGTTTAGATAACTCTGTGTCATTGAACATGGTGTTTTGTGAAGGGGGGTTTGAGCTATTGTTGGGAACTAAGCCATCGATATGACTAGAATTTCCCCTAGCATCTCAAGTGCCACTTAACCTCACACTACTGCTCAACAACTGTTTTTATTTTGGCTTTATACTCAGGCATGAACCCACCACTGAAGCCTCACTGACATGCAAGGTCCATTGTTAATATATTTATTTGCACTGAAGTAAATATGGGAATAAAATGGCAGTGCAGGAACCCCGTGCCTGAGACACTCTCTTGAAAGACTTCGTCAGGCAGCATGGGGAAAAGCTGGGAAGTGGGACATGAAAGGGAATTTTAGTGTGATATCAGGCCTCAGGCTCTAGGGAAAAGTCTGGCTGCCCTGGCGATATGTAATTAACCAAACTACTCACAGAGCCCCCAGAGGACAAACACTCCTCACACATCAGAGGAGGGGGGGGGGTTGGCTGTCAACATGAACATTAGCGGACGCTATCAGATAATGCCCCAACAACATGATATTGTGAAACTCTAGGGTTGTTTTTCTTTTCTTTTCTTTTTTCTTTCTTACCTTGATCACAAGAGACACTGTGACATGTGGGTCCCGCGCTGAAACTTGCCAGCTTCCCCCAACACACAGAACACTTCCTTGATGCCTCAAACCTAGTGCATTGGTGTTATAACTTGACTTACAAAGTGTTTCCAGTGTAAAAGTAGCAGATTTAAAGGTGGCAGTGGGGTGACTGCATCTCTCCCCAAAATCCCTCAATCATTTCTTGGCAGTTTCAGTGCAGGAGACTCAGAACCTGCCCTCATGGTTATAGCCACTTTGCTCTTTCAGGGAAAAACAGGGCATATGTCTGTAAGCTCTCATGGCATGCGGTGTTATGCGGAATCTGAGTGAACGGTGGCTATTGTTCACCATTGTGCACACTGAATTCTTGGAATCATGCTCACCCCATAGCACTGTAGCAGCGGAACCAGACATACAGCCGAGGGTAGTGCCAGAGTCAGAAAGAATAACAGGTTCTCTCATTTCACTCTGTAGGAGTTGTGATAAAAAAAATTGGCTTAAAAAGATGCCAATTAATACATTCTGTTAAATTTGGACACAAGGACACATTGTGGACACACTCTGCATGTATGTGATGTGCTGACTGGGTTTCTCTTTGTTTTTTTCCAGGGGAGGAGGAATAGGAATGGCCAGAGGGCCCGAAGCGAGTGTGTCTTTTGCCTGTGGATGGCTTTCCTGGTGGGACTGCTGATACAGACCATCCTGAGGCGAAGATGATGGCTGGACGTGGCCCCTCAGCCCCTCCCCTCTCTCACTCGCCAGCCCAGCAGACACGTAGCATCCGGGAAAGTGTCTTTCATGCACTCTGCACTTATTGAGATGTAGATATGGAGGATTTCCTTGAAAATACTGAGGTGTTCTGCAGTATCTCACCATTCTGCCTGTGGAACGGGCCATTTGTGTTCGCTTCTCTTTCAGAGCAGGTCTCAGCCACACACCAGGACCCGTTAGGGATGTCCTCAAAGAGAAGATATTTCAAAAGGGATTTCAGCTTGATTGGGATCTCGTACCTCACTGTTTCCAGGGAAACAAAATTTGAAAGCTGAGCCTGCAGGAAAAAAAAGAGACCAAATGCTCTACCTGGCATGATTCCGTCCCACAAGTGGATGGGGATGCTGTTGGGTAGTCTCTTGTACATAGTGTGCACCTTTAAATATTTCTTTTCTTACTCCTCCCTTTTGATTTCGTCTGTGCAGTTTGTGTCATTGGCATCTATTTATTACTTTTAAAGATGTGTACTGCAAGAATGTTGTTTTTTTAATTGAAGTTTTAATTAGACTGTCATGCAATATCCACAAAGTCAGCCCTCCCTGGTCTCGATTGTGCTGTGATGCTTTGAACTTCATCCTGTGAACACTGATTTACAGTGGATAGGTGAGCCAGGATTCCTCATCTCGCCACTCTCAAGCACCCTGTGATTCGTGCCTGTGAGTTGCCTGTCACATTGCCTGTGAGACAGCTGCCTTTTGGATGAAATTGGCAGAGCACCACCTGTCCTCTAGTGAATGCCCACTCTGCTGTAGTGCTCTGGGCAAAAAATTGCCATTGCCTACATTTATGTGTATTTGTAAGACCTCAGCAGCCCTATATGTCCAGCCCTCGTAGTCTAATCTTTTTTCAGGTTAAATATTGTCTTGCTTCAGCTGTTCAACAGAAATATCCCTCATTTACTGATGTGTTTTTTCTCGGAGGCAGCATTATCCCCCTCAAAGATTAGTATTGCTAAGGGAGGGAACACCAGTGTTTCCTTCTTGCTGGAAAAAGGCTTTGTCAGATCAGCACGTCTGCTTTCTCATCACCTGTCAGAAAGAATTGTTTCATTCTCTCCCAGGTATGTGTAATGATGACTGTGCAGGGCGTCAACTGGTAAGATCCTCTTCACTTGAGGTGCTCATTGGCCAAGTCTGCATTGTCTTGTGTAGTCTGGTGTTTTGATCAGATTTCAGCGTTGTTCACTAAAGGCTGCAGAATCCACTCTGCACATCGGGGTTGTGTGTGTTGGTCCCTCTCTTGTGTGTGTGTGTGTGTTTTTTTAGGATGCCATATATGAGGAACACACCACAAAAACATCCTGGTATTTTGGGAACTCCCTGTCTTATTTACCCCAGGAAATAGAATACCAGATTTGACAGTAACATAAAAAAACAAACATGGGGTTATAAGATTTGTGCTACAAGATATGTTGTATTGTTATATTATTTCCTTCCTCCTGCATCTTTAGTTGTAATTTACATTTTGATTTAACTCATGGATGCAATGGTCTGTTGAAGCTGTCCACAAAATTAATAGCACTTATTGTCTGACCTGATTGCCGAAATGGATGTGGTAGGGGGAGGTTTCTGCCAAAGGGACACAGTAATTGTGTAACTGAAGCAAGAGTAAAGATGGTAAGATGAATACATACCCAGTACTTTCATGTTAGTTTCAGTGTGGAGAACATGTTGAACATGTTCTGTACCATTACAGCTGAAAACTTGTTTTTGCTCATTTCCAGCATTCGTGATTGGAAAGCAAATGAATTGAAATGAGATTGTAATACTTGTCACAAGTTTGAAAAACAAAGACAAAGTAAGGTTACCATAGATGTAACATGTGTTAAGTAGTTATACTGATAATGTCGAATCCCCTAAAAACAGTTAATCAATTGATTATTATATTATATTGCACATTCAGCAGAAGAATTGTCACAAAGCACTTGTCAGATTGTATTTCATGAACAATTTAATATTTATATGACCCAGATTGGTATCATTTCAGTATCATTTTGGCGTCATTTCATTTCATGGTATCATTTCTACACATATGATGGGATTTAACATTTTATATGATTGTAATTATGTACATTTTTTAGAATGCACACATTAAATTAGATGTTGCTTAAATGTTTTATGGTAAGGGATGGTAGTGGTGAACATTCTGGTACGCATGTTCCTTGGTACTGGTACAGTGGAGTCTTCAAATGGTGTCATTGCACTTGATTTATTTGAATATGTCAGATGGGGTTTTATATAACCTAAAACATATTAACAGATTAGACAAAGTAAGTTTTTTATGTTTTTGTGCTCAGTCAAATTTGAATATTGTGCAGTGTCCTTTTAGGACATGCAATAGAATAGGTAATCAAATTTGGTTAACCAGGACTTTTTTTGGTTTAGCCGGGTGTACATTATCACCCTTAGAAAGTCACTATGAAACCTAGTAGGACCAATTGCATTCAAGGTGAACATTTTCAAACTTAGAGGAACACTGTAATTGTAAGTGTCTTGCTAGGCTCAAAATATTTCACTGGAAGTCTTGCTCATTTTTAAAATATTCTGCTGCATGTGAGAATGTTCTGTTAGGACTGAGAAAATATTTGACCATGACTAAAAATGACCCACTTATAACTGTTAGTAGATTACCAATTTCCAAGATTTCCTAAAAATTCCCAAACAAAATTCCTAAAATTTCCTAAAACTTAGCAAGTAAGGGAGTAAAGGAGTAAAGCAGAGTAAAGGAGAAATGACAAACCTAGAAAGAAGTCTGTCATGCATGCGTTGCTTTGGAAAAAGTTAATCCTTGCGGTAGGACTTATCAAAGTAGGACTGATTTAAATTAGAGCTTTGCTTTTTAAGGATTTTGGTGTTCTCTGAAATGGCTTTCAGGTAGCTCCACCCCTGTCCTGTTAAATTTTATTATAATCCTTCCATTTGTGTGCATGGTTGCATTCTTGATTGAGGTAAAAATTGTGTGTTACAGTGTGTACCTTGTAACAAGACCCAATTTACCAACAGGCTGTATTTCATTTCCTCTTTAAAATGCAAAAGTGCTAATCAGTAGTTTATCTTACAATTGTCCTTCAAGTGTATATATTTGAATATTGAAATGAATTGTAAGTTTTACTGGAAAAAAGCAATGTGTTTGAAAATGAACTCCCACAGAAAGTGTTTAGATGATCATACCAGACTAACAGTCCAATGACTGCATTCCAAAATAGACACTTGCAACACATCACACCCGCTGCAGTCTGTGTTCATGTAGTGCTGCTTGCAAAAGACAGGTAATTGTGAAACACCTCTGTTGTTAGTTTAAGTATATTAATCACATAACAAATGCTACTGTAAGGTGTATGGAAATTATTACTCTCTACCTCTAAGAGGGTTTGGTTTCTTTAAGCTAGCCAGCTAGCTAATACACATTTTAGGATAGCAACTATATTGTTATTTTGGCGTCATGTAGCTAGGTGGCTAGCTTAGCCTTTTCTGCTCACAGAAACTCAGCGACAGCATGAATCTGCTCATTCCAGCACAGTTTTAGTATCCATGTCACAAATGAAAGATGCTTCACTCTCTGGTTTAAGACATTTTTAGTTAGATAGGTATTTCATTCCCAGAGACTGCCCGGTAGTCTGTTTTCCATCTTGGTGAACACATTTGATACCTCTGATAAGCGTCTTGGTCAGCAAAACTCTTGAGTGCAGGCTTGGCCTTGTGGCCTGGGTTTGTTACCAAACTTAAAGAGAAATTGCCAGTTTCAAAATAGTGTTGCATTAAGGGGAAAGTATGTAAAAAGAAAAGCATTCTGTGTTAAAACTGTAAAAGAATATGTTCTTTATTGTACACATTTTTTGGAGGGTGCATTCAGTGTACATGCAAGTGTACTTTGCACATTTGTATTTTGTAAAGCACTTAATATGGTGACTACCAAAGTCTGGACCCTTGTATATGTTTTGGGCCTCACCCAATGACACTTGCAAGTATTAATAAATACTTAGTATGTCCAACCAAGTACTTTTCCTGAGTGTTATCTTCTCAGAGAACCACCCTAGAGGTTTTGAATACAAGAAAGTAGGCCTCTTTTCAAGGAACCCTTTAAACAGTGTTTATCATCAATAAAACAAAAGTGCCAAATAATGTATGTTTATCCATCCCCATATGTTATTTAGGATTTGTGCAGTCATTGTAAACACAGTATGATCTGTTTAATTGACTTTCAGTGGGGGGAGATCTGTTTTGATATGCTGTTTTTTTTGTTGTTTGTTTTTCGCACTGAAATGTTATCATGTTTGGAGATGGATTGTGCAATACTGCTGTAAATAAATGCATCTTTTATATTTTCATTCTTTATGTGAAGTCAATCAATACTTCTGCCTACAGGGGCAATTAATTCATGAAGGATCCATGTCCATATAAATGGTTACTGAAGGAGAAAGGCTATACACTTTTGGAAATATAGGTTATGTGGCTTTAAAGGCATGGAATAAACATATCAGTACAGTTTAACATGTCTCTGTTCCAATGTTATAGTGGACTTTATTTATAAACAAAAATGTGCAACTTTAGAGAACAGAAGGGTTACTGCTGTAATATCTTCGATCAAGGTACTTTATATGGATTGCTTCTGTAAATATCCAGCTGAATGAATTGAATTCCAGCATTACCAAGGCAAGTGTTGGAATGTACAGAGAGCACTTTGATAGACAGGGCACTGTAATAGTAATTTATCCCACTACTGGACTCTTTCTCCTTAAGTGACAATAAGTCTTTGTAATAGGGTGTGATGTTATAATGGAACCATTCTTAAGGTGCATTAGAGGTTTCATTGTAACTGAAGGGATAAATGCAAACAGTAGCAAATGTTGACTTTCCTAAATATCCATGTTTACTTCTATTTTCCCTCAGAAACAAAATCATAACATAGGTACCAGTTATCAGTCAACAAATACGATCAGTCTTGAGAAAAGGCCTCACACCTACTCGCTCATGAAATTTGTTTGTACGTGTCTGTCGTCTGTTTTCTTCCTTATGTGAAATTGACTGTGAAGAAACAATAAATGCATGTTTAATTGTTCCCAGTTGTATGACCGTTTGGAAGCTATAATAAGCATATTTTTGGAGCGGTAACCTATGATTACAGACCTGTCAATGCCCTGTGTATGTTTTGTGAGGGAAAACAACTTGAGCCGGTGTTTTTATTCATATATTGCATGCTTATGAATATGGAAGGAGGCAGACTCTCTTCGGTCCTCTGTGCCAGGGGCACAGTGTTTTATCTTTATGAGAAATACTGTATTTACCTGTGTCCAAAGAAAAAGTAAAGTTGGATTCTTCTTCCTCTTTATTCATGACAGTCCCCTGAGTAAGAGATATCTCTAGCAGAAGTGTGGAAAGTACGGTACCTTCCCTGACTTGGCACAAACAGTAATTACATATTCCGAATTCAGCCAGTCACTACTGCGCACTTACAATGATGACCTCGTAAATACATAAATACACATCTTTTCCCCCCCTTAAAGACTAGGGTGAATTCCAGCACCTGTTCAAAGTCAGAAGCACTTTTTAACACTTCAGTGGCTCCAGTCAAATCAATATACCTTCAGCAAATGTGTAACTTCTGGACTTCAGAACTCCTGAAACTGTCAGGCTGCAATGTGGTAATCAGACTCAATGAGAGAAGTGTGGACAGAACACACAGAGGCTCTTGACCAGCACAAGTGACTGAAGGACCCCCACCCATTCCCATCCCACAGCTGCAATCATCGCTTCACCTCCTTGTGAATTGTGTGATTGGCCGACAAGAGCCTGTGGTAAACCACCAAAACAGCCTGTGTTTTAGGCAGTGAGTTCTCACATCTGATCTAAACCATGCCTTGCTGGCCTAACCAGAGAAAGAAATCAGTTCAAATTTGAATGTAACAAAAACTGTTTGTGTTACCACTGGACTCTGACCTCTTGCAAGAAATGATGATTTAGTTTTCAACTGGAGGATTGCTGGAATGAGACTGTCTATGATATCCTTCATTGCTTTCACTAGTGCAGCATTTAAAAAAAAAGCTTTGTGCTGCTAAGCTTGGCAGGCAATCTACAACCACTCTTATTCCACAGTCCACAGTAGTACACAGTACTGTCTGTTTGCCAGACAGCCACGTGTTTTGTAGAATGACGAAAACCAATACAGTCTAGCGACCTTCTCATGGCGTAGGTCACGCAGCGAGCAGACAAAGACAAAGGTTTCCCTTGAGGGAGTCATATTGTATGGTAGTCATTTGATGGGCATTTTGAAAGGGCTCTCAGTTTCTTTTTCTTCTTCAAGTGTGTTCATGTGTGCAAGTGTGCAGTTAAAACATGAATGGGGAGGGGGGGTTCCTGGTCTGACAGAAGGCTGCCGGAGATTTTCATGCCTTGAAGTGGTTTCTGTTCTGACACAATAGATCAGGAAATCTATAGAAAAATGTCATGCTTTCCCTATTGCTTACAAGAGTTACACTTTCAGTTGAAGTTATAGCTGAGATATGAATGCATTTCTGAGGGAAAGGTCTATCCGGAATATTAGAGTTATCGCCATCCAACAGAAACTTTCCGAAATGTTTTGACTGTGTCTGAGCCCTTAGGATTATCAGAAAAACACAAGCCAATAACTGAATGTTTTTGTGAATTATTATTATTACCTCATTAGCCAAAATGGTTCCTTACTTCATTGATTGATATATTAAAATCCTTCCATGCTGTCAGATCTGTCCAATACTGAGTCATTTCATGTCAGTACAGTAAAGAGTGTGTCCTCTGTGCAGAATTGCAAATGAATCATTTTCAGTATTGCTTATGACAGTGCACAGCTGCAAGTAACACCCTCTCCTGTTGTTCTTGGCAATTTAGAGAGCAGAGTAAGGGAAAGGGGAAACTCTAGAGCATGAGATTCTGTTACTAAAGCTTTCATGTCATGTTGTTTTGGAGGATGGTACTTTAAAAGGTTCCATAACAATGGAAGGCCAACAGTCTAGTGGTGCATGGCTGACCCCTCGCTAATGGCCAATACACACTAGAACGCCACAAAACCATTCAGCCAACACTGATTGACCATGACATGGAAAATGTCATTGCTACCCCAGGGTGGGATTACATAGCCTTGTGGGTAGAAGTTGTAGTTGTAGTATTTTGTAAGAAACTCTGTCTTATCCAGCAAATAAAGGTACCTATGTACACCACAGTTTATGTTTTTTGACATTGTGAAACATTGCAAGTCTGGTAGTGAATATGGAAATTAAATGTAAGGGTGGATGTATGGAATGAAACATAATGATAATACTCTGATCTATTTACCTCTTCTAGTGAAAAAAAAACAATATTTGACTTTTTTACATGCTAGCCAAGGGAGGCACAAGTGACACAAGGTTAGAGATGAGACATTTTTCAGTATTTTGTTTGAATCGCTCATATGAGGTGAACTGTATTCTCAGTATTCTTGTCTTTTACTAACATGCACATATAATCTGAAACCTGCTACTAAACACTTGGATCCTGATCATTGGCCAGGTTGATGGCAAGTTGTTTGGCATTACCAAGCTGTTCATAACTTTTATTTAGCAATACTTTTCAAAAAGTACAGTTTCTTTTGCATTATGAGAACCAAAACACAAATGACTTCAATATTTCTTAGTTAAACACTGGTTAACTGCATACAATAAAAAGTACCTCACAAAATGTCCCTGCTGCCTCAGAGAAAACAATACATTATTTAAAATGCATATATTGATGATGCGTATTTTATACTGTCTTATGGAACACACTGTATACTACCTATGTAAGAAGATTAGATATCAGCTTGCAGCCATTTACGTTCTGTAAAGATTAATTACAAACACAAACAGACTTTGACTCTTGGCATTATGACACAAACAGACACAAACAGACTCTTGGTTTTTATTTCATCTCAGGTCTTACTTAGTGAAATCACTGCTAGGACAGTGAGTAAATTCTGGTGTTTATAGTGTAAACCAATTGATGACTGACCACTAAAGTCTGTGTTATGTACTGTAAAGACTCAATTCAAGGGAGGCAATTTATATTTGCTTAGCTTCCTCAGCCCAGTCTTTGTGACTCTTAATGGGCAAGGCAGAGGCTGATAGGGTGCAGAAAGTGTGACCTTTATACCAGCACAATCCAATTAGTTCTGGATTCCTCCCTGAGAAATGCATTCTCATCTAAATATACAGACAAATGGCTGAATAACTGCATGTTGCAAAATCTGGATTTTGACAAAGCATTTCTGAAACAGAAGAAATGTGCTCAAGGGGTGCTGACATACAGTCATACACACAATGGGTTCTGTGTGGCCTTTGTGGCTGTATGTACTCTAAATGAAAGAGTTGCAGAGGTAATGACAAAAGTAAGTAAACCTGCCTCACATTTTGTGATGTATATGAGTGTAAAAGCAATATGCTCTTAATATGTTGTCATTGCAAGCCTAACTGACATCATGTGAATGCCATAAAATACTGATAGTCGTAGCATTTTTATGATGATGAGAAGAAGAAGCCTTTTCCCAGAAAACTTAAAACAAAGCAAACACACATTTGTGTGATAAAGAGATCTATTTTACAGATCTCTTGTTCCTTATGTTTACACTTCTGCTTTTAGTTCCTGTGGGGAGATGGAAGGTGACTTAGTAATCGAATCTTTTTCTAACTTTGCGGTTTTGGGAGGCTGCAAATTCAACTTTGTGTTTTCAGCTCATTTGCAAGGTGTGAACAATGAAAGAGCTATTTACTTCCCTTCATCTTCTGCCCTTTACACTTTTGAATTTTACTCATTGAATTTGTATTTTATTTCAAAAACAAATCGCTGAATTTAGGTCAGACCTGCTATGAATGGCTCCTCCCAAAACATATGTGTTTATACATTAGTTTGTACCAAACTAATGTAGGTCACTTTGTCTGTAGATAAACTGCAATTACTCCACTGAGCAGAAAACTTGTTCGACCTTCAGAATGGTCCTCGCTCTGAGCGCCCGGGACCTGGCTTGCACAAGTTGCATCACGTTTTTTTATTTAGCATGTCTAGGAGAAGCCGCTCTGTGGCAGATACAGTGAGTGAGCTTGGGCTGGGCAAAGCCACATGTTGATGCTCATCAACTTCCTCTGTCTCGTGTGAGATTAGGTCCCTTCATGTGAGATTAACAGTCTGACATGAAGGGTCTGTCACTGCAGGACAACTCAGGACACACAATTCATAATAAATGGAAAATCTACATTGTTTTGATGATAATAACACAACGAACATACCAGATTCTATACCAGATATGGATGTGGTATGGACTTTGTTGTTTTTTCATCAGAAGTACAACAGACAGTGCAGCTCATGACTGTCACTGACTGGGTTCGAAATGAATGTAGAAATTAACACAGACCCCAGAGGATACTGAACTACAAGATATTGAGTAATAGTGATGTAAATGTATAACAAGAGAGCTGTGTTGAGCACAGATAATAACTACACTGGTTATCTCTACAATTTGCACTGCAGGTTTCAAATTTGCTCTTTAACCTTTTGAAACTGTGACAAATACATACTGCACAGCTAAGCCCAAGCTCACTGTTGAAGGAGTACACCCCAGAGAAAGTGACTCCATTCTGACAGTTTACCCAGGTCAGTGGAGTGTGTCAAGCTCATTGCTCTGGAGTTCTGTTATTGTTTTTAATACTTTTTCCTGTTTATGCAAACACTTTTCATTACTGTATCATTAACTGTACATTAGGCTCATCTCACCACCACTTCTGCAGTCCTGTTGGAGCACTGAGGTGAGCTGAATGCAATCCTCCAATACACTTGCACACAGCCAATCGATATTTATACACCACAGTTTACACAGTACACTACAGCAGAGTGGGTGCTCATTGGAGGACTGGTACCGCTCCACTAACATCATCTGAGCAACTTGTATGTGCCTGACGAATCACAGGGTGCCTAAGAGCAAAGGAAACCCTGGCTGATGCACCCACCCTCAACCCTGGAAAAACAAAGTCAATTTGTTCAACTGCTGTCCTGGCTTTTATCATTAAACGGCATGGCCATTTTCGAACTCAGACCAAGTTTGGTTTTTCTTATAATGTGGGTAAGTTAAAAAAAAATGATGTGAGGTGGGAAAAGTTTGCAGACAATTTTAACATGAGGTCTGGTGGGTTGCTGCAGATGCCAGCATACTCAACCTGTAAAGCACAGTCTGAGAGCAAGACCAGCTGGGAAATGCAGTTGAAGGTTATGCTTTACATACAGGATTCACTAGTCAGTGCTCTCAGACATGCACAGTGGCAGCATAGCAGTATGACTGGGTAAGAGAATGACACACGATTTCTTCAATGGTCAGCTCAGTCTTATTCTCTGTGCCCCTCTTTTCCAGATCTATAATAAAGCAATCAAAATCTGTGGTCGTCCACCCTCACACCTGGATCAAACCTGGAAATGAGCACAGTAAAGCGAACCATTACTTTTACTTGATTTAGGCTTGCTTTGCTATCCAAGCACGAGCAATACATGAAACATGGAGGATGTTCTAGATGTAATTATTGAGATAACCTTCATGAGCGTGGTGATTCCTGACAGTTGGGTGCACATGCATCATGCCTGTGTGTTTATCTCTGTGAGTGTGTCTGTGTGTGTGTGGACTGGAACTAAACTACTTCAGCCATCTTTATTGCTCAATTGATAAAAATGGCATAAAAAATATTTTGAAACATGATGACATTCTAGGCTTGAAGAAGCAGCTGTCAGCTGAGTACTAATCTTTTCATAATCCGACAGACAGAAACACAGTACTTAAGGAAGACAATTTCCCTGTTTTATGCAGAAAAAAGCTTACACATCACCCTGATTTACCAGAGCAAGAGCAGCTCCAATGTCAATTGGTAATGACAGAAACAAGACTTGGCTCAAACATTGATACAAAAGGGTTATAAGCAGGTTTGGGTAAAGAAGGCTTCTGTCCACGTCAAAAGAACGTCGCAGACACGCTCTGTGCAACCCAGAGTTAATAACAACACAGAGAGAAAAACATAGTGCTATACCCAGTTATACTGTCCTTTGAACCACGAGTTAAGAAAAGCGATCAAAAACAATAGTTATTTGGACCCAAAACAAAAATGTCCCTTTTATAAAGCACCCCTTGTGTAGGCTTTGGATCCTACATTAATCAGATGTTCTCTCACCAGAAAGACCAGGCTTGTCTGTCAAGTCCCTGAGTTTATTTGCAGTTGTGGCCAGTCTGCATAGTCTAATTCTAGAAACAAATGCATCTCTTCTGTGCAGATGTATCCTTGTAGCCTTCTCAAGGTGAAAATGGATCATTGCTCCCTGACCATCTCCAATGTGGACTGCAAATTTCACGAAGACCCTGAAGTGCATTGTAGCACCTTAGCAGAATGCTACAAATGCTGGATTGAGGGCCGGTGAGACAGAAGTGCATCAGTGCTGCAATACAGATGCTCCAGCTCCACCTTCTCTGTTGTAACCTCCCTACCAATGCCATCTATGATGTCAGCCAGCCCTGCTTCCTTGCGGTCAGTACGTGGTCAGTATGTGGACCTGCATGGCAGAGGAGTATACGCATGGAAGAGGAGAATATGCTGGTGCACATAGTTAATAAATACATAAATAAATAAATAAATAAATAAATAAATAAATAAATAAATAAATAAATACCTATTGCTATACATGATTACTACAGGTTATTTGTGACAGATACATACAACCCACCCAGACAAAGATAAGTAAATCAAGGATACTGATAAGACTGTTCTTTTTTAAGCAATGGTAATTTTATGTAATGACACTAACTCACATGCTGAGAAATTTAAAGGGTAGGGGAAAAGGAAGAGAAACCATGCACTGGTAATCCCTAGAACAGAATAAATAAATACACATTCTGTTTTACTGCCTTCTCTTTTTTGTGAACATGCTGTTTATATTAGATGTTTCCTGGAAGGGGGAGGGTCAAGTGTACTTTTAAGCTGTCCTTTATACAGACCAATGAGAAAAACCACATAGACTCCTCATTTAGGTAGTGGAAAATGTCTCTCATTGTGTTTCAGATGAAAAAAAAAAAATACAGCAGATTGCATGTATTATACAGGAAGTTGTCATGTATCCTGTAGACCACTCCACTGTCTGCTTTGTGCACAGCGAAAGACGTCACTACGCTTATCTTCAGCCATTTCATGAAATGTTAGAGGAACTGCACACTGGAGGCCAAGTTTTTTTGTTTGTTTTGCTCTGACAATGACAGAGGGGAGGAATCACCCCACCTATTCATCACGTCAGGAGGACACAGGACATGATGTCTGGGAGGTCAAGGGACAGTGTCAAAAAAAAAAAAAAAAAAAACAGAAACCAAAAAAAAACAAACATTACCTCTGGCAAAACATTTCATTGGCGTATCTCTTCAGTAGGACAATTGGGTGAACAATCACTGCAAAGATACGGCATTACCTCGCCAACTGCATATATCTGTGTTGCACAAACACATGGGTGTGACTGTTTAAGACTTACAGCCAGTAGGGCAGCAGCCTCTCACAAACAGAGGGATAGAACTGTTTATGACATAGTTTAACCACAGTGTAGAAATAGAGCCAGTAGAATCTTTCAACTGAAATAAAAGCAAGAGATGTGGTCCCATATTGGATTGGACAGAATTATCAGCTTCAGATCAGATTGAGATATCTCTTTACCAACTATACAATAGAAGTCGCTGTAATTTTAGAACATCATGTAATGGCACCTTGTATGTTTGTCCATTCTGGAATCCATAGAGCTTAGTGTAGCATTGCACAAATCAAACCTTTGGTCAGTCTAGTAATTCTACATCTGTGTGTTTTTATTCTATTGTCTGACTTCTCACCTGTAGTGCGTCAGCCTGTGAGCATAAAGTTGGGTACTTTCCTGATGTGTTAGTCACCCATAAGCTACCTTTCCTTTTAACTCATTCAGGACTCCTTTTTGTTCATACTGCAAGTCCTGGTTTCTCTTTAAATGTTCAAACAATAAGGCAATAACAGCAACAAAGGATTGCCTTGAATCACATAAACAAAGAGGAACAACATGTTTTTTGGAAATGGCAATATGCACATAGTAACATTATGTTGTGACCGTCTTTGTTTTGTAATGGTTTTTAGAAAGAACAGTAAAAGTATGTAGAAAATCTTTAGCAAAATCTTGAACTAATTAGTCTCTGGGGATTTGATTTTATGGTTCTTTACTGCTGATAATAACTGATTTCATCATTTTAATCTGATGTAATTTTAGGCATTAAAACTTTTCTGCAGTGTTTGGCAACACAAATTCAAACCTTAATTCTGTGTTTGGATCTGTGTTGACGGCAGTGAGTTGCCCAATTTCAAGTGGTAGGTTTACACTATAAAAATTGTCCAATTAATGAGGGACATTGGAAGAGGGTTAATTTTTGGAAATAACCTATCATACTAGGTTAGGCTACAATTGGGATTAATACTAGACAAGCAATAAAGTTTAGGCTAGTAGAGCCTTTAACTTAATTCTTAAACTCAAACTTCTATGTTGAAGACCATGAACACTCAATATTAAACCCAAATGGTGACACATCCCTATTCTGTACCAATAGATAAGTCCAAAAACAACAAACACCAGCCTTTGTCACCATCACCAAGCTCCAGGCTTTCAGATCCAGTGCCTAATAAATTCTATTAATAGCTCTGTTATCATGGTGAGAGGCCAAGTGTGAGAGCGTGCCTCAACCGTGGGTGAGTCTGAGTCACTCCACTCCATCAGCCACCGCAAGGACCGGGGGCCAGAATTGCTTTCAGAGGGGAACACAGGGCAGTCTGGGATATCGATGCCATTCTGGGAGGGGAGGCAGGGGCGGTCCATTCTCTGCAGCAATCACTTAACATTATCTGTTTGCCTCACGAGCGCCTTTATCTATTGGGCTTCCCCTGCTTACGTGCATACTGGGGTCTGAGTAGTTTGGTGACCTAATTATGCAGCTGCTTCATTTAGGCAGGGCCAGTGCAGCAGAACCCAATTCAAGGCTTTACCCCAACTGAACTATAAAGTTCAAAACAGGTCAAGACCCAGTCTGCCCTCACTAATGCTCATTTCTTCCTGTCTCACATTGTCCCATACCACTGCTGTTGTGAAAAAGTAATATACATTATGTCAATATATGGCAAATTTAAATCTCGATAAGTAGTATCTTTTCTCAAAATCTCCATAATACACAAAACACATGAACTGTTGTCATGTTTTAATTTTTATGTGCATCTATATCTATCTTTATGTACATCTTATCTATATGTTTTTACAAAACATTCCAAAATACATGCATACAATTACTTACATGAAAGTGTTAAATTGCGTAAGAGCTGATGATGTAGATTTTAAAGGAACTACAAAAATACAATATTTGGATTTCACATGAGCATATAGAGCTTTTTGTAGAGTTTGACCTAATTTGGTCATTACAGAAGGGTAACAATTGTGTGGCCATCTGGATGTGGGACAGTGACTCACAGACAAAGAGTCCTGTTTCCTGTTCCTTGTCTGCTAACATGAGGAGGAGAACACTCTGTAATGAGTCATCAAAATCTGTTACTACGCCAACTGAGTTTCTGACCCCGCACAGTCTATATGCATTGATTCCACTGGGGTAAACATCCATTGTCACGGCCATGTTTCTGCTCATTTCCTCTGTGTGCTGTTTGCTGGGTCTACATATGCCAAGCCTTACAGAAAGCACACCATATTCATTAATTACTAGGCTGTCGGTAACAGCCGCAAGTCAATTATACAAAGAAACTGTTCAACTGTCCATCCACTACAGCATGTCAACCAATCAATCACCCAACCAACACCACACTCCCAATCATAGAACAGCTGACCCGATGAATCAGTGTTTGGAGTCAGTCTAGCTATGACAGTGGTGTCATCCCATTTCTACACTGTTTGTAGCACCTGAGTATGTAATGACAGTTTATGAGATGCATGGATTGTCTGACTACACGCTGTCACTTGGTTGAATTTTCAAACAGTGCCTTTTTGCTGTATACTTATACCCTTTTCATGTATAATATACTGAAACATATCATATGTTACATGTTTAATGGGTAAGTCATAAGGCTGACAGCAAGGTGAGGCAATGGTCCAACAGACCTTAGAGACACCTTTGAGCACTACGTCTGTCAGATGCACGTGCAGCTGTTCAGCACACTCTGCCTGCGGAGTGGAGGAGCTGGCAGTGTCTGCCAGAATGTATTTACACTGTGCCGGACAAAGAGCGATGAATGGTAAAGTTGCTGCCTGACATGTCTGGGCGTGTCCCCTGTTAGAACGCTGAAAATCCAGTCGCCCCAGGCACTGAGCATGCTTGCTGGGATCCAGCTGGTGATTTGGAAATCTTGGGGTCTGTTGTAATTGTAGCATTTGGAGAAGGTGATATAAAAGGCAAGGGGTGGGGATGGGGTAATAATGAGAAAATGTTTTCCTTTTCTACATATCAGGGACAGATGTGTCTGTGGAGTTTCTTTCTGCCAGCCCAGGACAGAGAATAAAATTGGTTTGGGCTTTGATGCTTGACCCCTAGACATATGGAAAAGGGATACTATCATGCTTGTTTCCTAATGCTGTGATTCACAGTGTTTAAAAAAATTAACAGATATCAAGCATACATTACACAGCCACTCTATCCACCAGGACTGTAATCAACACATGCTACAAAAACATTAAATGCCCTTACAAGCCAACATAATCTTTTCAAACCAGGGCTACAATGTTATGAGAACATGAGGTTTAATTAAGTTTAATTTGCTTAAAGTGCTTTCCACCACACATCATGTTATTGACCTTGATATACAACTGCATGCCTGAATTCCCCACAATGGTGAATTACCTTTATCTGGTTGAATCTTTTTGTTTTTCTATTTGAATATATTCATCATCTATTTTCATTTTACTTCATTCCACAGTCCCACAGTCAAATTAAGCTTTCTTCTTATGAAATGGAGAATGTACAGAGAGGAACCTTTCATGCATCTATTTCGTTCCACACTGAGCTCTGAAACCCATTGCGCAACATCCTGCTTTTTCGCTGAGTCACCGGAGATCTGAGGGAAGGGGAGTGGACAGGAAGCAAGTCTGCCAGGACTACAGCTGTCTTACTATGTCTCAGAGGCATCAGGTCTTATTAACATCGAAACTCCTGTTTGAGACTGTAGACACTGGAAGTGAAATCCTTCACTTACTGATCTACATCCATTACCAGTGCCTAATTATTCTTGTGCTTAAAAGTACATCAATGAAATAATGTTTAGTTATAAGTGTCCAGGTAATGTAAACCTTAAAATATTAAATTGCACTTTGGAAAATGAATTTCATACTAGGATTCACCTTAGTACTCACCTTTTTCATATTTTCTGTCCTTATTTAACAGTACAATCTTTTTTGTGGAATAGTACTGTACTCATGCAGTGAATGTGAATGTGTATTTGAAACCCTGGGAATCTGCTGCATCTTTTAAATATTGCCTGATTCTTTTGAGATTTCTGAAAAACCACACTGGATAATGTACATACTGTACATCTTATGCAAACAATGAACAATTATTCTAAACTTAAAACTTAGTATTACTCTATACTCAGTAATATATTGTTTTAATGTGAACTTTATTAATTCAATTGGTAT
The DNA here is from genome assembly GCA_019176425.1 of Megalops atlanticus. Classification (NCBI taxonomy): domain Eukaryota; kingdom Metazoa; phylum Chordata; class Actinopteri; order Elopiformes; family Megalopidae; genus Megalops; species Megalops atlanticus. Next base: position 71,930,118 of record CM032875.1, on the reverse strand, counting down.
CATATATTTTTACTCCCTATTTTGTCTGCAGCCATGTTTGACCTCATGTTACATTACATTAGTGTAATATAACAAGTAATAATACAACATGTATTATATATTCTCTGGATAAAGTTGCCTACAAAATAACATTATAATTACAACAACAGTAACAATACTGGTAAAGTTCAATTTACAGGTTTGACACTTTCTTAGATGGACACTCCTTGCTTTTTTGAAGCAATTGATGATGCTGTGTAAGAAACTAATGCTCTGTAAGAAATTGGAATAATCTGCTCTTCAAAACCATACTCATACTAAGATGCAAAAATCCTCACACAAATATGTTGCACCAGCAGAAAGTATTGCAAAACTGGCATGATTCATTTTACATGGGTAAATAGGGAAGTGTCATCTTTAGATATTTTTAGTCCAGTCTGCTTTTCATATGCGTGCATATGACAAAGGTCAATGTGTGAACAGCTCAGGGAAAATCAACGAAATATGCCACCCTCAGCATCTGACCTTTGGCAGAGAATCCCAGAAACATTTATAGCAGATTCACTCCTGTCACCAGCACTAAGAGAAAAGAGAATGCAATTCCCTCCCCCCAACTCCATCTCTTCAGAAACAAAGAATACATGAATGTCAAGATGAGTGCATCACATGAGCAGTGCTGAAAAGACTGCTTGTATTGTCCATCTGACCTTGTAAGCTAAGATTCGCTTCCCACAGTTCCATGAATGGTTTCCATGTCATGCGATTTATCTGGTCATATTCATCTTCTCAGATTGAATGGCTACACTAATGATTGAACTAGGTGATGAAACTTCTGCAATCTGCTGTGATCAAACTGAAGTACATAAACAAGCGATTCAAAGGGCCTTCTCAGTGAGTAAACAGTCATCCTGAGACATATTCACACAGGAGACGCCTGCCGATTTCTCAGGTGCCTGGAAGAGTGGTTTCAGTGTGGTTTGGTGTGTGGGAGATAAGGGCTTTAATGTCTGGGACAGCAAGATAACCTTTCATGCTTGTCATCTGACTAAACTGTAAATGACCCCCACCCCCAATACTTTAGGTGTATAGATCTGAATAGGGTTGCATAACATAAAATTTCAAAATCATTACATTTGAGTTTAGGTTTTGCAGAAAAAGAGATCATGGATTATCACTGACAAAGCCAGTGACACTATGACCAAGCTTAGTTATGTGTGCTTTGGTGCAGCAATGCTTTGGTCCCTGCTAAGAATGTAACCAAGCACTTTACCTGCATACTGACAGGATCACTTCTGCTTATATTGGTTATAAGTTGAAATCACTGTTATCATGGATCATACAGGCACAATGATTCATGATTTTTGTCACTATGAAGAAAGTAAGTAAAATCAGCTCCCAAAAAATGATTTTAGCTCACAAAAATGGCAGGTTACTCACAAACATGAAGCACTTGCAAAGACAGGTTTTCCAACATTGACAAGTCAGGTTACACAGATCAATTTGTGCTCTCATAAACCAGAATGAGCAAGATTTTAAAACAAAGCTATTCAACGTTTTTTGAATTATTTTGTGTAACTTGGTCCCTGGTGTTTTTATCTTACAGTCTGAAGAGCATATAGTCTTCATGGCGTCTGTGTTGATGTGACCATGAATTGTGCATATCCCACTCCAGATTTCTATCATAAAGCTACTTTAAAATGTCATTCAAAAATTACAATATTGCTTCATGTAGCGATATAACTTCCTTCTGAACGGTTCTAAATATGGTGCAGATTTTCCTGTCTTTTCTGCCAACTGACACACAGGTCTTTGAGCACATTTCAGCTTGCCTGAAGTACATTTCATAGTGGATGGTGGACCACTGTCTAAAGCTTAACTTGGTTAAGACTGAGATGTTTTACATTCCATCCACATCCTCCCCATTTCAAGACTTCTCCGTCAGCCTAGACTCCACAAGCCTTTTCACCAATAGCATAGTCAAAAGCCTTGGCATAATGCTTGATAGCCAATTGTCCTTCTCCTCGCAGGTTGCAGTGGTGAGTCGGGTGTGCAGATTCTTTTTGTCCAATATCCAAAGAAACCGCCCCTACCTCACTATGTATTCTACACAGCTCCTAGTTCAGGCCCTGGTGTTCTCATGCCTGGACTACTGTAACCCCTTCTTTGCTTGTTTTCCTCCCTGTGCCACCAAACCCTGACAAATAATCCAGAATGCAGTTACCTCCCTAAATGTAGTCAAGTCACACCCCTCCTCACCTCTCTTCATTGGCAATAGGGGTCAGCAACTGGCTTCCTGTTATCACTTGCATCAAACTTCAAATCCTTGGTGCTGGCAGGACAATGAATGGGACAGGCCCTTCTTACGTACAATCAGTCTTCAAACTGTACTGCCCAGATCACTACACCCTGCAACCATGGGGCAACTGACTGTCCCATCCCGATGCCTGTTTATACTGGTCCCCCAGTGGTGGAATGAACTTCCCATGGGGGTCAGGACAGAGGAATCACTGGCGATCTTCTGACACCCCTCTTCAGACTGCATTTCACTTCTACTTCAACCCTCACTCCCTAACACCTGCTGCTTGCATTACTTGCTGTTTATTTTATGTGTAGTATCGCAATGCGTTTTGGATTCTGTGATCGAGTGACTGTGATGTATGGTAGAAGAGTTGGCTTCCCTCGTCTAGTCAGGTTGCACAAGTTTACTTGTGGTAGGGCTTAAATAGTGTTATGCTCACACTCTCTGGTTTGGGAGTGTTGTTAGTCTGATCTGACACTGTTGCTCAATCAGCTTGAATGGATACACTTCAGTTCTTCTGTGCTGGAAGTCACTCTGGATAAGAGCATCTGCTAAATGAAAATAATGTAATGTAATGTAAATAATGGTTTCTAAATAAATCTACAGTATTAAACCCCCCTATTTATGGGTTTATTGAATGGTGCAGTTGGCAAGGTGTTCACTTTAAGCACAGGCTGACCAAGCTAGCTTGCTGGCTGGCAGGCAACCATTTTCAACACAGAAACAGTAGGCTGCTGCTGGGTATGAAAAGCAAATCTATACTGTGATATTAACACCTACCTTTTCACACTGTTACCTGTGAACAGACGTGGCTATTAGCTCATAACACGGAGAGATCAATGATGAGAAGTATAAACTGGGGGCCAAGAGCATTTCTGATCATGTGATACAGTAAGAAAATTGAGACAGAGAAGAAGAAGATGAGAAGAAAACTCTCAGTATTGTATAGGTACAGGGTAGCCCCAACAACCCGTAATTTGGCAGACAGCATACCTGCCATCCCAATAAATCATCCTTTAAAACAACCAACCCAATGTCACTTAATAACTAGGCTCTATTTGGTGTAACGCATATGATTTTTAAGCATAATGCTATAATTGGTTACATTTACATTTATTCATCTGGCAGACGCTTTTATCCAAAGTGAGGCAGAGTACAACAAAAGCAAAAAACCAACATATTAACAATATCAGAAGCGCTGCATAACCAGGTTTCAATGGTTGGCCATACAAGGTACATGAGTGGTATAACGAGTGCATTAAACCATAATATTACATTTTCTTTCTTTTTTAAATAGGGAAACAGTTTTGAGACATGAGAAATGCCTTTAGGTGGTAGTGTTTCAGGTGCTCAGGTGAGAGCGGAAGAGCTGTGTCTTCAGATGGTTCTTGAAGACAGACAGGGACCCAGCAGAACGGATGAAGTGTGGAAGTTCATTCCACCATTGGGCGACAAGGGCGGATAAAGTTCTGGATAGCAATCCAGTCTTGAGATGGCAGGAGCCTGGACAAGGAGCTGCGCAGCATGCTCAGATAGGTAGGGCCTGATTTTCCTTATGTTGTACAGCGCAAATCTGCATGATCTGGCAGTCATCACCAAGCTGTACAGTGATGTCATGCTGGATTGACAGACTGGCTGGGATGACTAGGAGCTCTGACTTGGATAGTTTGAATTGAATGTGGCGCTCCTTCATCCAGGCTCAGATGTCTAAGACACAGGCAGACATCCGTGCTGAGACCGTGGGGTCATCAGGTTGGAACAAGAGGTAGAGCTGGATGTAATCAACATAGCAGTGACAGGAGAAGCCGTGCGCCTGAATGATTGGGCCCAGTGTGGTTGTGTATATTGAGAAGAGGAGGGGCCAAGCACCGATCCCTGAGAATCCCTGGTTATGGTTGGTCTAACATGATCATCACAGACAGATGCTGACCACAACACAAACCAAAATCGTGTTCTCCACATGGTGGGGCACTTGCATTTTGGGTCCATTCATATACAAACATTCACGGTAATATAAGCTGAAAACTTCAGCGGTGTCTGGCTTCATATGAATTCACAAAGTAGAATATCTGCTGCTGTTACTGGTGTGTAGGATATCATGCAAAGTAACTTAGTCATAATGGAACCCCTTCAGCCTCAGAATCTAGCCTTTTGAACTTATGTCTTAACTTCACCAGGCATTCATTCACAATTCAGAACAGTTGCACTGGCTAAAGTCTCGTAAGCACTCCTGCATGAAAATGAGTGAATAAGGGTTTCCCACAGGCAGCCTATGTCTCCTTTGTCAGCCAATGTGACTTTCATTTAAAATAAAAACATCAGCACACTCCCCTAGAGCTATGCTACAAATGAATGGTGTTTTTGAACATTGTATCTCTTTTTAGGCAAAATATGCCTTTGTAAAGGACGATGTCTTCCCTGTGTGGATGGCTGGTTAAATGATACTTACCTGAGTTGGCAACTAATACTTGTTTAGAATGTCAAAAAGAAAAAATAAATCTTACAAAAGCTTATGTGTCTTAACTGTAAGAATGTTGTTAAAATTGTTGTGATGCTTACATGTTCCTATTATGACAATACATGTTGCTATTATTATACATAACAAAAATGTATTGTTGGTTGCAGCTTCAATGAGTACGTGACAGAAGCTGGTTTTAGGAGATGTTCCACAGCATGTTTTCCTTCTTTGGGGCGAACTGTGTGAAAAGGACACATGTTTCAGTAAATCATCTTTCACAATCCCAGACATCATAACAGTAATTATGAAATAAAACATGGTAGAGCCTACCATTAGGCCTTTAACCATTTCCCTCTCTTTCTCCAAACATGGTATTTATGTAATCTGTAATCTCTAGATTACTTTGAGAAGAAAAAAGGCCTTTATATTTATTCTCATGGCAGTACAAATCCAAAAGACTACTACCAATACTGGGATCCTCTTAGATATTTTCTCCCAAAAACTACTTTTTTAAGAAGTAGAAAAGGCAATATTATAGCTCACAGTCTGTTTTTTGCAGTCTTACCACACCAGGAAGGTGTAGAAGTAGTTAAAGCTGATGTATGTGGGTGGTAACTTTTTACAAAAACACAAGTTTTTGACACAGATAAAAAGGCAAGTGCTGCTTGACAAAAACAAGCAAGAGGTGTGGCAAACATGTTATTACCAACTGGCAATTCTGGCTGCTCAAGAAAATATCATTCAGGATTTAAGAGAAGGTAAATTTTTTCATTTTAAAAATTCAATGCCCTTTGATGTTGTGCTAAAGAGTAGCTAGCAACAGCATTAATATTAATAATAGTAATGATAAATAGAGCTGCAAGTAGGGTGAAAGTAAGCAAATGCCTTGAACATCTTGTAACCTATAGCCCATATGTTCAATTGCATGGAAATGCATACAGTTCCTGACAATATAACTGAAATTAATTGGTCAGAATAAGAAATTCAGGTTTTATACCTATTACAAGATTTGATTACCTTGTGATGACCAATTTGAGCGGTGTTTTGATAAGTGTAAACATGTGCAAAAGATTTCATGCTAATAGGCCGTACAGTTATCAAATTATATACATATTATATGAAAATGCCGTGAATTAATTAATGGTGGACATTCTATTTATGCAGAAACAGTCTATGAATAGCCTTTAAAGAGCAGTTTGCAAATCATTTGTGTTTATGCATTAAATTGTCTTTATTTTTTGGATATCTAAGGTACCAGAAAATTTAATATGGTAGACATTATAAAAATATTTCTTGTGACACACAAAACATGCACCAGTACAAGTTTCATGACTCTAACACCAGTGAATACTGGTACCCAACATGACAGCTGTGACCAGTTGACATCAAATGTGGTACAATGGCAGTTCTTGTGGAATTCTACATTACCACATAAATTAATTACCATATTACCCAGGGTATAAGGTGGTCCCGACTATAAAGTGACCCACTTGTTCAGACCAGAAGAGGATTATTAAATATTACAAAAATTCACTTTATATTAGTGCTGGGCGGTATACTGGTTCGAATGTGGCAGTTCTCTCACCCGTACGGTATGAATTTTTTATATACCGCCATACCGTAGCATAGCTTGAAACAACAGCAGTAACGCTTCAGGAGGCAGCAAATTACATAATATTGTTCGCTGCTACAAGCGCTACGGAGCGTTGTGCAGAGTGTATTGAGAGGAGACCCCTATTAACTGTGCGTACCCTTCTTACTAACGGTTATAACTTTATATAGTAATAACTTTATATACTGTAACAATTAATTACCCACAACTTACTCTCTTTAACAGGGCAAAACACCATGGCACACAACAATTTGTGACACACAGGGATGTACTGGGAAAGAAATTCAGCCCTGGACTTATCCGCTAGGACCGGGGCGAGGGCGGTTGTGCTCGAGAATTAAAGTATATTTGGCTACGATTCTCAAGTTCTGTCTACAGCTGAGACTACCTATTAATTAGTTAATGTGCATGGACTTTACAAAGATTATATTCTTTTGAATATACGTCACATAGTTCTATATCATTGCGTTTAAAGCGACATCAGTGGTCCTGAAGTTGAAGTTCCCTTTAACCCGCTATAGGTCGTTTGTGTGCTTGCAAAACCTACAACGTGAGATTGTTTGATTAACAAGGATGGAATTTATCGATTTAAATTACGTTAAATGCTCATGATACATCACAGCTTTTATGAGGTCTGTGTTCTAAACATTATTGTTCATTGCACTCAACCTAAACTAAAAGTTTATTCTCAGTAATTTAAATCGATTTAACTAAATTTAGCTTCGTTTTGTAATTTGAATTTTGTAAGACAAGAAAGCTACAATGTGAAACATTTAAGAGAAAGCTTTGGGATTACTTGCCACTTAATTATTCAAAATGCCATCCTTGTTAATTAAACAAGCTCATGCTTGCGCAATAGCACACAAATTTCAGACAATCTGCGGTGTTTCGCGAGCATAATCATTTATTCTACTTACGCGATTGGAGTAGATTATTCTGTGAATTGTTTGTTTTATTGTTAATCAAGGAGTATAAAGGTTGAAACAGGTTGAAAGTAATGATAGATTTAAAGGTCGTGTTTCCGCTTCCCCTGTTTTCAGCTCACCAGCCGCCACTGCGTTACACTAATAATTTTACGTTTACAAAATTACACCGCCGAACGGCATACTGGGTACAGCTCGCTAGCTAGCCAGGTAGCATAACAGTCTGTTAACAGCTGGGAGAGGCTCCGTCGCTACGGTAGATTAAAGAACACAAAACAGAGATGGAGGATGAAGAAAGTGAGACCGGAGATGCACCAGAAGAACTTGTGCCCAAGAGAGGAGCTGTGTCTGCAGTTATAGTTTATAGAACTGTCTTAAAATATTTTGTTTTGAAAAGGAAGCAATGTTAAAGTTGTTGGAATGTCTATTTATTAAGTTCTGTTTTTACTACGTTGCAGTTTGCACAATAAAAATTGTTTACATTCTGCAACTGTTTCATGCATAATGATTCCTTCATATATTGTGTCATTTTGTGGGGCCAAACAAACCCTATAGTAATCAAAGCCTTCATTATATACATGAAGAAATTAAAATGTTTTTATATTCTATGTACACCTGACAGTATAAGCCACAAACCTATATAAAGGCCCAGTCACGCAAAAAAAAAAAAAAAAAAACCTGATGTGCCGTGAAACCGCCAGAAACTTAAAAAATACTATGACTACTATACTATAGCACTACTTTATATATAAAAAAAACTTTCAGATATCCACAGTGAAATCATATCCACTCTATACTCATGCAGGAAGTGCTGAAGAAGGCGTGTGTCTTACAATACAGGACAGGAGAGAATGTGGCAGTTGTCTCACTGACGACAGCTTATGACTGACTTATGATTGTTTTGAATTCTATAGCATCTTTTTTGTACAAGTCATAGGGAAAACTGATTTTGCAGACACATCCAACAAATCATTCAAAGGCTAGTGATAACCTTGTTTTGTGGGGGGGTGGGGGTGGGGCACACATGCACTCATTATTATGAGTTCTCCTGCATGCTTACAAGGCATTAAAGTGGGCTGGAAATTAATTTTTTGTATATCAATTTCAATACCTTGCCTTTTGAAATATTAAATGTGACACAGATGAATGCATGTTAGCAGTCTTTTATAGCAATTAGCTCATTTGTGAAACTAATGTATACACTACATAAACTGTATTCAAAGGCAACTTTAAATCAATACAGCTTACTGTTTTTCAAAGATTCACATTCTGAGACCCAATGCCTCTGTTATTATCACTGTGCCTTGCATGGGCCATCCTCAATCATCCTCTCCTTTTCAAGAGAGCCTTGTAACAGATTTAGTGAATACTCTTGCTGTTTTGCATCAAAACGACCAATGTTTTCCAGGCAGATTTTTCTCAGCACATAAATGACCAGGTTTTAGGTCAAAATACCCCTGTGCCTTGAATATTCAGTCTTTGAAAAACAGCCACCTCCCATTCCCCTCTTACACTGGACAACAGGCTAACACACTTGAGATGAAAATGGAATTCTCTGCGTTATTAGAGGTTTTGATTGCATGGCATTTCTGGATGAGGAAAACAAGGCCCTCTGTTTACATAAGTAGTTTTCTGCATCTGATTTCCATGGTCTTAATGCAACTGGCAAACACAATGTGTAGCTGTCTAACACATGTTGGTGGGAATGCAAAAGAGGAGCCTTCACTGGCATTGAACTATCTTCCCTTGACCTTCACTGTTTTAAGTTTAATTGGTTATTTGTTATTTGTGTTTCTATTAACATATTCATAGGATCCTATGTCCACTTCCCTTAACCATCTTTCCAACAATGATTACTTGTAATCACCAGCGTCTGAATGAATGTCTGGTAGACAGCCATTGGATAACAAGCCCCACTTGCCTGATTGGAGGCATTTTAAATACAGGTGTGGGAGTGGAACGCAGCATGGAACTGTTTGTTTGGTTGTGACTCTGCCCAGGCTGGTTTGTGTAGTTTGTTTTGAGTTTTAAAATAAATTATTTGATTTTATTTTGTACTTTTGCTCCTTCTATTTTTTATGTGAGGTACATTGGCCAACACCTTGACCTGGAATTCTGGGGGAACAAAATGCAAAAATGGCAAAACATTACTAACACAAAAGAGGTTTGATGAAGGTTTGACTGTTCAATCAGATACATATTTCAAACAAGTAAACATTGTGTGCTATGAGAAGAATGACACTCCCTTTGCAGTTAGGTTTATCATGATATACTTTAATCCCTTATATCATAACACTGCAATATGAACATTTCAAGAATAAACACAATTCAGGCCTGCCAACCTAAAAGTTGTATAGTGCTAGCATATATTTTTTTTAGCTCAGGGGGAAAATCCAAGAACTAATATAGACCCAACATTGTAATTACTTAATTTCTTTCAATTTATTTATATATCATATTATTTATTTGGTAGTATCTGTCTGTATATACCCATCCCGTATATTCTGCTGGGGTTTGATTCAGAAGTCTAAAGGTCTTTACACATACAGGGCGATGCGAAAAAACGATGCGAAAGTGCGAAAAGTGCGTTGATGAATTTAACGCAACATCAATATTCACATTAAACGCGACACAATTATGTGAGCATTCCACAAAAATAACCGTGTGATGATGGAGTCGTCAAGTGATGATGAGCTGGTGCTGATTCTTTTACAAAGTAAAAGGGAAAAAAAAGAGAAAATTTTGGGTACATCCTATCCTGAGAAGTAGGCGAGAACGCGGGGAGTTTCACTGCTTGGTTCAGGAGTTGAAACTCTATCACGGCCGCTTTCGGACATATTTCAGGATGTCCATGGGTCAATTTGAGGAGTTGTTGGAGATGCTAGCTCCACACTTGAAGATGCTGAGGAGCAATTTCAGGGAACCGATCGACCTGGAACAACGACTAGCTGTGTGTTTGAGGTAAGATATGAATGGATTACTACTTGTAAAAAGATATGAATTGATTAGCCTACTACTTGGGAAAAAACACATTGGGCCGAGGTAGCCAGAGCTGTCAATCATTGTTGTGGGGAAACCCATGGACTGTACAGCCACCGTTTTCATTGCCGAGCTCCTCTCCTATCTTTTTCCAGACATTGTCTTTAAAGTCATTATCCTTATATATTTTTTTGCCCTTGTCAAACAGCGCTGCGTTTTGAGACACAAAATGAATGAGACTCCGCCATGCCTGCAGCAGTGTGGCGTTTCCACAACCTACGCCCTGATTGGTTGAAAGCGTTCCTTTCGCAGAGAAAATGTTATGAAAATCTAAAGAAAAGCCTGTTGCGAAAAAACGACGCTTTTTTGCACACGAACATTCGTCTTTGATGTGACAGTGTTCATTTGCAGGATAGACATTCGAAAAATATACTGTCGCACAAAAAATCATAACGACAAATCGCGCTGTATGTGTAAAGACATTTAAGCTGCGTTTTAAACGAACGTGACGCGAAATTTCAGAGCGACGCGAATGCATGAAAAGTCAATGGCAGGAGGCGAATGGGTGGAGTTAATCGCGGCGAAACTGCGAGCGACGCGGAATGGGCAGAATGAGCGTAAAAAACAGTTCGCTTGAGTTAAAAAATGTTCAACTCGAGCGAAAATTTCACCTGTCGAAAGCCAATCACCTTCGAGTAGCGCTAGAAGCCACGCCCCCTTTCCAGAAATCTCTTCAGCAACTACCTAGCAGCGTTGGCAATAAAAAATGCTTGCTCTGACGTGCAGGAAATTCGCTTGTTCATTTTTCAGGTAAGCCATCAAACCCGCTTTGCGTTTGGTTAAAAGGCAGCTTTAGGGTACTTTCCCCACCAAATTCACTTGCAACAGATTTGCATATGGTGCACTCACAAACAAACTTTATGTTTTCTATTTTATGTTTGCTTCATTTCAGGCCAGGAAGTTATAAATGAACTTGTATTTTGAAACTGCATACAGCATTTGTTGGCCATTTACATGATACAGAATATAAAGGCATGATGGAGAATACAGACACCCTACATGATGTGCTCTTGTTTTTCCACTCTTATCTGATGCTTTATCCAAATGACTGTAGTAGAATCAGACCACATTAAAAAGGTGCCACATGGTACCCCTGGCAGAAACCTGTCCTTTTGGAAATGAGCAACCACAGGCGTAGATTTAGGTAGGGATGGTAGGGACAGAGGTGGAAAACCCTGGCTTCAGAACGTAAAAGTCCTACCATGTATTTGTTCCACCTATGCACTACACCAGCTGAATTTAATTAGCACAACTCTTCAGCCAGATAGAGGAGCTAATTAGTGAAATCACCTTGTTTAGTGAATGGCCAGAACAAATACATGGTAGGAATTTTACATTCTGAAGCCAGGGTTTTCCACCTCTGTCCCTACCATCCCTACCTAAATCTACGCCTATGGGAGCAAAACATAAGGCAGGCAGCTGAAGTATGACTTCATGAGACCACAGGTTGTCTCTAGATGAACCTGCAAGTATTTGCTTTCATACTGTGCAAAGTTCTGGTGAACGAAAACTACAAATGCATGTAGGTGAACCACGCCTTTCACAGGGCCCATCCCAAGACCATCACCTGTTATGAGTTACACTTGGTGTCTTGATCTGCTTTTCATAAAATCATTCAGGTAGTGATAGCAGACCCACTTAGTGTCCTAAGGGGCATTGATTTAAGTGCATAAACAGTGTAGTTGATGACTAGTTTTAGTGGCACAGCAGAGAACTAACTGTGTAAGTACTGGCTTGCTCCCCATACAGCTAATAATCAAAGGCATTGTTTTATTTGTGAGCTGAACTGGAAGAAAACAATGCCTTTTATAAGGAATGTTAATAAAAAATAGTCTATTAGTCTAACGTTTAGAACAGGAATGCTTATGTTAGAACTGAGCAAAAAGAAGTATTACTGATAAGCAACATATTCAGGCACAGTCCCTTGCATTTGTAAAACTGAGTTCTTGCATAAGGTCAGCTCTTTGGTCATCAGTGATGAGTTCTTTGGTGTGTGTCCTCACTCTAAAAGGGTGTCTGTTTCCTAGTTGACTATGTCTATGTCTTTTTCACAAACAATACAGTTCTGATGGTTTTAATGCTTCTGGTGACGCGACCATGACCATCTATACAGTCATATTTAGGTTACACTGTGATAGCACTTTTAGTATTTCACAACACTCAGCAATAACATTTTAAATCATAATATTAATCTAATTCATAATGGATGGGTTTTTTTTTTTTTTTTACTTCATACTCACTTAAGTTCTGAAGGACTGCAAACTGCCCATTCCTGCTCTGTGGGCAGGAAACCTTATTGATATTCCATCCCATTCCCAGCAGTGACAACCAGTGAGTTATGAACAGGGGAAGCACAGAACCTACACTTACACTGATAACAGTCCTGAACCTGTTCCTCCTGATTAACACGTTTGCCCAGTTCTGAAGGCATCACTGATTAGCAGCTGATTTACTAAATTCTTTTGCATGTAGTACTACCTCTGTTGTGCACTTTTTGACAGATAAGGTTTATTACAGGTATTTCCACTTAAATTAGAAGTCAGTTTTCACTTAAAATCAATTGATTTTTTTTCTTTCATGTGAAGTCCATGAATTGTGATCATTTACAATTACATGAATCCATGTTATGGTAAATGTCATCAAGTTGATATGAATCAGCTACTAATGGGTGATTCTTTCAAGTGGGCTGCTTGTTTACTGTGCAAAACAATTAAAAAGAGGTTCTATATATCAACAAATAAAAGTATGTAAGGCCTATTCCTCTGCCATGTAAGGCTCATGGAGTGTCCTTGTTTTACATTAATCATATCTTAACAGCATTACATACTGAAACTTTCTTCTAAAGTTTAAAAAGCCTACATGTTACTACAGTACAGGAAAATGAATAAAATGACTTCCAGAAATATATCAAATTGTAGTTTCCTTAAATATGCACATTTTGTAAAGTTTTGCTCTGTTTTCCTGAGGAAGGGTCCAATACTGCCATTTACAGATCAGATACCATGGTGTCTGCATTTTAGCCCTGTCTTAGACTGCCTGCAGAAATATTTTATAGCAGTGAGGGTTAATTCCTGTCCTTCTGGCCACAGTGTCCCCTAATTGTCATTCTTTATATTACACGAAAATGGCCAAAGCCAGCATAGGATATTTTCATATTACATGCAACACACAGGGTATTTCCAGCACTTTCCTTAAATATGGCATAGAAAAAAATGTTGATTTCTGGAGGCCTTCAAGTGAATAGGAATGGACAACACCAAAATACCCGTGTTCAAATACTTTCATGTTTTAGAGGTTTCCGGTCATATTAACATGACTGCAATGTAATGCAGTGTTTGACAGATATGGCATAACTGGTCATGGCACTTGAGTAGCACTGTCTAGACATACACTACCTTGAAGTGCAGTCTGGTGTGATGCACATATCAGTGCTCTTGATCAGGCCTCTCTTCTAAGGTTTGCTAAACTCTGCGATCACATGGTGCTGATCCCTCACTCCTTTCATGAAAGTGGAAAGCGTGAGGAACCAAAGTTAGATGGGCTGCAATCAGAAAGGAATAAGAGGATACTTCAGAAATCACAAATTCTCCAAATTGTTTGAAGTTTTCTGTTTGCTTCTGAAAACGTGTAGTGGAAGCTAATTCTGTGTGGTGGGCGAGTAGTAACAATTCTGAGATGCAAACCTCTCTGACATGATCACTACTTTTGTAATACCCCACTCAGACGATCTCTTATGAAATAGTAAAATAGAAAACTCAAAAAATAATTATAGTTCATTTGTATTATTTTTATAATAATTTATGATAAAACAGTACAACATGTAGTTCATACATCTGCTGTTCCTTCATTCACATAATCAGTTTTGTGAATATATTATCTTTCGTGTATGGCATTTGTGAATGCATTATACAATGAAGATACGTAATGAGATATATGAACATGGTTATTATTAATGTATTACCTAAGACTTATTCAGTATATTTCAACATATTTCCCATAAATCTTGGATATTTCAGAGTTATAGCATCTATTTTTTTCATCTACCCTATCATTTTCTGTATGTATTATCAATAACCATGACTGCATTCAGTACAAAAGGCACAACTCTATATCTCTATACCTCAGCTGCAACATAGACAACGGAATCCAGTCTAAATTAACAGGACAAAATTAACAGGAAAAAACAGAGAGAGAGCATTGTGGCATGATTCTCATTATAAATTTCTAGGTTGTCTCTAACCTTGAATAAACTGTCTTCACAAAACCACAATGGCTTTTTTAATACCACCAAGAACATGCATACGTGTTATTGATGATAAAGTGGCTTTCTCAACACCCACATCCTCAATGGAGTTTTGTAAACACTGATGTGAGAAAAGATTAACATGAGACCCAACCTAGGCGTGCCTTCAGACTTGGAATAAAATGCCTCATTGTGCGTGACTGCTGACTGTAGAGAAGTGAGACAAATTTGATCAACATTTTAAAAATCCTCTTTTTATAGTTGTATGAATATTGACACTAAATATAAGTAGCTACAATATTCAGAAAAGAAAATGATTCTGCCTGACAAAATCTTCCAAGAATGGGCTGACATTTTTAGTACTGAATCAAGCACATACAGTGCCATGAAAAAGTATTTGTCCCCTTCCTGATTTCTTTTATTTTTGCATATTTGTCACACTTAATTGTGTCAGATCCTCAAACAAAATTTAATGTGAGACAAAGACAACCAGAGTAAACACAAAATATAGTTTTTAAATGATCATTTTATTTATTGAAGGAAAAAGGTTATCCAACACTATATCACCCATGTGAAAAAGTAATTGCCCCCCCTTAACTTAACTGGTTCTGCCACCTTTAGCAGCAACAACCGCAACCAATCGCTTCCAATAACTGGAAATCAATCTTTCACATTGCTGTGGAGGAATTTTGGCCCACTCTTCTTTGCAGAATTGCTTTAATTCAGCCACATTGGAGGGTTTTCGAGCATGAACTGCCCGTTTAAGGTCCTGCCACAGCATTGTTTCTTTTAAGCCATTCAGAGGTGGACTTGCTCCTGTGCTTCAGATTGTCTTGCTGCATAACCCAGTTGCGGTTCAGCTTCAGATCACGGACTGATGACCGGACATTTTCCTTCAGGATTTTCTGGTAGAGAGCAGAATTCATGTTTCTGTCAATTATGGTAAGTCGCCCAGGCCCTGAAGCAGCAAAGCATCCCCATACCATCACACTACCACCACCATGTTTGACTGTTGGTATGATGTTCTTATTGTGGAATGCTGTGTTAGCTTTACACCAGATGTGATCCATGTCTTCCAAAATGTTCCACTTTCAACTTATCAGTCCACAGAACATTATCCCAAAAGGCTTTGGGGTCATCAAGGTGTATTTTGGCAAATGTGAGATAAGCCTTTATGTTCCTGTTGGTTAGCAGTGGTTTTCGCCTTGCAGCTCTTCCATGGACACCATTTTTGCCCAGTCTCTTTCTAATGGAGGAATCATGAACACTGACCTTATCTGAGGCGAGTGAGGCCTGCAGTTCTTTAGATGTTCATCTGGGTGTTTTTGTGAATTCCCCGATGAGTTTTCGATGTGCTCTTGGAGGAATTTGGGTTGGCCAGCCATTCCTGGGAAGATTCACCATAGTTCCAAGGTTTCTCCATTTGAAGATAATGGCTCTCACTGTGGTTCGCTGGAGTTCCAGAGCCTTAGAAATGGCTTTGTAACCCTTTCCAGGATGATATATTTCAACAACTTTCTTTCTCATCACTTCCAGAATTTCTTTTGATCCCGGTATAGTGTGCTGCTTGTTGAGACCTTTTAGCCTACTTCACATTGCTGGAAAGGTTCTATTTATGTGATGTTTAGATTCAACAGGGCTTGCAGTAATCAAGCCTGAGTGTGTCTAGTCTAATTAAACCCAATTATCAATTGGACTTGGTTAATTAGTTGATTGAGTAACTAGGGGGCACTTACTTTTTCACACAGGGCCAGTTGGTGTTGGATAACTTTTTTCCTTCAATAAATAAAATGATCATTTAAAAGCTGTATTTTGTGTTTACTCTGGTTGTCTTTGTCTTATATTAAATTTTGTTTGAAGTTTGAAGTTTGAAGAAGTGTGATAAATATGCAAAAAAAAGGAGAAATCAGGAAGGGGGCAAATACTTTTTCACGGCACTGTACATGCCAATAATTGATATAACTTGGAGTATAGCCACATATGTTTATTAAGGACCAAAATCTTCTATTATATAATATATAATCCTATTTTTCTATGTTTATAATTCTATTATAAAAAATCATATTTCATTCCTATTTAATTGATTGACTTTTAATAAAGGAAAAGGCAGCATTGACTCTGAATCCCGTTCCCACCAAAGTCACATCACAAATACAGCTGTACACAGTTCAGCTCTGTTTCCCATGCAGTCGTCTGGCGCAGCTAGAATAGAGTGAAAGTGTTGTAAAAGGAGAGACTACAGGGCTCCCCAGAGGAAGCTCTGCCATGCAAATGAAGATGGGTATCAGTCTCTGTTCTGATTAGTACAATAACAACAACAGTACAAGTACAATAAATAGTCACAACAACACTGTAAAACAAATAATTGACATTATCAAGAAAAAGGAACGCAGAACATCAGAACAGTTAAGGCATGAATTGTTTGTGATTCCATGGCAAATAGTAACAGCACTCTTATATATACTCCTATATATACTATATATACTACACTCCTATATATACTATATACTACTTATATACTATCACTTGTATGTTTAATTTTTAGTGTTTTCCTTTTTTAGTGCACAGCAACTCAACCTGGCCACTAAAAATACAAAAGGAACACTGACAACATTACTTTATTACACTTCACATTTAAGGAAAACAAAAACCTTCAGAGAACAAATTTCTAATAATCTGAAGTTTATCCTCAACTAAATGACCAACACCAAACTCTGGACAAATTACTTCACGTATAGAGGCATATTATAGCTGAAGCATCGATACTGGTAAACTGTGTCTACGAGCTTCTATGCCTGGCTCTGCAAAATATTCACAGAAGATCCTGAAAGAAGAATGCAGTGTTAACATGTTCTTTGCACTATGTACATTATGTGAACTGAAATTCACACCAATAAGCTGAAAACAAATAACCACAGCAAAAAGAAGCACTACCTTTTCTTTCATGCAAACCACAATCACCACACTGCTTCGTCCAAGGGAGACAAATGGCTTTGTGCATTGTGAAAGATTAAAACACATTTGTTAGCTCACCTTAAAGAACAGAAATGATTGAATAGGTCCTAAATGCTTCTGCTTGATTTGTTGTATCCTCAAAACCACCCCTGCCCCACCACCTTCATTAAAAATAAAATGAGGAACAGTCCAAGTTTAAAACAGCTGTGGGCGGAAGTGTTTTAAAAAAGCACACAACATTAAGCATAACATTTATGAAATGGAAATTAAAAGAGCTCTTGGAAGCTTCCAGGTGCTTTTAAAATAAGCAACCCCCAAAAAAAAGGAGAAAGAAACAATCTCTTATGAGTGCTTTTACTGATGACAGGCAAGGTATCATGAATTATTCATACAAAATGCACTGAATCGATGAGGTTGCTCCTTAATCAAGAGGTCATGGACTATTTATCTTCATGATGTAGTGGTTCGTATATTCTAAAAGAGGTGGCTACCATTAAATCACTGGTGTGACGATATATCAAACAAAACTGATTGTATATTTTAGGATAACAACATGGATTTTCTCAACAGAAAAAAGAATGTGCAGATATTATATGTATGTTTATTATTGTACTGTACAACACAAGCAATGCAATAAATACATCACAAATGTAATAAATCGATATACCAGAAAATTTGACAATACTGACATAGAAATTCTAATAATGCTAATGAAACACTGTAATTCAGATATACAACAAAGTGATTCAATTTACTGTTGTATCACTGAATTACATCCACTGTGTAATTTAACCCTACTTTGCCTCCCCATATAGATGGAGCTAGGAGGGTCATGTAAGCTGCTTAGAAATAGGCACACGGGCTAACAGAAAACTGCTTCCTGAAGTTTCTCAAAGTCAGCATGAGACTTTGGAAAACAAAAACGATCAAATACAGCACTGCTCCACGCAGATACAAAAAGAGAATTTCATATAAAAACAAGTACAAAGTCACAATGACAGGAAAGGAAATGCAATCCTGTGTTCTTCTGTTTTATCTTACAGGTGTCATCTGTTGCAGTGGAAATATAAAAATAACTTCTGAGGGAGTGACTGATTAATTGGTTGTTTCTATTACATCACCCTTCTGTTTTCACTGGTCTTCCAGAAAAAATAATTAAATCTGATTATTTACAGTGACATTCTAACTGAAAGTGACAGATTCTGTTAATATGTATGTGTGAGTGTGTGTGTGTGTGTGTGTGTATGTGTGTTTGTTTTTACAATGCAATATAATACAATACATTAACATAACATTTCAAACATTTTTAGAGGTATCTGAAATACCTTGTCTGGAGTGAAGAAATATGGTCACCTGTTGACACCAGCATAAGGGCACATAGAGAAGTGCCACCTGCACTTTATCCACTGTGTGACAACAGTGTGCCTTTAGCAGGTGTACAATTAAACAAATGGACTCCACTTAAGGAAAGCCATTTATCAAACTGACAGAATCTGCCTGCATTGTGGCAGTGACCAGAGCATGGAATGAAAGCAGAGGTGTGTTTTTTCCCTGGAAGGTGGCTGTGATGCCCAAAGCATTCATCACAGCACAGTCTGTCTGCTTTCAGTGCACCTGGGGCAGACGCACAAATTGTGTGTGTGGGGAAGGAGCATTAATCACTGGGTATAAACACTCACCTGTTGCTACCCGTCATGACTTCATCCAGGGTCCTGTCCAGGGTGGCTATAGCGGTCCTCCGGGTCTTCATTGCCTTGTCAGTCTCTCTGAAGACACTGAAAGGGACAGAGGAATGTCAGTGACAGTACATTACAGTAATGTACTAGCTGAATGAAGAACATACAGGAATACTCATTATTTGTAGTCATGTGAAGAAGGTAGGAGCCAGCTCATTTTTAATTTCTGACATTATGAAGTGTGGTAGCAGAACTCTGTTACTAACTCTAGACCACTGCAACTGCCAAAAAATGTCCAATGGACAAAATGAGCAGGTTGGTCTTTTATCAACAAAGTTCAAAAAGGCTGAACATCAAGTTCATTCTGACAGTAAAGTGTGGCAATAATATTGTGAAATCCTAATGATAAAATAAAATGACAGGCACATTACAGCAGAAGCCTTTTCTGCGTTTTTTTTCCAGTATCCTGTAAAACTTGCAGATACTTTTTTAAAGGTAAAAAGTGCCAACTTAAAGCTATTCTATAAAATACATGTAAAGGAATGTAAACAGTACACTGTATTGGCATAAAGAAGAGGAAAAAAAAAAGCTTTTCCAAAATGACTAATTTTCAGGTCTAAGGCTGAAAAGCATTCTCATGAACATCGAACGTGTAGGCTACTTTCTGTAATGCAGTGAGAGATTAAAAATAATAAGGCATAGTCTGAACAAGTTGCTGGCAAATAACTCACTGGATGGTAAACAAAGCCGGTTCAAACAGGAAGTGAGCAACTAATATCTGTATGTGCCGGTAAAAATGAAATCAAATATTTGAGAAACAAAGAGCTTTGAAAAAATCTTCACTTGGCCTTTTTAGTGAAATCTATACAAAGTTATATATATATATAAATCTATATAAAAATAACCAAATGGTTTTCTTTATATTGCATCATCCACTGCCACGGGTGAAATGTGATATAAAACTGATCAGAAACAGTAGCATCCATCAGACCATTGTTTTCTGTAAATACAAAAGAGAAAGAGCCCCAGTATTCAATGCAGAGGTCTGTTATTTAAAACCTATGTATGAACCGTTAAGTCTAGTGAAGTTTCTATTACGCCACGAACTAATATTTAAAAGAATTTTGCAGATTAGGAGTTTGTAATGTCCTGTAAATGTAATGCAAATCTATATTGTTTTTCCACTTCAGCTATAGTGAGTTTGCATGTTGACAACCTAAACAAAATCATCTCAGTTTTAAAGGCTTTTGTTGTTGCTGAAAAGGTTAAGTATTTTGCCTATCGAAAGTGAGTGGGTTGTGAAAGAACGGTTTCATGAAGTGAATTCCCCTCCACGGCTGCAATATTATCACTGAGGCCATCACAGTTTCAGAATCAACTCACTTATAGTTATTTATTCAGATTTTTTAAATACAGTAATTACAGAACTGTAACAAAATTCGGATTGCATCTAAATAACTGCTATTTGTATGAGCCATCTGGAGTGACAGTACCTGTAGGCTTGTCACCATAGAAAATAAAGAGGTGGGGACTAAAATAAAACAACTGTCAAACTAAACTAACAATTTAAATGTATTCCTTTCTGGTAATAATAAATATTCTCGATTTTAACGCAGGACATTTTAAAGCATGTACATGTTGTCAGAGATGAATGTACATGTGGCTACTTTATGAAAACCTGAACAGCAAAAATAACATTAGCACGGAGAGCAAAAAAGGTTATAGTATTTCTGTGAAAACTGGGTTTACTGTGCATCTTTGTCCACTGTAGTCCGAACCGATCCATAATTCTTCGTGTTGTTTGCCGAACTTCGTGGTAAACGGTTCGTGCTGCGGGCAGAGGAATGTTTGAGTGTGCTCGACTCAAAATGACAGAAATGAGTATGTGGATTAAGAATAATTACAGGCTACTGGTTAAAATCTGGGGAAATTTTTACAGCAGCAAATTACAGCGCAAAAACTTATACTCTCATATTACAAAGGAGGGACGACTGCTGGGCAAGAAGCTTGAAATTATAAAAGGGAAATATGTGATGAAAATATCAAGTTAAAATAAGAAAAGATATTGCATATTCTCCATGTTCCTATAAGTAAATTGTGTCGTTCAGATGTAAATACACTGCAAATTGTAGCCTAACGTTGTCTTTTGCCACACACACAAGGACAGTTATGTTGTAGAGAGTTTCACGAGGCTTTTATTAATCATACTGAGCAAGCATTTTATTTATCCGTAGACAATTTATCCGTATTTTCTGTTTTGCATTTTGTATTCTTTAAAAAAGTATTCGCTGAAACTGTTGTATCTGAAATACATCACACACATTTTCTGACCCCACATTCTCAAAGCGAACGCAGCGTAACGCACATAGATTCTAGTAAACATATCAATAATAAATGGCCAAATAGCGCTGACGCATTTTGAAACTGCACGTCGGTGGTTATCGCTAAACAAAACGTGTTCTGGCACAATCAAAGTGGAAATTTACTATCAAAGCAAAGTAAGGGGTTCCATGCATTTCCCCCAATTGACGATCAAAGACGGATTGCATATTCCGATACAAACAAGTAAATACACAAGGAAACAATTTAAGAGAGTTTTAGGAATTTCATTTTCCCGGTTTGAAATTGTTCCATGTAGGACTCAGTCATAACTTTCCATAGTATACTGTTAGATAAATGAAGTTATATATATTTTTTGTCTGGTTACAGCGTAACCGCTGTTCCATTTATACTGTCGTTGCAGGGACTAATCAATTACATCTATTTTCACAGCTATTTCTCACTCTGTATTAAGTTTCAAAATATTTAATGGCGCCCGAAGCCCTCTGACAACTTGTGCAACGCATATGGTATTGTTTTTTATCTGTACGGAGCCACAAACGGGAGTCCTCTGACCAAGACAAACATTATTCACTTCACATTTAAATGACATCGATAGTTTAATATGACAACATGGTTGTTGGTTATTTGTATTTTTACCAGCGCACACAAAGCAAAAAAATATTTTAAAATAACGAACAAAATGAATAAACGTATTGGAGAAGTCCATAGTCCGCATGTTTCAAACTTTTCTGGGATTTTAAAATGTTTCTAATATGCAGGGGACACTATTGTTAAAAGGCTAAATCTTGGAACTTGATTATTTCAAGTAATTCGTTTGACAGTTGTTTGCTTTTGGCGGTCTGTCTTACAAAAATTCAAAATTCTGCGATCTCGTGAAACATTTGTTTGCAGCCAATTTAGAATTCAAAATGTCACAATCACTAATTAGCAGCAATTTTAAACAAACAAATTAAATTTGTAAAAACCCCAGTCAGATCAGGATGTACACTGATATTCCACAGCCTGAGAACTTCAAGTGACTTGACATGGTGGTTGATTCTTGCACATAGAAAGAATTGTTGATTCTTAGTTGCCGGCAAACTCATGATGTTGTGCAAGTGCGATAGAAACTAGAGAATGTAATTCCAGGGAATTACGAGTGCATGAAAATGCAAACAGTCTAATTTTACATAGATAAAAGTATATAGGCCTACATCAAACAGATGTAGGTGGTCAGAACAGCTGCCACAAGATTCTAATTGCTTAATGGCTCTATTGTGATGTCATAAAGGCCAATGTTAAGTCTATGGGGAAAATTTTGATAGTTTTTAATTAATAGTTTAAAAAGTATAAACGTTACAAAAATAAAAAATACATAGCATAAGTGTCCTTTGTAAGACCTACGCAACACAGTTTGAATGAAGTTTCTACGTTAAACGGTTGAAGCTGTATTAAACGCACAAAATTGGTTAGAAGAAGAAAAAGAAGAATAAGAAAAATTCGGATAACAATAGAGTGCATTTTCATGCACTCTAATAAGTAGCATTTGCTGAAATTTGTTGCTTAAAGGACAAAACCAGATTGTTAGATTTGATAGAGGCCTTTCAGTTGCTGCACCCAGAACATACTCAATTACTGTATGTGTTTAAGAAGTGTATATACTGCCTGAGAAGAAAAGCCCTGAAGAAGGCCTTGTGGTTTGTTGAGGCACTAACATTAGTTTGAACTGAGCTGAGTGGTGCAGAGGAGTTGATAGTTGCCTGACATTTATATATTCAGTACGCTACGGTGCCATCTGTGCATTCAAACCCACACACATCCTGGCTCACAGCTGTAACTTCACAACCACTTAAATTAGCCTCCAGTGGGCATTTCAAAGACACTGACCCACATGTAGTTTTCTTGCTTTTGTTGTCTTCTCTATTGGTTACAATCGTGTACTCCAACTGCAACCAAAATTTACACGTAGATTTATCTGGAATCTTCTCATTGATTGGAAAGTGTGAAGTATTTTGTACATGCCAACAGAAAAATTGTGGTAGAAAATTTTTTTGGATTGCTGTCATATTAACATGGTTTGGAAAATGAACATTTGTAAAACTGTGTCACTGACTACTGTGGTCACACAATGACTGTGCTATTGAAACCTCTGTAAAATTGAAATTTGATCACTAGAAAAGCCAGCCTTGCATTCTTTCATTCACATTCAAGTTTCATAGTTATTCACTTTAAACCACCTTCAAGGCTATGGCTTTAACTATAACACCATCAATGAAAACAATGCCAAATTTTTGAGGTAAGACTTGCACATCTACTTACATGACTGAAGAATGTGTAGAATTAGACCCTTTTTTTTCCCCGGTTACATTTTAAACTCTATGAGTCACACAGCCTTTGTAAAAAAGGGTTTGTATGTTGAGAATAAGAATGAGCTCATGGGTGTCATTGAATCGTCACATAACCACAGGTTGCATTTTCCTTCATTTCTATTTTTATATCCAAAAGCAGACATTTCAGGAGATAATTAAATCTTGAGTAAACATTGAGTTTCAAAGCTTGAAAATCTGTGAAGTTCATTATTTTCCTTGTGCTGTTTGCAACTGTCAGACAAGTGTCAATTATTTATTTATTTATTTAGTCAAATATTTATTACTTATTTTGGCAAAGTCTGCAAATGTTGCACTTGGTCACAATACATTTTAGCAAGATGTACTATGTGCATGTATGTCATGTTTTCACTATAATCTTTTAACTTTGTTGTGACACTTCATTCAAGTATGTTCATACAGTATATCATATTCAAAATCACAACAGTAAAAATAAGAATTTATGGGGTGCAAATTCAAACTGCTGTACATTCCTCAAATGTATTAATATAAGCTATTGGTGTGTTAAAATAGTCACATTGGTGTTCCATGCTTGCTTTTACAATGTTCTTGGCATGTTACCAAGTTTCTTTCTGAAGTTTTTTACATAATGAAGACTTAATGCCCACTCAAAATAAAGCAGTGCGATTAAAATTAAGCAAGCTCAATCTAACCACTTTGTCCTTACATAGCCAGCAGCAAATTTAAATTTTATTGATGGTCAGACTTCTAATGATGTGCCTGAATTGAAAGAAAATAAATTTACTTAAAGTCATTGCTCAAAGTTAAATTGTAACTCTTCCCAAAATATGATTTTGTTTGTACTATGTGATTGTATATTTAATACAATAACTGGCCAGAAATGGCATGCATATTTTTTAGTGGCACAGTCCTCTTAAACAGGGACAACCCTCTTTTTGTTTGTTTGTTGTTTGAGGTGCAGATATTTTATAAATAAAACAAATTTGTAAAAATCAGCCATCCCAGCTTTGCACAAAAAGTCTTTGTCTACACAAAAGATTGCAAGTAATTACAAGCTAGGTGTTTCATAAATTGATAAGAATAAAATAAGTGAAAGTGAGAAAGTGAGTATATTCTGTTTATGTTGATAACCACAGTGTGAAACTACAGGGTATTGACATTTGCAAGGAGCGATAGTTCTCACTCCATGTTTCAGTACATAAAATAGCATTGTCCTTTGAAGGCCCTTACTGCTGCCTGTTCCAGTCTTTGAAAGGGGCGCACAGACTCAGGGCGCTTATCCCCACTGCCCACTGGTTCATTAAATTTCAAAGTCTATTGAGTTTACCATACTGCCATGCCCATCAGAAACAAAAATTGCATTCAGTATACATAGTTGTGATTATAACTGCAACTAAGACAATAACAACAACCCAAAAACAACAGTCTGAAAATGAATGATGTATCTGCCATACCACGCCTTTCTATTAATAGACAAACATTTTTGTTAATGTGTCATTCATGATTAACTAATAATGCAATACAGCTATGAATAGTCTTTCCCCGTCAGTAACATTATTTCTTTGCAAATACAGACTGTGTATGTACACACAGTAGGCCCTAAAAATACAAAGGTCATAACATTTCCATCAGTTCAGCTCATTCATTACTGCATACGGAGACTGTATGTGCAACTCAGGATACTGCTGCCAGCTCATAAAAAGATTATTATACAGTAAAAAATTGGCAATATCAGGGGACAGTTGCCATACCAGGGGTTTCTGAACAGGTAGGTAGCAACAATATCAGGGTTACCCTCAACAAAACCTAGAGTACAAGAAGTCACAGTATTGGAGAGCATTTTGCTTGTGAGCTTTTACAATTCATTTCATGACCCTGGATCTCAGATGTAAGTATCTAAGATCGGACTTCCTGATCCATAGTGCCTTCAAACAACTCGACTTTCACTGAAGGTTTTCCATTCCGATACTTGCAGGGTCCGGCCCTGCTTCAAATTCCAGTCATGTTACAGTGAAGGAAGTAAGAGAGTGAGGCTACTGCATGAATAAACACAAAGGCTTCAACAACAAAGAATGACCAAAACTATTAGCTTCAGCACACTCAAAATAAGATCACGTGGAATATAAGCGTAGGCACCAATGATACACACCGTTCTCCAAAAACCCACAAAGGTCAAAGACACACATATCAACAATCAACAATCACTCAGGAAGCTTTGGTTTGCGCTGTGATAGTTAATCAATTGTTTGTTCATAAAGTGTTGCTAATAAACATTCAGACTGTCTTGTCATTTCCACAGATGCACATTGTGCTGTTTTGTTACACTAACTGAGCAAAAACATATGAAGAAACACGAACGTAGATCAGCTAACATCTTTGCTTTGAACTGCATGAAAATGCAGACCGATGCATTCAGGAAGTTCATTCTTCTACACCAGATGTAAACTTTCCAAGACTTTCAGTAACTAAACGTAACCAAACAAGTAGTTGCCATCTAATATTTTAGGTAACAATATTTCAGGTGCATTGTATTATCCTATATATACCACTGCCCATTCCTCTATTCATGCTAAACCTTCAACAGTGTAAAGACCGCAGTACCTCCTCATACAGTATTGCTCATCTATGAAATAAATGATACAGACTGTCTGTCTTTACCCAGTCCCTTTCCCCTAGTATTTTTTTCCAAAAATTAGTTATTACATTTTTGTAAACTAAAAAAGAGAAAATCAAAAATTAATTGAGAGTAGATGCATCATGTGCCCTATAAAAGATATGTAAAATATATATTTTTAAATACATCTAAAATATGTAGATACCATGCCTTATAGCCAGAGGTCCCTTAAAAATAATTTTTAAATTAATTAATTAATTATCTTAACACATCAAGAAAAATGAAATTTCAAAAAGGTCTTATGTGACATTTCTGGAACTGAACCATGTTTACATAGACAAACCACATTATTACATCATTATATTACTCAAATTCATTTTTCAAAGGCAATCTAATTAAAAAGCTACATTTGATTCAGCCTGTATGCTACTCCTATGGATGTTAGACATCTTGGGTGTTTGTCAATGCACATAATTCACTATTTTTGTAATTTCCAATAATTATTTTACTCACTGGAAAATGTGGGCATACATTATTGCATGCATATTATATTTAAAAGCACAACTGTAGGTCAGCATTTAACATTACATTACATTTGAATTCTTATTGTTCATCTAATAGCACACATCAGCATAAATTTATGTTTGGAAGGAATTACGAAGAAGTCAAGAAAGGATAAAAACATGAACAAGGTGGAACAATAACAAACCATGTTAGGAATTTTATCAGGCTTACAGCTTCTAAGGAATGGTGTTACATGTACATGTGGTGTAAGACACTGGAAAAAATTAGGATATTACAGAATGTAATGTGTAAAAACACAATAAAAGCTGCCAAACATCAAGTCAATAGAGAAAAGAATGTGCAACTGTAACCAACTTAGGCATTAATGATTTTAAACAGCATTGCTGAAATGAACCTTTTGTTTGGGCGTGTGTGTGTGTGTGTTAACTCAGACAAAAACAAAACTAGCAATGCAATGTTTTCATTTCTTTATGAATATCGCCATCTGCTGTCTCAATCTTGAAAATACAACAGTGTCAGCAAGGCAGACCATCTAACTTGTTCAGCTAATTGGGTTCATGTCTAGCCACTCATATGCCTAGCCAGGATGAACATCTAAGTTAATCACAGTGCCTCCAACGTTTGCGGAGTGGTACATGACTTTGCATTGCAAACACACAAAGAGGATAAGAGTCTTTTACAAGGCCAAGAAGACTCTCTCATTGACAATATTTATTGAGCAGTTTTCAACTGTTTCATTTTCATTATTAGTGTGTCATACTGTGAAACAAAGTGACCTAAAAGAAAGTTTCAGCACAGACCTGTCCACAGTAATGAGTGACCAGTCTCTCTGTGACGGAGAGCCTTCACTACCTCTCCCTTGAATCTAAATGCTGATTGTAAATTGTAAATTGTGTCAATCATTTAATTGGGTGCACATGTTGACAATTTGTAGGGGAACCAGCCTATTGGGTAACGAGCCACACCTTACTACTTGCAGCCTGATTAAATACAGGTGTGGCTGGGGAGCAAGGGAAGGTTCACTTTGTCCCTGCTGTTGGTGTGCATAGGCTGGTCTTCTTTGTTTTGTTGGGCTGGTTTTACAGTAAATTATTGTTTCTTTTAACTGTTGCGCTTTCCTACTCATTTATGAGAGGAGTGTTGGCCAGCTTCTCTACACTCTCAAATACATTTTATGAGACAACGTTTTTAAGTATGTTTCATATTAAGTTCTTTGGACCTGTCCAGATATAGAATATCACATAAGTATGTCTTGATTCATTTCTCCACATTAAGTATGCATCTGTAAATTTAAGCGGACTATAGTGTCATTGAATGGTGTGGAAAAAAAAAACATGAATTGTGGCTTCATTTTACATGTTCACTATTTGCAGTGAATTCTTCAAACAGCCAGAATAGTAAAAGTGTTCTTAAGTTTGGTGAAACAATCTTGAAGGACACATGCAAATAGATTCAAATTTACACATGGCTATCAGACTGAAAAGGCTGGAAGAATCTAAATAAATCTGGGGATAATCATTTAAGAAATAAGGTCTACAAAATTTGGACGTATATGAACATTATAATTTATGATCATCTTGTCTAGTCCCCAACTTGGTTTGTATGTAGAAAGGTGTTAAAATCTTCATTCTAGGAAAATGGTCACAGGGTATAAAACTGCATATGCAAAATTGAGTTAATTTTTCATGAGTTAATTTCTACATCCTTACCATGTCTTTAGCACATGCTACAATGACTTCAAAATCACTGTGCTAACCTCCGAATGTACCATAAATGTCTCTACTTGAACTATTTGGGATTCTAGCAAAAGACAGTATAAGAGGTAAAAGAATCATATTCAAATATTACACGCATTCAACAGCACACAATGACACAATAGCTAAGAACTATCACAGGTGTGAATGTCACATCTGAACTGCCAGTTGTCCACTTGGGCTTGTGGTTACATTCTTCACACCCTGTGCTTTGCTAGTAAAGGGATTTTTATGGAAAAAGGATTACGGACTTATGAGAGCAAATCAAGAGGCAAAGAAATTAATAAGGCAAAAAGAAACTTGACATTTAGTCTTCCTCCCTCCCTCCATCCCAGTGATATGTTGAACAATGATATATAGAAATGTATTTGTCTTGCTTTACTGGAGTACTAGACCATACTGGAGCATACCAGCGTTTTGAAGGTAACAGACACACACTTCCATTTCCAAATGAATAAAACAAGGCAACAACTGCCATTCAGAATGCTGCAACCATAAAATCAAAGAGGTTATATGAACCCAAATTCAAACACACCACTGCATTCCGATACACAATACCCCAATTCACCCAATAATTTTTGAACCACCCTCACAGGTTTCCATGCTATATGTTTCCATGTTTTAAAATAAGTTCCAGACCATCTTACTAGCAGTGCTTTATCAGGGCTTTTATCAGTATTGCAGTCTTTTTAGAAGTTGGTTGTGCTATGTGTCATCCTTTATTTCCAAAAGGGTGAATGCTCAGCTCTGATTGAAGGACAAAAATTGTATAAGCTAGCATTCATACAACATAGGTACAGCAAAAGGAGAACTCACTTTGTCACTTCACAACATTGCACTTAGTCATAACCATAGAGGCCTATATATACTGACATTCTTTTCACACTCATGTTTCTGCTGGAGTTTTCTGTACATTGACATGTGGGTGAGGAGTGACCATCCATAGGATGCACCAACATGGGGAATCACGACAAACAGCTCTTTACCAAAGCCATGGGGTGCAAGAGGGAGGTCTCCTGCTAACTTTGCTCACCAGTTGTGTGCCAGGCCTGCCTCGTTCACCCAGGTGTACATACTGTCCATAACACAAAGATTGCAAGCAAGGCTATGAGATAATCTATTAGATGATCTATGAGATGATTCTAATCTATTTAAAACCATTTTAAATAGATTAGAACGAATATAGCGAGCTGCACAAAAGAACTATTATGTAATGACTATTTAATATTACTTAATGAGTACAAACACCAGTGATGTAAATGGGAGCAATTGTATAATTCTAACAGAATGTGTGTGGTGTTCAGAGATGGCCATCAAACACTATTATAGTGCTTATTCCTTACAATTTGCATTTCCATGGCCCATACAGGTTCACTTGTTTTTCCCCTAATTCCACGTATTTAAATCACAAGGAAAGCAAACATAGAAGCTAAGATCACCTTGTTAGTTAGGTGACCATCTGTATAGTGTACCCTGTTAGGAGGTTTGGCTGAGGACAGGGTCACAGAGGTCACTGGGCAGCAGTTTGAGAAGTAAATTAGATGGATAAAAGACTGGCACCAGATCACATATTTTTAATATCCACCTACATTAACAGCAAATATCATATTTGCTACAAAGGTTGATTTCCTTTGTGCTTTTGAATAGTTAGGATTGTAAAAAAAGAAAGAAAGAAAGAAACATTGTTTTTTACATTGGGATAGATGTATCACGGGAAAGCAGACTTTTTTCGAAAAGAGTTGAAAGAGTTTCATTGATTAAATAAATTGCAACTCCTGTACAATAGAATTTCTCTGAGTTCTTCATGTTTGTTGTATTTCTAGTTGTAAGATAAATAAAGATAAACTCACAGAAAAGTGGACTTTTTAGAGACTCCAGCTACACTCCTGGCCTAAGGGATTATCATTCCCTTTTCTGGTTGAGCATCTCGCGTCATTTTCTCACTGCTGGTGATGAAGGGCACAGCTGATGAGTGAGACATGCCTAACTTTAGCTTTGGTGGGCTGGGTTGAAAGGAAGAGAACCTGCCTCAGATAGCCAAACCTAACAACAATCTCAAAAGACATGCTCAGACAACAGTCCACAGAAATGAAGAGAGCAGCGTTGTTGTCATATTCAGGAGACGTCTTATAAACCATTTAGTTTGGTAAACATATTGCATTAGCACACGGTCACAAGTCATCCCTATGTAAGTAGACAAAATGTCACATTTAGGTAGCAACCACTCATTTCCTATGCCTCAATACACACTCTGGTGACACTGCAGAGGATGAGTGGGAGAAGCACAGACACCTCTGTCAACACACAGAAAAATAAAATGTCAAAAGCCTACTGCAGCTGTGCATGCAAAGATCTTCACACAATTTCAGAAAGACACCTGTATGAAGACACAAAGTTATTTATACACACAAAAACACTCCAGAATACCATTTCAAGCAGTACAAACCATGCATTGCAGCCACTGTTTATTTCAAAAATGAATTCAAATCCAGGACCTATAGCCCCGAAATAATTTGGTCATAAGTATATGTGAACAAATTATTCGGTAAAATGTATCAGTGCCCATCTTTGCATTTTCAGAAATGTCCTGATTCTTGTCATGACAAACCAGTCATGTCATGAGGCCTGCTGTGACAATGCTTTGATTCCTGTATTGACATTTGAGTAAATAAAACTGAAATGGCTTAATTTATTAAAATGACTGTTCATGTGGGCCTCCCAAGAGGGACAGATCAATCACAGTAGGCATGCTCAAAATGGAATGAACTGAATGTGAACTGTAATAGTGGAATAATTTCATTTGACTACTTGACCATGTTCCTGAATACTCTATATATAGATACAAGGACCTAATTTCACCATAATCTATAACTGTATTTGCCACTGGAAGTAATTTGCAGTAGTTTACAGAGAATTCAAGTTGTTATTTGCCCTTATAATTAAAACTGTGCATTTTAATTTAGAGCAAATGAAGCTTGGGCAAAGTGTCTACGTCTCTGGTGAAGTAGTCCTGTGTATGGACTGCATTTACACAGCATTCTCTTAATATTTACCTGTGATTGTAACAGAAACGTCTAAAATCAGACTTCAAGGCTGCCAATTGGCACAACGGGCATGTCGGGGCATGTAGAAACCTTCATATTTGTATGACTGGAGCTAACAGGACATTTAGCTTTACAGCTACTCTGCTGTTCAACACATGTTTACTGCAGCATTTACACATCGCATATTTCTGTGGATTTATTTATTTACAACTACTTAACTACTATGTATATTCACTACAGCAACAATGACATAGGGAAACATGAAAAGATATTCTATAGAAATATGTGCTACTGTATATAGCAGACATTATTAACCACTACCATCATGTGTTAGTGTTAGGCGTATTTTAGATTTATGGGCTACAATGTGCATAACACTGAGCAAAATCTGAGCAAAAGATCTTTGCAAGAAACCTTTAGATAAGTCTAAACAACAAACATAACAAATATGAAGGATCAGCATAGTTTCTGCACCACTTCCCAAATAAAAGGAAGTAGACATTGTTGCCTTTCTTAACCCTTTTCTCTCAAAAGGGGTGTGTAGGAGACTATCACGTAAACTATTAAGTATCATCAAGCCTAGGACAAATTCACAGATCACAGATGCCTGTATTGAGAAAATAAAATGATAATCATGACCACGCTATGACAAAAACACATCCACACATCCAGTACCTCGCGGCACAAAATTCTACTGCAGAGTCATTTGAATATCTTACTCCTTTTTGCTCTCTTGTGTGCTGACAATGATAGGCTCAGACAGAGAGAAGATGTTAGGTTATCTGCCTAGCAACAGAGTGCTGACTCATCCCAGGCACAGCTGCCCACACAGACCCATTCTGGCTGTGGCTTGGAACTATAGCATCAATAGGCAGGCGTGTGCCACCTCCAAACTGACTGCAGTTTGAAGAAGCCCTGGTCTGGCTCATGACATTTACTGTAACCACTTTAACCTGAGAGACATGTGTGGGATAATGAGCACCACTGGAAAACAGGGTTTGAGACAGAACGAGACAGCCCACCAACTGTAACGGCACCCTGCAGAGTATGCATTCTGACACCCTGAAAGCATTTATCTTTGACTCACGTCTTACGCCCCTCTACACAATATGGATTGGCAGCAATAAGCAATAACTTCTTTAAGGAGACACCAATAAACTGACACATTGTGACATGTGACACATTGCGTAAACAAATAGTATTCTTCTCTACAGTCATATTCACATGTTCATAAAGATGTGTTAAGTTTACTGTTTTAATTCAGTTCAATGTAGGGTTGGGTACCGAAACCCATTGCCAATATGGCACCGGTTCCTATACTACCGGTATCTACTGGACCAAATCGCAACGCAGATTTCGGTTCCTCGTTTCGGTGTCACTTAAATGCCTGAGCCTAGGGCTGGGCGGTATAGCCATCACGATACATCGAATAGCTATTTTTAGTGCAATAACATCTATCCCCGGCATGTGGTGTTAGGTTTCGTCCTGTATTTTTTTCCCTTTAGTCATACCTGATGCGGGAGCACACCTCCAGTTTTCCTAGGCCATGTGAAATGCTTCCGGGGGAAAAAATGCCACTGGTATCTATTCAACGTTGATATCACAGCAACAGCACTATAGCTGCTTCTACGTGGTAGATAGAAACTCATGGCTACAAAGATAAAGAGTGAAAACATATGCTATGTGTTTTTCAAAGCTAATAGGTAAGTTAAGTTTGTAAAATACCAAGAATACCAACTCAAAATTTATTTTGCTGTTATTAGTACTGTAACTGTTATTTAGATAACTGTTATTCATTGTAATTGGGTTACGTTATATTTATTACGTGAATTTGTTATGTAAATTTGTCAAGTGTTTTGTAGGGATGCACGATGATATCG
This sequence comes from Megalops atlanticus, assembly GCA_019176425.1. Classification (NCBI taxonomy): domain Eukaryota; kingdom Metazoa; phylum Chordata; class Actinopteri; order Elopiformes; family Megalopidae; genus Megalops; species Megalops atlanticus. The sequence goes on along the minus strand of CM032875.1, from coordinate 71,896,447 downwards.
GCACGACATCGGCATCGGCCGATAAAAACTTAAGTTAATTATCGGCATCAGCAGATATGAAAATTTCTGCCGATGTTCCTGGCCTATAAGGTGACGGCTTAACTATGCGCACGCGATGACGCTAAATGTTTATTATGAGCGCCAGCAACAAGCTTCAACATGTCAGCTGTATGGAAGTATTTCAAAATATCTGAAACAGATAACAAAATTGCTATTTGCAATGCTTGTAAAGCACCAGTGATGCGAGGAGGGGTAAAATATATAGCTAAATTTCTCACTCTGGGAGGATCCTAGCTGCGTGCTGCTAAGCTTTTCTCTGCTTCTGGAGGGGCGTGAGACCATTTTTAAATATCGTGGCTCCAGAAGGAGAGAATGCGATTTGAAATGAACCAAGACCGCCCGCGATCGCCGAGCTCGTGCTTTGGGACTCAAACGGAGGTCCTAATGGTTTCGACCGACCCCCTAGCTAGGTTTCTCACCCTGAAAGGACGCTGGCTGTGTGCTGCTAACCTTCTATTTGTTTCCGGAGGGGCGTGAGGCTATTGTATTGCGGCTCGGTAAGTAGAGAATGCGATTTGAAATAAAACAAGACCGCCCGCGATTACCGAGCTCGTGATTTGGGACTCGAACGGAGGTCCTAATGGTTTCGATTGACCCATAGCTAAGTTTCTGACCCTGGGAGGATCCTAGCTGTGTGCTGCTAAGCTTTTCTCTGCTTCTGGAGGGGGCGTGAGAAAATTTTTAAATAACGCGGCTCCGGAAGCAGAGACAGCAATGGAAAATAAGACAACCCGCAATCGCCTAGTTCCTGCTTCGCGACTCGAACAGAGGGCGTAATTTTTGTGTTTGTACACTTACACAATGACACTGAACAGCGAATAAAGTCTATAACTTTATTGTGTCTCTGCTCATTCAAAATAAATATCGCGGCTCCATAAGGAAAGAATGCGATGGGAAATAAGACAGCGATCATAATAAGACAGATACACATATATACACACACACACACGCACACTATATCGGCATCGGCAATCGGCCAAAATGAGTTTGAAAATATCGGCACATCGGATATCGGCAAAAATCCAACATCGTGCATCCCTAGTGTTTTCTATTTATTTATATTTATATATTCAAGTATACTTTAAGCTGTTAACAGTTAATATATTGTTCAATTTCAAGTTCAAATTTGCCTTCGCAAAAGTATCAGTTCAGGCACTGTTTAGGCACCGGTACCATTTTAAAAGTATCACTTTAGCACCGGTATCGGAAAAAACCCAAATGATACCCAACCCTAGTTCAATGACTATGATAAGTAGAATCCACATAAGCCTGTGAGGAGGTACACATAAGCATGGAATTGTACTGGGTGAATTCATGTCAAACCACTCAAAAGTGTGTCACAGCCAGGATACTAGCATCATCGGGATATACTGTCATACTTCAGCTGCATCATGATCAGAGGTCTGGTGTAGTGTCTAATGTTTCTGTGGCTTGGGCTTTAACTTTTTGTGAAAGCCACTCAAACATGTACCCCTTGTCATTTGGAAATATTCATTAATGACTGATGTGACAAATTATATGTTTGGATGGAGTTAAAATCACAGTGTACTCCTGTGGGCTATCAGAGGATGCTCTCGGATCACGGCTGAGATACTTAAATATTGCTGGGTGTAATTTGGAGGATTATATTATAAGCACAGGATGGCCATGTGGAAAAGAAACAGGTTGCTAGAATGGATCATGGAATGGTATCACTGAAAGCCATCATGACCACACAAGTGTCTCCTATGGCTGACCACAAATGGCTTGTTTTCAGTGTAAGCCATGGCTGACCTTCACGCTTTCAGTCTTACCACTATTGCACTTGTTGAAAATGTCAGCAATCATTAAGCTTTTTTCTGTACTTAGTCACCATCACAAACACAACAGTCGCTGAAATTAACGGGAAATGCTGCATAAATATCTAAATATCTATATCTGATATCTAAATCTTATACAAAAACTGCCAAAGCAGTGAAACTGAATGCCCTCCTTAGTCACATGACTGTCATGGCTTTAACATTATTTCCCATGTCCTGGGGTGATGGGGGGTGCAAATAAGTGATGTTAACAATTTATAAATTGTGAGACCATTATTAGAGCTACCTTTTCTGAACAAAAAAATGATTAAATAGATAACTATATAAAACACACCTGAAATCACTGAAGCCAGACTTTTTCCATAAGTGCAATTGAGTTGTCCTTTGGTTTTGAGCACAATAACTACAGAGCAAGTCATATCTTGTATGCTGACCCTAAAATGTGTATTAATATTAAACTGCACACATGACTGTACTTTACAGAAATGCATCATTTGAAACAAGCACCTCACAGTGCTTTGATTCAAATATCATCATAGAGCAGTTTACACAGATTAGTGTTAAAGTTTATAGCATTGGGTTATATCTACAAACGTAAACAGGAGGAATCTCCCAGAATAAAGCAGCTGTACAGTGTTGGAAAGCTGTAACCTGATGGTCGCAGGTTCACATCTTGAATGGGGCACTACAGCTGTATCCTTGAGTAAGGCACCTAACTCAATTATCTTAAATGCAGCTTGTAGAATGCAAGCTGTACAGTAAGTAAGCTTAAATGGAATTTTAAAAAGGACATGTGCTAAATGAACAAGATAATGATGTCAGGTAATGAATTTGTCTATCCAACTGAGAACTCAATAGGAAGATAAGTCTTCTTGATCCTGCTGTGATATTCTGATAGTATAAAATTAAGTCACAACCATTCTACATTCATTGTATTACCACTGTTTTTACCATTTTGCATTACTATCTGACTATGAAGCGATCCAATACACTAAATCTTATTGAACTGGTGTAAATAATATTTACGCATTAGTCATACTGTCAACAGTTAACTGCTTATTATTCACAAATGTCTAATTCCCAACAACTTAATGCACATAAACACATGCACACAGCTCTATTTAGCAAGCTCAATGGATCTTACTTAGCAACTAGAAGACACCGCCAGGACACAACAACAAAGATGCCGAAACATCACTGATCCCAGATGATCTTTAATGCTCACCAAGTGTTCGCCATGTCCTCTGCGCTGCACAACAGTGACACAAACAACGGAGTGTCTCTGACAATCTCCAGTTTTATTGCGGAGGGTTGGAACACAATTAGTTTCCCACACACGATGAACAGTGTCCTACGCTATTTGCCCCATATCCAAATGACTCAGAGAGAGAGAGGGAGAGAGAAAAACCCCAGTAGTGCGCTAAATGGAACGCTCTTGCTCAGCCTGTGCTGACTCACCCTGCCACCACTTCCTCTATCTCCCCGCGCACTTCTCATACCTCCTCTGATGACTGGCCAAGTTCTCAGGCTCTCTGGGCCCCTGAGGTCCCTCTGCCTGCTGGCCGGACGTGCCTGAACATCCAAAGGCCCAATTCCCAGTTGTAGCAATTGGCACAAATGACTGAGCCCATGAAGTCCAGTGCCTGGAAGGGACAGGAAAGCACCAAAATACAATGAAATAAGGAAAATGGTCAATATCCATGACCATGGATGGTGCAAGGCAACATGGCCTTGTTCTGCGAAAACCTTTATTCTTGCATACATAGTCCATCACTTATTCATACGACTTCTAGAGATAATAATCATTTCAGAAGTAAAATGAAGCCCATGTTGTATTAGTTCAATTCACAGTCTCATTAATTACAAGCAGCAGTTATGGTTAATAATAAGCTTGTATTACAGTACTGCCATGTTTATTTATTTTATTTTTTTTGACCAAATGGAAACTAATTACCCATTAAAGCCTGTGATGAATCACATCTGACAAATTCTGAGTTTGGGAACTTTTTAAATTCTCAGAAACAGAGAAACAAAGAGAACAACTGGCCTCCAGCCAATTATAAGGATGGTGAGGATAATTGTTTCGGAAAGTGAAATCAGACTCACAACAAATACACCCCCCACTTGGAGTTCCCAGGCTGTGCACCCTGAGAGAAAAAGGGAGAGGCCACTACAGTTAAATTAGACACTATCACATTGGTTGATGTACAGTGATATATGCGAAATGGCGATGGCTGTAAATTTAAACCCTGCACAAAAGGGGACAGCACAGTATGAAAGAATTCCCACTGCCACGCTTTGCCTACTTTACTCAATATTATCTTGATAAAATTCAAAAGCTAAAAAAGAGCTGTAAACCCTCACCAAGACATTCAGAAAATACTGTATTTGTCCTTGTTGTGGATTGACCAGTTGTTTCACTTTCCAAACCAACCAAACAACCATCTGTTAACCTTGTGTTTTTACTTCAGATTTAATAACAAGTCAAGAATTCTCCATATACCGGTGAACATTCAATGCAGTTTATAAAGTTATTTTGTTTCCCAATTTTGAACCCTTTTATGCAAGCCTATCTATACAAGTTTCTGTGACTACAGACAGGTTGTGCACATACTGGGGTCTAGACTCAAGAATTTAGTAGCTTGCTCTCCAGTGGTGACAGCAATACGGGTTCAATGGTTGTCCCATTAAACAGATGAACAGAGTTACTTTTTACAATCTACTATGAATATCCATAGAGTGCATGCACAGGCACACACACACTTTCAAGAGAACAGACTTGGGTTTATTATGTTTAAAATGCACCTTACGAGCACCACAGTACAGTGATTCCACCTGTTTTCAACTGTTCAAACAGATATAAATGTCTCCATATGAGTAATCAACGCTTTTATGGAGTGTGTCATCACCCACTCATGCTTAATATGACTGTATTGTGGCAAAGTTACGAGAAAACCGTGCCAAACAAATCAAACATGTGACTTTTCAGAAGCAAATTCAAAGGAAGCTGATCTTTGATGAAAGCAAGGTTGGGTTTCATACAAGCATCAGAGGTATTTCACCAAGTACTTTGTAAGCCATTTGAGGAACCCTGGCCTTGCAAAAATACTGAGCACCAACCTTGATCTTAAACAAGAAAGTCTAGATATTAAATACATAGCACACTATTCCTTAAAATTCCTTAAAACTGTAACCTCTGTTCTGTGATGTGAGTGTAGAATGCAAGATGAAAATAAGGCAACAAAATATCTATATCAGTTTTCCCTCTGATGTTGACTGTCTATGTCATAAACCTGATCAAACCTCAGACTTTGTCAGACTACTGACAGGGCTCGGGCAAGGACTCAGTCGCAGACCACAAAAACGTTGTATTCCAGCAGATTTATTAAAGTCCACAGGCAAGTTCATAATCACAAAACCAGGCAGGATCAAAACCAGAAAGGCAGTCCGAGAGGCAAATCCAAATGCAGGTAAATGGAGCAGACGGGGTCAAACACCGGGCAGGCAGACACACAGGTGAAGATACACAGCGCAGAGGGGCAGGCAAAAAACAGGTCGAAAAACGGGCAGGTCGAAAAACGGGAAAAAACAGCAATAAGCACAAGAACAAACGGCGGGGACGAAACAGGCAACAGCAAACTGTGACAAACTAGCAACAGGACAGGGATACGCAGGGAAGATATAGGGCAGGGCTGACAACGTGAATGGGAAACAGGTGCGCAGGCAGGCAGGTGAAGGTGATGAGGCGATCAGGCGGGCGGAGACCGGGCGGGGAGTGGGGCAGGGCTAAAACACAAGAAAAACAAAAGCACATGGACAGAAAAACAAAAAACACAACGGCTAGGGGCCGGGAGCACTGACAACAACTCTCAGAAGAGTTGCTTACTGTACCTAAAAAACAAGTCTCTATGCTATTCTTACTACAGAACAAGAGTGTGACTAATACTGTTCACTTTGGCTGACACACCATGTTTCATGCTGTTAGATTAGACAGACCTACCTGAGGGTCAATTAAGGTCAGCTTCTGGGTAAATCAAAGTTAACCACCAAAAAATTGTATAATTACATGGGGATAAATTCAAAAGCCTTCTTTCTGTTAGATGACATTATAACTGATTTTTTTAATCCATAAAATTTTTTGGCTATTAGTCATACATAAGCTTTTGCAATATCATCTCTCTGAAACAGGACTCCTATGACACTGGAAACACTGATGTTTGAAACTCAAATTGTATTCATTGTGGAAAAAATTGCAATGAAGTCACCCTTCCTTGAGTTCAACCCTAAATCAATAAGCAAAGGAATCTCTACAGCAACCTATGATGTTGGTTGGAACAGCAGAAATAATTTCAGATAGACACGTTACAGTGACTATCTCCATACATGCCAGTCACACGGTGCCCTATGGCTTGGGGACAGTATGAGAAATATGAGGTCTGGTCATGTGACCATCTCTGCAGCAACATTCCCACGATGCAGAGCTTCCTTTTTTCTCATGAATAACAGTCAGAAGTTCTGCTTTGTAGGGACTGGGTTTTTCATGTGTATGATCCATAATGGTAGGGGGGAGAGGCCATTTTACCCTTTACCCTTTATTAAGGAATTGCTTCAGTGCATGAGCATGTGAGATATTTTAAAAAGTAAATAAAATGTAAACAGAAAATATATTTTAAAACTGATTACTAAACAGGCAAGTGCATAAATTTAGCCTGATACACACGGAACACTTGTTTTTGTTATTAAAATCTACTTGTTTTTTTTTTTTTAATCAAACGATGACTAATACTAAAAACACTTCTCTATTTGTGCCTGATAGGTTTATCAGGAGGGTGTGAAGAGTAGGGGTGGAGCCGAATCCGAATACGGTATTCGGCAAAGCACAAATAGTGGGTTTTTATGAATATTTATTTTGAACAAATATTTTACAAAATTATTTGTTTTCGGGAAGAAAAAAACATGTCAAATAGCTGGTGTTCCTCATAACTGTGAGTGCGAGGGATATTTGTGCTCCGCCTGCTTGTGCTGACGTGAGGCGTAAGTTTATTATAACGTTACTTGTCTTTTGTTTTCCTGTTGGACGGTGGACCTGCAATATGTGAAGCGGAGTTTGTTTGACCGGGAGGAGGAGATTAGCCTACGTCAGCTCTGGCAGTGCAGTTACTTGCTAGTTCACCTACACGCTGTGCTCACTGCTCAGTCAGCGTGTATGGCAAGCCGTTTTAACATTTAATAGCTAGCCTGGATATGTATTGCTAATATCCGTAATTCAATTCTTCCTAGTTAAAATGAACATTTCAGATAGGCACAACGTCATTCTTCCTATAAGACAAATGACGCCATTTTCGCCATTCATTTGTATTGGGCTTTCAATTTCAGTTGTCCACAACGTCATTCTTCCTATCCAGAATGAACATTCTGGATGTCTGCAATAGAATTCTTACTAGGAAAAACTCCCATTTCAGATATCTACAATCCAATTGTTACTAGTCATAATTTTAATTTCAGACGTCCGAAATGGAAAACCCATTTGAATATCCAAAAATACATTTTGACTAGTAAAAATGTCATTACGGATTTGTACAACTTCAATTTTACAGTTTTACAGGTCAAATACAATTGTGGACCTCTGTATTAATATTGTGGATATCCATAATTGCAATTCTTCCTATCCAGAATGCAGTTTTAGATGTCTGAAATTGTAATTGATGTAGAATGAACGTAACTGTGACTTTTGACGCAGTGTTTTGAAGTGTAGGCCTATATAGTGCATAGGCCTATATACAGCCTACATTTTACACTTGATCGTTGGACTTACCCACCAGCTAGCTAGCTAACATTAGTTTCATCTAATTTTAACAGATGAGGCTGGGTGCTAGTTCTTTCAGTAAGTTGCTAGATAGGTAGCGGTATAATCTACCTAGCAGGTTAATGTGAGTTGCAACTAGCTAGTCACTTAGCTAGCTAGCTAGTCACTTAGCTAGCTAGCTGGCACAGTTAGACACAAAAATGTTCATACAAATGTTCGAATAAACTTGCAAACATAAAACTACATCCAGAAAATTATTAATTTATTGCATGACTGTGAACAGTGAGTGAGTAAACGAGTGAGCAATTTCGGACGCAACCTTCATCTTCGCAACGCTTCTGCTAAGTAATGTTGCTGGTTTTTAAAATGGCGCTTGTATCTTTTCGCTGCAACTCTGTAAAACTGTATTTCACACTTATGGTTAAACTCTGCAATTCATCCGCAGTTCACATGCGTGCCGAACCGTGTGGGGATCCGTACAGATGACGGATCAACTACGGTCCGTTACACCAGTTATGACTAGTAACAATTGGATTGTAGATGGGAGTTGAAATGGGAGTTTTTCCTAGTAAGAATTCTATTGCAGACATCCAGAATGTTCATTCTGGATAGGAAGAATGACGTTGAGGACATCTGAAATTGAAAGCCCAATACAAATGAATGGCAAAAGTGGCGTCATTTGTCCTAGGAAGAATGACGTTGTGCCTATCTGAAATGACAATTATGGATAGGAAGAATGTCATTGTGCCTATCTGAAATGTTCATTTTGACTAGGAAGAATTGAATTACGGATAATGGCAATACATATCCAGTGTAGCTATTAAATGTTAAAACGGCCACTCATACTTTTTAAGGATTTTTAAATTTAGTTTTGACTAGTACAATCAAAGTTGTAGATCTTGAAATACAATTTCTGCTTGTAAGAATGTTATTGTGGATCTCTTTAATTCCCATTCTGGCCAGTGAGAATACAATTTTGACTAGGAGAAATGCTATTATGGGTGTCTAAAATGTAATTACAGATAGGAGGAATGCTACTGTGGATATCTAAAATGTAATTACAGATAGGAGAAATGCTATTGTGGATATCTAAAATGTAATTACAGATAGGAGTGTGGCTCGATTAAATGTTAAAACGGCTTGCCATAAGCGTGTGTGTCACACGGTTGCAGATATCACTGGAGAAATAGAGCGCTATTTATAGCTATTCTAGCAAAGTTGCTGTGCCACTATTTCAACTTAGAAGACGTAGACGCAGCGCAGCTAGTTTGACCGGGAGGATATTAGGCTAGCGTTCACCTATTAGCCCTGTAACCTATATTGTTGGCAGTGTAGAAGTAGGTCTACCTTTTGTGTGATTGTTTCGAATTGCATCTACACTTGACAAGAGCTGAGATATTTGCATAGCCTGTCAGGCTACTCTCCTTTCTGCAGACAGCAAGATCTATAGTTAGCTCCATTGTTAGCTCCGTTGTCTACTAGTTAAGTTACTCCATAGTTTCTAAATGATTTAGTTGAATGTTGAATGAATGCTAGTTTTAAAATGATTTTCTTTTCAATGATGTTAATGGTTATATATGTTTATTGCTGGGTTGATGAAAACCATAAACCAATATTACATTTAAGTTTTCATAATTATTATAATAGTTTATTGAAGAACACTTATATTAACACTTTAACATCCTAAAATTAGAAGTGTATCAAAAACAAAAACAGGATTGTTACACCTATTTCCACTTTTATTCGAATACAAATACAAATAATTTTGCTGCCTCAACAAATACAGATACAAATACAAATACTGGGCTCTCTGCACATCCCTAGTGAAGAGTTTATGAGGCTCATCAATGTCTGTGGTGTAACTGGGTCTGTCATAGCTCGCCCTTACCACAGCCACGTTATTTTCGCAGCTCCTCAACAGGCAGCTCAGTCTGTTCAGACAGATGTAGATAAGAGCCCAGGAGGTCTGCTCTGTGCTCACACAATGAGTCACAGGAAGAGAGGTGGTGAGTAAGGCTCAGGGAAAGAATGGCTGCCCTTTGTGTCAGAGTCAAAATAAGTTGCAGCTCAAAACAGAACAGATGCTTCATTGAGAGGCTAATCATTGTCCCATGTAAGAAGCACAGGGGTAGGATTACATAAGCTGCCAATTTCCTTTTCCTTGTTTATGGAGGCTGAAAACCTTGGGTGAGTTAAACTGCCCGTCTGACCACAACCGCCACATTCCAGGTCGGATTACAAACATTTGAGACATCTGGTAGGAAATTTGCCTGGATTCCTCTGCTAGTTCAGCTTTTCATAAATCTCAAGATGGAGGTTATCTACTAATAGATTTTCAAATGAAATAAGATTATGAATGTGGTGGCTCTGTATGCTTATCACCACCAGAGACAAGATGGCACTTATCATGTCTGAAAAGGAGTGTAACTATTCGCATGTAATGAGAGCCTTTATATGAGATTTTATGAGATTTATCACATGTACTAAGATAAACCTTCCTGGGATGATCTGACCTGCATATAAATGTCCCCCAAGGACTTTAAAATATCCTACACAAATCTTAACATATATTAGCCTAATCCAATCATAACCTGATCTGTTTTACATGCCATTAATTTAAGGCTATCACAAACATTCCCCTGGACACTTCCAAAATTAAAACAGTTTTAAATCAGATTTTTTCATCTTAATAAACATTAGACCAAATGCCCAAAACAATGCTTTAGCCACGGTTTCTTAGCCCTTGAAAAATTTTCAATTTCTCATGTAATTTCAATAAAAGAATTCTTAGTCACAGGTTTTGGAATGAATACAGCCTGAGTGTGTGAATCATCTTACCTTAACAATACAAACCTTTAGCACTAAATACTGTACATCAGATCACAGAAATCGGTAGACTGAATGATAGATCAGCAATGATCAGCAATTTCTGTTTTATTCAGCGCATTGTTGCAGCAAAACCATTAGGTTTTACAGAATCTCACATGTAAAACTGACAGCCTCTGGCTGAGGAATGAAATATGTTGTGCAGTGTTGGAAAGCACTTCCACCAGTTTTTCAGCATGCCACAGCTACATGCCTGGCTTGTGGCATGAGCCTCTATAAATGAACCAATTAAATATAATAATGACAGCGTGTAGAATCAATTCACATCAAAAATTTGGCAAACTTCTGTTATGGAATCCTTTGTACAAAGACAGCTAGCCATGGAAAAGAGAAATGTTCAAGATTTCCACACAACTCGTGAAATCCATTCATGTCATAATTATGTTGTTTGACACTCTCAGCATAAATTAAGAAAATGTTGTTTTGTCTATAAATATTTGTTGAGATGAATCAAGGCTCAATGTCAGGGTTAGCACTGACCAGCTGTTGTCTACAAGTAATATCTGTGGCCAACCTTGGTGGCTGTGATCAACTAATCAGCCCTATCTTACACATTACATCATATCTGCTTAGAAGATGTTCTTATCCAGAGCAATTTATATCTTACATTTTTTACTTATTTTTTAGCATTACACCTATTTATACAGGCAAACACTTATTGCCGCAACCAAAGTAAAGCACAACAGCAGTGCCCCACCAGGGAATTGAACTGGTAATCTTTCGCTCACCTGTTCTTTGCAACTGCTTTTAAGAAAAAATGTACATTCTATTTCACTTTGCTTTAGCTGAGGATATAATAGCTTGTAACTCAGGTCAGGGTGGTTTTGCTGACAATATATGGAAAAGGGGAGATTACTTACACTTCTTTTGCACTATGTTTACATTTATTCACACTAGACATAATACTATAGCGTTCTTAGCTAATGTTTCTGCCACACATCAGTTTGGTGAAGTTCTGTAGTTCTGTGTCCCGTCACCCCCCTGCAAAGAGGATGCCAATAAAAACGGGGGGGGGGGGTGGGACGACAGGTAGCACACAAATTACGGTGTTTCTTGTCCCAGTTTTAAGGGGTGCGTGGTTGCCACCAGACAGTTCAGGGTTTTAAGGCAGGGGCATCTTTCAATACTGCGTCAGCCGTTGCCTCGTGTCATATGAGAGCAGGTCCCTGATCCCATTCTATAAATAGCACTATTGCTTTTTGTTCTAATAAGTTGCTACCATCGTGAGGAAATCATAGGCAACTCTATTGTTTTTGCCGACCTCCACAGCACAACAGTCAGCCTGTAACAACAGGGAATAAATGTTTGTCGACGGCAATCCCCTGTCCATAAAGCAAAGCTTGGAGGCCGCACAAGCTACAGTACAAGCTGGGAAATTAAATGCATGAACTACGAGCAACAGCACCCTTTTTACAACAATATGCCAAGGAATCTTACTATTCCTAGCTGATTACAGCTAGCTAGATCAAATTACCATGACAAGCAAGGAATTTAAAATCATCAGCTTCAGCTTCCACCTTATTGGCTAGCTGTTTCACTAAGTAAGTATTCAGTTAGCTAGTTGGATTGTTCCCCTTTATGCAGCCCTATTTTGAAATCATCATTTTGATGTGTTATGCTTGTCTCACTGTAGCAACCACTGTACTAATGCAGGAGTGCTGAGGTGTTCTAAAAGCAATCCCCCGATAGACCTACACGCCAACTGAAAGTCATCCAGTGCACTACAGTCAGCTAAGCATTAACTGGAGGACGGGTGCGGCTTCACTGACACCATCCAAATGCAGGCCCCCTGATGAGTCATTGAGCAACCACTGCCAACATACCCACTCCTATCACCAGTAGAACGAAGCCAATTTCTTCTGCCATTGTCGACTACTGGTCATTGTCGGCTGACAACATGGTTTGGAACCCAGACCATGGAGCTCAACATGCACTCAAAACAAAATCTTTACCACTGAGCTACTCGGGAGCCCTTTAGGAACCCTCCTAACATAATGAACATCAGCTGATCAAGCAAAACTACAGCGGGATGTTTAGACCTACATTTTAACCAGTCTGTTGTAAGTTCACATACAAAGAGATCACATCTTTATCGGTTGTTCACATAATGGGACATAGAGTGTCAATGTTGTGACTTTTATTATTGTGATAACTGGAGAGATCAATGGTGAAATGTGTTATTAGTGGTGCTGGAGAATTTGTGATAATGTATTGTGGCAGGAAAATTAAGATGCAGAAGCAGAAGAAGACGAAGATGAAAAAGGACATGCAAAATGCTTCAAATCTGGCCATGAGTGGCTTTATTAAGTTACATCTGAATTTTATGTGTTCAAATGGGGTTAGATGGAACAGCAAAGTAAAGATGGTAAAGCAACTGTTTTGACATTGCTTTACCACTGTCAAAACAGACAATGACATTTCAGGATCACAGGTGCTATTTCAATAGGATAGCCCAAAAAAGGATTTACTGTTGTTGCTGTATAGCTATGGAGCAAGCTCCACCAAACCCCAACTCCAATACAGGTGAAATACTGTCATTGGTAAAATATAATATGATTCCCAATAAAACTACTGATCATCAGGTTGAAAGCAAGCAAGTTAGCTATCTAGCTATCTATTTATTAGTCTCACCTAGAAATAGCTAGCTAGCCACGAATAAGGGGAGAAAAATACACAAATGCTAATAAAGAACAGGTAAGTAGTAGGGATATTACTTAAAACAGAGTATCAATTGTGAGGTTGAAAGTAAGGAAGCTAGCTAATTTGCTTGCCAAATAACATAGTGAGCATATCATCACAAGTCTGCAGCTGGCTGTTGAGGTAAGTGTAAATGTAGTAGAGTGAGACAAATAAAACATAAGATCAGTGACTGACATTTACAAATAGCTATGTCAAAGGTAATTTAGAATAGCAATAAGACTTTTTTATTTGAACATTGCACTGAGAAGTTATTTTACACCTTGTATTAAAACATAGCTGGCAACCTTCTGGACTTGTGAGTGATGGCCATGCCCTCTCCTCTCCCTTCCAGCTAGCCACAAGCATAAGACAGAGAGACCATGGATAGGAGCATCATATTAACTGGTAGCTTGGTGTGGCTAATGCAAACTGAAAACGCACTCAAGTAATGTTAATATGGCTTGAGTATAAGGTTAACATTAATATTCAGAAAAATGTATTATTCATGCATGTCCAAGTAATGCATTCAGGTTCAGGTCCATTCCTGTTGTGCAAATCACCTTCTAATTTACCAAACATTTGCTGATAAAATGAACATCCCTTTCACAACTAAGCCACAATCACAGGTATCAAGGTCACAAAAGTGGCATGTGACCAGAAATCCACTGCCTTTGTATGCCTTTCAGCATCGTCAGAATATCCTGAAATATGCAGGGAAAATGTTCGAAACGTGGCTACAGACGTTTCACGAATGGCGCCATGTGAGGAAATGCATCTAAAACCTCCACTAGCAGCACCTGGCATTCTCTGGGGAAGTATGGGAAATCTAGACAATCCCCCAGGGCCAGGGGAGGATTTGTGGGGGGAGAACTGCAAGTGAGTCACACTCCCCGCTAGACACCTGGCAACAATGCCAGCCAAACCACCTGCAAGAGGACCTCTTTCTCTGTCTCTCTTCGTGTTTCCACTCACAACATACATATGATGTGACAACCATAACAATGCAAAAAAAAAAAAAAAAACTAATGCCAGACGTGGAAGCACTTTCGCCTCTAAACAAACCTGTGTAATCAGCAGCAGATGTGACATTTGTAAACTGTTTGACCATATAATGAAAGATTACACAATGTCATATTCAATATAAGCATCTAACATGTATTTCATGGTGAAGTATCATAGTAGGGGGACTGGACACAAAACCAATAGGTTACAGGTTCAAATATGAGCTGACTGAAATGCTGAAATTCACTGAATTGCTTAGTAAATAGTAAATATCCAGCTCTATAAAAAACCAAAGAACATTATGTTACAGTACATAAGCAGGCTAAAGGCATCTCCTAAGTAAATAAAAACACTGCCAAAAGTGCTTAGCTATTTTGGTTTATGTTGCAGGCCAAATGTAGGTAACGCAGAGGATCACAGACATCAGTTATGTTGTTCAGATAAAGGTTAAACTTATCGTGATGAAACAGCTTTCTTGCATTATGCCTTGCGAGCAGCAGTGCTTTATGCAAAATATTCTCACAATAGTAGTGGAGTGCATAGGCCTTCTGGCATATAAAGAGCATCCTTTCAATTACGCACAAGTTGTGGTTTCGCTACCGAGATGCTTTATCAAGTTTGACACATTTGCAAATGTCTCTTTATTCTGTGAATTAGCTGGCAGTTGTTAGATTTGTGAAAACAACCACTTGACATCAAACGACATGATTCCTTATTGAGGCAACAAGTAACAGTGAACTCAGTTTAGAAGATTTGGTTGTAAAGGTGAAGTTTGCATTAAATGGCTCATCAAAACAAGGACAAGGTTCATATACAGATTTTTTCTACACTCCAGGACTGTGAAATTCATGGGGCCATCAGCATGCAGGAATATAGTCCATTTATTTGAGTTCAAATGTATTTTTATCAGTCACTATCATGTTACCGCATAGCTAGCACAAATTAAATGAAGATTTCTAAAGCATAACTCTATGTTACCATGAACAGTGTCTGATCTTTCTACTTAACAGTGTGGCATGAACTATTATGGAGAACATGCTAGCAGTCCTGATAATAAGAAATAATGAATCATTTAAAGCGTAAAGACCTGCTTAAATGTAAACTAATAAAAGCTGGAGTTGAACTCCTTAGAGTGTATAGCTTTGCAAACCTTAACATTTGTTGTTGTTGTTGTCTGAGTCTAAGTTTATATTTTTTCCTTTCCCAATGCCAAGTATTTTACAATTAAATTAAAATCAATAAACTTTCATGTTATGCTTTTTAAAGGAAGACACACAGTTAAAGACAAAGGCGCAATCATGCAACCACAGCTCCTCCTACTGGTAGCTTATAAAAAATAAAATTTTGTATTTCTGCCCACTAGATGGTAGTAAAATACCACATTAGTGTTTCTATCTTTTTTCATGGGCTTTTCCAGGTTTAGAGCAACCTACTTTTGTCAGTGTGACAGAAGTCCACCCAATTTGTATGAAGTTTACACTGTTTCATCCAAAGAGTTTGACAACTTTTTTCATTTCAGTTTTTCAATTTCATATTTGGTTCCAGGAATGTTTGAGATATGCATGAATAATAAAATCCAGGAAATGGTGCTCTGTTGTTTTAGGTTTAGCACCTTGCAGTTGAAGAACTTAGAGTGAAATACACTGCAAAGATATACACCAGAAAGACATTACATGGGCCTGGGGACAACTTTAACCTTTAACCATGAACAGGAGTGTTATACTTTATATAAAGGGCCTATTTACACTTACCTTAAAAACAGGATTTTTGTTTTGAATCAGACGGTAAATATGACACCTTAATTAAGAATAACCATTTTGAAAGAAAGTAGACATTTCTTTTAGTGTGCTTTTTGACATTTTACCTATGTATGACCTGCTTAATATGTGTTTGCTAATCTTATTTAAGAATAAGCCATGTTTTAAAAGTAAATGACCGCAGGCCCTGTTGATCTCGATTTTGGATCAAGATGGCAAGAGGAAAAGATCTAAGTGACTTTGAAAGAGGGTTCATTGTTGGGGCACGGATGGCAGGAGCTTCAGTCACAAAGACTGCTCAACTGGCTAGTGTTTCAATAGGAACAGTGACTAAAGTGACATCTGCATTTAGATCTATGGGAAAGACATCAGTAAATAGGGTATTTTGTGGTCAACAGCGCACATCTGATGACCGTGATGCTCGTGCATTAGTGCAATATGTAAGGAAAAACAGAAGACCAACTCTTCCTCAGGTGACTGAGAATGTCAATACAGCGTGTGATCAGACTGTGTCAGCAAGAACAGTCCATCGACAATTACACAGAGAGGGATATTATAGTAGGGTTGCAGTACATAAACCCCTCATTACAAAGATGAATGCACATTTGAGAGTTCAGTGGTGCAAAAACCATAGGTACTGGTCTACAGAGATGTGGAAAAAAGTGATATGGTCAAACGAGCCATCCTTCACCATATTTTCGACAAGTGGGCGAGTGCATGTGTGGCATACACCAAGAAAATGGTACAGGCCTGAATGCTTGACCCCTACAGTGAGGGGGTCCGGTGGCTCTGTTATGCTGTGGGGGGCATTTTGCTGCATGGTTTGGGTCCACTTGTCCCCTTAGAGGGAAGGGTCACTGCAAATCAATACAAAGTTGTTCTGAGTGATCACCTTCATCCTATGATGAAACATTTCTATCCTGATGGGAGTGGTCTCTTCTAGGATGACAATGCACCCATCCATAGGGCACCAGGGGTCATTGAATGGTTTGATGAGTATGAACATGATGTGAATCATGTGCTATGGCCTTCGCAGTCACCAGATCTCAACCCAATTCAACACCTATGGGAGATTTTGGACTGACGTGTTAGACAGCGCTCTCCACCACCACCATCAAAACACCAAATGAGGGAATATCTTTTGGAAGAATGGTGTTCCATCCCTCCAGTAGAGTTCCAGAGACTTGTAGACTCTATGCCAAGGCGCATTGAAGCTGTTCTGGGTACTTGTGGTGGCCCTACACCTTACTAAGACACTTTATGTTGGTTTTTCCTTTAATTTGTCACCCGTCTGTACATGACAACAAATGTTCACGTTTGATCCTACAATTGAGTGGGGAGTAATCAAACTTTGGCACAGGCATCTATTTTCAGTATTAACAACCATTTGACATTTTGCATCCCATCACAAGTAGCTGTCATTTTCATACCCCACAACACTTTGCAATTCTGATGATTTCTTTTTCTTTCTCCAAAAGGAAGGCAGGTCGCAATGTGCAAATGTTGATTTTGACATGTGAAGTAGAGGCATACATGCATAACAGAAGTGCTAGGTCACTGCCTATTTCCTGTTTCAACGAAAATGTACGTAAGCGTTTCTGTATCCATATATTGATGTGATGTGCACAAACACAAATATGCAGGATACACTACAGCAGAATAGAACAGTAGGATTTTAGGAACAGTGCTGTCACAAAATGTGGCGTTCTTGACACCTTGTTACATCTTCTTCATATTCGGAAAACGACCACACGTTGTTACGGTCTGTAACGTGAAGACACATCTTACTAAATTCTTGTATCCAAAAGACCTTTGGAATGCACCTTTCTATTCGCAAAATGTGACTCGCTTGCGTCCGAAAAAGCAACATGAATGAATATGTGAGTGGTAAATCCCGAAAAGGTCAGTTTAACAGAAGAACAATCATAAATTGATGTAAAACCGCATGTTGAGTATACGGATCCTGCTTGAAAAGAGGGCCTTCCATTTTGTGTTATAGCCCTGAGTTGAGTAGACCACAGGCTATATATTTAATGGAAGTATATAGGTGAATGTTCTCCCACCCATTATGGGTTCAACATGCTGATCTGCCGATATTTTCATTAAGGAAAAGGAAGAGTGCTGTCGTGTATCTCGCCGACATATTACGTTGAAGCATATTATCATGCTGGATTCGACGTGAGGAAGTTACATTTCAGAAGTACAAATCACGGTTCAGTATATTACTCTAAGTGTCTAATTTAGTAGAAATGCATCACACCCCAGTCATTACAGTCGCCCAAACACCCCCCAAGCAACTTAATTATACAGGTGCTGTACAACGCAGCCTTCCCTCCTGTGCCTCAAGCAGAGCGGCGCGTTAAACGGTAAATGTGACTTAGGAGAATTCTAACCATCTCAACTGCGTTTCCATAGTTTAAATATGAAAAAGGGTCAAGAGGCTTGGATTATGTTACAGTCGCGAACCCATTTACCAATCATACTTCCTCAATTCGGTGACTCGGTGATATAATTCAGCGGGGGCAGTTGCGTACAAATACGTTCGTTAAAATTTGAAATGCGTGGCATGCACGCAGTGTAAACTATGAATTCTACGAATTCTTGAACTGTATGATTAGTGCTAACTGGCACTATTCTTTTTTATTTATTTATTTTTTCATTTTCTACTGTACACAGTGTCTGACACGGTGAGGATCAAACAAAGCTTTGTAAAATACTTAAACGGTTTTGAATAGGCTAAATTATTTCCCAAATATCTGCATGAGAAGTGCGACACTTACCGATTAACTTTTTTCTTGGTTAGATCAGGAGCAGCAGATGCACGTTGGTTGCACTTGAGATGCGAACTTATAGTAAAAATAGAATAAAGCTAGTCAGCTACATTCAAAGCTGGAATTTACGCAGAAAAGCGGTGAGTGATATGATAAGCAATAGCTACTGCCTGATTAGATGTTTTCCCCCTTTTCCAACGTGGTCACTCGCTAATCGTACAGTCTCACTCACATAAAGCAATCACGGATAATAACACCACTTAACTCTTCTAAACGAGTTGGTCACACCCACTCACGCAACAAACTGAGAGCCTAGAACTGACTACCACCTCTGCCAATAGGACGTTCACTCAAAAACTTTTGTGCTCCTTCAACATTTTTAAGCAAATTGCAGTGTTCCCTAACAGGCATAATTATGCAAAGCACCTTATCAAAGTGCTTCCCGTGTCTTCACCAACAAGTCATAGCTTGTTACCCTGACTTGTAAAATTAAGATTTAACAGCTGCTTGCTTCTGAATTTCTTGTTTCTTTTGCTGAAGCTGTGACAGCCCCTCACCCGCTCACTCGTAATATCAAGAACTACAGTGGTGAATGGGACGTGTTGGTTGTCACAACAGTATTTGTAACTTTGAAACCACAGCGCTCTATCTTATGAAGTGCAAGCCTTTTTTTGATAAAAGTGGAATGACTCACAAAGTTTCCATTTAAGTGTTGAACATTAGGGCTTATTAATATTCACAAGCTTAAATGTTTGTCCTTCAGAAGCAGAGCATCTGAAGTTATTAACATGAACTTTATTCACAGATTAAAGTAAAATAATAAGCTCAGGCCAGTTTTTTTTTTTTTTTTTCATTTCAAGTTACTAACAGTAAAATTGGCACCTTGTCATTTATAACTCTTCATACTGTTAGGCTTGGACAGTTTGTTTCATAAGGGCAGGAATATATTTCAGTCATGCATTTTGCTAAAATAAAGCTAGTAGGCTGTGCTTGAGACTGATGTTTTCAAAGTTTATGGTTAGTGTGGGTTGCCACATTAATTCTGGTGTTATTATTTGTTACCACAACCAGTGACCAGAGTGTTATGGCCTTGGTTTACATGGCTAGCCGTATATTTATCATTCCCCTCTATGCAAATAAATACACAGAGAAACACAGAGGCAGGTATAATGCCATCAGATTTCATGCTGAGAGCAGTTCAAGTAAACCAAATCAATAAGCACAGCAAAAGGGGTTTGACTTTAGTTGACACTCTGATGAGATGTCAGTTTGTACAGTACCTTCACTGCCGAGGATGTACAGTATCGTAAAAGCATTACCAATGGCCAATGCTAACTGTTTTGGTTTTTTTTGTAAACACAAGTCATTTTGAAGATGACAATGAAGTTTGTATTTGGTGCTTTGGATGTAAAAAGTGGGTTTAGAAGCTCTCCAGGATTGCCAACGTTATATGCCTATTGTATGTTTAAACTTTGATTCATGTCCCTTTTACAGTAAGACAGCAAGTATTATACTTTATATGTATGTAATTACTTAGAAGAGACACACTGAACATTGTTTTGCAAAAATCTGATTGAACAATATGAAAATTGAATGATGATAAATGTGTGATAAGTGCGGCAGTGCACCATAGTAGTTAAGGAGCAGAACTCGTAACCGAAAGGTTGCTGGTTTGATTCCCCGCTGGGACGCTGCTGATGTACCCTTGGGCAAGGTACTTAGTCCACAACTGCCTCAATAAATATCCACCTGTATAAATGGATTACATTGTAAAAAAGCTGTAACTAGTGTAAGTCACTCTGGATAAATGCCAATAACGTAATTAAGTCAGTGTATATCTTCAAAAAATATTCACTGTCCAACTGTGACAGGCAGAATCATAAAGGACATTTTATACAGGCAACATGATAACTGTGAAGTGAAGTGGTAACTATCTTGCAAAGGGCATTGTTGAGTTTGTTGAGGTACATTCCAATAGTGATCCTTGCATTTTCAGTCAGCAATGGTGAACACTCAGAACAAAGAACAGATATGAGTAAGCCTCTGTTCTCATTTCAGTGCTACTTTGCTTGTTTGGTGCATTGCACACATGGCATGTGGAAGCTTACAGTTTTCACTACTGTTTTGTGACCAATAATAATCCTTTTCTCTTCAATGTTCCTTTCCCAGGCTGCTTGATCAGCTGAATACTTCACAGAAATGATGGAAACCATATAATCCGACAGTGCAAGCACAGACTATTTACCACCCGATAGACTGTGCACTCCCTGTTCCTTCCTGTTCTGCAGAAGATTTAAGGTTGAAATGTAAACTGTTAAGCTCAAGAGCTGCAGTGATGGAGCTTTCAGTTGTGTAATGGATGGACAGCACTTTCAATGCAAAGTCAAGTACATGTAACTGTTTTGAGAATTTTTGACACTAACTATGAATCTCCTACACACCACTGAAACTGAACCATATATGCCAACTGGAGACTGACCATATATGCCAAGTAAGCATTTGAGCCTGTATACACTTGTTAAGTGCAACTGAGTTCTACAGTCATTTGAATGTCTTTTTATGCTAAACCCTAGACACTTGTAACCCTCAACAGAGCTGATCGTGTGGAGGGAGGAAGGACGTACACAAAGGAGATAAAAGGTGCACCTGACCATTCATGAACGATACTGCACCATTCAGTTTCACTGATGCGTTACACATGGACATCTGTCATCATATTGTGACGTAAAATGAAATCGTATGGGTGCTCTTATTAATGCAGGTGAATATATAAATGAGTTGGTTTATATATCTGCAGTATGTAAGGTGAGAAATTACACCATGCCAGTCAGTCCTTGCAAAATTCATGACTTAAAATAAATTAACTACATAACATACAACTACATAACATAATAATGCACAAATTGTGTGGTAAAAGAAAGTATAAAATTATTGTATTTGTTGTTCAACATTCTGTTCACTGGTTGGTGATGCCATCATACTGTCAGGTAAAGATGGAAGGTGCTGTATGAATGCAACACATTATAATATCTTGGTGAAATAAGGCAGCAGCTCCTAAATAGATTCAGGATAAAACAGTCATTAAAAAGCATTCATTTCTGCACTCCTTTTGAAAGATGGAAAGCCCCAATAGTGAGTAAGACTTTCAATTCAAGTAATCTCTAAACCATTTCCAATTACCACTGTACAATTTAAGGAGAGTGGGAAGATAAATGCCTCATATTGAATCAATCATTTTTGCTGAGAGTATTGCACAGATCAGAAGTAGGTTCATTGTGCGTTGGCTATTAGCCCAGCTTTTAACCTTTTTGTTGAAGTCAATGAAATGTGACAAGAAGTCAAAATACCTAAATGCAGATTTATAGTGTTGAGTCCAACCCAAAGTAACCAAGCTGGAAATTCAGGAAGTGTATGTAAATCCAGAATTGAACAGACACTGTTCAAATAAACCACAACTCCTTTGCAGGCCTTTGTGCCAAGCAGCACTTCTAGTGGTGAAATGAGAATACTGCGGTGAGTGAGACCACTGCATCTAAGGCCACGTCTACACGTACACGGGTATTTTTGAAAATGGGGATTTTCCTTCTTTTGTTCTTAAAAAAATCTCCGTCCACACGAAAACGCAAACAAATGCTGTCAAGTGCATGCAAAACCAACATGCGATGATATAACCCTAACCATAAAGCCATGTTGGCCAATCAGAAGCCTGAAAAAAAAGTTATTACGGCGCACACTCTGACATCACAAGCCAAAAACTCCGTTTTCGCTGTCTACACGTGAACACTGAAAACAGAGTTTCTGAAAATCTTCACCCTGGAAGGCGTTTTGCAAAAGATCTGTTTTCAGTGACCTAAAATGCCGTTTGCATGTGGATGAAAGGCCAAAACGCATAGAAAAAGTTACGTTTTTAAAAATACCCGTGTACATGTGGACAGGGCCTAAGTGTCTTTCAGGCACAGCTAATAATCTACACTCCTTAGGACCACAAATATAGAAAAGAAAACTCATTGAAATGAACATCCTGGGTTTAATTGTGAAATCTATGATGTTGGTCTGCTTTCTTAGACATGTATTTGCATAAAAGAAGAGCATGATTAATGAGGAGCACAAGTATGGTGAGTGTTTTCACTCAGTCCTAGTCTTTGATCTAAGGGGGAGGAATGCTTTTCAGATGTCTTTTTCTGTGACCTCCCATCAATCTGGCTTCAATCAGAGAATGGCCTATACACAAGGCTAGACAATCTGTGTGCAAAGGCAAAGTCCTCCAAAAAACACACTGTAAATGTCTGACTGTTGGATTCATTACACATAATCATAGGCCTTTATGAAAGTGATCTGTCTTAGTGTCAAATAACATAGCCCTGTTCTCATGAAAAACATGTTTTGAATGCTACAACTGTGTTCATTTCATGTGCTCAACTCATGAGCCACTATGAATAGTTCAATAAGTAACAACTGGTAATTTACATAGAAAAGTGATTTGAGTTCTAGTCGTGGACTATATTACTACTCTGACGTTTTTCAACTCTTGTTTCCCATATCTTTATTTAATGTCCTGACAGATAAACAAAAGTTCACAGTATACACAGTATACTTATCTAACAGTACATAGTATACACATCATTGCTTGCAAGTTATAAACTAATTATTAATTTGCTGTACCAGCAATTGAGTTGTACTGTGTGTTGTGTTGTAGATGTACTCAAAGCCCAACATAAACAGAATATTTCTAAGTGAAAGGGTAAACACACAATGTTTGTGTATGTTGTATCTCTGTCAGAAGCTGCTCCATACAGCTTATGTAGGCTATATAAACAAAACTATGAAAAACTACAAAAAACAAATGAAATGGAAGGAAGGACAGGGAGGCAGGACATTCATTTCCAGGTAAGCATTTCTGTTATGTGTAGAGGTGCTGTGGGTAATCGGGTGAATTGGGATTGCCCAGCTGCTGCACCCAGGAGCAATATTGTCTGCATCCAGTAAAATCCAACCAGTCTTGCCTTATCAGTTGATAACATTCTACCATGCCATCTGCACCAAACCTCAAGGAACTGTGATGCTGCCTCAGCTGAATTGTGTCATATTATCACAATATTGTTATTACTGTAGCGTTCAGATTCACCCTCAAACCGTGCAGCTTGACTGTAAAGGACTGAACTGACTAAAACATAATTAAAATGTTATGACTCAGTGGTCATGGAACAAATATGATTCTGTTAACTGTTGCCTCTCCATTTATAACCAGCCCTGGTCTCTGGCAATTATGGTGGAACCTCATAACTATACTGCATTAAAAGTGTTACAGATATTTGTTCTTGTGCTGTCTCCATATTTAAATATTCTGATGCTGGTACCTTTTCATGGAAGACAATGCTCATGTAGTTTCAGCAACATCTGGTTAACTCACTACACACCCCTGTTTATAAAAGGCCAGGGAAATGTAGCCTGGTCACTGAAAGAATCCTTACATGTCCTCTTGGATATAGCTCTGCACAGTGTGAAATGTACACAGTTGTCAGTGCTGCAGCTACGTAGCCGCTTGTTTTTTTTTTTCCCTGCCATGTGCTTTTGTGTTCATTTCTCTCCCTTGCCTGCCCCGCCCCTTGTTTCCCTGCCCGATTGCTCATCTGCTTCACCTGCCCGCTTGTTCACCTGTGTCTCGTGTTCTTGTTACCGTGTTCCCTTTATATACCTGTCTGTTTCTTAGCCCTTTGCCAGTTCGTCTCAGTTTTCTGTTTCGCAACCAGCGCTTTTCTAGTCTCGTTTGTATTCTGCCTGCCCGTGTTTATCTTGCCTGTTTTTCTCGACCTCGCTTTTTGGATTTTGTCTTTGTACCTCTGCCGTGTCTTCCTGGTTTTTGACTTCGCCCGTTTTTCGACTCTGACTTCTGGATTTCCCTTTTCGGCAATAAACCATCGTTTGCCATCCTCCGCTGTCTGCGCCTGAGTCCCTGCCTGAGCCCCCCGTTGACAACAGTATCTTCCACTGAGTTCTAAAACACATGTAAACTCATGAAGGAGGAGGTGCTGGAGTGGGGTGCAGGCATTGCTCCAATGCATGTTCCTGTGGCCAACAGCTACTTTTCACACTATAAGCCACACAGCGCTCCACAGGAAAGTTAACACCAATTGGAGGAGCAGGGTATCTTTCATTGATAAAAATCCAATGATTTTATACGTGTCTGATGAGTCGCTAAGCTGTGCTGATATAACAGTGAGCCCAAAACCGTAACACAAGCCCACCAGTTATGTCCTGCTGCTGCATATTCCCAGTCATGATCAAGCTCATGTTTTGAGATTTACAATGGAACCATGTTTAGTTGACAAATGACATGTGCAGCATTGGTATGTTTACTTCAGAATTCCGACCTTCAGTGCAGAAGCTCTTCATGAACCTTCGGTACACTGTGCGTCACTCTTGACAGACCATTGCTTCCAATATTGAGAGGTATGTGCGCACATCCTCTTTGTTAGTCCTCAAGAGCAGGAACTCAAAATTAATGAAATCTAATAGGAGCATGGTGTCTGCAGCACACAGCCAATCAGCAAGAGACCTCTGGAAGAGGGAAGAGAGATGTTATTGATAGGTCAAGATGGAGGTACTTGAAAGCGTAAAACAATTACAAATAGAAAGGGACCCAGAATTAATTTAGCATGCCAAGATAAAAAGGTGAGAATGTTTCATCAGTGCTGAAAACATTTGTTGGACAGAGGTAAGGAACCAGTGGCTCTCCCTTTTTAAAGTATTTATTAAAATATGAATTGCGTATTAAAAGCAAGAATCAGTATCATTTATACCCAGTGAATTCATGCAGGCTCTTTGCTTAAAGTTTGAGTAAGGAATGGGGTAGATTTTCTTTGCTGGAGGATACCAGACTGTATGTTTACATTTACATTTACATTTATTCATTTGGCAGAAGCTTTTATCCAAAGCGACTTACAAGTGAGTACAACACAAGCAAAAGCCATACAAGGAGTCACAATAATAAGTGCTGAATGACCAAGTTTCAATAGTTAGCCAGACAAGGTTAAATAATAATTAAATAACCACATGTACTGTCACCACATGTACTGACTTAAGTTTTAGTAATACTTGAACCAATGCAGCCTAATGTCATGTCAGTTGACCCTGTGAATATCAGAGGGCATGACAAAGCATAGGCCAGGCCCTCTGGGAAAGGTGAAGCTTTTTCAGGTGTCCTTGCTTGGGGTTTGTGAGAGGACAAAGAACAACCCAATTATCTGGACCTGGATCTGTAGTAGTGCCACGTGGCCATATATATTTATATGGAAGCTGGAGGACTCTTGCTTCCCCTGTTGATGCTGCTGTGGGTGTGGTGGGGCTGAGTTGCTTGGGGTCAATAAAGGCTGCTGTTGTGCTAGGACAGGAGTAGTCCACAAGCATCTCGCTCTTACGGTTCACCAAAGCAGAAATCCTACTCCACTGGGAACACCACTGGATAGCACTGACTGATGAGCCCGCTCTGTGGTTCAGAGTTCAGATTCATAACAGAAAAAGCAGAAGTCCTTTATCTTTTTTTATCTCTGAAGTGTTCTTCATTACCTTGTAAATGTCAAACAGATTTAGTCTAAGTATTAAATAGCACTAATGATATTGCTTGGCTTGGATAGCGAGTAATTTCCAGAAGCAGAGCTTTTAACAAGAGAGAAAAAACTGAAACTTTTCTAAACACTGATTTTATCCATTTTGTAATGGTAGCCTTCAATTGTGCTTTTTTAGGTCACTATAGACAATTCAAAAGGCCTTTGCTGGGTAGAAAATCCCCACAATCTTACTCTGCCGAAGCAATTACAGTGCATGCAGACATTACAGTTGAAATCATTGACTCAGATACAATAGTTAAATCATTGAGAAGGTAAGAGTCAGCAAAGAGTGACATAAAAGGAAGTTTTATGTGTACCAGAACACAGAGGCATGAAGCTTTCATTACACAGGTCATCTCCTAATATCATAACAGAAAGTGGACAAATCTCCCTCTCCTGCAAATCTGCAAATACAAAGACCACAGTGACAGTATCCGAGCAGGTAATTAATAAGGTAATTACATTATAAGTGATGAAGTGATTCATCATTCGTTTTCCTCATTAGGAAGTCACACATGTATTTTTCATATTGTGAAATGTATAATAATAGTGTGCACAGTTGGGGCTTGTACCACTGGTCTATTTTTATATTGGTTTCTTTTCACATATGCCAATTTACCACACTTCATACCTGCATTCCTGTTACTGTTATAATTTCCCATTCCTAATTAGGATCTTGCTGTAGAATGTTAACACAAAAATGCCTTTGTTGATCCAAAATTTCATGTTGTGGAATAAGGAACAGGATAAATAACTTCACAAGTAACACCTTTTCACGAGGCTCAGAAAAGAAAAACAATACATGAAGCTCATTGTGTCCATTTATCACCTTACAGTGCAGCTTCTGTTGAGATGTTGCAGATATTGCCAGTCACAGCTTAACAGAACTAAAACAGGGTGTATCAGGAAATGAAAGAGCTAAACCTGTCTCATGGTCATGTAAAAGGCTGAAGTGAAACCGCCTGAATTTTGCATTACTTTATTTGCATTAATGAGAGAGAAATTGGATCAATGGCTAGAAAAACTGATTGCATAAGCTCATGGACAATTTCAATGTGTTCAATTTCAAAAAGTAAAAAGTGAGAAAACAGTCTCAGTACGTAAATAGAGTACCTTATTAGAATGTAAAGATACTAGCTATGCTGTTTGAGTTCTGTTGATAAAGTTACTTCATATACAGTACATTAAATGTATTATGTAACAGTTGCTCCTATACTATGCAGAGTTAATGGTGCTAAGTTAATGAAGTTCTAAAATATGTATTTCAAGCACACTGTAATTCACTGCTGTTGGATTTTTTCAAAACTGATGCTCTTGGTTAATGTTGAATATACTTTTCTATATTTTAGGGACCTACCCACAAGATTGTCATAACAAGAGCATTCCTTATATTACAGTATGTGAGCTCCTAATTCTTGACCTCTTCAGTGTGCAACCTTTTTTATATTCCATAATAAATGTTAGTGCCACCACACTGTTGCAGACTTTTAAAATAAACAACTCTGTTAATCAACAATATACATTTAAATTGGCCCAGTCTATCAGGATGACTTGCGCTCTGCCTCATCTGTACAAATGTTGGTTCCATCTTGGTTTTTTGTTTGTTTTTGTTTTTTCCTGTTTGAATTGACAATTTCCCCTCCAACTCCCAAGGTTCCGGGTGAATGCCATATTCTCCAGATGGATGGAGTCTGCACTGAGCATCTGGGGTTCGCTAAGCAGAGGTCATAAGTAGAGCTAAATCAAATGATTGTGATTAGGCCAGGACACAATCTCCTGTCCTGCTTTGCCAGAGGAATTACGCCTTGAACGAAACAGCACAAATCAAATCAACCAACCAAATGTTAACATACCATGGCAAGGGCAGACAGTGTATTCTTACATAAACCTGCATTTATTCTCTTTGAGGTGTTGAGTAATTGCCTTAGCATATTATTCTGTTTCTAACACAAGAGTATATAGCAGTGTTGAATTAAATAAATACAAGTACATGTCTGGGAGGGTTAATTCTGTATGTTTTTGATCTAGAATGGTTTGGCTGCCACCAGGCTGGCACAATATAAAACCTATTGTTTGGCCTCCTATCCAGAATTCCTGAAAGCCTGTTGTTCAGGTTTTGTTTGTTTTTGTGTTTTTTTTTCCTTCTACCTGTTACCCTGGACAGCATCTCAAACATCATTTCTAAAAATTGCCATCCTAACTGGTCACAATCTGTAAATATAAAAGTATTACTTTTCATAAATCCAAAGCCATTACTAGTGCAGCCACCAACTATGATCTGTCGCTTATTTTTCACTGTCTGCATTTATGTACCACTTATTTGTCTTATTTGGAAAGTTTATCAACCATTGATTTTACATGTCTTCATACCGCATGTTATGACTCCAGTTGTCTTACCACAAGTCCAATGTGGTTGCAGCTTTTTACAGCATTGCTTGATGAGACTTGTGTTTTGTACATTTATTATGTCTAGATGTGTTTGAAACGCTTGTTGTTGGCTTAAGGCATTAGCCCCACCAATAATAGCTACTAAGCTTTTTTTTCTAAAATGTCAACACCTTCTGATAGCACTCATTCATTCACGTCAATATTCAGTCCGTTCATGCAGCAGGGACTGTCAATATGTACAAATTGCAGGCCATGGCCTGGTGAGGTTGGTATGGAAAGCACAACTTTTATATCTAGATGTTCATAATTTTATTTTTTGAACAGAAGTCTTACATGAAGAACATAAGGATTTATCTCATCAAGTAGTATTTCAACTAATGCATTTCATAAACATTGTCTCTAGATGTACTCAAGTGTAACTCAATGGCATCAGACAACTGGCTTGAGCACCTTGTAGTTGCCCCCATCTTCAAATTTCATTTGCTTTGAACCATACTGCATGTTGACTGGGAGCATGAAAAACCATCAAAAATCACATACTGTACCAAATCTTCAGAAATGTTCCACTGTTAAAATTGTTTCAGGGTGCTCCTCTCTAGACTTCTACCTCATCATATTGGCTGTACACATTTCCTCTCTTTTGTAGAATGTGACAAAAACATGGGACAAAAATAACAGTTCTAATTACAGAAAGACTTTCATATGTGGGACATGTGACTGCCTGAGACTTATTTTATCGTGGAACTTTTGAAGAACACGCCCAAAGAAAACAAGAACACACAACATCAAATTCATAATTTGAGCATTTTGAACATATTTTTTGTCACAATCTTTCAGAATAACTGCTCTGATTTTATAGAATGCACAAATCTCTGGCTCAAACTCAGCATATTCCGTATCCATATTTTCAGTTTTGTATATACCTACCATAATTTCACTTCTGTTCTATACACATTAGAATTAAACCTGGGTGAACAGCATGGGCCAAAAGACACCTCAAGTTTATCATGTAATATAAGAAACAAGACAAAATTATAACTGGTCAGACTGGTTTGGTAGGAGCTCAGTTGATCGGGGATGGTGAGATAGTGTAAAATTGCTTCTGTTGATTTCTTAACCCCAATAATTTACCCAATGTGTCATTTGACAAAAACAATTTATATTACAGTCAGAATTTACTGTTGTGCTCTATGCTCAACAATTTTATTACAGAATAGTTTGAGATATCCATCACTATACCGTGAATTTATATTAACTGCTTGGATCAGATAAGATAGGCTAATTGGATGGGACAAAAAAAAACATAATTCACACCAGTCCTTCAGAAATTGAGTTTGACAGCCTGGAGTAAAACATCTTTTGCTCAATGGATAGGACCATGGTGCACCAGCAGAGCTGTCAGCCTGATGGAGACATGAGACCAGGCCTCAAGATTCAGGAGACTCCTAGATGGCCGGCTTCTCTACCCGCAGTCACTCATCTACACATTGCTTATTACAGCGCTGGCTGATTCACCTCACATAACACAGAAGGAGAGAGGAAAAGAAGAAGAAGAGAAAAAATGAGAATGATTGCAACACAAAAGCCAGCCTCGGCCAAGCACACAAAAGCCTCTTCGATAGGCGCATGCAACTTGTTAGCCACTGGTTAACACACATTCTTCACACCTGAAATTACCCAGTTTGAAACTATGCTGATGAAACTTATTGACTACTGTAATATGGTAAATGGAAGTAAATGCAATATCTTGTAAACCATCATGTTTACTTGAACATTTAAACAGTACTCTCATGCAATGTAGAAATAAAACATGCCACTACTGACACTTAATTAGAGGTAGGCACAGTTTAATACTGGTGAAGGCTCCTTCTTTATACTGCTATTCACATAAACGTTGGCAAGTTGCTCATCTGAGTTAATTTAGCACAACACTCACTTCAGGCTAATTAGTAAATTATGTGTCTATCACCATTACTTAATTCATCTACACCGCAATCAATTCAGCCGATGATAACACAATAGAGTAAGTCTGATCAAAAGTCATTTCCTTAACAAGACCAAGATAAATAATTGAAAGAGTGATTTATTTAAAAATAAGGTTTAAAATGTAGCTCACCTACCAATATTGTGAGTTAGTGTGCAGTAATACACTTTTCACCAATCAAAGTATAGTTGGTTATATAAATATTGATAAACAGTTATGTCAGCTATGGTTTAACTGTAGTTAAAAGAAAGGAACATTTGGGAAAGTGGTCACAGCAGCACTGTCAGAGATTAGCTGATAGGTCTTCACATTTTCAAAGCACTACCACCATTCATTTTACCAAGGCTTTTTCAAAATGATCATAGTCATTGTCAGCCTCCTGCTATGACTTTACTCTTTCCCTTTTCAGTACCTCTAGAGAATGTGTTTTCGGTGTATAGAGGAGCAGAGAGTTATTTCAGATACTTTGCAGGTAGTTCTCATTCATTGAGAATTTTGTGTAGCATAGTAGCTGCAGCACTCAACTCTGGATGTTATGGTTTTAGATTACAATCCCTGAGAGGTCCCTGCTGTTTTGTTCTTTAACAAAGTCATTTGAGATCATTTTTAACCTTATTCATTTTATTGCTCTGTGCCTCAGATAAACACATTTGTCTCCAGACTCTCAATATAAGTAAATGCTGGTGGGCACATTGATTATATTTTAACAGCCATAAAATGAATTACTTTCTAATATAGTATGAAAACACATAGATGTTCAGAAGTGTCAGAAGATGATGATGGAGGAGATAAGCATAGTGATAGTAAGAGTTTGCATCTGATTTTGCTAAGGTGGTAAAATGAACAATAGCATTGCTTTTCAAGTGTGGTATCTTTCGATCTGTCACTGCTGCGACTATTTCCCTACCCGTGGTCATCTTGCTCACACGGGCTTATGCACAGTCTCTTGTTTACCACTTTGTGTTCTCATACAGACCACCTTATCCTGCATGCCTGGTGCTCAACAGTAGTCATTGTTCCATCTGCACTGGCAGGGCCAGCACCCAGCTGGGCCCACGTTATGTCACAATTAACATCACTCATGTCGATTTCCTCTTTTTCTGTCTTGTTATCACTCAGCACATTGAGCCTCAGGCCCATTGTCTAATTCTGACTCAAGAGCACTCACTGGCAGACTAGCATTAGCACTCCAGTCCTACTGCTTAAAAATACCTCTTTCCAGACAATAATAAAAAACCACAAACAGCCACAGGGAGTTGCTTTATTTTGCCTTCTTTTCATTGGAGTCTTCCTAAGGGCTTTCCAGGACCAAATATAACTACTTATTTTAGCCCATTTTTAATACTCATGTGCTTTCCAACTGATGCAATTTTCCTGGAAGCTAAGAGACAAACATGCAACCAAGGACATACTGAATATTTGCCCATTTCTTGATCGGTTAAACTATTGGTATATTCTCATCACTTTGGGTAGAGATTATGTACTGTTAATGACACAGTCATCAATAGTAATTTACATCCATCTATCCTGTCATCATTTTAAGGATGCCTACCTGTGGTAAAAGAAGGAACACCCTGCCAAATGATTGATGACACATTGGAAGCAGCCAGTGCCCTTTCTAAAGGCAATTTGTAGTGCTTTTGACCACCAATAACGTTCAGATCGGCAAGTCATCCTTTTTCATCAAAAAACCTCTGCTGTTGCTTTTGTAAAATGATTTACTTCTGACGCATTTTTAAAAACCATATGTACTGTATTTCATCTTTTTATGTGACTTCAACATTTAACAGATCCAAAGACGCCAGTACACCAAACATAAATCTTTCTGTTTGTTTGATTTATTTGCAGCTCAAAATGTAATATATAATTAGAACAGTCATATTACTTTAGCAAAGATTGGCAAATCCTTTGATGGATAAACAATGGTTTTCTCTTAGTCTCAGTTTTCAGTCCAATTGAATTCAATGTTTTATCTCTTGCAAGTACTGTAAGCCAATCATAAAATTTGAATCAAATATATTCAAACCAGTCAGACCATGGCTACTCACAACACTGATTGCATGTCTCTCAGTTGGAGAGGTTCACCAAACAGAACAGATTCCTTTTTCTCAAGCATAAACTAAGAGGCAAGACCAGACATATATCCGTTGATAAAGTTTGATGTGCACATATTTTAAGATGAGCACAAGCCCTCCTGTAATTTATGAATTACCTTTAAGCCTGTGTGCATCTTCCCACCACAGAGATTTTCAGGTTTCATATGTTCATTCACATTTTTCCATTCCCTACCAAATGGGTTTCTGCCACAGAACTTGCAAAAGAGGCCAATGCAGAAAAGACACAATATGTTTTGATTTAAAGAATGAATGTTGTCAGCCATCACATTTTCATAAAGAATTTCAAAAACCATTTTTTTCTCACCTTGTTAATGAAAACATCAGTTCAGATGTTGGACATTTGCTTATTAAACATCATTTCTAAAATAGATGGGAGAACCCACATGTAGGTGGTGAAAAATCCCCCTCCTTTTTCAGCAGGGACTCAGATGTCACTGGATGTGGTGCTGTTGTTGCCAATGGGTGAAACAGCAGAGGCGGAGAGAAATAGCATGAGAATAACATTCTTCAACAAGAGGATGAAAATTAATTCAGCTTCTGACATGGCAGAGATTTTAATGTGGGCATCTGTAGATGTCAGTGATAACAGATTCACTGTGGCATTCCAATATTGATTTTCTTCACCAGTCTGACTCAGTAAGCAACCTGAAATGTATGATTTTCAAAAGAAACAAGAGCCATTTAAGCAAAAGTATTGAATGTTGCAAACACACACACACACACATACACACACACACACACACACACACACACACACACACACAAACTAACAAACAAAACAGAATTTAAAAACTTTCACAAAATGGAACTAAATGATCATCCCAACCACACATTATGAAATGGAATACAGTACAAACTAAAACAGTCTTGTGTTGCTTGTTATATTGTCTAATCCATTCTGCCTTCTATATCAAGGACAATAATCAATCTAACCAATAGTCTCCATTAGTCAATTTCAAAACCATTTATGGTTAAATACTGTTCTGGTAGATTTACTTCGCAAGTACAATGAGATACAAATAAGAGAAACAAAGGAAGAAGCAATTTAAACAACTTATTTAGTAGACAACCAAATAAGAATGAAGTATGACATACGAAATGGGAAAAGAGCTCCCAAATGCTTTCACTGAATCTTCAAATCCATTTCCTTTTAACCCTATTCTTCACCTGTCTCTTTAGAAGTGATTCCTGTCTGCAAGGTCATTCCAACACATCTTGGGGTATGCTGATCTACTGAAGGGCCCATTGACTGTATTCTCATGCAGTTGGTCAGCTGAGTCATGTGTCTGCAAAGCTAGAATGGCTTTACACCAATGCACCAAGCTTCAGACACCTGCAGTCACCTGCAGTGGACTATCAACATAGTGGTGTAGCCTCAGTCAACAAGGTCCTTGGGACTGTTTTACTGTTAGTGGTGATATTGAGTATATAAAGCCTTACATGGTCATCGTAAGATGTAATGGGGTAAAAATCAATATGAAAGTAGACACTGCTGCAGCCATGTCTATTATATTTGAGAAACTGTTCCACAGTAGGTTTAAGAAATGCAGTTTACAGCCAGATGTGAAGGTTAGATGTGGGGGTCAAGTCTTACAGTAAAGGAAAGGGCTCCACACTGGGAAGAAACTGGATTCAGCATTTGAACTTAGACTGGTCACGAGTTAGCTATGTGTCTACACCAGTGGAACAGCAGAGCACCAGTGTGAAAA
Source organism: Megalops atlanticus (assembly GCA_019176425.1). Lineage (NCBI taxonomy): Eukaryota > Metazoa > Chordata > Actinopteri > Elopiformes > Megalopidae > Megalops > Megalops atlanticus. The sequence goes on along the minus strand of CM032875.1, from coordinate 71,861,882 downwards.
ATATGCTGAGGTGTTCAACTGGGAATTTGGTTTGGTAAAGGGGGTAAAAGCCAAATTGATGTTTTAGAGTAAACAGAACCTAAGTTCTTTAAATCTAGCTCATTTGGACACCTTATGCACTTAAAGGAGCTGTAGACAGACATTTAAAACAGCTTGCAGAGCAAGGGATCATATTGCCAGCAGACAGCACTGGTGGTGTGCATTCCTAAAACAAATGGGAATGTAAGAATTTGTGGGCACTAGAAAGTGGCCATTAACCCATGGATGTAGATCAGTGTAAACTGCCAGAGACTTAGGACCTGTTTGAACTTTAGCAGTGGGTAAACATTTCACAAAGTTGGACCGTACAATAGGTAGGGATAGACCCAGATTCAAGGCAGTCCCTGACAACAAATGCTGATTATACAAAATTAATTTTCAGCATATTATGGATTGGGTACTACCAGGCCTTATGTGGGTAGTACAACTTCTGGATGGTATTCTTATGACAGGAAAAATTACCCAAGAACACATGCATAATGTTGAATCAGTTTAACAGAGACGTTAGGAGAGAAAATGAAAAAGGAGAAATGTGCCTTTTTTCAGACCGGTGTCACTTACCTGAGTCATAAAATAGTAGTGAAAGACAGAGTGGAGACCATAGCTGAAGCCCCTGTGCCATGAAACATGACTGAACTCAGAGCATATTTAGGTTTGCTGAACAGTTATGGGGAGTTCATGAAGAATCTCTCCACTCTCATAAAACCTATGACAAAACTCCTTGAGAAGGGTAAACTTTAAGTGTGGCCAGATAAATGTCAAGAGGAAATTGAGAAATTACATTGTTATCATTTAGCAGCACTCTTATCCAGAGCAACTTTCACATGCTATCCATTTATACAGCTGGATATTTACTGAGGAAATTTTGGGTTGAGCGGGAAATGGGACCAGCAAACTTTTGGTTACAAGCGCTGCTCCTTACCACAGAATGCTGCACTGCCACCCCCAATGATAGAAGTGAAGCCAGGCCCTCTTGGATACTAGCCCAGCATTCTGTCTATGCACCACCTGTGTGATGGTGACAGAAATCCCAGATCACAGTTGTTTTCCTTCCCAGGGTTAATGAACTGTTTACACTCAATATACTCCCAGTCAATGTAACAAACTAAACAGGCAGCTAAACTCTCTTCTGTGCTAAAGTCCTCCAAGGAACAGGCAGTTGTTGTAGTACGGCGGGCTTAGTGCAGAAGTGTGAATCTATGAAACACACAGGGTTGGGGAGTAACGGAATACATGTAACAGCGTTACGTATTTAAAATACAAAATATGAGTAACTGTATTCCGTTGCAGTTACCATTTAAATTCATGGTAAACAAATTACAGTTACATTTTAAAAATATTTAGATTACTGAAGGGATTACATTGGATTTTTTTTCATTTAATTTCTTTTTTTTTTTCATTTAATGTTTATTCAGTTGGAAAATCTATCCAATGATAGGCAACTCCGGGGTGTATCTCCCATATGCCCCTCACGAAAAAAAAGACAAAAAGCGCGCAGCCTGTCTGACTCACAAGACAGTAGAATGGAGAGTGAGACAGAAAGTAATCAGCGCAACGCGTTTATGTCATGGAAATACCGGGACCATTTTACTTTCAAATTTGGCAAAGGTCACAACATAACAGTACAATGCAAGCTGTGTTTGCCAGCAACCAAACTGCTATCCACTTCAAAACAATCGACCTCTAACCTGAAGAAGCATAATAGGTATAGTATTAAAGCTAAGTAGCTAACGAGCAGATACAGTGACAAAACAAGTGAAATTTCACATGTTCAAGACTACGATTTTACTCCAACAGTTTCACACTATGTATATTAAATTGTCAACCTACTCCTCTCTCACTCACAGTGTATTTAGGGTGGCTTGTGCCTTTTCGAACTCATGCCTTTTCATGTAATGTACAGTTTTTGAATTAACATTCAACATTAACAGTTCTGAAGAACCTGCGATGAAATGCCCATAGACTTCACACGGGGGTGCCAAAATGTTAGCCACAACAATGTTAAGTGAGGCTGTGTTCACACATGGCGTCTTTTTTGAAGCTGTCAGCGTCTGTTTTACATAATAGTTCTATGAAGTACACCGTGTTTTCAAAAACGTCCTGAGCGTTTTTTTTTAACTCTGTCGCCGGTGTTTTTTTCCGCAGCTCAGGGCGTTTTTTTCAGTTGAAAAAAGTTCAACTTCTCAGAAAAAAAACGCCCTACGTCAAGTGCTTTTTTGACAGCTGACCAATCACAAGCGGAGTAGTGATACCTGTTGTTTCCCATTACAACCACCAAAAATGGAGAAGGTAGCGGTGGAGAAGTTAATTATACTAGTTTCTGAGCACAGTGAACTGTACAACATGACATGAAACTGTATCATAACATTCATCATAAAGACACATGGCATTCATCATGCCATTTGGAGTGAAATTGGACGGATGCTAGGAGTTTCTGGAAAGTGTTTGTGTTTACTGCTTGTTGTTAGCAAAACTAGCCTGTTAGCTAACGTTAGCTTTGCAACAATGTGTAGCCAGCTAGATCGCTAACAATGTACATGCTGCTGTTGTTATGGCAACAAAAGGCGCTCTCAACTGCTTTTTGAAACAAACGCTGCCAGCATTTTTTTTTACTTGAAAAAATGCTCTGGCCAGGATTTTTCATCAAAAAAAGATGTGAACACAGCCTGAACATTCTAAAAATAACAGTTCAGAACCTTAGTCGGATGAACATTCTTTAAAAAAGTAATCCAAATTATTTAGATTATCCAGATTATTTAGATTACGTTACTTACCTTGAGTAATCTAATGTCACAAATTACATTTTAGGGCAAGTATTCTGTAATCTGTAGTGGAATACATATTAAAAGTACCCTGGAAACACAGCAATGGACTATATCAATAAACAGTAAATGAAACCAAAGTTCACATTGACTGCAACACAATGCATTTTCCCTTACAGGCTAACAAAGGTAATTATAGGGGAACCAGGGAACAGGATGGGTATAATAGAAAGTTGCTATGCCAACAACTACTGCAGCAACAACAATTAAAGCACTATTAGCTAATATTCATTCATATCAATGACAGAAGCTAGCCTAAAATAGCAAACTCAAGTAAAGGCTGTAAGTGATTACATTTTCCACAAATAACAACATGTAGGTAAATATGTGTAGTAAATGTTTCACTTTCACTTAACGCCACTTCAAGGTTTATAATGGATTGACACAGTAAGTTGGGTGATCCTGCATTACAAAGGTCGCCACTGGGTGGTGCTAATTCCACTAATTGAAACCCATTTGAAAAGAGTTCAATGCACAGTCCACAACTGCCAGCATTATTGGCTCATGATGCCTCACCCTAAGCATTAGGTGTAGTCATCACCTATAGAATGTGAGACAGCGGTGAGAGGCCCATAGCATACTAACTGGTGTCAAAAGAATTTGAGTCATTCTTACAGTTAAATGATGTTAAGCACATCAAGTCTGCTCCCTCTCACACAGCCTTAAACAGTGCCACAGAAAGACTGGTACTGACCTTGAAATAGGCTCTAGAGAAAGACAAGGGTGCAGGGCAATCCCTACAACAGAGTTGACAGCTTCCTTTTCAGATATAGAAACGTAACATGTCACAACAGGTAAAATTCCCACGGAGCTGCTCCTCAAGTGTCAACTACGCACTAGGCTATCACAAGTCAAACCTAGGTTTTTTGCTGATGTGCAGTCTAAGCTGCAGGAAAAAGCAAAAAAAAAAAAGAAAGAACAGAACAAGCATTTACACTTATTTCAGGCAGAACAACCTATTATGGTCTGAGATTCCTGGAGGGGAGAGAGAAATGAGTACCAGGTGTGAAAAACAAAGTAACATACCTTGTCCAGAAAGATGTAAGAAGCATGTGTAGCAACTGATTGAGTCAAAAGACCAAAGACTTTTTCCAGAGGACTATGAGATGGCAGAATGGAACATATCTGCTTAGGTCTTGGACAATTAAACTTCTGAAAACACACTGTCTTAGTGAAATGAGATTATACAAGGCCCTGAGCCTGAGGGACCAAGACACAGAGAGAAGCCACAGTGAAACAGAAGGCCTCCATACACACTAGTTTTTACATTTAACAGACGCTGTAAGCCAGAGCAACTTCCAGCACAAAAGAACAGAAGTGTATCCATTCCAGTTGAATGAGCAACAGTGGCAGATCAGGCTAACAACACTCCCAGACCAGTGGGTGTGAGCATAACACTTTTTGATGCCCTGCCACAAGTTAACTTGTGCAGCCTGACTAGACAAGGGAAGTCACATATACTACCAAACATCACTCACTAGAACACAGAATCCAAAACACATACTACAAATAAAATAAACAGCAAGTAATACAAGTAGCAGGTCTTAGGGGGTGGGGAATGAGGTGGAATTGAGATGTAGTCTGAAGAAGTAGGTCTTCAGTCTGTGTCAGAACATGGCCAGGAATTCCGCTGTACTGACCCTCATGGGGAGTTCATTCGACCACTGTGATTGTGTCAGAGAGAGATTGTACTGAGGATGTATTAAAGAAAGGGCTATTCAACCAAGACAGTTATGTTTGTTTTTGAAACAAGGTTTCAGATTACCAGGGAGGAGTGAGGGCTATTAATACCTTTCTGGGTAGTATTTTTGAAATAACAATGTAAAATTTTCCCCTCCTCCCACTGGTCAGTTGACCTGACCCAAGTGTTTTTCTTTATGTGTTGTTGGGTTGGGCACCAGCATTTTTTTTCCCTCTGCCAGTGCTGTGCAATAAAAAATTAATAGAATGTTCTGTTTATTTTGAACGTCAGTCTTTCAGTCTGAGTCATTTTTATTGACCTCAGCCTCACCCAGATGCAGCAGTGGGGAACTCCTTCAACCATGTGAGAGCCATAGCAGTGAAGGTATGTGACTAAGATAAGCGACCCTTCCAGGAAGCGATGATTAGGCGATCAGAGGTAACAGAGTGGAATGTATTGTGTTGGACAACGGCATTTACAATCTATCCCCTTTACAGTCAGCAGTACTAAAAATGAAAAATGTAACATGTAGCAGTAGTTAACCATATGTATCTATATCGAAAAGCTCTTGATTTTTTTAAAGTACTGGAGCTTGACAGTAATGAAGTGGTAAAAAAAAATAAACCAGATGGTTCAATGAAAGATAATGGAAAGTAAATATTAAAAAGTGACTTGAAGCAGGAAATTGTGAATCAGGTATGCATTCATCACACATGAATCACAGAGGGGAGTTGTACTCCACTGGCATGACAGCACAAATTCTGGAAGGAATTTTGCATTTCAGACTGTCAAACCAGCACTTTGAGTTTCAATATGCGTAGCCTACATTTTTGTTGTAACATTTTAACATACGGATGATTCAGTATTACATAATCCAGGCTTTACAACTCAGAGCGCCTGACTCAGATGTGAGAAGAGATCTACATCATCAGAACTTAAGTATTAAAGTGAGCATGAAAAGCAAGAATTTGGCTATTCGGTTTAAACAAAATGTTCAAACTGGTTGCTGGATCCTGAAAGAAGCACAGTAATAACAATAATAATCTCAGTGGTCTGGAACAGTAGCAGCCTCTTCCTCTAAAGTACATCCTTTAGAACAACCAAATCCCTCATATTTCCTTACATATCCCCAACAACATGTTTAATTTCTGTTTGTCATCTGTTTTAATGTGCATATGAGGTAAGTCTGGAAAAAGGATATTTTTAGAGTCACTTCATCAATAGAAATATTCAGACACTGAAGATTTGTCTCCCCCTACTGAGGTGCAGCAAGAGAAACAGAATTCATCTTGGAGAGTAAATAATAGGGTGGAAGTTGGAATGTGTGAGTCTTTCTTTTTACAGATGCCAACACTACCAGGCCTACCTGCTCAATATATTCCAGGCAGGGAGAGGGCAGGGGACAGGCAGCAGGGTAAACCCTAGGTAGGTCTGAAAAGAGGAGGGAGAGCTGGCTTTCCTCAGCCTGAGCTGCAACAGCAACCACACACAGCTGTAATCCATATCTATTGGTGTGACAAAGAAAAGCCACTGTGTCAGTATAATCAAGAGCAAGAGGAATGCCATCTTAACCTTTCTGCAATCTTTTTATTTATATTTCAAATACTATATGGTTTCTATGTGCATGCATTAGAAAAGATAATGTGCCAGCATTCCTGCATATTCAAAGAGATTTAATATGAGACCCATGAAATGGGAAAATACATGTCAACTTACAAATAGCAAAAGGAAACTCTAAAAATTTAACTGAGAAGATATGGTGCACCAATTTTAAAAGAATATCTGAGATTTGTGTTTGAAGTTATGTGATCTGACACATATCGAGTTTTGTATTTGTATGACCGATACTGAAAAACTTTACAAGGACGTCACATGTAAAAAATGCTGAAACTAAAAATAAGCATTGCACCAATGACAAAGTTTCAGTAATCTTACATAATCATTACTGAAGTTCTACATATTGGGCCGTTTGACATATTCACATTGCTGGTTTCATCATCAACTTTTCAATGTGTAGCATGGTTTGTACAGCATGGATTTTTGCAAGGGGTACTGTAGCGTAGTAGGTTTCTTTGAGCTGTGTGTCTCTAATAAAACATCACCTTTCCAAATCATACAATTTATTATGTTCAATTTATCATATAACCATATAATTTATTTATGTTCAGTTCCATGTTGTATTTATTAAATCTTCTAAACAATAAAATATACTTAAGTGTATGTTCATCCATTGCATGTGTCTGCATTACAGTGTGACCATAGTCATACTATAGTCTAATTTTGAACCAGTTTTCACTGCAAATTGGTGAAATTCAACATCAGATTTTTCAGCCATTTCAGCATTATTTCTGCTGAGCTATTACACACCAGCTCTGACCATGAGAAACAACAAATTGAGACCACAGTTGCAAAAATCTATGCAGTAGTTTTCATGAATTAGACAACACAATTATGTTAGCATTTTTGTTAGTGAAAACTTTGCTCTCAAATGCCAAAGAATGACTGAACAGTTTACAGAACAGAACTGAACAGATTTTATGTTGACTTTAATCCCCCATTGAATTAAATGGAGTTTGTATAGCAACACACACATTTCATAGCCTGAGGCCCCACAGTATCTACCAAATGATTTTGCCAACCAGAAATACAGCCGAGCAGAAGTGCAAGGACTTGAAGCACCCAGTATGGTGAGGAGTGCACTGGAACTCATCCACTTCCCATTTACTATAAAGCAGAAACTGGTAGTCACATTCATTCACATTGAAATTTTCCACCTGATTTTATTCAAAATAAACATACAACAAAATACAGGACACATGACACAACTCCAAAATGAAGTTTGGCTAAATTCCTAAATGTGATGGATCAATGACGAATAGCCGACCCGAGCCTCCCTCACCATCTTGCTGGGCTGCAGGACCCACCCTAAGGCCACGCGCGGAATCAGGGCCAGACTCACTAGGCCCTGATTGCCCTGCCCACACCATTACTTTTTCTAAGGGAACCCGCAATTAAGTCCCCTTCCCAAACATTCTCCTGTGTGCTCAAGCAATACAGCAACGCCCAACTGGTCACCCCCATAAGCCCAGAGCCAGTGGGCCCCCACCTAAGTTTTTCACTATTCATAACACTATTTCACTAACACAAAGTAAGCATTCTTGATTCATAAATACGTAAGTGTAAAGAAGATTCACATATTTCAATGGCTAACATGTATGCTAAGCTAGGTTAATTAGCTAGATTAGGTAGACAGCTAGTCCAATTGCTAAAGCAAGCAAAATGCCATTTGAGCATGTAAAACCTCTTCCTTGATGATAATGTGTCACTTGCTGCTTTGCATTTGCGCCTAAACATAAGAAATATATTCTCAGTTTGAAACAATCACATCAACCAGAAAGAAGAGATGCCAAGCAAGTGTGCCACTGTCAGTCCCTCCAATCACTTTCTCACTTCTCACTTGTTTTGTTCAAGAGTTATTTTCACTGTACAGATGCAATAAGCACTGCTAAGGCTTTTCACCATGCTTGATACATGCTATGATACTTTAGCTACATTGGGTTATTTCACACTACATGTACTCACCACTGGCCAGACTGCCGAAGACTCAAACTATATCTCAAACAGTAAAATTTATAGTTCTCATTGGAATAATGGAAATAACCATGTAAGTATTTAGTTACTATATGTTCTTAGACATTAGTGCCTACATAAAATTAAATTTGAACATAAAAGTAGTTTTTGGTAATGAACATGATTTAATGGTGCTGGTGGGAGGGGGGGACTTGAGTTAGACGTCAACATAAAGATGGATAGACGGAAACTCTACCATAAAATCCCCAGTTGAAAAGTTCCATAACTACAACAGTTTTTACTCTCTTCAGTATAACTATTCTGGATCAAAAGTACACACTCAATGTCAGTGTCACCTGTCACCACACCTAATGTTTTTCAGTAAATTTCCCCTTTAAGCATGCTTGCTCACAGCCCACAAGTTTAGAGGTGAGAACAGCTGGCAGCATAGAGCCACCACTGTTGTGATATCACTTGTGACATCAGAATCCCAATAGAACTCGCACCTCAGCGAACAACAATACGCATAAGCATCAAAGTATATGTTGTCTACTCCAGATTTGATCCATGACAGTTTCAGTCCATATGCTACACCAAGAGACGGACTGCCAAGTTAAAGACCCATGTCCTTAGTCAACTAAACAGCCACCTGGACCTTCTCTCACCCGGCTGACATGGCACAAACCCAGCATAGTATTATCATAAACTCTGAAGGCTCCATTTCGCTCTTATTTGAGGCTCATGGTCCAAACAAACTTGTTAAAATATTGATGGATGTGTAACCAAGGGAAAAAACAAAGTCATAATCAAGTGTAGCTTGTGCACTCAACCAGAATATGGAAAAAATAATAATGGTGTAACAGTTTTTTGAAAACATCTTTAACATACTGTCAGTGGACTACAAAAATGAATCAAAGTGTATTTCTTATAATTCATTTTCACAGTAGAAATCGCAACAAAGCAATTGCCACATTGCATAGTGGCATTTTTCAGAGGAAACTGAAAAACCAGGGCTGACTATAAAAAAAAACCAGAAAAGTATTCCCTGATCTGGAAATGAGATGGTGGAAAAGTAGAAATGTTAACAGAGGAATAACATGAACAAGCCATCAGTTCATTTAATTAGTTTGAGTCTATAGGCAGTGTGGTGGACAAGGGACAGCATAATGCATTAGAACATACCAGAAGGGAAGGACCCTCTAACCGACAGTAGAAAGGGCAGGGGCATCAAGGGTTTTACAGTGCAGCAATGTTTGTCTGTTGGGGCTAGGACATGGCTATCAGCCCAGGGCCAGTGGCACAGAAACAGTTGTTGCTCAGGTGGCAGGAGGGACAGAGAGTGGGGGAGAGAGAGAAGAGGAGAGAGTGAAAGTCAGTGCACTGTTTCACGTTTTTGTTCAGAATCCTGAAGAAAGAACATTGCCAGAGAACGTCATTCTTCATCAACTTTCCTATTTTATCCTTGTTAACACAAATCTTTCAGATAGTTCTCAGGTCTCTATTCCCACCACTTAGAGCCGTTACCCGTGATTAAATTGGTGATATCCTCATATCCCCATATGTTCTAGAGGTGTCACCTTTTCAGTGGATGCAATGAATGAGGGAAAAAGAAATCTCACTTCATCCAAGACCATCTGCACTCTCTGATGGACTGTAACTCATGGAATATAAGGGTTTATCATAACAAAATCTATGAACTACTAATAACAATCTAATGCTCTTTAAAAGCTGATGGTATTCATGAGGACTGGGGATAAGACAGTGTCATAATATGAGAAAGGGATCTAAATGACTGGGAGACCAATGTGAGACCAATATGTTTACAAAGTATTGTGTGCAAAATATTTGAAGCTATCATTAGGAATAAGTTATTCCAATAGGGAAAAAATAACATTATATGAGCAGTCAATACAATTTCTGCAGACATGTGCACTCAAAAAATCTAGGTAGAGGTAAAGAGTAATATAGGGCATATAAGTATGTAGTTAGAATTAGATTTACCTTATCACTTTAAGTGTTAATTTCCATTGCTTTGAATGCTTTCCATTGCTTCCCAGATATCACTAGATGGAGAACCATACATTTGGCTCTGTTTGCTGCTTAGGATCCACTCAATGCAAACATGAATTTCCTATACTGTATGTCAGGCACGGCTGGTATAAATGGGCTAACAGGGTTAAGCCCTCCCTATCTTTTACAATGATGAGAAAATTATTATTAAAAAAACCTTACAACAGATTTTTTAAAATTTTGGTGGAACCTACAGCAGCAACAGCACCAAATAGTCACAAGAAAAACAGCATATATCTAAATGGACTTATTTTTTACAGCCCAAACACAGTAGCATCAGCTTCCATTCATCTTCTTAATGTCAAGTGAGTGACAGGTGTCGTGGCATGTCCCCTTGATTTGCTGATCATTTGGGCTAAATTCCTTCAGCCCAGAGCCATTGACAGAGAGAGCTGCGCCACTGAAGTACCCGGAAGTCTCAGGCGGTCACGTGATTTATGGAGACTCAAATAGTTCCTCGCCGGTTAATTTGAATGCCATTTTCCACTGGAAACTAGTGAGAAGTTTCTGAGAAAGTCCGGCGAAACTAGATCATTTACTGTATCAGACTATATATTTGTCTGTCAGGACTGTGCCTTCCTAGCCCTGTTTGTTTTTGTTTTCCCCGTCCATGTGCTTTTGTTTTTCCCCTGTGTTCCTGCCCTGCCCTGCTCTCTGCCCTGTCTCCGCCCACCTCGTTACCTGACCAGTCCCACCTGCCTGCCGGCACACCTGTATCCCATCTCCTCATTAGCTTCACCCTATATAATCCCCGTTTGTTTCTTGTCTCGTCGCGAGTTCGTCCCAGTTTTCTCTGTGTCTTTACGAGCGGTTTTTCTGTTCTGCCTGCTTACCCGTTATTCTGATTTTCTGCCTGTTCTCGTGACCTTGTCTTTGGATCTGTTTTTGGTTTTGTTTGCTGTGTCTTTACTGGATTGTGACCCTTGCCTGCTTTTTGACTCTGATTTCTGGACTGTGTTTTTGGATTCATTAAACTCGTTTTTGCACCTGCATTCCTGTCTGCGCTCGAGTCCCTGCCTGAGCTGTGGCATTGTCATCTAGAAGACAAGTAACTGACATCTATTGACTGTCTGTTTTGTACATTTCTTCTAATCACACAATCACAGCAAAAGCAGAGTGGCTAAAAAAAAAAAAGTGGCTGTTAATAGGTAGCTAGTTAATAGCTGACATTAGCTATCACTAGCTCTCTAGCTAGATAACGTTTTCACTATTTGTCAACCAATGTTAGTTATTTGACAATGCTAGCTAGCTATCAGTCAATCTAATATAGTGATGATATATTGAAGGCTTATTTTGTTGATTAAAATAAGAGGTGATTTTGGACCTATCCCTCAAAGCTTTTAAAAACGGTAGCTAAATGACAGAAAATACTCTGTTAAATGAATCCCTGACTGTTCTTCAAATCTAGCTTATCGATCTAGCAAGTTGAATATAAAAAATTAGCCTGATTCAACTTTTTACGTTGTTGCTGGATATTTTTTCTTTGGATTATACCTCAAAGAATGGCAAACGCTGCTTGTGATTAGCCACTATTAGGAACTATTTGCGCTATGCTGGCTATGCTGTCTATTGAGTGGGACTTCATCCAAAAATCACCGGACCTCAATGACATGGTGTTCACCTGTTTGCGTCCCAGGTCATCGATGTGAGCTTCTCTTCAAATAAGGTAGGCCCAAGCCTATAGTCCTCTTAAAAGACCATGACACATGTTTCCTTTAGCGTTCCTGTCTACATATTGCCTGTCTCTCTTCTATAATGACCGTTATTTTTGCTGTGGTCACCAAATTGTTTTATTCGGGACATGATGTTTGACACAATGTGTTGCAAAATGGTTGTGATAAAAACAGTTGCAGTATCTATTGGCAGTCGTTACAGTTGGAACAGGTTTTGTAGTGCATCCCTAGGTGGACCCTTTTCTGACATTGTAGGCTACATGATAGAGCCCTCTGTTCTGTCATGTAGCTTGTCATTCCATCATTCTTGCATATTTTGTTTTTGTTAAAAATGGCATGTGCTAATGTGTACAGAGAAATAGTCAAATGGTGTGTGTGTGTGTGCGTACGCGTTTGTGTGTGTGTGAGAGAGAGAGAGAGGGAAAAACAAAGACAGATACAGAGAGATTTTTTTGGCATCAGGCCATTCTTGTGGGTACTTCTCTATAGTGTTGTTGTAGAGCACTTGCTATAACAAAGTATACAGTGTTGTTGCTGTTACTTGGTATCATGGGTGTGATGCTGCTGTTTCTGCAGCGTGAACTGTTGATGGGTATAATGCATTTGTTAGCCCACCCACCCAATATCACCACCAGCCATCACTGCTATATGTTACTAGCAGATGTTTAACTGCTGTATGTACATTCAGCTTAAATAATGTAGGATAATTAATGTATGCAATGCAATGTTTATATTGCCATTTTATTAATAAATAAAACAATAACAACTTTGTGGGGTTTGTACTAGAGTCAGTGGAAAAGGCTATCAAGACCCTTCAAGACCAAACTTGGTACGTTTATAGACTCACTCTCGATTACAGGCAAATATTGTTCCAAAATGGGCATAATGGCTTGTCTTCACATTCATAAGTTGTCTTACATTACATTACATTACATGCATTTAGCAGACGCTGTTATCCAGAGCAACTTCTCCAACTTCTTAACCAAGGCCTGGTTAAAATATAAGGGAATAGCAGAACTTAAAAGAAAGCTGTCAAAACTTGGGTTTTATTAAAAATACAAGAATAGTGACAGTCCTATCCATGTAGCCATCTTTAAAAGAAGAATCTCTTCATCAAGAAGATACCAGATTTTGTAGGCCTGTGCTAGCATTGTTCAAATCCTATTTTTACATTTTTTCTGTCCCCTGCTTCATAAAAGGTGCAGAGCCTTCCCAAAAAGGGCCAAACTCAAAATACTTGTTGTATCCTGACATGTAGCCAACAATATAGTAAAGTCTCTGGATCCTGTCATATTGCACCCTTTCATGGTATTCAGAAGCAAATTGATATTATAATATTATTATTATTATTATTATTATTATTATTATATTATATTAGGTCATTGTCAGTTTGCATGACAGGAGACAAGAAGACTAACAGGTGTTTCTCAGATTCCAAGAAAAACATCTTTCAACCCAAACTGGGCCAGCTGGTTTGAGTTCCACACCCATTGTGTATTCAAGCTTGACCAGTCTGCGTTATAGCCCGTCAAGGTCATAAAGCAGGTCACAAAGAAGTAACACTCCAAGACTCGGAATAAATGTACCTGTTGCCATACCCCATCATTGCAGACTCTAGAAAGAGGAGCATGGCCTGACTTTTACATGAGAAGGAAAAACAAAAGCATGGGTGCACTAACCATTTTCAGCACAACAAAGAAGCTGCAGCTATGGAGAGGCCACAGAATCATGACACATAAAATCATAATGGCAATAGACATGCCCAGAGAAGTCTCAGTGGCAAACGAACTGCAAATGTCAAGTTGTTTTGATTAAATGCCTTTGAATTACATGCTTTGATCCAGTATCAATTAGGGGCTAATGCACAGGAATGGGATATTTTTATTAGCAGTAATTACAAAATACAAAAGCTTAGAAGTTATCACCGATGTATACCACAAGTGCAGATATGCAGTATACCACCTGAATTGGTATCAAAAGGGCTTATTTGTGTGGTGAAACAAACAGGATTATAACTCCTTCAATTACAGTTTAAAAAGGAAATAGGATAACCTGCCATACTGAAACCCTCAACACAAAACCAACCCCTGACCTACTCCAGTCATTTCTAATGAATGCCATTCAAGACTAGATTTCATCTTACATCCACAGTAGTAAAAGCTGGCCAACAGTCATACCATTTCACATTCATTTTGTCACATAATATGCATATATCTTTCAACCTGATAAATTATGAGATGTATCCCACACTGTTAATGTAAAAATTCTTGTTTCATATACACATCAGAGAGAGATAGTAACACATCATAACCTTGAGCCTACCCAAAAAGCAGGTGCCAAAAAGCATATTATCAATTTACATTACACACAACATCATAAATGCGAACTAAATTCAGCTGAAGTAATCGTAATAAGAAAATTCCAACTCTACTACACGAACCAGCTGACCAAAATGACTGTTACAGTCTAAAAGACCCATTGCCTTGCACTAGGTGTAGACTTCATCACCAGGCACTTTCATATTCATGTAGAGAATTGCATACTGTAGGAATGACCAAGAAAGAATAACAGGACTTAATTTCACTCCTTTTTAACCCCTCAGTATCATAAGCATGCCTTAAGACCCTTATAGCTACAAAGAGAAAAATCAACAAAAGATGGTTCTCTAACAATCAACCCATGTGGGATGAGTATACACCCCTCACTTACAGTACATCCATCCAATTGGCATTTTCACATAAGTGTCTCTCATATAAAATAAAATCATTTCCTAATGGGAATCATTTCCTAATTCGTAACAGTCAATTCAATAGTGAGACTTAGGTTAGTAGGAAAAGCATAAATATGCTAGCATAAGATATTCAATATTCAATATTCAGTATTCAGATAGGTATTTAGTAAGGTAATGTACAATTTTATCATTATACAACAAAGCATTATCTCCATAATTGGTCAAGGACACAAATCAACATGGATTATGATTTGTACGCACTGGTTCAAAAAAATCTGACCGAAAGTCAAATTGGAGGAATTGAAATTTCAAGCCATTAAGGTGCGCCTGGTTGTCTTTGATAATAGCCTGCAGCTTTTAACGCTATCAGTCCCTTGGAGAGCACACAAATAGGCAGCACTTTGCAAGGTGGGTGGCTGCTCTATTTATAATGCCACCACAGATCAGCTCTCACTCTCAGCAGGACAATTCCACACCTGCAGACTCAGCCTAGCTAATAAAGTAATGGATGTTCCTGAGGGCTGTCGCATTGGTGCTCAGTGGGCCCATTTTCAACTCATGCCAAATGGCATGCAGAACCAAGGTGTAGGATATGGGGGGTATGGTTATGCCATTAACTCTTCCATCACCGTGCAAGTGCACATTCAGGTGAGCGATAAACAAGGACATGAGTAGGTTGTAGTTGGTGGTAAGGAGGTCATACTTGTCAGAGATAGTGTATTATTATTTGCAACTTAAAGGTTCTACACATAACTAGTGAACAGGGTTTTTATTTCAATACGTATTAATTTTACCATGTTTGTATTTTAATGTTTCTATTGCAAAAATTCAAATGACTTTAGTACAAGTACAAAATCAGTTCTGCATCAAAAACCATACCAGACACCCGTAAATCTCAAGAGCAAAACACAACGTCAAAGTAAATGGTTTTCACACAATTTAATAGATCTGAAGGAAAATGGAAAATGTCCCTGGGGCTGCAAAATGTGATTCACTTGTCGAGAAAAAGAACGCTCTTTAGGTGGGAATTTTCAGAGCAACAGACATTTTATCGGTCTGTGGTTGGCTTAATTTCACAAAAATCAATTATCAGATCCAAAAAGAGAGAAACATCGTTGTATGAGTGGGACAGTTGAAAATGTTACTTAAAAGACACAGCAACACAGAGTTACATGTTAGCTAGATAGCATTTTTCCAGTCTTCCTCTGTCTACCCTGTCCTTTCCATCAAGGTAACTTGTCTAAGCCTCTAAGGGTAAAGACATGGGTTCTTGAAATAAGGATCACACAGTCAGATTGGTGTGTTTTACAATAAAATATCTGCCTCTGCCATATTTGCTGGCTCATTATGAACATTCTATATGGGGTGTGGCATAAAACAATACATCCATATCTAGTATATGAATGAAGACAGCACCGAACTCCGGAGGATGAAGGGAACACATTGACTGAATATCTGGTCATAATGGAATGTATTAGGTGAAGATAGTGTACTGACAGAAGTAGGTATTAATACCTTGCTGACTGACTGAACTTAACTTTAACTTCAAAGTAATTAAATTAGTTTATTTTGCTTGTAATACTGTGTTTCTATATGCTTTGTCTGAATTAGCCATTGTTTATACAGCATGCAAAAGGAATGCTTATCAGGGTAGGAAGAAACTATAAATGGGCAAAACTGGGAACTGGTGTGGTAGTCCTTTTAAGTTATTTACTGTCATCCCTTTATAGTTTTTATCGGTAAGGTCAAGTTCATAAAAATATAAGCTTGAAACTAGACAGCCAAAGATGCAGTTGTAGGTTGCCATATATAACTACAAACAATTGGTTGGTTGCAGGAGTGTAATGTTTACCATCAATCTAAAAAAAAACAAGATCTAACAAGACAGATTACAATGATGGTAAAAAAATTACAGATCTAAACATGGCAAGGTTGTTTATTATACTGCCATTGTTAGTCAATTTTTAATTCTTAAGATTAATCAGCATGCCAGATTTTCTATTACTACCAGCTACATGTTAAATTGACAGATCCTGGGGTATATCAGCAACAGATCACGAGCAGTTGTTCATTTCCAGTGAAGCCTCTCTTCTTGACAGGCTGGAATGGTAAAACATGCAAAACGCATTCGTTCCAACTACACGAAGAAGAAATACATTGTCCCTTTTTATAGATATACTCATGATGCCTGTCTGTTTGTACTTATTAATACTCGTATTAGATTACAGTTCCTTAATAGTACTTCCAATTCACCAAGAATATTTTTTGTTTTTGTTTTTCTTCAATTTCAGGGCTGATCTGTATGTTACCTAAACAAAAACTATATCTGTATCATTCTGTTTGGATATTGACCTAAATAATTTCTTAAATTGTCACAGTGCCTGTCCAAGTACTGAGGCATACTTTTTTTATATGCAAGGAAAATATATGAAAGGTTTGTCTTAAACCAATGCTTATAACAAAGGAGAACTGTATAATTGACAGGAGAAAAACTGATCAGTTTATTAAGTCAATTAAGAAATTAGTGTCGTGATGAAAATTGTATGAACTGTGAGTCAAGGCCTATATTAAATCATTGAAGGTCAGTTGGTCATAAGATCCTCATTTAGCTTGTAAGCATAATGCATGCAATTCATTCATAATCTGACAAGTGACGCCTGCAGCACTGGAATCAGACATCACCAATTTGTGTGAGGAACAGACAGCATAACCTGGAGCCTTTACGCTGGTCAACACTATAAAAGTGTGCCAACGCATTTGTATCTGTAGGGTCATTACAACCATAGGAATTTCTTTGGTACAGGGGTCAGGTTTGAAGCCACATCATAAAATTGTTTTGAGCATGTTATTTGTACAGTGTTAGGCTGTTCTTTAAGATGAATGATATATATGAACAAAGAACACAGAGCATATTGTGCTACTAATCCACACTTCATCTCACCTTACTCTGTATAGATTTTACAGCAGCAACAAAACAGAAAAAATACCTTTTAAGACAAAGACATCCTTGCCGTAAAGGTTTTGAGATGTAGTAGTAAGTGTAATACTTAAATTTTTAATGTTAATTAAGCACTGACACCTGCTATCATTTGTTGTTTTTTGGCTTGTGTATGAAGTGATAATTTTGCCACATTCTATCCATATTGACAAATACTAAGTCAAGGTAAATGCTTGCTGATTGCACCTTGATTTTCTTTCCATTTACATTTACCTCCATTTAAGCCATTAATAAACAGTTCATTTTGAGTTGACTGCCTAACCATCAAGCACCTGTAAAATTAAAAATCTAAAATTCACTTCTCATGGAATTATGTTGATGCTGATATCCAAAATCCAAAAAATGTTGTGATTGCTGCACTGATAACTGAACCCATGTTTAACATCTAAAATGTTTTTCTGTACCATAGCTCCTCTGACATGCCTATGCCTTTTCATATGAATGGCAAAATTTCTGTGGAAAGATTAATCCCCACGCTTTGGAGAGATTGAAGGGTAATGGTATAGCAGCATGACATTGGAAAGAGATATGATCCTGCATATCCTACCCCTTCATTGACATTTGTGATATCTGTGTCAAATATTGTCCCAATGACCTTCAGAGGCCACTAATTCCTAGAGGCCTGCCCACAACAGATAGCACTCCTGGTTTCTTCAAAGTGGCAGATATGAATTCCTCAATGTTGTTTAACATTTGACGTAACAAAACTGCACAGAAAATAATCAGTACAACATTTTCATTCTTACAGTCAATAAAAAGTATGACCCAATATGTAGGTAGTGCTGGCAGCAAAGGGAGTAATATTGCCAATATGAACCAGTGGCTATTTCGTTTTGCTATCAACTCCTTTAGAGTGGCATGTTAGGTGACTCCTCACACGGTTATCATTAACAAACAGGCAACTTTCGTTAAACTGGACTTATGCAGCATCCATGTGTAAAGTGTACATAGACTTGTAGCACATCTGTAACACAGTCTGGTCGCAGACAGACACAGCCAGGACTAATGCATATGTTCAGGTACACAGCAGAATGATCACACTGCTGTCGTCAGCCCACTTCAATTAAGGGAGAGAAGGGTATGAATACTGTATGAATACCGTATACATACCGTATGAATACTGACTGTGCATTACCCATGAATACTCTCATATATAGTCAAACACTCCACTGCGGTTGGAAATTGCTCTACAGCATTTCCAGGTTATAATATAATCACCAGAACATAACAAAAATGTAACTGGCTGAATGCAGAATATAACTGCAATATTACTGCAACATAAATTATTTATTTCATCAGTGACGGAATTATTAAATATAATTAGGAATGGAGCCTCAGGAAGATGGATAACCCTGACTAGACCCTGTGCTAGCGCATGTTATCCACTAACTGCTCCTGTGTTTCATATTTGATATTTGGTCCCGTCTGCTACCATGGGTCACCTTTCCTCCTTTCCTGTCTAGCAATTTTCAAAGATCTGTTTCCTGTCGGATCCATGGCAAAGGTGAAGTGCATAAATATATGGCTATTGTGATTTTACTCACAAGAAGCCCAAGAAGTGCTAGAAAGGGGCTCAATGTATTAATTGAACTGAAGGTTATGTAACCCATAAGATTCAATATAAACAAGGTTGCTCTGTACTCTAATATTCTTTACTATCCCTAGCTGAAAAACAACAATGGAAAAAGTTCACTTCCACAGCTCTCATTTCACTTCATTATTTTTCTATATTGCAATTCCAATGTGCACATATGGCTGCCATCCCTCCAATCTTTGCTTTCAATATTCAAAGTAATATTTTCCTATTTACTTTCAATTATTGTTCCCAGATGTGTTTGCTTCATATGCTAGCAGTCATAGTGTTTGTTTCTGTTCATATCTATTGAACAAGCTGAATCCAGTAAATACAAACTACACACTTAAATGAAAAATAAGTCTTGTCTGTGTTCCTTTTGAGGATATGCATGTTTTTCAGTCAGGCTGAAGCTAACAAAAAAGGATAAGAAAATGGTAATTTTTCACAACTTTAAAAAGCAAACGCCTTCTTTTGGTCATAAATGTTTCAAACATGCTGGAAATCAATCAAACCAACATCCTTTGTATACAGTATAAGAAGCTAGAAACCCATGAGAAAATTGTAGTTTGTTAAAAAACTATCACATCATGGCATTTTCACTGTCACTCTTACAGACTCCATCTCCTATTGCACAGCGTCCCC
This sequence comes from Megalops atlanticus, assembly GCA_019176425.1. Taxonomy (NCBI): domain Eukaryota; kingdom Metazoa; phylum Chordata; class Actinopteri; order Elopiformes; family Megalopidae; genus Megalops; species Megalops atlanticus. The sequence goes on along the minus strand of CM032875.1, from coordinate 71,842,080 downwards.
ATCACTGCACTGGGGCATTGCTTTTACTGCTTGGTGCAAAGGGAAGACCATTCCCCACTGGGCTGCCAGCATCACTTTTAGCAGCATCTTGGTTCTCTCAAGAAGTTTCCTTTCCAAGTAATAACCCAGCACAGCATTCCTTGGTGTCAGCCATCAAACAGAAGAAGGCTGCAGGGAGGTGTGGCTGCTGGCTATTATATTCATCTCCGTCAGTTTTCTAAAACAAGTAAGCCATGGCATTCTGAAGAACACAGTCTTCATAACCATATCATATATCTAGCATCATGCCTAAACTAGCTACTCATGAGGCTGTGTTGAAAACTATTGTGGCAACCTCCAGTGAACATCAAGGTGTCCAAGATTTTGTTTTCATCTCAAGTGATTTAAAGAGTGAAAACAGCAGTTCTTTTAATAGCTTACTATTATCATTGAATACATTTGCCTTGTTGGATCTTCATTGGACATTGTCCTTGTTGTCCTTGTTGGACATTAATTTGAACCTTGACTCATTTTAAGTTACCCTTAAAGGGTTCATCAATTAATAACTAGTGCATGAGATTAAAAAAAACACTTTGCCTGGATTATTTTATAAAAAGAAAGCAAACCATAAAGATTTGGTTGTTTTGACCTTGAAAGCCAAAAATGCATAAAAACCAAAATTATGAATTTTTCATTATTATTTATGCTAAAATGAAGTTTTGCAAACTCAGTTAAATAACATTCATTTTAGACTCACAGTAAATAGGCACATTTAAGGAATTTGATCTCTTCCAGAATGTATTTTTCAGATGTCACTTTGTCACTCTGCCATGTCAAAACAGATGTGCCTGTGATCTTACCAAGCTCTAGAAGGCCCTCGGGGATTGGATAATATATCTGAAATGCACTATTTACTCTGTTCACATTAAAGAAAATGTAAACACACAATTTTATGAGCGACATTGAAATGTTTTAATTTGATTGGTCCTGATGATGGCAGGCCTAGGGAGAGCCACGCTTCAGCCTGCGACTACTATTAAGACTGCATGTCATGTTCTGTGGCCAGGCATTGGAGTAAAATCTAATGATCATCTGAAAGCATAATCGGAGGTAATGTCTTTACTGTGGTGGAGGCATAGCTGGATGTATTCACAATGTTAGTGGTAATGCAGTAAGGGGCTGTTTTGTACTGTAGATAATTCCATTGAACTAAAGAGAACCAAAAAGAGAAACACCACTGAACTGTACTGTTTGATTCTCATAAACTTTCCCATTAAAGTTTTAAGACTTTTTTGGTTTGAATTTGGGGCTTTCAGCAGACAAGGTGCACCATATAGTCAATGAAACTTTTGTAAATGACAGGTTCATGTGTACTGACTGTGAAGTATTCCATCCCCATTTCAAATAATCATTAGCCTTGTTGGATATAATTGTCAAAAACATGGTTATGGGTCAGAATGTCACCCCTGATCTTAACACACAATGGATTTCAGTGTTGGAATGAAATCCTTCTATTTACTGGGAAATTAATTTCTCATCCAGTGCTCATTAATCAATAAGCCACATCCATATCTTTACTTTGCAACAGATACCAGATAAAATCATTATTTCAGGTTAACCACTGATGACTAATATGTTAATATGCAGACGCTCAATGGGTAGGTATGACATAGTGATGACAGGTCTGAAAGCACAATATGGAATTCTGACTATTATATCACTAGTATCAGTGCTACATTCAGTCTGTCTGCCTGTGTGAGGAATGTCCTCAGCACCAGCTGTACCCTTGCTGTGAATGGCTTGTTTGCAACTGCTGAAAACATCCCTTTAGGCTCCAGCAACAAGTATAATTTCCACCCAAGATCTAAATGAGCCCAGACTTTAACGGCCAGAACACAGATGTCTTCCATCATGAGGTGGAGCGGTTGAGAATCAGTGTAGAGCACACTATGAATCCCAACCTATGTCCCCTCCGCGGGGAGTAGTAACGTCCATTTATTCAGCCAAAATAAGGAAAAAAAATTTCCTGGACATGGCGCACTTGCTGGACTCTGTTTTAAATCATCACTGTCAATTTAGTGAGCATGTTTCCCAGTGCTTTGCACGTAATCCATTTAATTTGGGGCAGGATTGTATTAGCGACTTGATTGCGCTCGGCCCGAACAGTGAGTGGAGATGAAATAGCTGGCTACATGATGCACAGGTCTCACGTGTGCAGACGTTGCATGCTCTGATCTCATTTAAGGTTGCGTGAATCAGGAACAAAAAAACATGAAGATAACACAAAATAAAGGTTCATATTGATATAATAGCAAGATTATGGCTGTATCAGTGTTTCAATGTTAATCTCCCTTAATGAAAAAATTATGTAACATGTAAAATTTAAAATATAAGGATTTTTATTTTCCTATGTCAGAAAACATGTATGTTTAAGCATTGCATTGCATCTGCTGAAAAACACAAATGTCCAAAAACTGGATAAAAGTGTTTAAATCACAATAAACTTAGATTTTAATCTTTTTCTTTTAAAAAGTTTATTTTTTAAATTGGATGGTGTATCTGGACTTATTCTATGAGAAAGCCTATCAAGGAGGAGTGAGTCCTTCATTCTGAACTCAGTTTTCCTTAGTTCCTTGAATGTGTCTCTATCAGAGTCCTCCAGTAGCAGACCAGTCTGTCGGAGACAGACGAGAAGGGACATGTTATATGGCATTCAGTGGCACACATGTGGTGTGCCTCACATACAAATATAATCACTCTGTTCACAAAGTCATGAGTGTGCATAGCTCCTCAGTATCATCATGTCAAAGCCAATATTGTATGTGAAGGATTCAAACCATATGGCTAAACTAACTGAACATTTTTAAAAGGGCATATGTGTAGATTGAACTTGGAGTTCTATCTCAATTTTGTAATAAGATAATAAAAAGACTCGTGCAAATAGTCTGTCCTCAATATAAAACCTTATTCAGTTTTATTTACTGAAGGGTAACTCCTTATTTTGAAGGAAACCATTTAATTTGGTGACTTTATATTCTACCTGTCACAAGATCGATAAAATGTAAGTTTGGAAATAGAGGTATTGATTGACTACAAATCCTTTAGTGAATTTTAAACTGTACAGAAATGTTACTATTTCTTGATATAAGCTGCCAAAAAGGTCTGTCCTCTTTTTGTTCTGAGAGTATCCAGTGGTCAGCCTTCAATTCATGTTGGCTTCGCAGTTTCTACTTGAAAAGCATCAGCACAAGGCATTTCCCTACTCCAGGAAGTGAGAAGTATATGGATGCTGAGTTCTGACTTCCTGCAAGTCAGTATTTTCATGGTCTCAATGTAAGCTCTCAAAGCATGTTCAAGTGTCTGAAGTAATGAATTCATAACAATCCAGACAGAAAATGTCTTGTGACCATTTTTTCCCCCTCAAATCTGACCCCCTAAACAAAGCTTGGTTTGTTATAATTTCCAGCTCAATTGCCCGAGGCAAAGGTTTGTTGTTAAGTCAACAGCACCAAAACGACTACCAACAACCTGTTAATAACAAGCTAAGTTAATAAGAACTCCTCATCTAAAAGATGGCTTAATGCAAAAACTCACAATTTCAGTCTTGTCTCACTTATCCTTTAGTCCTTACTTCATGTTCATGTTAGCCTCAAGATTAGCTGTTTGAGGCTCTTTAAAAGGCCCATATTTGAAATGAGTTTAGTTGTCATATTTTTTCACTGTCAGTTTATTGGGGTGAAATATGTTTGTATTCATTGTGAGTTGTTTTAAAACATCACTGTGAAAACCTGATAACACTGCAGTCCTGTAACACCCATGGATCATCTGGTTTTCAACTTAATTGTTGTAAGTGAAAAATGTCTTGTCTACCTTTCCTTGCACAATATTCCTGCATGAAAATGATCAGTAACGCCATCTATATCAAAATTGTGTCAGGACTGCAGCTTCTTAGCTGGGTTTGTTTTTGTTTTTTGTGTCCATGTGCTTCTGTTTTCCCTGTGTTCTAGCCCCGCCCTGCTCTCCGCCCTGTCTCCGCCCGCCTGATTACCTGATCGTCCCCACTTGCCTGCCTGCACACCTGCAACCCATCTCCTCAATAGCATTTCCCTATATATACCCCGCTTGTTTCTTGTCTCGTTGCCAGTTCGTCTCAGTTTACTGTTTCGCTACTCGCTGTTTGTTCTGTTTTTGCCTGCCGGTTTTGTTTTGCTCTGCCTGTTCTCTCGTTTTCGATTTTTGGATCTGTTTTGTGGAATGTTCGCCGTGTCTTTCTGGTTTTGGACTTTGCCTGTTTTGACCCTGATTTTGGATTGCCCTCTGGATTCAATAAACACTACGTGTACCTGTCTTCACTGTCTGCGCGTGAGTCCCTGCCCGAGCCCTGACAGTACGAACTGGCCCAGAATGGACTCAGCAGACAGTCACCAGCTGCAATCGGTGTTGGACCGACAAGGTGCCCTCCTCAGCCGACATCATATCCAGCTCGAGTCGGTTCACAAGACCCTGGTGAGCTTCGCTGAGAGCATGAACAATCTCTCAGAGCAACTGCAGCAGCTCCAGCCTGCACGAGATGCCCCAGCAGACCTCCCAGCACCTGCTCTGCAGCCTCTTATCTCCCAGCCTGGATGGGAGCCCCGTCTACCGCCTCCTGAAGCATGTGCCCGTGAGCCTGGGACCTGCCGCTCCTTTTTGTCCCAGTGCTCATTGGTGTTCGAGGTCCAGCCGTCCACCTTCCCCACGGAGCGGGCAAGAATTGCCTACGTCATCACCCTGCTCACCGGACGTGCCAGAGAGTGGGGAACAGCAGTTTGGGATGCCCGCTCGCCTGCGTGCGCCTCCTACACCGTCTTCTGCGAGGAGATGAAGCGGGTGTTCGACCGCTCCAAACACGGTCGTGAGGCAGCCCGGGAGATGCTGCAGATCCGTCAGCGAGGGAGCCCGGTCTCCGACTTCGCCATAGATTTCCGGACCCTTGCTGCCACCAGTGGTTGGAATGAAGAAGCCCTGTACGACACGTTCCTCCAAGGGCTGTCGGAGGAGATCAAAGACGAGCTCGTCACCCAGGACCTGCCGGTGGGGTTTGACGCCTTGGTCGACCTCGCCATCCGCATCGATCACCGCCTGTCCGCTCGTCGGAGGGAGCGAGCAGAGTCGCGGCAACCAGCTGGGGAGTTCCAGATACCCTCTGCGGCGACGCCCTCAGTTCGTGCAGCCCAAGGTCTACCGACGGAACGGATGCAGATCCACCGCACGCGTCTGTCTCCAGCTGAGCGCCAGAGACGAATGCAGACTCGGTCCTGCCTGTACTGCGGCAACCCTGGATACTTCGTCGCCAACTGCCCGGTTAAGGGTCCGCGCTCACCCACAGTTGGGGAGCTACAGGTGAGCGCAACCCCTCTGTCTGACTCCCCAGTTACTCGCCCACTGTTGTCTGCCTTGCTCTTCGTGAACGGTCAGCCTCAGGTTGTTGCTGTGCTTACTGACTCTGGAGCTGACGGCAACTTTATTGATGCGAGCCTCGCTCAGCAGCTCAGGTTGCCCCGGGTCCCACTCCAGACCCCCCTGGAAGCTGTTGCCATCACCGGGAGGCCGCTCGTCAGAATCACCCACGTCACTCCCCCGGTGAGTCTACTGCTGTCCGGCAACCACCGTGAGGACATCGTGCTGCATATCATAGAAACACCTCAAGCTCCGTTAGTACTGGGACTCCCCTGGCTCTGCAAGCACAACCCCTGGATTAACTGGGTAGAGAACAGAATATTGGAGTGGAGTCCGTTTTGTGCATCTCAATGTCTCAAAGATGCTCCAGTCCCCGTCTCTGCAGTTCCCATCATCACTGACGAGTTTCCCGACCTGTCTGGAGTGCCCCTGAGTACCTGGACCTGAAGGGGGTTTTTAGCAAGTCCCGTGCTGCCTCCTTGCCTCCTCATCGCCCCTATGATTGTGCCATTGACCTCCTGCCCGGCACCACTCCGCCCCGGGGCCGCCTGTATTCCCTGTCACCACCGGAAACGGAGGCCATGAATAAGTATATCCGGGAGTCACTGGCGGCCGGCACAATTCGCCCCTCGTCTTCTCCTGCCGGAGCGGGCTTCTTCTTCGTAGGCAAAAAGGACGGCGGACTCCGCCCCTGCATCGATTACAGGGGGTTAAACGCCATCACAGTGAAGAACCGCTACCCTCTCCCGCTGATGTCTGTGGCGTTCAAGTCCCTGCAGGGTACGAAGATTTTCACCAAACTCGATCTTCGCAACGCCTACCACCTGGTCCGCATCAGAGAGGGGGATGAGTGGAAAACCGCGTTCAACACCCCGACGGGTCACTATGAATATCTGGTCATGCCCTTCGGTCTCACATGCTCCTTCTGTTTTCCAAGCCCTGGTAAATGACGTTCTCCGTGACATGCTTGGCAGGTTCGTGTACATGTACCTCGATGACATCCTCATCTTCTCCCGCTCGCCTGCTGAACATTCCCTTCACGTCCGCCAAGTGCTGCAGAGGCTGCTGGAGAATCACCTGTTCATTAAGGGGGAGAAGAGTGAGTTCCACCGGGACTCGATCTCTTTCCTGGGGTGTGTTATCACGGCCAGAGGGGTCCAGATGGATCGTCGCAAGGTCCAGGCGGTCAAAGAGTGGCCGACGCCGACGTCTCATCGTGAGCTCCAGCGATTCCTGGGTTTTGCCAATTTTTATCGACGGTTCATCCGCAATTACAGTTCGGTCGCCTCTCCACTCACCTCTCTGACCTCCCCCGCCAGACGTTTTTCCTGGACACCGACCGCTGCGGAGGCATTCCAGGAACTCAAGCGGCGCTTCATCACTGCGCCTGTGCTCGCCCAGCCTGATCCTGCCCGGCAGTTTGTAATCGAGGTGGATGCCTCTGAAGTGGGAGTGGGGGCCGTTCTCTCTCAAGTGTCCGCACAGGATAACAAACTTCACCCTTGTGCCTTTTTCTCGCGCCGGCTTTCCGCTTCGGAGCGCAACTATGACATCGGGGACCTGGAGCTGCTAGCAGTTAAGCTAGCTCTGGAGGAGTGGAGGCACTGGCTGGAGGGGGCGAGTGTCCCGTTTCTGGTCTGGACTGATCACAAAAACCTGGAGTACCTGCGCACGGCTAAACGCCTTAATCCTTGCAGGCTCGCTGGTCCCTGTTCTTTGCCAGGTTTGACTTTGTTTTCTCCTACCGCCCAGGTTCCAAGAACGGCAAGCCCGATGCCCTCTCTCATCAGTCCTCCCCACCTGAGGAGGCGCCTGAGCCCAGCACCATATTGCCCGCTCGCTGCTTGCTAGCTGCGGCATTATGGGACATCGAGTCCCTAGGTCGCTCCTCCCAGCAGGGAGACGCCGGCCCCAGTTCATGTCCGGTTAATCGTCTGTTTGTTCCTGAGTCTGTTCGTTCCCAGGTCCTGCAATGGGGACACTCCTCCAAGCTGGCCTGCCACCCGGGGGTAAGACGCACCAAGGCCCTCATCGAGCAACGCTTCTGGTGGCCCACCATGGAGGAGGATATCCGCAGCTTTATCTCTGCCTGCTCGGTCTGTGCGCAGAACAAGCCCTCCAATCGCCCCCCTGCTGGACTGCTGCGCCCTCTGCCTGTTCCTAAACGACCCTGGTCCCACATCGCCTTGGACTTCGTGACTGGTTTGCCCCCGTCTGAAGGTAACACGGTCGTCCTTACCATGGTTGATCGCTTCTCCAAGTCCGTGCACCTCGTCGCACTGCCGAAGCTGCCCACGGCTAAAGAAACGGCAGAGTTGCTAATAGCGCATGTGTTCAGGCTGCACGGATTACCTGTCGACGTGGTGTTGGATAGGGGGGCCCAGTTCACTTCACATTTTTGGAAGGCGTTCTGTAAATTGTTGGGGGCATCTGTGAGTCTGTCCTCAGGCTTCCACCCGCAGACCAACGGCCAGACCGAGCGGGCTAACCACCAATTGGAGACCGTGCTGCATTGCCTCACCTCGCAGGATTCCAGCTCCTGGAGTCGGCTGCTGCCCTGGGTGGAATACTCCATGAACTCCCTGCCATCCTCTTCCACCGGCATGTCCCCATTCCAGTGCTGCCTCGGCTACCAGCCCCCGCTGTTCCCGGTTCAGGAGGAGGAGGTCAGTGTCCCCTCGGCTGTGGCATTTGTCCGTCGCTGTCGGCGGACCTGGAAGCGCACCCGGACCGCGCTTCTGCGTGCGTCTGCCCGGATCAAGCGGGCCGCTGACCGGCTTCGTTCCAAGGCTCCCCGCTATGTCCAGGGACAGCGGGTGTTCTCTCCACACGCGACCTCCCCCTCCGAGTGGAGTCCCGTAAGCTGGCTCCACAGTTCGTCGGTCCCTTCCCCATCACCAAGGTCATCAGTCCCGCTGCAGTCCGACTCAAACTGCCGCCCTCTCTTCGCCGTATCCACCCAACCTTCCATGTGTCCAGGGTCAAGCCCGTCATCCGCAGTCCACTCTGCCCGGCTCCGCGGGCCCCTCCGCCTCCCCGCCTGATCGACGGATCCGAGGCGTACACCGTGCGCCGTCTGCTGGGAGTTTGGCGTCGGGGTCGCGGACTCCAATACCTGGTGGACTGGGAGGGTTATGGTCCGGAGGAACGGTGCTGGGTCCCGGCCCGTGACATCCTCGATCCGTCCCTCATCACGGACTTTCGTCAGTGGCATCCTGGACTGCCTGCAGGGATGCCCGGTGGCGTCCGTGGGGTGGGGTGGGGGTACTGTCAGGACTGCAGCTTCTCAGCTGGGTTTGTTTTTGTTTTTCGTGTCCATGTGCTTCTGTTTTCCCTGTGTTCTAGCCCCGCCCTGCTCTCCGCCCTGTCTCCGCCCGCCTGATTACCTGATCGTCCCCACCTGCCTGCCTGCACACCTGCATCCCATCTCCTCATCAGCATTTCCCTATATATACCCCGCTTGTTTCTTGTCTCGTTGCCAGTTCGTCTCAGTTTACTGTTTCGCTACTCGCTGTTTGTTCTGTTTTTGCCTGCCGGTTTTGTTTTGCTCTGCCTGTTCTCTCGTTTTCGATTTTTGGATCTGTTTTGTGGAATGTTCGCCGTGTCTTTCTGGTTTTGGACTTTGCCTGTTTTGACCCTGATTTTGGATTGCCCTCTGGATTCAGTAAACACTACGTGTACCTGTCTTCACTGTCTGCGCGTGAGTCCCTGCCCGAGCCCTGACAAATTGCTTACCACATACTTTTATACTTATGGAACTAAATTCTCTCCCCCTCATTATTCTCAAATATCAGACTTGACCTTATTCTCAAGTATTAGACTGATTTCGGTATAGCCAGATCAGGGATGAGTCAGCATCACGGATGACATTTAACATCACATTGCGTATGAGCAAAACTTAATTCCACCATTGGGTGGGTACCAAAGCGATCTCACCAACAAGTCAATGACGAACGCATCTGTCCCAATGGGAAGTGTAATGACGTATCCACGCTGATCAAATGTGATGGCCTATCAGAGGTGAAAAGTGTTCTGGTGTATAAAACGAGGGGTTCCGCGAACATAGGGAGAGAAAGACGGTGAACTGAGGAGAAGCAACTTTCAAAGGAATCACCAGAAAAGTTCCATTTTGCGCATCGAGGATATCTCTTTTAGTTGAGTGGAGACTTAGTGGAGCGGAGGAAAAACTTTTAGTACCTCGGACAGCTCTCCCGTTTACGAAGCCCAGTGGATATTTATCAAAGCGCATGTAAGTTCCCGTAGTTTTTCGTGTTTTGTACTGATGATTGTGTTAACCTTTCATACTTCAAAATATGGTATAGGTTTACAGAATCGTTTGATGCAATTTAAATGCTATGTTATGTAATTACCGTAAATACAGCAACTGGATTAAATGAAAAAATTCTTGTGCACGTGCAAACGGTTAAATCTCCATTTCTTCTTATTCCATTGCAATACATGTATTACAATATAGTTGCGGCATGCTTCCTCTGCAGGCACAAGTTGCTGAAACCACAGTGCAACAATAACAGTATAGTAACAGAAATAGAAGCACATGTTAGGTGATTTATAATGACTTTATCGAACATTATAAGATCGAGATCAATATGATTTCATGGTATATTATAATAAGACTTACAGCATGGTTACTACATTGCTATTTGATAGTGGAATACAAGCTTACCTGATAGTGAACACATTCTCTTTGCAGATATTAAATTATGTTCCCAAGGAACGGCTCCCAGATTCTTCTTTTGATAGCCCTGTGCAGTGTGTTATATTCCAGGACAATTGGTCTGCCAGCGATTGGAACATATTCATCAGCGAGGTAGGAGCTTTCTCATAATAATGAAAAAAGAAAAAAAGCGGAACAATCAGCCATCCTATACTTTCACAGAAGTAGTCTGGATTTTGCGCATATTGTTAACACACATCCTGATGTCTGGAAATTGTGAAAACAGTATCTACCTCGTTATCTTGTAGCACGAGGCTGCATTAGGATTGAAGGCTGTTGCAGACGGAAGAGTAGAAGTTATCAGGATAGTTGCAGTATACCATTTCCTGAAAACATTTACAGTACTCACCATGGGCGTCAGTTTGTTTTGAAAAGTGCTGGGGACAACGACGGGTTCGACGTGTTCACACCTTTTTAAAGTGGTGGGGACGAAATGGGCCACGACAAAAAGTGGTGGGGACATGTCCCCAGCGTAGATGACGCCTATGGTACTCACCATGTTCCAAAACGTATGTTATTAGGTAAATCTTGAAATTAGATTGTTTTTATTGTTGATTTTGCGGCAATTCAATACGAAATTGAGCAAATTTTTTTCAAGGATGTATTTATATGAGGTATAAATGCACGACAATGTTTTTATGTTCAGAACATAGAGATCAAAAGTCAAAGGAATGAATTGAATGCATGCTCTTTTTAGTATAGACGTAGTAGAAAATAATAGCAAATTAAGTCGATTTGTTCTTAATTTTAATAAATTTGATTAAAAAGTTATTGCTGCCATTTATTGGCCAGAATTTAATTGCCTATGTAAATGATCAGAGCTGTTTCTTAATACCTATCGCTGTAGATATTACGTACACTGAATCACTGAATTACGAAATGCACTGATTAAATTGTTCATCGATAGGTTGGGAAATCTTGATGGAGATAACGAAAACAACTGGACTAAAAGTTCGCTCACACATGATCTTCTCCCAGAAAGCTACAAACTTTACTATGATTTATCAAACGTAATTGCGAGGTAAGTATTTCCTCCGCGGTTTTTCCAATAGCACCTGTTAGAACAAAATGTCGATGGCAATATTTCATGGCACCTCGTCAGCGCAGTCACGATATTGGCTAGGATGAATTCGAACGTTCAACAGGGAAATGTTCTGCCTGCACGTTGATGAGTTACTGGTCAGTGTCAACGCAGCATTGGTAAAGTTCAAAGTCAGAACTAAAATCAAGTTTAACTGTTCCTAATCTGTGGATGTTTGCAATATTTTGAGGATATTTTTATAAGGACTACTGAAAACTAATTTCTCCTCAGTCTATTCGGTTTGATTTCTTTATAGACCCACAAGACACGCAGATGGTCTTTTCACCAGTGGATACAGCAAACTTCTCGGACAGCTCTCCGCCAGACGGTACCTTGAGTCCTTGATTGGAAAAAGAGTGAGGTAAAACGATGCTTTGTGGCATTGTCCATAACCGAATCTTTTGTTTAGCCTTCAATTTTTGTATGCATATTGAGTTTAATTGTTAGTTATATTACATCACACTGCATGGACTTTCAGACTGATATTCACATTAACTGGAAATTCATTTGGTATAACTTCATTGATAAAGATGACATTTCAGCTTAAAAGGAAATACATTCAAATTTTAGACCAGTTTTGTCTAAATAAAATAACTATGATGCAATGCATCGAATAATTCTAAACAGAGCTTCTGCATTCTGCAATATGAATACACCATCCCTTGGAATAAATGACCCATTCACCTCTTGAAATAGCACATATTTTCTCCAAACCTGTTTGTAATTAAGTATATAATAACAACACTGCTAAGGCTGAGTTACACATTGTCATCATGTCTGATCTTTTTCAGCAATGACTTCATGGGGGATCAGTTGCCAGTCAAGCGTCATTCAGACGCTGTCTTTACTGACAACTACAGCCGCTTCCGAAAACAGATGGCAGTGAAGAAATACCTGAACTCTGTTCTGACAGGGAAAAGGAGGTACGAGATGCATCTGTCAGGCACGGACAAGGACTCAGCCGCAGACCACGGAGATTTTTCCGTATGGTTTATTATAAACCAGCAGGCAGACTCGAAAACACGAAACAGGTAGGGTCGAAACCAGAGAGACAGTCCAAAGGGAAAATCCGGGAGCAGGCAGGGTCGGAAACCAGTCGGGCAGAATCTCAGGCAACAGGACAAGGCGGCAGGCAAGACAAGACACAGGTCGGGGCACAAGCGAAAGTCCAAAACACGAAAACAAGCAAGCAGAAGATAAACGCGGGAACAAGACAGGTAAAACACACTGCAACGAACTAGCAACGAGACAGGAACAGGCAGGGCATTATAAAGGGCAGAGTAGATGAGGTGATGGGGAACAGGTGAGCTATCAGGCAGGTGGCGGCGATGCAGTAACGAGGCAGGCGGGGACCGGGCGGGGAACGGGGCAGGGCTAGAACACAAGGAAAACAAAAGCACATGGACAGGGGAAGAACACAAACACACAACTAGGGGGGCGGAGTACTGACAGCATCTGTGTTTCTCTTTTACTGTCTGTCAAATTTTTCATGGATCACATTCTCTATCGTAACCATTCTTGGTCTTCCATGGCAGTCAAGATGATCCTCCAAACATGGAAGAAGAATCAGCAAGGATCGAGCCTTCCTTTCAAGAAAGTTATGATGATGTCACAGTAGATGAGCTTCTAAATCACCTCCCATTGGTAAGTCCAGACTGCATGGATTATCAAGAAGACATTTTACAGCTATAGCCAGATTATGATGCTCAGATCTGAGCATCTAGTCAAAATATAGGATACCAGTGAACATACGCTAACAGGGAAAATTTGTGGCTACTGCAATATGGTTACAGTATTTCTTAATGCAAGTGATCAATTTCTATTAGGAGTTCCCAAGGGGAGGGTACAGTTTACCAAAGTCTGCCATGATTTGATTTGCAGGCCCAGGCTGTTAAGTGATGCAGCCTCATAAGTCCTATAGGCTGGTGTACAATGGAACCTATGTAAACAACTTGCCAAATCAAAATGAGAAAATTTACAGACATTATACCATCTTACTATCACTTTCATATGCCCAATTTTACACACATACTGAAGAATAAGTTGTAAAAATATTCTGGACAGATTATGCTTACCATGTAATTTATGAAAGCGGTAATCATCGATCTATTTGGAAATATTTGCTTTGTATTTTTATGTTTAAATGCATTTATTAGGCAGGGCAGAACCTAAGGCACTAGTCTCCAAACCACCATGTTTTTTTTTCCATATCATCTGAAATCATGTTTTTCTGGAGTGGATAGACTACTTTTAAACCCTGACAGTAAGACAAATCACATGTTCAAGTAAGCCAAGGTGATTAGCAATTGTTATTTGAGTGGTATTCTGGTGTTGTTTACTTGACAGTCCATTTACATCACATGGAGATGTAATTTCACCATTAATCATGATTCATGTTTGTATACTACAGTATTAAAAAACCTCTATATTTTGGTACTCTATATACCTCTCTATACTCTATATACCTCTATATACTATGTTATAATTGTTGACAAAGACAAAATGCGCTCATTCTTAAATATATAACTTCTTCAGCCACATAAGTCACCTCACACTCAGCCGAGTTATGAGGACATTTCTCTGATCTTTCTCTTTTTTACATTCATGATCTGAATTTCTGTTTGTCACATTTTTGTTTTTCAGACTCTCTGAGGAAAGCCGCTGGGAGAGAGTGCCAAAACAATTCATCACTACTGACTTGCTGTTCAAATAGTGGTATATGGCCATCAGTACTAAAACCAAACAAATGATTCAAAGTAAAAGTAAAAGTAAAATCTTGGCTGTTATACATATAGTAAATGTGTACATTGTACATAATATACATTTTTTGAGTTAGCTTGAAGGTGTACATAATCAAAGATCTTGCTTGGACTAGTTTTATGTAAATCTTGGTTCAATAAATTAACTGAAAAGAGTACTGCACTGTGCATAATACAATCACAGTATGTTATGGCACTGAGGGCCACTAATTGATCTTATGATTAATTTTTTTTCCTACATAAATGTAACAAATACTATTTTCATCTCAGGCATGTAGTTACACTAGATCCATCATAAAAATACTATATGACCATATAATTTTTAAATCTGAGAAATTTTGTATGAAACTCTCAATGTACTGTTTGGCTATCGATAGCTGAGAGAGCTTGGAGGAGAATCCAGAAAATCATTTTCAGAACTGGGACATAGAATAATGCACATCACAAAATTTACAAGCTTAATTAATTTCAGTTTTTCACATTGTTTTCAATCAGAACATATTGACCTCAGACAGAATCCTCTTTTCCCTGAGGTATTTCTCAGGGACAAAAAAGTACTGCTAAGTATTCAATGTGAGCTCAGTAAACACTGCAGATTCAATCTAACTGCAATGTGTTGTGGTCTTAACTTTAAGGAACATTTTTTGTTTTGTTTCTTGCACGGCTTTATGAAATTGGCAGTTGTCTGTTGTTTAAAACAGTGCTGTTTAAAACAAAGTGTCAAATCATTCCAGTTAAATGTAAGATACATGCAGGTACAGCAATATATATATATATATAATGGCCATTGTAAACATACGCTTCTTCACTTTATGGTAATGCTGTCTGTAAAATGTAGTTTACACAGCAAAAGGGAATTATATCATGGTTATACTCTTGAGCTGTGTAGACTACATAAATCTCACATAGGGGGCATATGAAACATCTAAATCATTTCACAAAATCATACCATATTTCGAGGGAGGCTATCATTCTTGTTATTCCCAGTATTTGATCAGAAAATTTTAGAAAATTGATAAAGGTTTGTTAACTTCAAAGGAGCACTAATTAAACTTGTGTAAAACATGTTTCATGACAAGACACTTTACAAAAGCTGTTTGTTGCTGTTGAGAAATGTTTTTGATGCACTTCCACACAATGTTTTTCTTTGATTCGAAATGAATGTAATTTACAATATGTGCAGTTAATAAAAATACAATGCATTAGTGCCAAGCTATGCTGCTTTCCATGTGTGCGATCATTTTAGAGTCTCATTAAACGTTTTGTTAAAATATAACATGAACCATACATGACCAAATGATTATGGCTGCACAGAGTGCAGTCAGGCTGCCAAAAGCACAGCACATAATAGGCGATAATATGATACCATAATATGTTACATGTATTATATATGTTACATGGGAGGGAAAAAAATCACATTTTTAGAGTAAACAAAATCACATCTCTTATACATTATTAGTATGTAAGATGTAGGTTGCCCTGGGTGAGCAGATTCCACACAAAAGAAAATAAAATTTGTAATGTTCAGCAATATCTTCAGAGATAATTACAGCTTCACATTTTATGCTTCCATTTTACCCATCTTAAAGTAAAAAAGTTTACTTCATAATTAGGTAGGACTAAGGTATATGAGAAGAAGACACAGCCATAACAGGCCAGTACCCTTAGGAAGGCATAGTCAAAAATCTGTCAGTGCCCTAATGATTAGGCCATTGCTGTGTGTATTTATTAAGCTACAAAAATTGCATGGTTTCACCACATCAACAAGAGTTACTGAAAGTGATCAATACTTCAACAATCAACCGCAGTTTGAGGCCTGAAGCTATAAGAGCAGCAGCAGTAATTAGTGACATTGAGGGTTCCAGTTCCCAGTTGTAAATCTATCTATCTGTCTATCTATCTTTGCTACAGCAGTTCAGCAAATAGAACAACTTCACTACAGCTGCTCATGACTACTTAACTGCATTTTCTGCAATGCTTATGATATTTTGTTGACACATGACCAAGCTAGTAATTTCTTAATGCAAGATGTGTGAAGGGGTTAGGAATTTAACAATAGGTAGATGTATAGAGTTACTCCTTTACCTCACTGGTGGCTGAAGAACTGAGCTTGCAGCCAGAGGATTATGGGCTCAATCTATCATGAAGCCATTGAATTGTTTTACCAACCATGCACCTATATTATGGATATTATGGATGTGTAAACATCCTAAGAGCAACATACAAAGGAATGAAGAAAACACTACTGAATCTTGTATGGAAAGAGGATATCCTTAAATTTCTATATTAAAGAAAATCGTAAGAAGTGAACAAGTGAGAAATAAAAACGGACATGTTACTGTACACACTGTAAATATATGTACAAATACACATATACACTACTGCATATACAGGCAGACACATACAAAGTCTCTCTATCTCTATCACACAAACACACACACACACACACACACACACACACAAATACATGTAAGGGAAGGTACAGTCAGAAATTAAACTGTTTTTCTATGTGTCAAGCACATGCATGACTGAACATAATGAATCATGTTTTACTGCTACACTTGTTACAGCAGCCCAGGTGAAATGCCCATCCTGTATTCAAAAAGAAAAGAAACACAGAGCTATTTACCCTTCTACATCTTGATGCTTTTTTCAAATTAATTTTTCCAGTTTGGTGGGCGTGAATGATCATTTATAAACTTCTTTCCAAATGCTTCATCCATTATTATATTCACCAACCATTTTTTCAGTACAAAAATATTAATTGAATTTTAATATGCATATTTTGCATGCTGAGTATAATTCTAGCAGAAGATTATAAGATATTATATTGATAAGATTATGTGAGAATCTTAACCTCTTCCATTTTCCATGGCTTGGAAGTAAATCATCTTATTTTGTCCACTCTAATTTATTGGCAACAATTCAATAGAGCCACAATATAGATAAGAGCTGAAATTTCATTTACATTTTCAATGATGGTACCTAGAAATACACACAACACTCACATAAAATCAGATAGTAATGGTTTCAAATAAATGCACATACGTCATATCATCTTGACAATTTTAATCAATTTGTTGGTTGACTAGGATGGATATTTTGTTGAAGAATACTATTCCTAAAACATCTCTGAAAATTTATATTAAAGTGAAGGATTGGTGTGTAGCTACATCATTTTGACCAGGTTTTTGATTAAAATGGCGCAGTGATGTGATTGAAAAGGACAGCCAATCTTGATTATCAGTGGGGGTTTCCTTAGTGCAATATTTGATTAGTACCTGGAAATGGTAGTGTCTGTCACTCACTGACGTATTGACTGACTGCCCGTTGAAGAAGATATTGCAGTAGCAACATTTTAACACTAGAGGCACTAAAAGAATAAACAACTGGAAGATGAGATCCAGCAAGCATGCACAATGCCTGCTCAGTCCTTTTTTTCCTAAAAATTTGATTGCCTGTTCAGACTGGATTGTCTGAGCAGATAAAAAACAAAATCAAACAACAGCGGAATGTAATAGTAAACCAGTGTTGCTCTGGTCACATGCCTGTCCAATTCATGTCTTGCAAGGGTAAAAACAGGGGCAAGCGGTGGTTTAGCAGAAGGGTCCCAAGTGCTGTAATCTTAAAATGGCCACTGTCACTGATTGCTGTCAACATTGTATCTAATCTGCAACATAGAACCCAAGAGACTGACATTCTACAACATAACATGCTTTGTGCTTTTCAGTCCACTGCACATGTGTGGAGGTGTAACCCCTGGTGGCCTTCAAGCAGCCACAGAAACACACCTTATCATCAGCTATCTGTTTGATGGAGACCTCCAGTGATAATAGCCTTGTGGAGAAGCCTGCCTCGTTAAACTGTCTTTTTCTTTACCTGAAGGTGAAGCATAATTGCTGCCAGGGTCCCTTGTGTAACTTCAAGGTTCACTTCGAGAAGAAGGTGTCCAGCATCCGGGACTCCTTCACTCCTGAATCCACAGCCTCAACCACCGGAAAAGCACCCAACCACCACCTGACCTCCTTCTCTACACTCAGTGACTCAGAAGTTCTTCAACTCATCACATCCCACCGAGCTACAACCTGCCCCCTCGACCCCATCCCCTCCACCCTCCTCCAGTCTGTGTCCAGTGAGATCGCCCCGTATCTCTCCTCCATCATCAACACATCTCTGACTACTGGCTTTGTTCCCACTGATCTTAAAAATGGTATGGTTACCCCCCTGCTAAAAAAAACCCACCGCTGACCCATCTGACATGAACAATTACCGTCCAGTATCCCTCCTGCCATTTGTATCCAAATCCCTTGAATGAGCTGTACTTAACCAACTGTCTCCCTTTCTCCACAAGCACAACCTTCTGGATCCCCACCAGTCCGGGTTCAGACCCGGGCACTCAACCGAAACGGCACTCCTGGTGGTGACAGAGGCCCTCCACGCAGCTAGAGCCTCCGACCTGTCTTCGGTCCTCATCCTCCTCGACCTCTCCGCTGCGTTTGACACCGTCAACCACCAGCTGCTCATCGCCAAGCTCTCGGAGTTTGGCATCTCTGGGACGGCCCTTTCTTGGTTCAGGTCCTACCTGACCGGTAGATCTTCCCAGGTCTATTGGAAAGGCTCCACCTCCACACCCACTCCCCTCACTACAGGTATCCCCCAGGGCTCTGTATTGGGACCCCTCCTCTTCTCCATCTACACCAACTCTCTTGGTTCAGTCATTGACTCGCATGGTTTCTCCTACCACTGCTATGCTGATGACACTCAGTTAATTTTTTCTTTTCTCCCCTCCACCCACCAGGTCAACGAAAAGATCTCTGCATGCCTGGCTGACATCTCCAGATGGATGGCCTCCAACCACCTCAAGCTTAACCTGGACTGATCTGCTGTTTATCCCGGCCAGGACCTCTCCTCTTCAAGAGCTCTCAGTTACTGTTGACGGCACCACAGTAACTTCCTCCACTTCTGTGAAGAGCCTGGGCATCACCCTCGACAACAGGCTGGACTTCACTGACTACATTTCCCAGACAGCATGCTCCTGTCGATTCCTCCTCTTCAACATCAGGAGGATTCGCCCTTTTTTGACCACCTACTCCACCCAGCTGCTCGTCCAGGCCACCGTGCTCTCCTGCTTGGACTACAGCAACGCCCTCCTCGCTGGCCTCCCAGCCTGCACCATTCAGCCACTGCAGCTCATCCAAAAAGCAGCTGCTAGGCTGATCTACAATCTCCCCAAGTTGTCCCGCGTCACCCCCTTACTGCGATCCCTCCACTGCCTCCCAATCACAGCCAGGATCCACTTCAAAACCTTGACTCTCACCTTTTCTGCTGCAAGAAAGACTGCCCTGACCTACCTCCAGGACCTCATCCTACCCTACGCACCCGCTCGTCAACTTCGCTCTGCTACATCCGGACGCCTCGCTCCACCCACCAACAGAACGAAAGGCCCACGCTCCTCAAAATGTCGCTTTTCCATCATCGCCCCCCAGTGGTGGAATGAAATCCCCACCCCCCTGAGAACAACTCCTTTACCCCAACCCTTCAGACGTGCGCTGAAGACAAACCTCTTCAGACTCTACCTGGACTGATACCTCTGCCACTTGACCTTGTAACTTTGACCTTGTAAATCTGACTCCTGTCTTGTACTTGTTGCTCACTTACCTAGGTAGTATAGCGGTACTTTATTGTCCCTGTAATTGTATTTGATTATGTAATCCTAGCTCAGATTAGTTGGCTCACGACACTGACCTTGTGCTCAGCTTCAGCACTATTTGCATTGTATGACCTGTACACATCTTGCTCTTGTGCCTATTGTTTGCCCACTATTTGCACTTTTGTACGTCGCTTTGGATAAAAGCGTCTGCCAAATGAATAAATGTAAATGTAAATAAATGTGTAAACATACGCAGTGAGTCAAGCAGTGTCACCAGAATGATTTAGAATGGACAGCTGCTTTGAATGTTATTTCAGTCATGAGGTATGACTCATCGCTTGAACTTTATTCAAAAAGTTTGTGCAATTTCCGTTTTGCCCTCTGTAAATCACCACAAATGATATCCGTTATACATTATAATACACACTCTGATCATGCATAATTTTTGCACATGCAAAAATGATGGGCATACATCTCCATAAAAACAAGGTTGTCTCTGACAATATTTGGTTCTGTAAAGACTGAGCCAGTTTAAAATAAATCACATTGCCGTTCTGATTAATAAGATCAATTTATCAAAGCATTGGCCATACATTCCCCCTAATTCTACCTTTCTTCCATCCAAACGGGAATGGAAAAGATAAAGAATGGGGTGATCAGTGTCTCTGGGGTCAATATCAGAATAAGAGGAACAGCAGTCAGGTTTAGTAAGCTTTTTGTGGGAATGTCAGAGATTGACACTTAATTTCTTTATGAAGGTAATGTGCTGTGTTGATACACTTTGCGGCCCTGTGGACATGGTACATGAAGACTGACATTTTGTAGTGCTCTGACAACTCAGCTAGGACCTGACATTTGCCTGTCCAATGTATAGCTTGAAGGATGGTTGCCACTCATGTGTCATTGATGTGGCCTCTAGTCTCCAGCAGGTCATTTTTCCTGGGCCCGTGAGAAAAGCAGCAGTTTGAGATTCCTTTTGCAAATGTACATAGAATCAGGTTTACAAGGACACATGAGCTAGCTGAGGTTTTCAGTTAGCATACTCAGAACAAAAGCAGTCAGACTAGAATCACATTTTCCATTCCATTTTATGTTAATGTTAGCATTAAAAGCTTGGAGTAAAATGGAAGGGAAAGGTTCTTCACTAACTTATGGCTACAGCAGCCAATCCAAAGCAATTATTATAATGTCCTGGGTAACATAAACCAGAGCAATTGTTTTCTTCTGAATTAAGGTTTCCATTGAAGGTTATTTAGTAATATCTAACAATAACAGAGATAATCATATTCTAGGTGAGGATTCTTTTATCTGGCTAGGATTGTTTTACCTGATTAAGTGTCTGTCTTTCATGGGAATCAATTATTCATACATTATTAATCTATCAGAAGTATTTATTTGCATTACAGACACATTAAACCAGGGAACATGACAGATACCAGATTTTACGTATCATTAAGTGTGTACCTTATAGTACCTGCAACATACTGGTTACAACTTTCATTGCTGTAACTACAACACTATACTAAAATCAAATCACCTAACATTCTAATATGGAATATGTTCTGGAAAAAAGTGAAAAAAGTAATAATTGCCTGAAAAATAATTACTTTATCTAAGAACACCTGATTATGGAGACATACCTACAACGCATGATGAGTTTACTATCTTGTACATCTCATTTTGGCTTTACAATGGCTTCACTCATTGGCGTGGTGTTTTATGCTGAGATGAAATATCCAATGTTCCCAAAGAACTACCCAAAGTTACGTGACTATGCCTCGCAAACTCTGTTCTATGCCTCAAAACTATGGTTTACCACTACTAGCATGACAGTGCAAGCAGCAAGTGCAAGTGGCATCATCCTGATATTTCATGTTCCAAAATATTCTTGCCACATTACTGTCAGGAAAAGCCTTGACTTCACTATGCAGTGTGTGAAGAAGCAAAGTTCAAAATAGGTGTGCATATTTATGTGGTGTGAAATTATTTTTGACCGCCAGTATACTGTAGGTTCATCCTGTTCTCCTTCAGTCTTGTAAAAGGGTTGTGGAGATGAATCAGTTTTAAAGTTATCAGTTATCAGTTACATATTAAGAATCATTAACTTTCACAGTGCTAGCTATCAATATCTATCAGCTTTTCAATGTAAGTTATTAACATTAATAAGTATAGCAGGACATATGACCACTAGATACATGTCTAACTAACAGTGGCCCCAAAATAACATTTAACAATAACAAAATAGCATTTTACTTCGATGGTGTCCAAACTTATAAAGAGCTTACAGAGCTTACAACTTGCAAGCTGCAAGTTCAACTGCAGATCTGATGACCAAATGAACGTTCAGTGCTTTGTCATTCATTGATTGAAACACCAAGCGACTGAATCTGACACATGCATTATGTATAGGGGTGCCTAAACTGGAACCAAGTCATGTTTCCCTGACTAACTAAATGATGCATAGAAATTTCTAAGCAATTAATGTTGGTAAGGATTATGATCATTATGAGCATTGTATATAGGAATACTCTATTCCTCAGCAGCAATGCCACATGCACTATTTTTATTTTCACTACAGTAGGTATTCCCTCTCTTTCATAGCCATTAATATAATCTCATGCCCATCTATTGTTGTCATTATAAGTGCCACATTTAGCACTTTCTAAGGGGAGGGGAGGGGGGTGAGGATGGGGGTGGGGGTCCCAGAAATGGCAGCGGTATGGGGCTTTGTCCTAAGATTTTGACAGAATGTTTAACTGCACATTGAAATGTATGTGCAGCCCATTAAACCCCAGGTCTGGCAGGCAGAGCAGGAGCTGCCAAAACAGGACTGGACACTGAAGAGACTGACTACAGTCAGATAGAAAACAAGCTATGATGGATATGGATATTTTTAGGAGAATTACTGCAAGATATTGTTTAGAGGGGATGCATTTCAGTAATTTACTAAACATGTACATACCCTTACAAAAATAAATAAATAAATGAAATTATGTTGTAAGAATAGAGTGTGGAAAGGTACAATTGCTGGCTTAATTCTCAAGTGCATCCCTTCACAAGGTACTTCATCTGAGTCAGTAGATATCCAGCTCTATGTACAGCTCAGATAGCCTATGTAAAACCATGTATTGTGTTGTCCAGGATAAGGGCCTCTACCAAGCAAAATAATAAATAAAATTAACTGGAATATTTATGAATTATATTTGGCTATATACTGTACTAGATACTGTACCCTACTGTACTTCACAAGGCTATGCTCCATGGTTGGTTGATGAGTTTTAGTCATTAGTACTGATACACACAAATGCAAACACCCACAGACACACAGACTTTTTGCCATGGTACAACTTCCTCACTTGACTATGCTGGCAGCAGGAAGTGACTAACTCACTAGAGTGGCTCATACTATACACATTGATGTTACTGTCACAGTTGGATTGAAATGGTGACCATACCATTTTCTTCAAATAATTCTCCTTAATCAGAATCAGGATGTCTTTATTGGCCAAGTATGGTTTTACACATACAAGGAATTTGACTCCAGTTCCAGTGTCTCTCGTAGTGTGTTCACACAATGATTTACAAGGTGACAACAACAAATACCATCCAACAGTAGTGGAACAACAAACAACAAGAGTATGTACAATAAGTTAAAGTGTAAAGGAGTCCAGGCTGTGGGTCTGTACAACTATAGTTGTACACCTATTGCACTGTGAGTTGTTGGTTTAACAGTTCAGGGGCCACATGTATCAACGGTGCGTACGCACTAAAATCGCGCTGAGCACTTTTCTACACATAAAACGGTATTTATGAAAAGATACTTACCAGGAAAACATGCGTACCTCTGCGCATGGTCTCGAGGTGGCGTACGCAAAAAAATGTCATTTGCAGATTGGCGAAACGAAGAGGAACTAACGGTGATGCAAGTAGGCTAAACGGGTCTTGTGTCAATCATTGATGAGTGTTATCGCGCCAGGCCCGTCGCCAGGATGAAGTGACTGAGGGGGCAGTTAAAAATGGCGAGGGGGCAAAACTTTTTATATAGTAAAACAATAGATTATCATCCTGTTATGCCTATTTCTGCTTTTTTTCCATCTTGCGGGTGGCAATATAGTGGCGTTTTGACTAGATACGAACAATTCCCTACCTTACCTTTTCCATGTGTTTGTGCGTCATGGCCATAATATGAAATAGTCCGGGGCAGATTGCCAGGTCACCACCTAAAATTGGTCTGGTGGTAGGTTTAATGAAATTAATTGATTTAACCATGCAATAGCTTCTGAAAGGCTAAATAACAACAACACAAGACTATTGTTTCAAAATCAAATAATACATTTGAATAATAATGAATAAATGTAAACGTTTAATGTAATACATTTATTTCACAGCAGTGGTGAAGCCAGTATTAAACCTGAGTGTCCTCGCACAATTTAGGGAATCGGAACACTCGGAACGTAGGTCTACAAGGCGCAAAATAAAATAATTTATGAACGATTCTAACCACTGAGAGATGACTGCTAAAATCAACAAAATAGTAGCCAACAGCGTCAGGGTCATTAAGTAAAAAAAAAAAAGATGATCAGATCGTTTTGTCTGTCTTTCTGCTCATGCCATGCTGCTCTCTCGCTCCCTCTCTCTCGTTGACCAAAACTTCACTTCCCTGTGTTGTTTCCAACGAGTATTCCAGCGTTTCAAATATTTTTGTTGGGGGGGGCAGAAAATCAATCTTGGCGCCGGGTGCGGACACACTGGTCCTGTGTGCGCTCATTTGTTTTTTGGCCTCTCTTTTAAAATCCGACCACTTCTTCTTCACTTCCTCCACCGTATGCACCTCTGGTGAAACTGCATTCATAGGAGTCACCACTTTGAGCCACTCCACATTTTTCCGTCGATTTGAAATGCCGCTAGACTGGCCTCCAAAAGGGACATTTTTTCTCCTCTCCACCTCATCGACCATCACCTCTATCTCCGTGTCCGAATGATTTATTTTCTTCCTGCCATTGATCCTCAACATCAATCTCTGCATTTCACTCAGATTTACCTGGGATCTTTAATATGCTAATTCGACTAATTAAAGGCGTGTCTCGGTCCTTATAAGAACAATTGTGGACGTTAATCGTGGACGTTAATGTCATGTGCACATAATCTCACGATAATTTGATTTATGATCAGATTTATGAAGACAATTAGGCATACGTGGTGTTTGATAACTCTGACGAAAAACCGCCGTACACAGGTTAACTCCAGTGATCTTTTCTACAGTCCTGATGGTTCGCTGTAGTTTGTTGATGTCTTGTTTGGTGGCAGAGCCAAACCAGACTGTTACGGAGGCAGCGAGGACAGACTCGATGATTGCTCGATGATTAAGACCCTAGGACACTCAATAGTTCAAACCCATAAAGAAATCTGATAGATTCAGTATTGCTGTTGAGGACTTGTGTCTCTGTTGCACAGTTGAGTCACAGTGAACGCAAATTTCGGTGCTTCAACGGTAAAATGATAATGTGTCTGAGGATTATGTTCATGACTGTACAGTGGACACTATAATTTGCATGAAATTATTGTGACAGTAAAAAGGAACTGAGCAGAGTATGTTTAATTTTTCTGTGGCTGGCTGAAATAAATCCAATTATAGATAGAATCACGAACAGCATGTATTATTTTAAACATATAT
The DNA here is from genome assembly GCA_019176425.1 of Megalops atlanticus. Taxonomy (NCBI): domain Eukaryota; kingdom Metazoa; phylum Chordata; class Actinopteri; order Elopiformes; family Megalopidae; genus Megalops; species Megalops atlanticus. The sequence goes on along the minus strand of CM032875.1, from coordinate 71,816,763 downwards.
TTAAAATTGTTTCAATATGCCTAAAATCCATTAAAACTTTTAGCTCTTTGTAGGAATAAGTGGTAGACAATGCTGTGGCAATCAATATTGGAAAGCAAGATAGAAATGTGTCTCTGAGCATGGATATTTATATTGCCTGGGACAAATAATTCTCCGCCATGAATCACGGATTCATTGATCTTAAACTGAGAAGTAGGTAAGAGTCTCCCACAGCTAAGAGTGGCAGTTGTCTACAGGCAATACAAGTAAAAGGATTATCAAAAGTTGTGTTTACAACTGTTGTTCCTCCCTGTAGATAAAGGTAGTAAATGACTATATAGCCAGAGCCAACACTAACAGACATCTGTTGATAATGTGTAAGACAAAGGGTGTTTTAATTGTGCTGTCACCATGTACACAGTAAATAGACAGGCGCATGATGAGTTAAAATATTTAAATTATTTTAAACACAGTCTTTTTAAATACATTCTGTAATAGTCATAATATCTGTTTTGACAACATGTTGTGTGAAATTACAGTGACCTCCTGTTGTTCTTTAATCAGAACATTTAGTTCATATTAAATTAAAATTTCAGTGGACAACACTCCTTAGGAAACATTTAAATGACCTGCGCAAATCAGCAAAGGATCTCCCAAAAAAAAACTTTCAAGTTTACATATTTTGCCTGCAGAACCTAGCTGCCAAAGGTATAAAATGAAGTAAATACATACATACACACCATACATGCCCCAGTTTGAGAGCCCCTGACTGATTAAGAGAAACCTTCAAAATATGCAGAATTGTAATTTCTCCAGAACTGTAATAACTCACAACAGCTAATGTAAAACACAGCATGGTAGGACATGATTCTATAGCCAATTGACAAGGGCCTTAAACTCAGTCAAGCAACGCTGGTTTTATTTTGATTTATCTCTCTGCTCTTTGCAAAATTTTTGCTTTTTTATTTGATGCTATGCAGACATTCATTCTTGTTTGGGTTTCATTAATTCAACAGTGCAACTGCTTCTTTAGTGCTTAAAATCATATGTAATGCCTCAATGGACTGTGAAGCTGTATGAATGTGGATATTAAGTAAAGTAAAATAGTGTACCAATAAAATAAATAACTAAACAATTAAAATAAACTAAATCATAATTATGTGTGTAAGCAGTGGTTTCAGTTTAATTTTAAGTCCAGGAAAATCCCTTGCCACTATAAACTATATATGTTCTGCCCTCTTCTGGATATTTCGCACAACTGCATATCACAATTTCGCAGGTAGCAAATTCAATTTAAGGGTAGTAAAATTGGAGTAATAATTGGAGTCTAAGATTATGTGCTTAATATTCAAATGCCATGCAGTCATTACAAAAAGCATACATTAAACAACAACCATGCACCAGTGGGCCTATGAGTCCAAGAAGAAAAAGGCATTCCTTTCAGAGTTTTGGTCTGAATTAAATCTAATCAGCATGGTTGACTTTTTCAGTGAAGGGGATCAAGTTCTCTGTGTGTGGTAGACGCCATGAATAGACATCCACATCAGATAAGGCAGTGTCCCATCTAGTCACTCTGCATATGTGACTGTCCTTCTGCAGTGAATTCAACTTGAAATAAGTTGTGTTATAAAACTTTGATCACATCTTTTAAATCCTGACAAACTGTTACAATCCTCTTGACCTGTTCTGGTCACAATCTGTGACTGATCTTGAGAATATAAAAGAGAATATTTTCAAAATCAAAACAATTTTTGCACAGAGCAAAATTTCCAAGATATCCCTTTGTGTGAGTGTATGGCTATATGTACTAATGTGAAAACATACAGTTTGTGTGGAGTGTGTCATTGTGCATTAAAGTGCACATGTCTGTGTGTATATTCCTTGGTGCCAAATTATTATTTATCTGGTCAACACATGTACTTCTCCAGAGTGACTAAAACAGCTCACATTTTAACATAGTATCCATTTTATGTCACTGGACATTTTATTGCAGCATTTCAAGTTATGTGACTTGCTCCAGGCTTGCACAGTTGTGCTCCACCTATGATTTAAATCTACAGTCATGCTAGAGTCCAGTCCTCAATTCTGCAGCCCATTGAAATAGATAACACTTACTGCCATTCTAATATCTTCCCTGTGCAGGCTGTGGCAGAGCTGTCACTGTCACTGTGCTACAGCAGCATGCACATGGCCTTGCTTCTCAGTTTTGCTTCTCAGTTTTGGGCATAAGCACAGTCAGCAGTTTCTGGTTAGCCCAAGCTTCATCACAGTAAAGAGGAAGTGGCTAATTTCATAATGGCATGTTGTTTGGATCTTAGCTTAAAAAAACCCCAGTGGACCTAGGTGATAGTGTTTTCATAAGAATTGTACACATTCCACATCAAGAGAATGAAGATATATTCTGCTTTTGATAACAGTCAGAGGATCTTGAGCGCCAGTAGTCCCGTGCAAATAGTACTTATGATCACTTAATCAGGTGATGAAGTACCTGGCCTGGAAAAAAAGCCTGTGGACACCGCAGTCTTCAGTAACCAGGGTTTAGCAGGGTTTAGCAGTAACCTTTTAACTTTCCCTAAAGAGGATTTTATAAACACTTAGATTCACCACATTATGATATATATTTACTTATTAAAATCAAAGTTTGAAATGTCCCTGCCTTGGAAAGAACCAGTTAAGGCCTTGCTGCAAAATCTTCATGCAATGAATGTGAAGAATTAGTTGCAGTTCCTCTTATGACCAGCAGAGAGAACACATGAAAACAGTCCTCATTTCAATCAAACCCATTCTCTGTGTGCCCCACAGTCTCCACTTGACTTGCACAACTCTAAGAAAAATGGTTTGATTTATGTTAGCTGGTTCACTTGTAATTATACCTGCTTGTTTTTATTTGTGTATTTCATTATTTTAAGCATATTTTTGCTTTTATGTTCTTGTTGAAAAACAATTGGTAAACGTCACATCAAACGCAACTGTGCCTCCCAAGTTCTGAGAAACCGAAATGATCCTGTTTCAGCTTCAGATGGAACGTAAGGGTTCAGTAAAAGGGACACTGAAGAAGGAGGAAGATGGTCACACTGGCTGCATAGCGGCCAGTCAGCACACCAAGAGAGTGAGTCAGAATGAGCCAATATAAGCTAGTAAAAAAAAAGAACAGGCAACCCTTGTATCAGCAGATTCTTGCACGGATCAGCAAAGGGGGATGCTTGTTGTTATGCTTTCTCAGAGATTCCTTACCAGGTTGTCACATATTGACTCTAACGAGGCACAGGAACCCTGACGCTGTCTTCTTGGCATGTGATTAACACTCACATGAATCAAGGGAACAGAAGTTATGTCAAACCCTGGTGATGGTGAAAGCCTATAAATATAGTCTATATTAGGTGTGCCTGCACTGTGGGACAAAAGTTCCAAAGTCCGCTACGCGCAGCCTGTGTGATTTGGATATTTGTAATGTGACTTCAGGCCAGAGCAGGGGCAGAAGCCAGTCACATAATTTAGCTTAAAGGTCTTTATTTGTACCTTTACAGTTAAACATATCTATTTGTTTTCTATGCAAAAATAGGGAAAGTGTGTGGGAGGACAAACATTTATAATCCTTTCAGGGGTCTATTGACTTAATACCCTTAGCCTTGACACATCAATGGTCTGACTTTCTTGGGGGTTCATTGTCATATATATTATTGGCTTTTTCCAGAAAACCTCAGATTAATTTGAAGTGACAATTAGATACAGATGTTTAAATGGTAATAGTTATGGAAACAATCAAAGATAGTTCACAATTTGACTTCCTTCATTGTTTGACCTCATTGGCTTTAAGAAAGAACCCATAAAACAATCTATGTAAAGAAGAATCTACATGCACGTTAAGCTAAGCTAAGTTAAAAATTTGGCCCAAAGCTTTCTAGCAGAACTTTGCTTGTAAAAAGCAGAACTGAAAATGCAAGTCAAGGAACTAATTTAGTGAGAACATGTGATCATTTTTACATGTTTTCCAAAGAGCCTGCTCATCTTGGTTTCTCATTCAGGGATGTCAGTTAACATGTGGCATTCTTGCAACATTGCAGTTTGCTGAAGGATAAAATCGATTCAAATCTCACAGATTTGCTGCTTATATGTAGTCTGCCTAGAGTTACTCCCTTGGGCCTCCTACTTCTGCAATGACTCCATCTAAACACAAACACAAGGTATGAGCATATAGAACATCCACAGATAAGAAAAGATAAGGTGTGTTTTTTACATTGATATCAAGGTAACTTTTGTTTTTCCGGTACTTCAGAATCTCTGAGAATGTCATTGTTGTGATATAGTCAGCTAAATTAATCAGGTTATTTTTGTATAGATATGCTTTGTTAAATATGTAAGTGTGAAAATGACACAAAACATCCCCATTGACCATCAAGAGTCAGTCATCCCAGTCTGCTCTTATTTCAGCATTGCATTTAGGTCATGAAAGTACGTGGATATGTTAAAATGATTTTTTTCCTGGATCCAAGGCTGATTATATTAAACATCATACTACAGAGTGCTACACAGTTATGCATCACTAGTTATTGATAACATACAGTGTTACCTGATCGTGGACTGTTTGAGCAAAAAACCAATATAACAGACACTCCAGGTCCTCATATTTCATATGCCAGTTATATTTTACTAACGAGCATATTTTATGTGGTCTTTCAGATCCTCCACTCTCCAACACACACACAGATAACAATGACATTATCATCTCATCACCTGAATGGCTGTCTTTCAAAATGGTTATCTAAATATGTCTCTCATTCAGTTCAATCATGGACACAAATACTGAGGTGTTATTTCAGACCCTGCATAGAATGAGCGAAACATTCATATAAATAAAAGTTTGCTTCATATGTAAGGATGTTTTTAATGTATTTCAGCATTGGGATGCATTTTAGAGACATTGAAGAAATTCACAATGAACCAACTAATAATTCAGTCATCAACACTTGGTGAATAAGTCATGACTTTGGTGATCAAATGCACAAAAGACAAAGCTGGAGTTGTGATAAAAGTCAAAGTTTATGAGGATACGGGTCAAAGACTACAAACATTTTCCAAGTGAGGAATTAGAGAAACATTAAATCCAAAAATCCATGTGTAATTTCCAGTTGTAACAACTTCAAAATAGAAAACTAAAAACAAATTGATTTTTACTCTCTTTATACACAGCTCTTTACACTGATTGTGGCCTTGTACTCCTCCCACTGAGTCTAGAGATAGGAGGATTTTGAGATAAGGTCACCTGTGGTCTTTGAACTCAACTGGTATTGAGACATCTCCTTCCAGGGACTTCTGTTCCAGCAGACTCCAGAGACAAGTAAGTTAAGAAAACTTCTCTCATGTTGTTTCATTCTTCATTTTGATCTACGAAGCCATAATGTACATTGTAGGGAAACACCTGAAACATGAGGCTGTCTGTTTCAAGTGTTTTCCCAAAGGTTTATATCAGTGTGTACTTTTGTTGGGACGGTTATTTAAATGTGCTTGCATACAAACCAAGTGTTGTTCATGCAGAAGATGATTTTATGGTGATGAATACAAAACAATGATAAATGCTACAGGTCTATCAGAATCTCTGTTTCAAGAATCAAGAAGTGTAAATATGAAAGTGTTCGCCTGGAGATGCTTGACATTACATATGTAGAGTACAGCATATGATTTAGGGTAAACATCATTGCAAAACTGACCACAAGCACTGACACAGGTGCAGCGGCAAATTCTGTCTCCATTGCAGAGCATTCTCACAAAATGTAAAAAGCCTAGGACTGGCATATTTACAATCTCTATTTTTCAACATGCATTCATTTAACAAATACAGAGTAACTCTACAATCCATTCACAAAGTACAGACTTTGCTTTTAAATTCGAAATTGTAACAAGACTCACATCTACTGTATAACATCTGAGGCTTAAAAGGATGTTGATCAAAGACAGTTTATCAGCCACAAGCAAATCAAATGTAATGACAGAACTGAGGAAAAGCTGATTTGAGAGAATAGAGAAAGTACTGCAATGCTCTTTAAGCATACTGATCAAGATAAGAGCCACAAATCTGAACCATGCAGTCTCCAACATGGAAATGTGCTGATAATTATTGTCAATACCTTTATCAGTCCTGTTAATGATTCCCGTGGCAAAATGCTGCCATACGGGTTCCAGTCTCAGTGAAAAGTTCAAAAGTAAATGCCTCTCGTTTGAAAGACTATAAAAACGTCAAACAAAAATGTTTTGTTTCAACACATTCTCTGTCTAATTTGTTGGGCATCTTACACTGTCAAGGCAAGCTGAAACCCTCCCCAAAAATGTCTTCTTCTTTATTTCCAAACTTTTATATGTTGAAGTGACCAGTGTCCTTGCACGTATATATAATGTACTTTCTGTTGATGTTTTCTGGTCAGTGTATTTATTTCTGGTCATTGAATGTCCAATGTACTGAAGGGAACTTTGGAAGGATGGTGCTGATCATTTGACAGGAGTTTGAATGAATGAACCCCCTTTAGTGTGATCAAATACCTCCACTGGTTTTGTGATGCAGGTGGCCTCTGAATTGTTCACTGCTGATTGTCTCTGAATTGACAATTTAGCAGAGTGGAGTAGATTTCTCTGAGGAAATGTCTGCCTTGTCTTCATCATGTCCTTGATTGTGCCATTCGGTCTGTGAATATGAACATTTCAAAATCACACATTAAAACAGGGGATCTCTTTTTTGTGCTTACACTGTTTAGTAACAAGAAATCCCACTTGAGGACACAACACACCAAGCCCTGTGTTCTCCCTTAAACAAGTCTGGGTCAGATCATGCAAGTCATAAGAAGCTTGGCATATTTGATTGGTTGATTGGTTTCAAACAGAAAGTCACCACAGTGATGGAGAAAACAGAGAAAGAAGGGAAACCCTCAGTCAGTCTATTTTGTGATGGCTGGCATTTATTTGTGTGTTCCACCTGTTGTTAGTTGTTCTCATGGCCTGTGGTGCTTTACACACACCAAACTTGGCTAAAGTTCACCGTCTGCCCCCAATATATTGGTGTAGTGTTAACCAATATTATTACCGATGAGCTAAGGTCACCAAAAATAATGACAGGAAGACATGGTGGCAGCACTGCGGCGAAAGTGCTGCTGGCACGGGAGTGACATAGTGGCCAAAAATATCTGAGGAGTTCAAGGGAAGACTGATGTCATTCCACAATATCTCAGTGCATTTGAGATTATTCCTTGCTACAGACTCAATGTCTGGCCCTGAAGATGGGGTGACAGCGACAACAGCAACAAAATTACAATTATAGCATGGTACACAAAGCGGGCATTGCAACAGAACACATTCGCTTCTGTTTTTTTCTTCCCTTACTGAAAAAAAAAACTCTAAAATTCTTGTCAACAGTAGGTTCATATGTCTATTGTAAACTTACGTTAAGCTGTCACAGATCATTTCTCTGATCAACATTTGATCGGCTTGCCATCTTTAGTGAGAGTCTTGTTATTCACTGCCACAATATTTGGAGTAGTCATCAAAACTGAATGTTAAAGTGAAAGAGAACTTTGCTGATCTGACAAGGCTATGAACAATCTTCCTGTTATTCACAAAACATTTGTGTAACATAGAAACTGCTGCGCAAGCTGCAGTAACTTTTGCAAATGTCAAAGCTCAGTGGCTACAAGTATGGTGAACATCTGCCTCTGATCAGCAACAGAATTTATGAGCTGAAGACAATCAGCTGAGCTCAAGGTTTCTTGCAAAAAACAGTAAAAGCAATGACTTTGTTCAGTTCATGCAATAGAAAGGATAGGACCATACAGCTGACATCAATATATGCGTGAGTGCTTTTTTGATTTTTGTCTGTACATGAATGACTTGTACAACAACTGAATGAGTACTTATTGCAACAAAAGTATTGCAAGTAAATGTATTTTTCGGCTTTGTACTGTTAATCAATTAAAAGACTATGCTTAATTTAAAACTACTTTTAATGTGATATTTTTAGCTGCTATTGTGGCCATTTTGTGGGTAATTTCAAAATCAGCTTCTGAAGTCAGAAAAATATGGCTGGGCATTTGAAATATTTTTTAATCCATTTTAGTGCTGTTTTGATAATGTTGTGGGTGAAGGAATGATCAGAATTTTTGTAATCTATACAAGAGTAAAGATCAGATAGTCATTATACCTTTAAGAAAAATATCTTAAATTAGATCTTAGACTGGTTATATTTTAAATGTAATTCAATTCCCTCTCTCTGCAAATTCCATCGATTCAATTCCACTTCCAGATCAGTTCTTTTGGTTCTAAAATAAACTAAAGTTATTTTGTTTGATTAGAACTACTATACACCATGCATGCAATGCCACTTTAGGTAGCCCAGCCATAATGTAGACATTGTGCGGTCAATTCTAAATGCAAAGTGCATTAATTCCATTAATCCCATTAAGATGAAAACACTAATTCCAGGTCCAAAGTACACAATATGCACAATCAATGTACAGAGGATTGTAGGGAGACAGACACACACACAGCACACACACACACAGTCACACACACATATTCACTAGATGCCCATGAATGCTGTGTAAAGGCTAATAAACTCGACACTAACTTGTGAATTTTCAAAATGAAATGTTACATGACATGGCATGTCAAGGCTGTCAAAGAGGACCACACTGTATTGCAGAAAAAAAACATTAAATGATTCCTCAAGTTGTGTAGGTAAGAAGAGTAAAGAAGACATATCCAAATGTATGTTCAAGACATAACTTTAAACAGGTTTTCAATGAACAGGTGCATTTTCTAAAATTAGTTTGTCATTATTATACACATAAGACATGCTGCTTCATTTAAATGCCACTTAATATGCATGTGTCCAATTCTCAAAGGAGACATTTTTTCAGGATGTTTGCTGTTCAGAAGTCTTTTACATATGACAATTTTTTGCCCCAGGCCTTCTGATTCACCACATAGGTGCCATTGGTAAAATGCTAGTCATTTTCTGACCTTGAGATACAAAATGTAATTTCTGTGGTGAACTACAGCTCTCAACACGTAAGTGTGCTGTTCAGAATCATGTAATTCCTATTATGGATCAGATTTTTTTTGAAAAACGGGACTTCTGACACTAAACACTCCAAAGGTATAGGAATAGCAACAAGGTCCTGTTGCTTGCTGCAACATGATCATGACAAACCATGCCTTAATATGATGTGAAGACTCTGGTTTGCATCATGCTATAATTTTGCTTTAAAATGGTGCATTCATTTGAGAAATGATAAAAACGGAAAACTGAAACCCTGCATGCTGATTGATCAGCATTACCTATTGCATTAACATGGTTATGGAGTTGTGAGGTAAAAATCAGATTTAGTGTTCATGAGGCTCAATATAAACATCACATTGTACATATGAAGTAACTGTCAATGTCCCAAGATTTTTTTTTCATGTATGGGCATTAAAATTACATGGACATATATACAAAAATAATACATTACACTACTGGCATTTAGCAGATACTCTTATCCAGAGTAACTTACATAGGTTACAATGTTTACATGTTATCTATTCATACAGCAGGATATTTACTGAGGCAATTGTGGATTAAGTACCTTACCCATGGGTACAGCAGCAGTGTCGCAGCTGGGAATTGAACCAGCAACCTTTCAGTTGATTCCTGCTCCTTACCACTATGCTACACTGCATGGGGGGCATACAAATACATATTGTATACATATGTTAAAGGAAAGCTTATCAAAGCATACTTAAAGTAAGTTCAGCGTTTGTTATCAATTTGTTAGTTATCATAAGGTGGCGTTAGCAGGTCATCATCTAACATCTTTTAAATTAAGGTAATGCAAGTTCAAAAATGTTTTTTTGCTTTGGCATGTGACAGTCTGACAGCTCCAACTTGCAAGCTAACAATGTGTCTGGTTTAAATGAAAAAAGTATTTTTATGTTTGTGCAAGGTGGCTAGATACTAGGTTCTGCTAGCCAGAGCCATAGATCCTGATCAATCTACTTTGTAGATAACAGTGCTAGCTATTTTAAAAATGAGGCATAGGCCAAATCTCAGACATGGTCATCAGCCCACACACATTTAAAAGAACTTCATCCTAAAGTTGTGCAGGAACATAACAGAAGGCTGAGTAAAGGTAAAACATTTGCCTCCTCTGTTTCCAATCAATCCCCACATCACAGCTATCACCCTAACTCCACTGCATTATGTGCAGCAGGGCAGTGATGCTTTCTGGAGCAAAAGTGTGTGCGAGTATGTGCATGGTTGTGTGATCCTCAGATAATCTTTCCTGGAGATAAGGTAGTTGTCTCTGTTCTCAATTTCGTACCAGCATGTTGTATGCCAACCAATGTCAAGCACTTTATCACGTTGCCAGGGAGCAACAAATGGGAAATAGGCCAAGACAGGCAGACCTTTCTCTCCATAACTCGTACTGAATTTCACAGTTATTCACCAAGAATGATAAAAAGGAAAAGGGACTTCTTCAGAACAAGAAAACCATAAAATAGATGTTTTCTCTTATAGCTATATATTACATAGCACATACTGGTGATTGACAGGCTACCAGGGTTTGTCACAGCAGGGTCCTGTGTCCTTGGGATAAAAGAATCTGTGTTGCTAAGTCAGAACTGTGTTGGTTACAGTTGAAGGTTTGGTAGTGCTGGTACCACATGTTAGCTGTAGGGTTTATTAGAGGACATAGTAGAGGTGAGCTTCAGGGATAGGGTCAATTAAAAAAAAATTCAATTCAATTCCCTCTCTCTGCAAATTCCATCGATTCAATTCCACTTCCAGATCAGTTCTTTTGGTTCTAAAATAAACTAAAGTTATTTTGTTTGATTAGAACTACTATACACCATGCATGCAAAGCCACTTTAGGTAGCCCAGCCATAATGTAGACATTGTGCGGTCAATTCTAAATGCAAAGTGCATTAATTCCATTAATCCCATTAAGCTGAAAACACTAATTCCAGGTCCAAAGTATGCAATATGCACAATCAAATTCAGTTTTTAAATGTCTGAATTCTAATTCAGTTCCAATTCCTGAGATTGAAGTTTTTTATGATTCTGATTTAATTCCAGCTCAAACAGTCTAAATTCAAATTCAATTCCAATTCCATGATTGATGATTCTTAAATTTACAGTTCATGATAAATTCTCCACTTCAGCAGTGAATTCATAAAGTGTCCCAAGAATTTCAATTTAAATTGAAAGTGACCCCAACCCTGCTAGGGAATATGAGGATAGATCAAGTATATATCCAAAGATATAGACACAGGCGGGAGTACTGAATTCTATTTGTGCTAGTGCTGTATTCACATTCTTAACTGTGTTTTTGTTTCTGACATTCAGAGCCTTCAGAGCACTCTAGGTCTTTTAAACACTGATATACTTCCTTATACTCTTAACAATAATATATAAGGCACATTATATTAGGCAAAAATCTGAGACTTGATGAGATACATCTGATCAATTCTATTAGACACATCAGTGATGTAAGCTGAAGTCATTGGGTGTTTTTGTCCTTTCAAGGCTGAAGACCTTCCACAGGAATTGCCTTACAAATCTCTTACAGCCCATTTCAATGGGCTCACACCTGCTTTTCCACATTGGTCTGTGGTAGTCCGCCCCCTAAATGTTTGTCAGCTGTAGCATACCTGTCTGTATCAATGGTTTGGATGTATGGTGTGAGTGAGTTGCTTACAATATACTAGAGGATCTTCAGTTCCCTACCTAAGTGCAGTCTATGGATACCTGCATGCTAGACACTGAAACAGAATATACCACTTTGTTGTTGCAAACATCCATTAATTAGTGTCAGAAAAAAAAAGTTACTTGTTTTAGCTACAATAATGTACCACATGCATTTGAGAAGTATTACAACACAGAGAGGCTTTCCCATTGACTGCACACATGATGGGCATTATTGGTAAATATACATTCTCTGTATATTTTGCCAATTATTAATCTGTGCTTTGCTGTTCTGAAAAATCTTCACTTGAACATCTTTAATTTGTTTTTTTTTGTTTGTTTGTTTTTTGTTTTTTTACATCGATGAAGAGGCCAAAGTCCATATGAACAACTAACATGCTTATACCTGTGTGTTGTTATTAACTCCAATGCTAGAAGTGCTAATCAGACTGGTAATGAAGTGTAGTTCTACTAACATAAATGGCACTCTATTCAAAAACAGATCACAGCAAGAAATCAATCAGATATGTGGTTGCGTCAATGGTTGCTTTACAAATCTGGTTCCAAACAAAAATACAATTTTGTCTCAAACTGCAATCAGTTATTATCGCAGGGTAGCCAGCTTCAATCAAGAAAATTCAAATGCTATACCATTATGGTTATTGTGCTCATATGCTGGTTGTTTTCTAATCAGGTTTGTATTGCTTTGATCATTTTATCTGAAGGGCATAGGGGTCAAAACCACTGTGGTAGTGCTGTTCAGTCTTGTATTTTTGGCAGGTAACTACAGAATGTGGGAAGACCTTGTGAAATCCCCCCCCCAGCTCCACAGTAACACAGAACCCGCACTCAGTTAGTCATCATTGCCCATGTCTGTTTGTCTTTATACTTGATCTCAATCCACGTCTATAATGCCTGCATGTACAGCAGAGGGAAAACAGATAAACATTACAGCAGCTCTAAGAATATATTTCTACATTACATTATAATTCCAGGTTGAAATGTGTTTGCATATCCAGAAACAGCGTTAGAGGCATTTTCTCTTTCTCCCTTTTTCTTATCTTATCAGAGAAACACAAACAAACAAATGTAGTGACACCGCATAAATTTATTAGGGACTGGCTACACTGATCCTGCAATGCCATAGTTCTTCACTTATTCCAGATTACTGTACCTTTTATTATGGGTAATTAGTATTTCTACAACAATGCAATACTACTAGATCCGATGGGGTTAAATGGGGTTAATGAGATTATCCTGCTTTAAAACCAAATGTTGAAAGTGCCTCTGCTAATTATGGAGTGTTCATGTGATTTTGACATATAGAAGAATTAGGTACTTGGAGATGTAATCAGATATAATAATCAGATCAGATAATGATACTGAGCAGCACTGATAGAGTACTACAGTGGTGCCGATAAGGAAGTTCCAAACCAGGATGACCCTTCAAGAGCCAAGCAATGTGGGAAACCCTCAATGTACTCTGCCCTAAGCCACCAAGACATAATATCAGATGTTAATAATGCCTGATATTAATACTGAAAATGTGGTCATTCCTCTCATGTCTTGAGATTTCTGTAGATTTCTACACCATGTGAAACACGAAATTAATTTATCCAGAGGAATGAAATATTACCTTTGGATGAAGATGGGAACATGCTGGGCTAAACAGAAAAACAATAGAAGTATTCATTTTAATAGTCTTTATTGGATCACCAAAGGAGAGAGGCAAAGTATCTCAAAGTTAAACATTATTTTTCATGCTCTCCCCACCCACCTTTCTATTCATTTCCCCCATTTCCTATTCCAAGGCATTGATGTTTCTGACAATGGTAATTTCATTTACTCCACCCCACTTCACCACCCATTTCGGAATTAATAGTGGCATAATCATTGTGACAACCTCTGCACTCAGGAGCGCTGAGGCAATACGAACATAGTCCTGCAATACACTTGCATGTAGCCAATGGCTATTTTTTGCATTACGTACTACACAGTGTATTCCAGTGGGGTGGGTGCTCCTTGGAGGACAGATATTTCTCCACTGACGTTGTCCAAGCAGGTTGCAGGTGCCTGACAAATTGCAGAATGTCTGAAAACAGTGAGACATTCCCACCCCTCTCCCCAGCAGAATGAAGGCTGCTTGTAGGCTCCCAGTGATTTGTCAGGTAATGACATGGCTGTGATTGAACCCATTCTTTAGGGCCTAGTTTGTGCTCACAGCCTTAGCCACTGAGCTACTTGGGAGTCCTCTCAAGGTCTTGTATTAACCAATGCATCATTGAAAAACAACACTTGGAATGGTCATCATTACAGAAGCAGTTCAAATGTGTGGTTTTTATTTTTAGAGTGCATGGTTGTATAACCTATGTTGGTACCAGAGGAATTCCACAATGCATCTCCTGTTTGCCAACTGTGATGGCTTCGGCATGTGCTCCTTAAAAACCATGAAGACAATCAAGATACAGTTACAAACAAGGAGAGATCGCTGAACACATTGTCTGCATGTGTCGATGCCCTTGTTATCATTAGTTTGGAGTCAGGGTGAGGGATAACAATTGTATGATTGCATTTTGGGCTGACCTTGCAGGAAGTTGTTTTTCAAAATTATGATCCATTTCCTACTCCTAGACATTGATGTTTATGACTATGGTAATTTCATTCATAAACATTATGGACATAAACATTTTAAAACTATAACTGAAAAGGGAAAAAGCGTAAAGATCAGATGCAGTGATACACAGAAAATTTATTTTTAGACTAAACAAGGTGTATTTGAATGTTGAGCCATGAGCAAAATATGGGCCTCCTCCTTTCAGTAAACCAAAAATTTAGAACCAAAGTCCAAAGTAAATCCATGTGCTGCCAATGCTGTTTTGAAAGCCCCAGTTAAATATGCCGTCCCTCCGCTAACAGTGCTCAGAACATTTTAACAAACTGTTTCAAGCACTGTAATTTGTTTGTTGGGACATACATAAGGGAGGCAAATAAAGTCTAATTTGTTAGTCTGAAATGGAATATACTAATGGTATATTTCCTGAACATTTATGCCTTGGTACTACTTTTGTCTCAGGTAGAACTTATCTATAATTATGTTTTATTGCAATGCACTTTACATGGCAGTGAAAGCACACTAGTTGACACACAATTCAGATCTTACCATCTTTAATTATTCTTATTTGCTTGCAGAGCTGTCAAGCTAAGATAATAAACTCATGGCAATACAGTTGTTTCTGTTATGACTGAGAGAATTAGAAACACACACACACACACACCCACACAGAGCAGGTCCCAATGCCCATAGCTGTCTTGCATTGAGAGAATGTGATCAGGGTAGCAGGGTCATTCCCCTCACTTCACAGTCTCCTGACTCTGACCTCTCTCCTGGGTCAGTTACCTGACTCCTGTGTGCGGGAAGATCGATTTACGTACCTTCTTACAAATACGGTTGTTATGGACAATGTCAGCCATGACTCACAAAAACCACTGCATGTCCCAAAAGTGGGTGCTGACGGACCAGCTTGGAGTATGTCATAGATAACCCCCCTCCAGAGAGCAAATACTAGCATTTACACCAAGTTTTTCTCATTACATGCATTTCCACAGAGGGGTTGTGGGGTCTAGCAACTGCAGGTGTGGGCATACTTGCATCCTTCTATTTAGTTTTGTTTGCTACAACTATCAGACAAAAATCCCGTCTCCCTGTATGGAAGCTTGGAGCACCAGTTCTGTTTTGGCTTAATGTGAATAGTTCAAGTCACATACGTATTCTTATGGACACTCTTCTATGGTTTGAAGGTTTATAAGATTTTCATCTCAGTTCCTGAGTTAGCATTTCATGTTTTTTTTTTCATTCTGAAAACACAGCCTGAGCTGTGTTACCCCAAATATGAGTGCACTCACCCTTAACTAGGATAAACCCTTTCCATTCAATTTTCAGGAGGCCATTTAAGGTCAAATACCTTGCTCAATGTGTTTCAGTCCTACAGCTCTGGTCACAGGTCCAGTGCTCCATCTGTCACTGCACACATTTCCTTGCAAAAATACTACACTAAAACAGAAATTGGGTGGATGAAAGAGAGGGTTGTTTTTGGATATACACAAATCTCACCTTGAACATCCAGTTTGGTGAGTTGGTGCTGTACTTTTCCAATCTGTTTGCCATGGAAGCAAGGGAGATGGAGCCAGAAAATGTCACTCTCACTGAGACTATAGTCAGGTGCAGCAGCAGGGTGGACTTCCAGATTAGAGAGAACTATTTTTTTACATTCCATGTAAGTCATTGTTTCTGTGCTGGTTGGGTGATGTTCATTTACTTATCATTTCACCAATGTTGTAATGCCTGACATGTTCAAGGCTTGTTTGATATCGGGGAGAGAAGCGTAGGCTACTGATGTCAAATGTACTGTATTTAATGGTATTCATTTTTACCAGTTTATGGTATTTGTTAAAATTTAATTTGATTGTTAGTGAACATTGAAGGTATGTTCAAACTTATGTACACAAGCAGTATGTTCTGGCTCTAGAGGTTAAATGCATCCATAAAACCAAGATCAATTTACACAAGCTGAGTTTACTAAGTCCACTTTGTAGCACTGGTACCCAACAAGACTCCTGTAATATTTACATGTAGTCTGTATTTAACGTACAGCATCAGTACATACCAATACTTCCCTCAGGTTTATTCCATAGTAGAATAGTCATGTTTCCGTACTTGCTCTGACTCCTGTCAGTGTTTACAAACATCTGAGCATCCATGTGCAAATATTTCAGCAACAAATCAGATGTGGGTGATAAATTGGACCCCAGTTCAAAATGTAGATTTGAGCACCTGTATCAAATATGTTTGAGAGGAACTATTACAGGTTAAGACATAATGTCTACATAATAATCTTATCATCATTATTATTGTTAAATCAAGTTATATAAATACAACTATCATTTTCTTGCCATTATTAATTATGATAGACAAGCTGCATGTTCATATAAGTAATTTTCATCTCACTTTTTCTGTATTCTATTCACCTGTGAATCCAGAGGTTCTAATCTTACACATTCTTATCTTATGTAATTAAAATAATAGTGGTGTATTCAAGATTGAAGTAAAACAACAAAACACCTTGGTTTAAAAATATGGTACAATGTAAGTATGTATTGGCTCACAGGACACCAGAATAGGCCAGCAGTGCAGCAGCAAAGAAACTGAACAGTGTTGAAAACTGAGTTTCAGCATACCTAATCTGTGTTACCTTGACAATTCAGGTAAAGCAGACAGTGCATTTTTGTTTTGTCTAAGGTTTGTTACTTCATCTGTGCCAAATTGATTTAATCCAGATTGTCCACAGACTTCTCCGGCATTGTTCTCTGTTGTTCTCAGGACTGCCTTAACCTTTCTGTAGGTGCGGGATTTGTTTGTTTGTTTTTACAGATTTAAAATAAGGAGAAATACATTTTAATTCAGTTTTGTGACTGGTGTGACTGCACACGAATCACAAAGGCACCTCCAACAAATCTGAAATTGGCTGGTGCAAATTTACTATATCATTTGGTCGATTCAGGTTTCATAAATGCACTTGATTGATATAAAATGATACAGGGTGACATCTCATTTTGAGTATTTTTAGTTGTGAAATTGTGTGTGTGTGTGTGTGTGTGTGTGTGTGTGTGTGTGTGTGTGTGTGTGTGTGTGTGTGTGTGTGTGTGTGTGAGAGTGAGAGAGAGAGAGAGAGAGAGAGAGAGAGAGAGAGAGAGAGAGAGAGAGAGAGAGAGAGAGAGAGAGAGATCTTGTCACACCTCCACCGCAGACAGTGGAGGACGTAGATTAACAATCAAAACCGAAAAGCACGTGCTCTTATTTTCCTGTCACTGTTCCTGAACGGCTCCAAGCCGTGGATGCAGTCGTTTCCCCGCAAAAGGTAAAACCCACTTTTGATGCATCGCTGCTTTTTCACACATTTACCAATTTAGTTTTATTTGATTAAGTAAATTATCGTTTAAAACTGTTAGAACGTAGCTTGATATTTTTTAATCGAGATTGTGCATTTTAAACTCATTAGATGTGAGTTAATGGGTGCGAGTTTGTGCTCGGTGATCACTCTCTTTTATCCTCTTATCAATTTTCAGAAATTACAGTAAGCAGTAATTCATTATTCGTATTTCTCGTGTTTACTGTCTAACACTTGCTATATTTCCCCTTTAATTTAAGTTTGTATAGTAGCTACGTAGATAATTAGCCTATTAGCTAGTAAGCGTTCAGTTTTAGCGCCAAATTAAAATAAGTGTGTCGGTGTTTGTCTGCGTTCAATTATACTGAGTGAGGTCTTTTTGGAATCTTTTGTAAAGTGAAAGTATTGGTATTGAACTATCTATTACTGTAGCAGATGAGACCAGCGAGGTAGTAGGACTAAAGTGAGGGTCTCCGTTTGCTATGTGTGTACTGCCCAATAATTACCGAGAGTAAACGTTTGGATACATGTGCTTGTCAACTGTGCCACAGTCTATCAGATTTTCTAGCCTGCTAGCAGCAGCAATAAAACCCATCACCACCTTCCGTAGTTGTCCCACACCAGCGTTGCCTGCAGTGGTGCATGGTTGTCACCTTTTATTCTCAAATGCATGCAACTCTCATGCCACATTATTTAGGACTGTCGCCAATAAGAGCTCTCCTTCCTCATCTGTGTATGTTTGTCCAGCTTTTTTGGTTATGGTTTTGTGTCAAAGAGAGTGGCTAGCTATGCAAGTTAGCAAGGACTGCAAAAATAATATGGAATACAGTGCAGACATAAACTGGTTATCAAAAGGCAACTGAACAAAGAAAACAATGAAATTCTTTCCCCTTTTCTTTCCCCTCTCTAACAGAAGACAGTACTATTGTATACAGATGTATACAAGAATTTGCATTTTAAAAGTATGATCTCCTGGGGTGGGGGTGGGTTTGAGACTGGTCTGATGTCTGAGTCCTCATTTGTGTGCATGAAAGCAGTTGTCCAGCTTTCCCTCCTCACATGCTGAGTTAATTACAGCCCAGTGGCACTATCTCCAAGACCCATCGCCACCCCACCGCTGAATGCATAATTTGTTGACAGTGTCTGTATTCAGATCGTTATCCAATAAGATTGGGGCAGATTGAGCACTGTTCCTTAAAACAACTAACACAGTTTCCACAACTTGATGTTTATGGTGCACTGTGGTAGCTATAAATGCATACATCCTCGGCACATTATATGAAAAAGTACGAAATTGCATTTTTCTTGGTTCCGGAGTGGCTTAGTCTGTAAAGGTTCTCGTTCCAAGTGTCAGTTCAAAATGAGTCATATGCCTTAAATCACTGGGAAGCCACAGAACAAATTTCCATCAGCGTTTCCAATTTTGGTATACAATTGGCTATTATGTGTACAAAAACATATGGTTATACTGTGTTAATGATAGCAACAGAAGTTTGTAAATGTTGTTGCCTTTGAATTGAAGGATCTCAAAGAAGTTGAGGATGGTTAGGATTTCACTCTGGTAGTGCTTTAGCTTTAGCACTATCAGCTTTGGGTCAGGACTCAAAAAGACCAGACCTGCCTGTTTCATCTCGCCACCTGAGTGCTCCTGATAGAATGCAGGGAGTCTGTGTGCTCACAAATGCAACAGGTATTTGTTGATTAGTTTGCATTTTAAGCCTATCCTATTTTATACTGTCCTGGTGAGAAGACCTAGATGAAGAATACTGGGCTTACCCAATGTTCAGAAATCTTAGAAAAGCTTCTCTCCAAAGATGAAGCTGAAGCACTTCTTTAGTGTCTGTGGTTCATCCTAAAATTTGCAATATTTGCAGTTTTAGTTAGCTGACTATTTCTTATTTCCTCAAATCCATATTACATTGGTTTGAGCTTCTCAAGAGAAGCTAGGACTAACTCTCTACTCCTTCTCTTTGTGTTTAGTCTCAACTGAAGATCATTTTAACATAGTAAAATGATGCAAATGTAAAACGTGGCACCATGTCAGTCAACCTGAACTCTACTTTGTATCCACCTACTAATTGTCACAGGCAAAAAGTACATTTTCACCATTGGGGCTACATATATCCTGTCCCTCAAAAACAGCAGGCCTCAGTTGTATGGCCAGAAATATATGAAGCTTCTCTTATAGCTTCAGAATAGGCTTCCGCTGATGGATGGCTTTGTGCAACAACATTAAGCACAGACACTTCTAACATAAAAGGTAGAACCGCAGGCCATATGTGTCCCCTGCTTATTTTCAAGTCAGGGCAAAGTAAAATCTTGATTGCAGTATCTGTGTAAGCCTGGCTGTGATGATATCTCTTTTCCATTTTTTAAGACTGCCCCACTGTATGGCATGGTGTTATTACTGTGGACAGCAGTACCAGGCTTGTCTTTGTCAAGGATATGTCATTCCTGTTAATTTCTAATTCCTAGCTGGGATCCAGAACTGGTTTTAATAGAGAATAACTCCAAGATTATCAGCCATGTATTCTGTTTTCTGTTTTTCTTTGTTTTGTTTTTTATCTGTTGAGTCATCAGTAATGTTAGATACGGTTGCTACTGGAATTTAAATATGTTTTGATTCTGTCCCTTTTATCATATTTATAAGAATAACATGCTGTTAGAATATTGGCATGTACAGTGCCTTGTACCTCACAGGCACAGCCCCTTTCATTTGAGAATTACAGCATAAGTTACTAAAATGCCACAAAAATATGTATTTTGGGAATCAAAGCGGTTGTCCTCTTTATGGAATGCATTCAATGTTGGGGTGCAGTTTCAAGCAGTTTTGTATTATTTTGTCATGTCACTTGGTGCTACACTACAGCTGTGGCTGTGTGTGTATTTGTGCATTTTTTGTGACCGTTATCACCCAAGCCCTTACAGATTCTGAATCCAGCATCATTAATGGAAATACATCAAATATGGTTAATTCTGTGTCATGCATTCCATGTCATTCACCTGAGAGGGAGGATTGTGATTTGGCATCCCTCTTATAAAGCATTATTGTGTTAAAACAGAAATTTACTTATGCAAAAGGCCCATTTTACATTTATAATTTTGTTATACACTACCAAATGTACAAGGTTAGTGTGTTGCTCACATGTCTGGTTATTCTTCAGTCTGGTTCTGTAGCAAAGACTACAAAGTGCTGATCCAGACATGTGGGAAGCACAGTTTCCTAAATTGCAGTGTCGTTTTCCCATCTAGTTCTCACGAACAGTTGTGGAACTCTTCTGCTTTATGGGTGACTCAGGACTTAACTGGCTGTCATGATTCAGACACCAACACAGAGGCAGACATTCGGCAAACATTTGAAGTGCTTTCACATTTAGGCTGTATCCACTACCTGTGGAGAAAAGCAAGAGCACTGTGACCAGTGGCCATCCAAGATCAAATTGGCTAATTGACCGATTGAAGTCTTCCAGGGACACCATGTATTGAACCTTGTAAAAATTACAATCTTTATTGGATTTTTGCCATTTGTGTCTATTATGAGAAATGGAGTGCTTGGCAGTGTGTACACATGGTGCGGAGGTGTTCTTCAGGTTCTCTGTTAAACTCGGTTAAATTCCTTAAGAGTCTGTCCATGGTATTGTGTGTTATCGCAACCCAAAATGTAAATTACTTCTCTTCTATGTGAAACTCTCTCAATGATACTGAGGCATAAGTAACTATTCTAATAGCCCCTTCACAGAGATGAGAAATGCCAGTTTAGAGGCAGCATCAATAACACATATTTTTGTCTGGAATGTTCTGATGTGTTTTTGATATTGCAAATGAGCCGTTTTAGTAGAGCTCCTGAATTTTCAACAGAGCTCTTGTGATTTCAAAAATGATGTTGGTCACATCTTAAGCCACATTGAAATGTTCAAGCCACATGTGAATTTTTGAAGAAAATCGAGAAAGAGTCAGGGTTAAGTGATGCTAGTGGGAGAAAAGAGCACATGTCATATGCTTGCATTATGGAATTTGATGCGTGCATTCCTTGCTTATCACAATGCACCTGTTTGTAAGTGCAGCATTGTCTTTAAGTGTAACAGTGGGAAGATTTATCTGTAATTATCCTTTGGCCTTTGCTGCTAAAGGAAGTGCCTGCCCTGCATTTGGTGTTTTACAGTTTGAATTACTGAAATTTAAGAACAGAAATTTTAAACCGAATATGGACGCATCTGAAAAGTTGAATATGTAACAGCTTTAGGGTTAGAGTTAGGGTTAACCTGAATTTAAGGTTCATAAACATTTGGACATTTTGGAACTGGATTTTATCAGTTTTTTATCAGTTTCAAATTGTGAAATTGAAATTCAATTCTTTTTTGCACTGATATTGCTCCGTACTTATTTTCTATGTAAAAGGTGAAGCTGTCTCTTGTTTGACTTTGATTTTGTGGGCATTTTTTGGTGATGTCACACTTGACGTATCATTCAAACATCTGTGGCAGGCTATTGCTACAGGTGTAACAGTTTTCTGAGGTTATGTTAGCACCCTAAAATGGGCTTCAAGAATAATCATACAAAATTACATCTTTAAGTCTCTGTTCCCATAGTGCAAAGGCCTGCCTACATGCCTATAATGACACGCCTATTAGGAAACATACTGTTTCCTAGCATGACATTAAACAAACCACACCAACAAGATATTATGTGAGACACATTTCCTACAGAGTATAAATTCTGTGTGATTGCATGCTACTCAGCTAATGATTATGAAGTAAACCTACTGTATAAAGATAGTTTAGTAAGCAAACAGTTATCAAATTAGGCAGATATTACACTCTGGCAGTGTATTTGGCAGTGATATTACACTAGGCAGATATTTCACTTTTTTGAAGTGTAACATTACATCAGTGGACACAAGTATATATTTTTTGGAATCTAATGTCTGCAAATTCTGCTCAATCCCAAAGATTCAAAAAAAGTCAATTAATCTTTAATACAGTTTTACAGTTGGTTATCACCTATGTGAAAAAATGTGTTTATTGAAATAGAAAATACTGCCTTTTTCTACAATACAACCAGGTTTTGTCACTGAGTGTACACGTTTATGCAGTTTCTGACAGAATAGGCTTGTTATCAGTTTGTTATACACAGAGATTAACCAGGCCACAAGAAAGAAAAATATAGAAAAAGAGACTTCTTGGGTTTCTTCCAGCATACTAGACAACATTACCATGGCAATGATACTTCCGGAGGTTGTATTGCACAGTTGTCATTGTCTGCATGAAAGGGTTCAGGTGCCTCAGATGTGGCATTTTCGTGCTGTGCGACTCGGTGAATTGAAGACGTTTCTTGTGGCAACCACCGCAGCTCAGAACCAGCCTTTCTCTGTGAAGTGGGCTTCAGACTGCATTTTCCTGGATTCTCCTCGCTCGTGTGTGCATTAACGCTGTATTAATGAGAATGTAGAACTCGCAGCTGCCCTCGCTTGGCCCTGTGCCTGTTCAGCCAGCTGTTGCAGAGGCAGGCAGAGGAGAGGGATACATTCTCTGTGTTATTCTCAGCTCTCAGCAACAGCTATCACCACCAGCATCAGCTATACCATTAGTTTCACTTTATCAGACTCAGAAACATACACGTTGGTGCCAACTGCAAGTGGGTGATGGGGAGATAGACGTCAGAGTTCTCAGAAAGGCCAGCCAAAAACAGATTATCTCGCCAACCCATATAAACGGAGACCAGCTCAGCCCTTTCTAAGTACGTTATTGGCAAAACTGCCATTACATCTGCTCTTAGTAAGTATTTTGACTGTTTTTGTTTTTTTTTCTTCACCAGTTGCATGGTGTTTCTGTGACATGATGTATTTCTACTGCATGCAAGGTTTACTGTAAATTGGACGGGGCATGTATTTGCGATGGAAAGCTATGTACTGCACTAAAGGAAAAGTTTGTAGAATTTTGACATTAATTGCAATGGCTGCTGCAGTTGTTCAGGGAGGTTGTGTTGTAAATAATTTTGCATGTGTTCTCTTTCCAACATTCCTAAAGTATACAACACTTTATCAAGGTTATTTTAAACAAGTGTTCATTTCAATTACAGATATGTAATTGTGTATGTTTGTTACACTGCTGTATTAATACTGTACCATACAAGACTGAAAAATAAAGGAAACCAGTCGTAAGATACTGTAAACATGGACTTTTTGGTGCATAATGAGTGTCAGAATTGGCAGTTTTAAATGCTGTGGGAAAAATGTAGACTTTGTTTTTAGAGCTGAACTGTTGGTGTTAAGACTGGATTGTGAGAAAAGCCTGAAATGTCCCTGTGTTTTAGATAATGTCCTTAATTTTTAGACGTAACTCTCCCCTCAAATCAAGTCACATAAGCAGTATTTAAAGATGAATGCAGTACTCTCAGGTAGGTGTCTGATATGGCAGAGGAGATTAAAAGGGTATGTGTGCGGTCATTCTCTTGCAGGTGGATTTCTAGCCTTTTTAAAGAAGCAGTAATACTATTGGAACAGGAAAATGACAGCCAGCAAAGATCCACGGGACAAGTGAGTACCAGACTTACACAACATAGGGACAGATGTGTGTCCACCTGAGAAATGTAGTCTTTTCTCATCACTGATTCTCTTAACAGGTACAATGCTGTGTGGCTGATATTTTTCATGCTGGGACTGGGAACGCTTCTGCCATGGAACTTCTTCATGACTGCCACCATGGTACAGTGCCATCTATTCTCCTTTATCCATACCTTTGTTTCTTTCTGACTTTCTCACATTAAAGTGCTTTGTAAAATATGCAGTCACTCATGGAGCCATGACCTGCATCAAAGCTGTTGAGAAAAATTTTGAGAACATTCACATAGGGCTCATAATATATGGAAACAAGATAGGCACCTGAAGGAGAATGAGTTGCACCAAGAAACGCTCTGATTGGTTCCAGCTGCCTTTTCCCAGGTAGAATGATGAGTGTGACTGAGTGGGAGGAGAAATGTTGCAGGGACGAGTATTGAATTGCACATGTACAGTCGTCCAGAGGGACAGAGAACAAGGAGAACTAGGGAGAGTCCTAGTTTGGATGGCAAGGCTTCCAAGGACTAGCAGCTGCCTCTCTCTCCTCAGTACTTTACCCAGCGTTTGAGAGACCCTCCAGCAGAGACCAGTGCTAACCTGACAGACAACAAAACAGCGGCGGTCATTGACACTCGCAGCGTGCTGGAGGCCAAGTTCAACAATGTGATGACGCTGTGCGCCATGGTGCCCCTGCTGGTCTTCACCTGCCTTAACTCCCTCCTGCACCAGAGGTAAGCCTTTACTTCTGCAACATCATAAGATGTGGTGGGGCAGCATGTTTGTATTTCACATTATTGACTACAGGAGAACCACGCCCTGCCTGCAACTGGATTCTGAGTATTTTATATGAAGTGGAATGATACTAACAAATGTTCAGGTTGAGCACTTACAAGTATTTGTGTCAGATTGTTCTGGTCAGAATAAATTTGGCTTTGTGCCTATATCCTGTTGTTGAAATGAAGACAGGGTCCTCACGGCAATGTTATGGTGGCGTCCATTTTGTAGCATCTCAGTAATCTGTCTCATTAAAACCACTTTTACATAAAAACATAGCTTCTACCCAGGATTTCAATCCATACATTTTCCACTAAGGCCTGTTCATACCCAGCGTTGGGGAGTAACGGAATACATGTAATGGCGTTACGTATTTAAAATACAAAATACGAGTAACTGTATTCTGTTACAGTTACCATTTAAATTCATGGTCATCAAATTACAGTTACATTGTAAAAATATTTAGATTACTGGGATTACGTTGGATTTTTTCCATTTAATTTCTTTTCTTTCATTTAATGTTTATTCAGTTGGAAAATCTATCCAATGATAGGCAACTCCGGGGTGTATCTCCCATATGATGATGATGATACTTTATTGTCAGACAAGTCTGAAATTTTTCTTACATCACAACAGCTCTAATTTCTTGTCTTCCATCACAGAGAAGACAAGAAATTAGGACAATGAAACAAAGATACATACATTTAACATAACCATCACAAAGGACAATATTCAATGTACTTTTGATCTGGGATAAGCTCCATATTTAGTTTTAGGATTGACTGATGCACAAAAGAGTGCTTTAGTCTAACCCAATTGAATCTTGGAACTCTGTATCTCCGGTTTGATGGTAATATGCCCCTCACGAAAAAAAAAGAAAAAGAAAAAAGCACGCAGCCTGCCTGACTCACAAGACAGTAGAATGGGGAGTGAGACAGAAAGAAATCTGCAACGCGTTTATGTCATGGAAATACCGGGACCATTTTACTTTCAAATTTGGCAAAGGTCACAACATAACGGTACAATGCAAACTGTGTTTGCCAGCAACCAAACTGCTATCCGCTTCAAAAGAGTCGACCTCTAACCTGAAGAAGCATCTTGAAGTAAGTTCTCTTTTTCATTATTTAAGCTAATATTGATCGGTAGCTAGCTATCCTACATAGTTTGGCTGCACTGGATTAGCTATTCAGCTAGCAAGTAGGCTAGTAGGTATAGTATTAAAGCTAACTAGCTAACGAGTAGATACAGTGACAAAACAAGTGAAATTTCACATGTTCAAAACTGCAATTACTCCAACAATTTTACACCACGCATATTATACATCAAATTGTTAACCTACTCCTTTCTCACTCACAGTGTATTTAGGGTGGCTTGTGCCTTTTCTAACTCATGTTTCCGTGTAATGTACAGTTTTTGAATAAACATTTACACTTCTGAAGAACCTGCGATGAAATGCCCATAGACTTAACACGGGGGTGCCAAAATGTTAGCCACAACAATGCTAAGTGACGTATGTCTTTTTTTGAAGCTGTCAGCGTCTGTTTTACATAATAATCCTATGAAGTTTTCAAAAACGTCCTGAGCATTTTTTAACGCCGTCGCCAGCGTTATTTCTGCAGCTCAGGGCGTTTTTTTTTTCCAGCTGAAAAAAGTTCAACTTCTCAGAAAAAAACGCCCTACTTCAAGCGCTTTTTTGACAGCTGACCAATCACAAGCAGAGTAGTGACACCTGTCGTTTCCCATAACAGCCACCAAAAATGGAGAAGGTAGCGGTGGAGAAGTTAATTGTGCTAGTTTCTGAGCACAGTGAACTGTACAACATGACAGTTAAACTGTATCATAACATTCATCATAAAGATGCCGTTTGGAGTCAAATTGGATAGATCCTAGGAGTTTCTGGAACGTGTTTGTGTTTACTGCTTGTTGTTAGCAAAACTAGCCTGTTAGCTAAGGTTAGCTCTGCAACAATCGCTAACAATGTACATGCTACTGTTGTTATGGCAACAAAAGACGCTCTCAACCAATGTTGCCAACTTAGCGACTTTGTCGCTAGATTTAGCGACTTTGTCGCTAGATTTAGCGACTTTTCAAACCCCTTTAGCGGCTTTTTTTCAAAAAAGCACCTAGCAACAAATCTAGCGACTTTTTGGACAAACTTTAGCTACTTTCCATAGAAGAGAGTCGCCAGTACTGCCCCGCGAGTGAGAGGCACACCTCTCTCTGCGTCTACCCTGGTCAGTGAGTGGCAAAGAGGCAGAGCAGCAGCACATTCAGTCCGCACGGCAGCAGACATAGACGTGAATGAGCTGTGCATGTGCAAACAGTGTTGCCAAGGACCAATCACTAATGTGTATTGTTTGCTCCTCCAGTTTTTTATTTTAAACAATTTAATTTGATCGTTTTGACCGTTATCACGGTCGTATCACTCAGTATCACACGGAGACTGTGCGCTGTGAGAGAAAAAATAAGAAAGATATTCTGTCGTTTCTTACCTTCTCTGATCATTTTATATGTAAATATAGCCGAAATCACAGCATAGCCGTTGTCTTTAAATTATGTGTGTGGTGATTTTGTCAGACGGCGTCGCGGTTATAAAATCAGAATTTTAGCAGTGCAGTGCAATGCAGAGCAGCAGCTAGGAAATGGCTTGGAAGTGACTGCTGGTTAACATGTAGTCTTAATGGGCCGCGTTTCAGTCACTATTTCATACTCGTCCCGTTGTCTGACAAAAAAAACAGAAAAATATGTAAAACAGCTGTATTAAAATACAGTATTTGTGAGCACAGAGAGTAGGAGAGAAGCAACCAGATGTAAAGGGCTTACACCATCTGACACTATGCAGAATGCAAATACGACAAGATGACGTCACAAATAAGATAATTAGCGCATGACGTCATCTAGCGACATTTAGCGACTTTTCGAGCAGGCTTTAGCTACTTTCCATTGAAAGTAGTTGGCAACACTGCTCTCAACTGCTTTTTGGAACAAACGCTGCCAGCGTTTTTTTTTTTATTTGAAAAAATGCTCTGGCCAGCATTTTTCATCAATAAAGATGCTATGTGTGATCACAGCTTGACCATTCTAAAAATAACTGTTCAGTACCTTAGTCGGATGAACATTCTTTAAAAAAAAGTTATCCAAATTATTTAGATTACGTTACTTACCTTGAGTAATCGAACGCAATCCCAGGTTTGCATCAAGTCACATATAATGGTTTGACATCTTTGATTTGTTAGTTAACCAGCTAGTTAGCTAGTGATACCTGATGAATAAGGTGTACTCAGTAGCATAATTGGTTAGCTTGTGTGTTCATATCTACTACTGCTTTTTATTGTTTAACATTTTTTAAAACAATGTGGACTGGATTGAAATGATATTGTGGCTAGGTAGCTAGGAGGCACAGATGTCTAACATTAGCCCAACTAGCACGCTACAATGTGGTGGAAGTTTTATTTGGACAACAAGATGGAAATGGCTAAGTGCCATGTTTACCATTTAAATCCATCTGTGATACTGGCGTCATATTAATTATAGCGTACATTAACAATGAATCCCAGGTTCCCTTTTACACCAAGGCAGACCTGGGAATTTACTGGGTCAAACCAACCTCAGGACCTGGGATGCATTCCCAGGCCTGTTAATCTGGGAAGACCCATTTATACCGAAGGTTAACCTAGGAAAAAACAGATTCCCAGGCCCCTGTAAGAGGGGTTTATGCACTGTGTAGGAAGTGTGTAGCAGGGTGGAGATACAGCCGGCAGCAGCTTCTGCCTTCCCTGATTTTGCTTGTGTAAACAGGGCATTTTGAATATTGACCTCCCCTCCTCCCAGGGTCCCACAGAAGGCACGGGTAATGGGAAGTCTGATCGTGATCCTGGTGGTGTTCCTGCTGACGGCTATCATGGTGAAGGTGGAGGTTACTCCACTCACCTTCTTCATCCTCACCATGATCAAGATTGTTTGCATTAACTGTGAGTTCCCTTCCCCCCAGAGTGTACTGATCCTCCATTAATGAGCTCCCCTCCTCTTTTCATCTTCCTGTCTCAACAGCCGTCTGATTCCTTTTTAAGTTGTCCTTTTCTCAGCGTCATTTTAGGAGGTGTAGGAGGCAGATTTGAATTTATATAGAAATGTTTGCTACAGAGGCTTGTGATGTACTAAGAGTGTTCATGTTAATGTTAATGTTAGTTTACACGACAGTGTGAGGTGATTCTCTCTCAGGGGCCCTGCCAGTCTGAATGTCTGTGTGTCCCGTCCCCCCCCCCCCCTCCGCCCCTCCACCCCTCCCAGCATTTGGAGCCGTGCTACAAGGCAGTCTCTTTGGCATGGCGGGGCTACTTCCTGCCTCCTACACCACACCAATCATGAGCGGCCAAGGCCTTGCCGGCACCTTTGCTGCCTTCTCCATGATCTGCGCCCTGGCAAGTGAGTGCCTGAAAAATATCTGCACAGTGATATTTACTCACCTCCCTATGAATGCAGGATGCTGTGATTGCAGCCATGTCACATACAACAAAACCCCTTTTTTGTGAGCTTGGCGTCTTTAGATTCAGTCTGAATCTTTCTGGGTTTTTTTTTTTTCCCCAAGGTGGCTCTGAGCTGCAGGACAGCGCATTCGGTTACTTCATCACAGCCTGCGCTGTGATCCTCGTGGCCATCTTCTCTTATGTGCTGCTGCCCAGAATGGTAAGAACACTCTACAGTCCTATTCAACTCGTGCCCTGATACATTGTTTCAATGCAGGGCTGAGGGTACCACAGAAGGATCCTGGTTAGTAATGGAAATCGAGAACCTCCAGCTGATGAAATCCATCAAGAGTTTGGTGCACCTCAATCTTTGAGAGTCGAAGTGTCGCTCAATGAAATAGTTTATTGTCTCTCTTGAAGGACATGTTGAGGTCACCTTTTGAGAGGAATACTAAGTGGAGCATACACAGTCAGTGCTCTCATTGAAACAGTTTTGCAATATCTATGCAGAATGTTTTAACAAAAGAGAAGAAACAAATCTCTGGGGTTTTTGAAACAATTGTGACTGCTCTCTCATTAGTTGTATTTTCTGAATCCTGGACATTTCACTATAGACAAGGAGACATGTCAATATTGTCAATATCAGATCTCAGTGTTTGTAAATGGGAAATATTAGAAATGTTGAAAGTAAGTGTAGCAGATCAGTTCTGTCACATCCTGTGACAGTGTTCACATAGTTATTCCTTTTTTGCAGAACATGGGTTTTCAAGGCAGGCTTAGCAATAAGTGGATCTTCTTTCACATCTAAGAATGAATGGGGATTGACTGTGTTATTATTATTCTTCACATTTCATTGTAATGTGTAATCTTAACAGAGGCCTCTCTTTATTACAGGAGTTTTTCCAGTATTTTCAGGAGAGCCACCAGCCCAAGGCTGCCAGTGATGAAGAGAATAAGATGAATCTGCTGAAGGGTCAGTTCACATGACTGGAGATATCTTGTCTGCTGGCATTGTTGGTGGTATTGTTTCTGGTAAAATGTAGAAATTGCTGTTATGTTACACTAAAATTAGGGTGCAGTATGGATATAGATATGGATAATCATAATCAAATTTAGGTAGGGCTGCTGTCCTGCATTATCACAATTGTAAATATATTTGCCAATGGAAAATAAGCTCCAAACAACTAGTAAATGCTCCCACCCAGGGTTTTTAATGAATAATATGCAGAATTGTATTATTTTTTACTGATGCAATGGTACCCATAAAATGTCCCTGTTTTTTAGTTTCTTCAGAGTGTGTGTGAGTGTTACTCATTCACTCCGTATTTCTTTGCAGTTTAGTCATACATTATGTAAACTTTATTGGCTGTCTGCTATATACATTTCCTCAAATTTGTTAAAGTTTCGGTTCAGTATTTATTTCAGTATTCAGTTATTCAGTACTCGCTCGCTATTGGTCAAATAAATTGTAAATTTTAAATCTCAGTTTTTTGGCCTAAAACATTAAACAAGCTTCCAGTGGAGGGGGAGCATGTGCTTTTTGACATCGGCTGCTGGGAGAATAACTGAGGGGGGAAAAGGAGGAACAGTCATTGTGTGGAGTGAAAGTGAGGACCATAAAGTGCTCTTGTGGAAAATCATATGAGGCTCTATACCATGAGAAAGTCATGAATAGATTACCCCTTGATATGCAATAGTGAGGTTGTTGTTTTTTTCCTCTGTATGCCAACAAAGCCATATTGAAAATGTAGCAACAAGCAAAAAGGTGTCTCCAGTAAATAGCTCTGCCCCATGCTGTCCCACAGAAAACTCGGAGAACAAACCAGTCCTCAGTCACACAGACGCAGAGAGCAGAGCACCTGTGTCCATGCTGGAAATCTTCAAAAAGGTATGTTGCTCCCCCACGTGCCACAGGAGTGATGGGTGTTCAGCTGCAGTGACTTTCCTCTATCTCTCTGGTCTGTAGATCTGGGTGATGGCCTTGTCTGTGTGCTTCGCCTTCACCATCACCATCGGCACGTTCCCCGCAGTGACAGTGGACGTCAAGTCCACCATCGCCAACGGCAGCGCCTGGGGTTCGTATACACGTGTTTCTACGCAAGTATGATGTCTGCAGGACAGCAGGACCCAGATGGGCCTAAATGTGCTGGAGGTCCTGCCGTCAGAAGCTTTCTGTAACTGTGTGTCACCCAGCTGGTCTCAACCAGAGATTAGAAAGAACATTGGTCATTTCCAGTGCTGCTCTATGATATTCTCACTTATTGCTGTTTGTGATGTGTTTGTAAGTGATCTGATTTACAATCTCCCCCCCCCCACAGATTTGTATTTCATCCCTGTGTCATGTTTCCTGCTTTTCAATCTGATGGACTGGACTGGGAGAAGCCTGACAGCAGTGTGCACATGGGTGAGTCACCAAGACAAACACCCCTACAGCGCTGATATGTCACGCAATATGCAACATTTCTGCAGAATACGTATTCTGACTCTGCTTTGCATAGATGCTTGCTGGCAGGCATCAATGCAAGTAGCATCTAGTAACCATTCAGACATGGCCATGGTACCAACCTTTAATGCAAAATTAGTGTATGTACAGAGAAGTTCTGACTCATTGATGAAAAGACATTCCTATATCATCACTGTTGTTCCCCAGTTTGTGTAAATCCATACATGGGATAGAATATGGTTACAATAAAACAAGCAAGGTAACAGATTTCCACTTTCCTGGAAAATGAACCTTGCATCAAAGTTTGAAAGGATTTTGAAGCAGAAAAGTATTTAGACAAAATACAGCTCCTTTTTGTAATGATAATCGCTCCGTCTAGAGAAAGACTTTATTTTTCTGTTTGATTTTTCTTTTATTTTTTATGCTCACAGATATCATAGAAAATTATGTTTTTGTTAATAACCATTGTGGCAAATTGAGGAGGATTGCTGAATTTAGTAAATGAGCCAAAGTGAATGCTATAATCTTGTCTGGGCACAGCAGTTTGATTCATTTCATCAGTCAAGAGACTCAAAAGGATCCCTTTGAGACTGATTTGGGGCATTGGAAAACCATGTTTTGGACCACAGTCCTGTTACACTAGAAATTTCATGGAAGAATGTGGGAAATAGCTTTAGAAGGATGCGGTTAAAAGGTCTGGTTTTGTCAGTTTTCTCACTTGCTGCTGCATACACATCATGTTGAAGCGATGTAGAGGAAATATGTGGGTCTGCTCCCACATTGGGAGAGATGTGTCATTCATTTTGTGATTCAGCATCTTCCCCTCCGTATACTCCCCAGTATTCATCGCTTACCATCACTGGGGAGTGGGGTGTTATGTGAGGTGTCCCATAAGTCTGGTCTCTTAAGTACATTTCTTTTAAATTACACTTGCCAGTGAAATTCATTGAGCTAAAACAAATATTCCAATTGCCTTTGCTGTTCATATCGGTACAGCTTCGCACATCAAACACGCATGTGCAGAGCTCTCTGGTGCTACTTACGCACAATGCACACTTACGTCCAACAAAAAGGAGCAGATTTCCCTGTGAGGCCGGATTAAGAGGGCACACTATAGAAGGCATTATGTTTTGGAAAAAGTGAGGTAGACACCACTGTGAGCACTCTTCCCTCCTGTTCCTTGCAGCCAGGGAAGGACAGCATCCTGCTTCCCATCCTGCTGCTGGCACGGGTGGTCTTCGTGCCTCTCTTCATGCTGTGCAACGTGCAGCCCCGCAGCAACCTGCCGGTCTTCTTCCACCACGATGCCTGGTTCATCATTTTCATGATTGCCTTTGCCTTCTCCAATGGGTACCTAGCCAGCCTGTGCATGTGCTTCGGACCCAAGTAAGAACCCCCCCCCCCCCACACACACACACACACACACACACACACACACACACACACACACCACCAGTCCATTCCCAAACACAGAGTGTACTGTCCATCTATCCTATTTTACTATACCGTCTTACCTCTACCTCTCAGCAGCTCTGCTCCCCAAAAGCAAAAATGCAGACCACTTTTTCTCTGTGTAAATTCAACTGTGATTGTGTGATATATTGCTTAGAAATCTATTACAGGTAGTAGCGAACTTTTAATTTTGATTAATAAGTTGTAGTATGTTCTGGAGGATGTTTGTGCCTGTATACTTATACTTGCTGTCATTGTTGAATATTTAGGCCATATTTCATCATTAATACTATTGACTGCTTGCATTTAATATACTTAAACCTGAATATTTGTATTTGGCATATCCTGCACTAATAATTAATAATTTT
Organism: Megalops atlanticus; assembly: GCA_019176425.1. NCBI lineage: Eukaryota > Metazoa > Chordata > Actinopteri > Elopiformes > Megalopidae > Megalops > Megalops atlanticus. The sequence goes on along the minus strand of CM032875.1, from coordinate 71,783,073 downwards.
GCCCTCTGCATACTCATTGCACTTATATTATTACCACATAAATGATTTTATCAATATAGACTGTCTCCTGGTAGATTGCACTGCCTCTGAGCCTCCTTCCTTTTATAAGTACACACTCACAGCTGTGTCCCTTCTTTTTTTTTCCACAGAAAAGTGTTGCCTCATGAAGCAGAGACAGCCGGAGCCATCATGGCCTTCTTCCTGTCTTTGGGTCTGGCCCTGGGAGCTGCTCTGTCCTTCGTTTTCCGAAGTCTTGTCTAGACCCTCCCTAAAGCCATTTCTCATGGGACACAAAGGCAGAGTCATTCTCCATGCCAGGTGGTGGCGCGGGGGCATCGTGTCAGACCAATGCATTTGAACAAATGACCTCATAAGTTCTTTTTTAAGCAACGTAACTTTATAATTAACTTTTTGTAGTAAGCATAGTCTTGGTAAGAAGTGAAAGTATAAAGCCATTTTTATACTCTGTCATTTTGAAACAGTGTTTTTTTTGTGTTTTAAAAAGGTGTTGGCAAAACACTGTCAGATACGCTGTGATTGATGCCGGCTTCAATTGTTTTCATTTGATTTCTTTAATTTGCTTAAGTTTTGCCTGTGACTGTGTAAAGATCTTCATGAGCCCCGTGTATGACTTGGACACAGTGACAAAGGAGGCGGCTGTGTCTTGATGTGAGATACAGATCTATGAGGCTTATCATCAGTAGGACCTGTGAGGGCTGCCTGCAGTGGTTACTGAAATACCATTTCATTTAAATGCGATGTTCTTGTCTGAACATCTACACACAAGGGACCATTTATTTACTTGAGGGAATGACAAGAATAACAAGTGCCTGAAACACTAACGTGCAATATGTAGCGCAGTGAGACACTTTGCGGCCATTTTAATCCCTGTTAAGCTCTGAATCTTGTTGGAAGTGTTCTGATCTTAGATGTTAAGAGGGAGTGTGAAACATTTGTATGCAACTGCAATGTATGCGTCCATGAATTTATTGTGATGTTTTGTTTGTGTGTTTCATACATATAAGTTCAACTACAAAGTATTGCATGTTAAAGCTTCATTATTACCTGTATTTCAGAAATGACCCCAAATTCTGATGCAGTTTATACCTCTGGTTTTAAGCTGTTTAAGGGAACACATTTTTGTTCCCTCATTTGTTCTTGTGATATGCATTGTCATTTACAAAGGGAAGTGCAAATTATTTAGTTGCCTACTCACAGGGCTGTTTTACAATAATTAGGTGAAAAACACAAGGTCTATTGTCTAGTTTATATGCTTTAAATATACTGTGTGGGTTAGCAGGGGCAGGGGTTATATCTTCTGCCTGATCTCCGGTCAGGGCTCACTGCCCTGGAAACCCAGCAGTATGTGACTTGTCTGGTGCCGTGCCAAGCCACTGTGTCAAAACTTCAAAATAAAAATGTTATTTGTACTGCTGTCTCGCGTTGTTGTTTTTTCCAGGATGTAGTGCTTCCAGTAAAGTGGGTGCGTCAGTGATTGGACCCAGCAGCTTTCATTGCATGAAGAATGCACCGAGTCGATGGGAACACGTAAGTGAAAGTAGTACTTGGGGAAACAGCAGGTAAACATAATTGTTTCACTGACAATGTGACAAGTTGTCGGTGCTTACAGCTTGCTTTTTTGTTTAAATATATTTCACTAGAATATGCATTTGAAATTATGTAATCTATAGACTGGAATTTTTCTGTCCCCTTGGTACACTGAAACAAATTCTGTCTGATGGTCTAGTTGGACCATGTGTCAATTTTAGTTGGAGGCTTCCTGCAATGACGTGAGTCACATCCCAGTCACTTATTGAAGAAAAGGTCCAGCTGCTCAGTTACTCCATATTGCTTTGATTGTTGCTTGAGGGGATCTAAGTGCTGCATTTTGTTGCTTTTCAGTTTTCTTCCACTGTAAGTTGCATTTTAGGAAGAAGTAAGGTCTGAACTCTGCAGCAGTCTGCATGTCTGACCCAAAAAGATAAAGCCACAAGGTGTCAGGGATGATAAGGTTGAACATTTTCTGGTATCAATACGGCAAATTTCATACTAGGGTTGTAATATTCTTACTGTTTCATTAGTCGTGATGAAGGTATTTGTCAAGTGTGAGCAAGTGTGAATTTCCACGCCTCTGATCACAAAACGTATTATGGTGGCCTTATTGAGTTATTTTCTGGAGTATTATTAATATTGGTTTACTACTTTACCTTAAACAGTGAGGCAACTGCCAGAAAATATTGATCTACTCAAGTGAGTATGAGGGACTTCACAGTAGCTGTCTCTACAATGATCAGGTGTAGTGTAAGCAGACATACAGGCAGCCAGAGCTTTGGCCTCTTGGGTCTGAGCAGATTTCCAGCTACATCATAGTAAATTCTGGGGGTTTCACTAATTGAAAACCAGCGAGTGTGATGTTTCCATCATGACCCCTTAATGCTTTTAGTGACTTGCCTCACCCGTTGCCTGCCAGTTACACACTAAACAGAAAGAATTAAAAAGAAATGCAAGAAGAAGCTGACATAACAGTCCCATCTCTTTTGCTCCATTCTAAACATTCCTGTCTTTCATGGCAGTTGGTTTACTGTCATTGCTGTAGAACAGGTTCACAAGGCGACTCTAGATAACCACACTAGAAGACAGTGAAATTTGTACTGTTACCTTACAGCCAGCAAGGTTAAAACGGAGAATTACAGAGCTGAGCATTTTTTTTTTGTCAGCAGTACCACTTTTATGTACAGCTGTGTAAGATAAGAGGCATAGTTTTCTGACATGCTGAACAGATAACGTGTCAGAGACGAAGTGACCTCAGTTGGAGATAATGGTGGAAATGCAGCTCAGCACAATCAGACACAAAAACATGGCTGGGTAGGCTAATTCTCGATTGGTTGCTGAAGGATGAAGAAAACAGCACACTGACCAAGGCTCCTGATTGGATGGATGACGCTGGGAAACACTTGGGAGCCCTTCAGGAATAGTTCTCAAGCAGTGGCATGTAGTGTTTTGTTTTAACAATACTTCCAAACACTACTGATTGTGCTTTCTTTGGAGCATCTTTTCTGAATACATAGTAGTATGTAGTTCATGTGTATTGTGTGGAGCACTGATAAGGGCACAGTAATTGCAAGGTTTCAGTCAAATTTTACTGCCGTCACCTTATTTCAAGGAAAGAGCCCATTATGTCAGTTCACAATGACTGAATACATTTTTGACATATTTTTTTGCCTTGCTGTATTGACTTTATCACATAATTATAATGGTTGATCATTTAGTATACAGCACAGTCATATACAAATGTATACTGCCAACATACCATGACCATACCATGACCTTAGTCCAAGAGAGTATGTATAGAGCAGTGTTTCTCAACCCTACTCCTGGCGGCACCCTGTCCTGCATATTTTCTGTCTATCCTTGCTGCTTAATTAAATCAGGTGTGCTCAGCTAATAAAATGCGCCATTGATGAGTTCACTCAGGCAGGTAGAGCAAGGATAGATAGAAGATATACAGGACAGTGTGCCGCCAGGAGTAGGGTTGAGAAACACTGGTATAGTGGAATACTAATGTCTTTGAATGATTCAATTTACCATTACCATTAGCAAAGAATTTTTGTAAAAATTTGAATTAGTCCATGCTCACATATACCACTTTACATTCTGCATACATATAGAAATAGAACTAAATTTAGTTTATTTATCATAAGGATTACTGCAATGTGTAGAGATAATGTAAATGTGTGAAGCACAAACAAGGTTGCAAAGTAGGGATATACAGCATACACAGTGAACAGTTACTGCCATCTACTGGCTGAAATAATTCAGTACATTCTCAGCCAAATTGCATTGTGAGTAGGTGTAAACAAACTGGTGGGAATCTATACTTTTGGTCTTTGTTTCACGTCAGTTGCAGAGGGATGTACTGAGAGACAGAGCAAATAGCAGCACAGATTGATTGGTTGCTTCGCTCATAGCAGATTTAACTATGAGGTGTTTAGCTATCTGGCTGTTTTTGACTGAGATTTAAGCAGCATCTGCCTGGAAGCTCAAAATAAAGCTATTTTATTTTTAAAAAGAGGCATATATACAGGGTTCTGACACGATGGGCATAAACTGCAACTTTATAATGTCACAAAGAACATGACTTTCAGAGATGGCCTAGCCGGGAATTTTCAGGGGTAAACTGATATGTGTTTTGATTCCATTATCTGTAAAATATATATAATTTTTTTAGCTTGCACAATACACTTGTGGACTAGCAGTGTGACTAAAAGACCACTAACAGATGTGCTTCAGGTCTTTGTGTTTTATCTCACAAACAGCTAGTAATCAACACTTATTCTTTGTGTAGAAACTGAGTGTAGTGCATTATGAATAACACAGATATCCAGAAGAGAAGTGGGCAGAGGAGGGATGAAAAAAGAGCACAAGGAACATATGTAGCACAGAGAACCTGAATAAAGTTCCCTGGCAATATTATACTGAATTTCATGTTAATTATCCACGCAAAACATAGCACTTAGTTCAACCAGCAGATTAGAGCAGATCCAAGTCAGATGAAACCAGCTGCAGTAAAAAGGAGTGTCTTCAAAAGGCTGCTATGGACATAGAACTTCTCTGTTAGCACACATGCCAACACATAATCACCTTCTTCAGCTTGGGAGATCTCAGATAGGTCTAGTCTTCAAGGATGGTGAAATGGCTGGGGAGGCCATCAAAGGAGGCTGAGTGAAAAACCAGCAGAGAGGAAAGATTAAGAAGAGCAAATCCAGGAATACCTGCAAAGGCCATCAGAGTGACCGATATGAATGTGGGAGAGTAGGCTGGCACCGGGGGAGGTAGCTGAGGGCCAGGTAAAGCAAGTATTGCTGGATGAAGTGAAAGTAGAGGCCTGAGAATGGTGCGTCTCAAGCTGCTCATGGGCAGGAAAATGGGGCAGCTCAATAGCAGACCAAGAGCATGGCTGCACGTTCAACAAGACGGCCACGGGGCCCAAGCAATGTTTTACAACTGTTCTATAAAACGGTTCATCGACCGAAACTGTAACTTTGCATGTGCTTTGAACACAATTAACTTAAGGCGTGACGTTTTAAATTCGAACAAGCTAGGTAGTGTGAGCAACGTGAAAGCGGTTGGCACCTCCGCGTGTGAGATCCGAACCGGCGTTCTCATCGCAAAGCTAAGCTCTAATGGCTAACGTTGGTGCCAGTTCAGTTAAAGTAAATGCACCCCTAGGTCCATCAGCAACAGCGTCAGCTAACTGTCAGGGAGTGACGTCACCGCTGAAACGGCTCTGCAACCTGCTACCGGAGGGGCTGTACGCAGGACTCATAGAAACTACTAATTTCAGCTCTGCAACACTAGCAAATGACAAACAACACGATTATACGTATTGTACCTATCCAAAGCAGGACAAATGAGATACATACAAAAACTGATATTAAATCCAAATTCATCGCTACCGGATCTGCTGAACAAAGTCGTCAGACGAAATTTGGTGATGAACAATTTAGCTAGAAATTTCACCTGAAGTAGCTTTCTCCGATGTTTAACTACGCCCTAATACATGAAGGAGGTACTGAACGCGCCGTTGGTCACATTCGAACCTTGTGTATGGTGTATGTGTATTAAACGGGCGAAAATCTAGAAGTAACTCTCATGTCTCTCACACGAGAGTCAGAAATACAGCTCAGGATCACATTCGTTTGTAGAAACGTAAGTAGCCTAATTCCGCATCCGCTGTTTTTATTTTATTTTATTTTATTTTATTTTATTTTATTTTATTTTATTTTGGGGACGAGGAGCAGATCACTTTGACATTCACACAGCAAATTTGTTCCAGGTCGTTGGGAACAACCAATCATCGAGCAACAAGGTCCTAATGTTATTGCCAGGCATTATAAACTACATAGTTAGGTGAATTCTTCAAGTATTTTGAATGTCTGACCATTAGGTTAATTTGATTAACAAACGTGAGCTGTTCATCAAGTATTCAATTAACCTGAGACAAAAGTGCTGCTGGAAGGAAAATAGATTGAGTGAAAATGACTGGAATGTTAATAAATATGAGGTTAGAAAATGAAAGTGAAAGCCTTTATAATGTGTCTGTGTCACTGTATCAGTACGGTTTTTAGCATTTTAGGTTACTGCCATACACACTACATATACAAGTAAATGCTTTAGGATGACTGTCAAATGTGTGAAAATAATAGCAGTTTGTACATAATAATGCCAAATTTGCACTTAAAAGAACGGCATATGACCAAGAAGCTTGTCATGAAGTATGACATGATACCTTGAATAATTCCCTCAATTATTGAGGCATGCATTGGGTTTTGACATCACTGACCCCATGTTTACATGCAGTAGAAACAGCTTTGATGTCCCTTAACAAATTCCCTTTTCTTCTAGCCCTACCAGTCAATGAATTATTTGTTATTAAAATTTGATGTATTTTCAATCAGCCCTGGACTAAGAAAATCATACTTGTACTTGCACTATATCAGCACCCTGACAGGGAATACATACTGTAAAAGTCAGACTATTTTGTGTTGTTTTTACTAGCTCCTGGAGCCTTAACCTTCATTCCACCACACTCAGGATCAAGTAGGTGGTGATGGCCAGCAGGGGGCGCTTCCACAAAGAAGGCTGAGAGGTGCCTCTGCATCTCCTTCCTCTGTTGTCCATCGTGCATTAGGAAGGATACTGAGGTAAACACAGCCAATGCCTGCATTGAGATGCTGTGGAGAGACTTCACCTCTCCCCCAAAACTAATGCAATGTATGTTAAGTGTTTACATTCTTAAATGTTTGTATAAATATAGTTAAGGGATCCGTTTTAGTCACCAATTCACCAATTTTCCGATAACAGATCTGCATTCTATCAGTGTCACTTCAAACAGGTTAATTAGTGTGATTGCGAAGCAAACGCACTAAGCAACCACTAAGCAACCACTCGGTCACCTTTCGGCCTATGGTCATAGTACTTCATATGCTGGCTCAGGTCATGCCACCCAACACTCATTGAAACCCATACTGATCCGCACTCGTCTTTTTGTCGTTCATCCCTCATCCCTCCATCCTCCCATTCACCTCAGTTAATTTTTCAAAGTCTTACCAGTCGGTCACCATTTGACCAACAGCCACGGGACCTGATAGGCCTGTTAGAGGCCTGTGTGTGCGGGGCTGGAGCACAGGGTTTGAACAGTGAATAGTGAACAGTGTGCATTTTGGCGTTTTTTTTTTGGGTTTAATGTTTTTTTTGGGGGGGATAAATGTATGTGTGTTGTGTTGGCCAGCATCATTACAGAGGCAAAATGTGGAAAGATCAAGTGTGAAGGAATCAAAGTAATAGTTAAAAAGGGGACAAATCACATGGTGGTCCATGTCTTGGCAGTTGCTAACTCGAAAGGGATAATCCTAACCACACCTAAAAAGCATAGCTCAGCCATTGGTTAAAGGCGGGGGGGTTTGGTCTGGCACTGTTCAGCTTCCCGCCACACCTGCAGGTATTACTACTTCCACAAAAGAATGCACTCCTTAATACCACCTTTAAGAGCAATGTAATGTGCTTTGTTACCTGAAATCTTTTAGGCCATTGATGTCTTTAACAAATGCTGTTTATACACTTTGTTCTTGTTTAATTTTTCAATGAGAGCCATGGAGAGTTCAAGAAAGTAATCTTTTAGGGTGCTGAGAAGCTGTGTATCCTTCCCTGTGTATCCTTCTAACCTTTTTCAGATAGAAAAAACCCTGATTGACCTTCTCGCCCCTACCCCCTATTCCCGTGGTTGTCTAATGACATGGTTGGGATTGACCATAGCACCGTAGAGCTCAGCCTGCATTCTAAGTAAATCCCTTGACCACTGAGCTAACTGGAAGCCCCCCCCCCCTTTAATTTGGTGTGTTTTACCATTTTACATTAATATATTTTCAGTTCCGATGTACCATCCTAGCTCATGCCATAAATAGTATTAATGTAAATGAATACAGGATCTTGTGTTCTATGCAATAAAAATTCAATTTTCCACTGAGAAGATACATACAAGACTATAATCCCCTTGCTGAGAAGTAACAGGACTTGTAGGCCAGTCGGTATGATGCCCCAAGGTATCCTAAAGTGGAAAGTAAGGATGAATTCAAGCTGTTGCCACTCAAGAGAGTCAAGTCAAGAGAGATTTTATTGTCAGCCCAACAATATACAAGTATACAGTAGAGTTGAAATAATGTTTCCCTGGGACCCATGGTGCTACAGTCAGTCATGGCCTCTCCAGGAGTTTTCCGTTAGCATATTTATTGTAATTCTGCTGGTTGTTATCACATTGGCCGAAGTATCCCAAATCAGAGGCTACATCTGCACTGTCTAGATCAAGGGTTGCTTTGTTGTCTACACAAGTACTTGCAATGGTCCCTTGAGCTGAAAGTTCCACTTGTGTTACCAAATGGTAAAACTGAGTTTTTCAAAGCCTGCTAAGGGAGAAAGAGAACTTACCGCAGACAGTCTGATCAGAAGCAGAACAATCCTCAGAGAAAACATCCCATGAACATAACTGCTGATACCAAAGTTATAGTAATAGGGCTTCACATAGCCCTGATGTTCTTAATTCATGAGAGATAACTATTCTTGGATAGCCATTCCATATTAGAATATAGCATTGCATTATTCTCTGAAAATGGCCATCTTATCTCCGAAATGACATATCATTTGCTGAATACACTTAATGAATAATTTGTTTATATCCAGATAAACTATGCAAAAATGGACTTGAAAGTTGGAAGGTCTTCATAAAGTCTCTAAACACCAATGACACACCCTCTTCTTATCTTTCTAGTAACAGTCTTTGCAAGAGCACAAAATATCATTCAATTATTATACAGATCAGTGAGTTACCTGCCATTACCTGTACTCTTGTTCAATTTTTAAAAGAGATATTTTCATATGCTAGTGACACAATTCTCATCTTGTTCAAAACAACCAAATCACAACATTTTACCAACTGTTTATAGTTTTAGTTAATTAGTTATTAGTTTTTAGTGAATTAAATTGTTTGTTCAAAAAGAATTCTGTGTTATTTCATTGTCAATTGAACTATATCTGGAACTCAGATACCTTCTGGAAATAAATGTGTTGCAAATGTGTTGTAAATGCTGCAAAACAGCTGTTAAGAAGTCATTACTAGTAAAAGTAAGACAATGTTGTGGTGATTGTATTTTAAAAGCCCAGTTTCGTATTTCAGACTTACTTGACGGGTGAACAAAAGAAACGGTGTGTTATTGATGGCATGAACATGATCTTAAGGATGAATATTGATTTTTATTGTTCAAGTAACTGAAAAAGTCTGACAAACACTTCACCCATACAGACAACCTTTTGAAGAGTAAAAATGAATAATAAAAAAATACAACCAAACAAAACTGCAAGATCAAATGAAACACAACCAGTGTAATCTTAGCAGGGGATACTATGAACACAGTATATGAACACCAAAAGTTTAAAAAACTTCAAGTGATTGTACTGTACATGTCAATTTACACCCTTCCAAGCCATCACTTACATAAAACTGTACATGAGTTCTGGATAACACCACACTACCATAACTCTGTGGTGATAATGCAGTTGTTTGAAGGCTATATACAAAAATACTTCATATTTGCATCTCCACTGGTCTTGAAGGTCAAGCCAATCCCATGCAAACCTCTACACCTGACAGTATATTTATTATTTTTAACATTTCATATTTGTCAAACAATTCATTTTAGAAAACTACCTTAAATCTGTTGCGTCCATAGTAGTTTTCTAATGGCAGTTCTCTTCAAAACCAAAATTCAGTCCATGCAAATCAGTGTATGTGTTTCGTAAACAATCAGGAAATTTATTTTGTGTGTGTATGTGTGCTGTTCAAGAATTTCTTGCCTGTAGCACTGCTGTCAGTATGTATGTTGTCTATGTTGTCAGTACCCAATGCACATTTACTGAAGAACATTTTCACATCGAACAGAAAGCTGTAATCTAATGTTTGAAAGGTATGAAAATGAAATAAAACCTGAGTCTGTTTAAAATCTTGCTCGAGTCACACTGCACCGAAACAGAAGAGTTATTCCATTATTCTGTTTTATTACAATATTGCATGTTCAGAACGCAAATTGACACAAACATCCTAACAGAACTTCAACAATCTGTCTCCATTCAAAACTTGAGACTACAAAAAATGAATACAGAGACCTCTAGCGGATAGTTACTTTAAGTGCACGTCTTCCATGGGACTGTGGTCAGTGCCACTCAATTCATCATTCCATCATAGCAAGTTGTAGCACTTACACCCGACTGAACTCGCCAAAGAGAAATGTACTGGAGGCCAGTGCTGATTTCTGCCCAGCGAGAGAGACTCAGATGGCACTTTACTTGGGTTTCAAATCCAATCCCAAAGTGTAACACAATACACAAAGTGTGTGCAGTAGCAAAATAATGTCAGGCGTAGATGGAAATAATGGAAGCATCGCTATTCATTGGTACTGTATTTCAAACACTTATCTTACTCCATCTGAATATCTCCAAGAGCAGCAGGACATAACACTGGCTACATTTACATTATAATTAACAACCACTCAGAAGGGAGAAATCAGGCAAAAATGCATTACTCAGTTACACAAAAATGCATCAAATTCAATATGGGTACTCTGTTGGGGAAACCTGAAATGAAAATGTTTCATTCAATTGAGTTTGTCAGTCTCAGTTTGTCTCTTTCATCACATGATTTTTTTTTCTTATGGAGACCAGGCACCTGCTGAAGGGCATTGTCACACAAAGTGGTTATTCACAGTTCACACAGAATCTAGAGGCTGCAGGACAAACTATTTACTAATCTATTTGGACTCCTAAACAAGCTTTGGGAGATTCTTTAAGTGAGCCTCTATGTCTGCTGAGATGCTTATAAATTACAGAGGTGATACACTTCTGTTGTTTGTTTTAACAATCCTACTGTATCCCCTTCACATCTAAAATTGCACTATACATTCAAAATACTGCAGTCTCTAGATGTGCAGACATTATTCACAGGGGTATCATGAGAAAAAAATGATCATTTTTCTATCCACTCCCATTGTGACTTATGTACATGAAAACTAGTTACCACTCAAAAAAATCAGCAGACAGATAATTGGCATTTCATTTTCAAAATAATTCTGCTTCATTATTTTGTTACCACACCACACACATTTTTGCAACAATGCTAATGACGACATCAACACATATAAAGCACATTCTGTGACAAAAACAGGTGATGTCCAGCATAAATGTGGCCCACAAAACTAGTTTTCTCACTGAGACAGAGCTACTCCAGAAGTTCAGCTATTTCTGAAATTCTCTATAGTTCTCCAAATAAAGTGTCACAGAAAAATGTAAATGCAAACTATGTTTTTGTGTTTTCTTAAACAAAAACAAATGCCATGTTGATATTTCACTTCGAAGACGGTGTGTACACACACACACACCGCACACGCACATAACACACACACATTGTATGTATGTATATATATGTGTGTGTGTGTGTGTGTGTGTGTGTGTGTGTGTAAATATATACAGACATACATATACTTATGCACACATATCAGTTAAGGTAGTAAAGGTGAAAATAAAACAGCAAAACTACAACAAAAAAATGGTTATAAATATTAAAACACAGAACAACGTCATTCTTTTGAACAAGTCAGATCTTCCCAGAGGGAATACATAAACACAGGCCAGGACAGATCAGAGTGTCAGCCTCCCATCTCCAGATGCCGGTCCAAGCTGGCAGCCACTGAGTCACCGAGGAGTTGTGGAACACTGAATTACAGGCAGGGGCTGGTGTTAGGCTGGCAGCATAGCTGGGCTCTCTGAGGTGAACATCGGCCACGCTGCAGCCTGATGGTCACCGTGGTTTACAGGTTGTGTCCAGCACAGCGCTCTCCCGAGGCAGTTCTGGCTCCCCTTTCTGCCACTGAAATGCGGGATGGGGCACAGGCACCTCAGTGTCCTACTTATTTGGAGGGCTACACGCAGGACTGGAAAGAGAGGGGTCGGAGGGCTGTTCTAAACTGAACGCATCCAGCCAGGAGAATCGTGAGCTGATGCTACTGGCCTCCCCACAAAAACTGTGGGACTAATTCATTAAAGACTGTAGATCAATTGTCTGAAAAGAAACAGGTGAGTCAGTGATCTTTTCTTTCTGCAGCTGACAAAACTGTACTATTCCTTGGAAATGTCCTATGCGATAAAAAAAACACACAACATAAGTCAACCATTAGTATCAGCAACCAAGATAAAGACAGCAAAGCATTATTACTAGGTAAAAAGCCATGTCAAAATGCATTAATTCTGGGGAGAAATCATGATGGAGTGTTGATGAAATTGGGGAACCCTAAGGGATGCATGACATCTTAGGTACAGCGGACACAATCTCAGAGTTCAGAGAAGGGTTGCAGGCTTATTGCCTTCACATTATAGCTGGTCAACTCTCCCCATGTAGCACTTCCAATGCACTTCCATGTCTCACGGCATGCACAATCTCCAAATCCTCATCTGCCTCCCACCAGGTTTCGGGTAATCAGGCAACCGTTGTAGTGGAATCACGGGCCATTTCAGAGCATCACTCACTCCTCAGCAATTCAGCTCCGATGCCTCAGCACAACTGAACATGCAAGAGTGTAGCACTCCTGGATACGGCAATGGCAGTCCTCATTTTTTACAGCGTCTTCTCTTTTTGGTAGCGTGACAGGCCTTTAAACACTTTAAACAGCTTTACAAAACCAGGACGGTAGGTGTGCTGCAGCACTATTGCTGGTTAAACATACAAACATCAAAAAATGCACCTTTGTGCTTCAGCATATAAGGGATGTGCAAGGCTCTGTACGGGGACTTTCCTGCTGTCTATCCTCATCTGCAGCCAATGAAAGGGGGCAAAAAGGCTTCCTATCTCTGCAGCTGGTCTCCACTCCACAGAAGTGCAGATGGAGGGGCTGCATGGCATTGAAGAAACAAATGAAATATAATATTCACATCTTAGGGACAAGCAGTGTCAACGTAACTCCTAAATACAGCACACTGGACGGAGGCCCCTGAAAACTCAAGGAGGCTCGGACCTCTAAGGCTCATATCTTTGCGAATCTGTCCACGACCACAACTCCTGGTTCCCTCGCGGAGATTCCCTGGCTGTACATCTGTGCCTTTCTGTGCAGAGCCAATCAAAATTCCTGCATGTCTGAACAAAAGTTCCTGCAACCATGATGCTGGTGGGAGGAGATTTACAAGTCAGCATCCAGTGCACAGCATGGTGTCAGGTGCCCTGCAGCTAACTGTGACTCTGCAGTAGGGGGGAGCAGGCCTGATGGTCCTGGAATCTGAGTAGAGATGTGGATCTGGTGATTTCATTTTTGACATAGTTCAGCGCTGCCCTCGGTTCCTCTCTTCCCCGCGGCGACGCCTTCTCTCCTGCAGTCCCACTATCTGTTCTGGAGCAGGAGGGCATTACTGGTGGACCTCATTGGCTATGAGGCTGTCCTCACCCGACTGGAAGTCTGCTTCATTGATGCTGTTCCCCGCATTGATCATGTCCTCGTCTTGCGAGGACACCTGGCCGTCGTCTTCCCCACTGCCCGCACCAGCCTCGTCTGAGTTGGCGTCCTGCAGGACCTGGGCAATATACATCTGCTGCAAGGTGGGAGAGGGGTAAGAAAGAAAATTATAATTAAGATTAAGGAAGAGAATTTTCAGACAATCCCTACACAAGTAAACAAACCTAGTCAAGCCAGTCTTTCTTACTGTCCACAACAATAAGAATCCCACTTACCTGTCCTAGCGTTGGTGTAACTTTCTAGGCTTTCTGTAATTGTACAAACTCTTAATGTTGGAAACTGCATTAAGTGCTCCAGTGAGCAGTGTCTGTGGTAGTATGTGAAACCAAGTCAGTTAAACTTTTCACGCTGAAAGATATCTTCTGATTTAAACTAGCTTAGTAGCCAACTGTAATACATAGCTAGCTAGCCAGTTATATACAAAGTTATAATAAGGAGCTACCTATAAAACTACTTAGGCAACTAGTTACACCTGCAACAACCTCGATGTCAAAAATGAGTCCTGTGACACAATAGGAAATATCACTGCTGTGTGGTGACTTGATCAAAACTTTCACTTGTTGATAGTTCATACACATTAACAGAGGTAGGTTTTTTCTCTCATGGCCCGGGTAGTGAACCTGTCATGGTCCTTTTCAGGACACAACCCAGTGGTTGAGAAACACTTGAGAAATTTCTGACTAGGAGGGACTGGGAGGAGGAGCAGCTGTGCAAAGTGCACTGAGAAAAAAAAAAACTGCTCACCTTGTCTGACTAGGCTTGGTCTGCTTCCACTGTCACATTTAACTAGTAACCGGTCAAGAGCTAAGGTATGATTTTTCACAGGCTCCAACATGACCCAATACATTCCTTTTTCGACCAAAAAATGACCCATACACACACAACTGCTGATGTGCTTGTTTGGCAGCAGGCGCACAGAAACCAATGATTTTGCGAATCGAAATGCTACATTTGCTCTAAATCATCACTTGCCCAATTGGTCACCAGCTGGTTTTACATGCCTGATACATATTTTTGCTTGCCTCAGGCAATTAGGCAACTATTAATGTTTAACTCTTCACATCATTCACCACCTTCCCTTTTCGATCATATGCAAATTCCTACCTATTGCATCATCATTTTGTGATAAAGACTAACATGTTGAGGAAAGTGAGTGAGCGGGTCCACTTACCTGTGACTTGTTGGAGGGTGAGGCGCGGGCCGGGCGGCCATTTTCCAACCCATCCACGTCCACGTCCTTTGTATCGATCTGTCAGAGAAGATGAGAAGAGGGTCACAGCACTGCTGAAGCAGACAAAGTGGTACCTACTGCCACTACCTGAATTTGCAATTGGCTGCATCTCCGAGAAGACAAACCTGACAACCGTGACCCGTACCTTGAGCACTGAGACCCGTACCTTGTAGTTGTGAGCGCTGAGGTACTTGAAGTGGCCGAAGCAGACGTGTGACAGACAGACTACGATGGTGATGATGAGGACCACCAGTGTGAACAGGGTTGTCGGGGTCACAAAACCTGTCCAATGCAAACGCAGGGGTAGGAGAAGAAGAGAAGGAGCAGTTACCCTAAACAAGCCTAGCTGAATACCTCCTGGAGCTTTTCACTAAAGGTCACATAGGATTTTCTTTTAGCAAAGAAAGAAACAGACCACAAGCAGAAGACACTTTAAAGAACCTGCTCAACATTCAACTATCTGTAGGTATCTCATGTAAGTCTGAGCAGGTTCAAAAAGTGACTGGCCACCAGCATTTTTCCAAAGTAAGACTATGCTTAAAGTCAACAGTGTCACTTAAATAGTCGGTAGATGAGTCACAATTACTTTCAATCACTTCAACACTGGATTGAAAATGGACCTACCTGCTTTGTCGGGTTAAAAATGATTTATTTTTTTTTATAAATGAAGGATTACACACTGGCGGAATTTAAACCCCCAATTTAGGGAGAACCCAATGTATTTAGGTGAGGATCTGAGGGATCTGAAGCAAAACAGCCCATGTGTCAAAGGTTCCACGCACCATGAAACCAAGACACCATGAAAAAACATGGTAATATAATTTAGGAAACAAGAATCTACAACATGCAACATTGCATCTCCCATCTGTTGTCTACTGTAGGTGGGTGGTCTCTTCTGCAACAACTTTGAGAAAGTGCAGACTTGGAGGAGGTCTGACAGGAGGGACAGCACAAGTTTATCTGCTCTGTTGGCTCATGGCCTGCTCCCCCATCCCCCATCCACAATATGTCTCACCTGTGCGCACGGTGGAGAAGAAGAGAAGCCAAAATAGACAGAGGATGGGTGCGGCCACCACCTGGTTGACTGCACCTGAGTGGATCTTCTTGTCCAGCTTGGAGGGCAGGTAGGCGTAATACATATTGTATCTGTCCACCAGATGTTTTAGGAGCATGTACATCAGACCTGGGAGAGACAGGGAAGTGTGTGTGTGTGTGTGGGGGGGGGGGCGGGGGGTGGGGATGGGGTCCAAAATTCAATCTCAAAATGAACAAGAAACCAAGAAGCCTTCTGTCTGAAACACCAATCTAATATCATCACCACATTTTACACTGCTGTGATAACGTAACATTTGGGCAATGTCAGGTTTGCATTAGGGCAGCACTGCTAGCCAGAATGCTGCGTGCTAGCTGTGATATGAACAGAGACTGTGAGCCCTGCACTGATCCAGCCACTTCAGGCTGCATTCTCATCTCTGCAGTACAGACCTCATGACCCAGTGAGTCATACTGCTTAAAAAACGGCAGGAGGAAGCATTTTACCAGCAGACACATTCCCAGCTAACCATTCACAAGCTGTCTTTCAGTAACAAGTCTGTACTGCTTGTTTCCTCCCTATGAAAACATAATGCAAAACCAGTCAGGATTTGGAATATGGCAGTGTTTGTCATCCAGAATTGAGCTATATAAATTATAAATGTATAAATTAAATGTCCAGCTTGCTCCTTGGGGATAGATATTGCACAAAAAGCAAATACTTGGTGGCAATGGGAGCAGTTCCCCTAACCTGTCATATAAAATCACATATTCCCCAGTACTGAATTTCATAATTTATGAAGTAGACACAAGTAAGCTTTTTTACAGGGTCCCTATCTGAATACGGTCTATACAAGATGACTGGATAGTCTGTCATTGTGCTGACCTCCCTGTAACAATTATACGTGGATGCGGTGGACAGCAGAAGATACTGGCCCCTTAAAGAGCCACTACGCAGGAGGGACTCACCAAAGGGGACAATTATAGGGCACGTGATGCTGTATGTCATGACAACAGTGAAGACGTTCATCATCCAGGCATAGGCAGCACCAAACTGGAACTCATAAGCCTGGTGCTGTAGGGGACGAGGACATTGCAGTCAAGAGGCAGGGAGTTATTTAGAACAAAAGGACAATGACAAACATGGACAATGTTTTCATTTGAGAGGTGATATTTCTTTCATAATCACAGTTGTGAGCATAACAAGGGCTTTTCAAACACTGGGTGCTCTGTCAGAGGCATGACAGAATTTTCATAAGACTTCAACATTTTACTCTACAAATACTAAACTACAAAGAATATAAGGACAGAGTAGCTTTGACAGAAGGCAGGAAGCAAACCCAAAATCCGGCCCTCCACTCACCAGAAAATCCCACTCGAATCTGGACAATGACTTTTCATCTCATTCTGCTCAATTTGTAATTAGGACAGACTTCAAATACCAGTCCAGGCATTTGTTTACTCACAGTAATGAACTAGCTAGAAATATGACTTCATGTTCTCAACTGAAATACATGAGGTTAAGCAACTGTAGTTTAATATACCGGCATTTAATATATCTGCACAGAGCTGGTTTATTTATTCAGTAAAAGGGAAAGCAGTGTCATAGACTGATAAGTATCATGGCTTCAAATCCAAAGTTTGCCACCCTAATTCCCATTAGGCTTTGCTATTGTTCTTTTGGGCACAGGTACTTAGCCTGAATTGCCTGCGTAAAATACCCAGTTGTATAATAGGATAACATGCAAACATTGTAAACTATGCAAGTCACTCCGGAGAAGAGCATCTGCTAAGCCACTATAATGTAATGTAATGTGATGTACTTTGGGAGCCGCAGGTGGCTGCCTATCTAACACAATGGGCCCCTCACCCGCTTGACGTTGCGCCTCTCTGCGGCCGAACGGGCCAGGCAGAGCCGGATCATGTACATGAGCAGGCCCGGGATCCGCAGGAGGTCCATGGCATTGCCGATGAACGCTGACGCAATGACATAGTTGACAAAGATGGCACCATTGTCCGGGAGGAAGACACACCTAGAGACCACCGCAGACAGGAAGGTGAGTAACAGAGGGGCTCAGGGCCCCAGCAGCTGATGCTGTCACTGCAGGACAGAACTGCAGCTGCGTAAGCAGGACGGATACTGAGAACACTCAGTTGTGTGAGAACACTGAGAACACTCAGTGAGAACACTCAGCACAAGAGCAGATAGTTCTGATTAGGCATATGCTAATATACAAATATTCTACAGGTTCTAAAACTGAATATGTGAATTGTGTAAGACTGTTTTCCCCAAGCACTTCAGGAAACCCCAGTTCTTTGTATGTTAACTTGTTGCAGATAATTTGGCATTCACTAACAATGCCAGGCAGAAAAAAACTAATATTATCTATTACTTCGTACATCATTTAGTCTTGATGTATTGAGTATTGAGTATTGCTGAGAAAAAAGTTTGTTTTTATATATTCATAAACATTCAAATACCATTCTCAAGGTTGAACATCAGGAATAAATGACAAGTTAATATGCCCCAGAATTTCCTGGTTTCCACAAACCAAAGACCTATATGCACAGTACACAGGGATTTGATAAAAGGGTTTAACACAGCAAATGTTAAGCTAAACAACTACACATGCAGCTGGATCATGCTCTATAATAAATGCAATGAGACTTCAAAATCTTAAAATGCAGGACATATAGAGTGATAAAAAATAAACTTTACTTACTCAAATCTGACAGGGGCATCGTCCAAAAATCTCTTATCGAACAGCCAGCGGAAGAAAACATCCAAACTGCAATGAGAGAAAAAAAAATCAACCAAAAAAGGAGGATTTCAGATTAACCACAAGATTACAATTCCCATACTTAAACCGGTCTCATAAAATTAAAATCTTATGGTGTTCAATTTTATCATTATGCATCACTTTGGCAACATTTTTGGAAAAACAACAATAATAAACATCCAGCCGTGTGTGACTAGTTTCTAAGTTGAGAACCTGCAAAAACATTGATGGGGAATCTGACCATCCCTCACAAAGATCACATGCTTCCGGACTAATTTTACCATTATCTGGTCTTCGAGGACAGAAAGAAAATGTTGAAGTACATACCTACTGAGCCCCAGGGAAGGTAACACAAGGACCATGAAGATGAGGAAGGTATAACACTTATGCATGGTAGTCCTGTTCTCTCCTGACCTGTTAAGCATGCACAGAGAAAGGAGGTCACCCAGGTAGTGCACTTTATCCACACAGAAGAAAGCCAAGTCTGCTGTGCCCCTCGAGTCCTTACATTAAGTTCCAGGGTCTAATAAAAGCTATTCAACAGAATGTTCTAAATTGACATAATCCAAAAGGTTGGAAAAATCACATGATGAAGCCTTATTGAAAAGTTGTCTTTTCAAATGTGAAGAATTCATAAGACCACATCTGTAGAGTGTAGAGCAGGCATAATGAGGACACAGTGAACATCACACTGGCTGGGAGCCTGCACCTGGTCCAATGGGCCTCAAAGAAGGCAGAGTAATAGACGATGGTGGGCAGCAGGGCAGAAAAAGCCCACAGAAGCAGAGTGGGGAAGAACTGGGTGATGATGGGGTTCTAGGGACAGAAATACAGACAGTGATGTCAGTTCTCTGGAGTCTCTCAGCAGTAGCTCTGCACTTTTTGATTTGTCCACGTGGTTAGAGTATTCACTTTCAGATGTAAACAATGGGTCTATCTTACTTCTCATCTGGAGAATTTTATTCCAGTCTAATAAAATATTCTGACAGAAACAATTTGGATTCTGAATGGATAACATGATATCCTGATTTTTTTGGATTTTAAATGAATTACACTATTCTTTATAAAATATAACACTATACAAACTATTCAGGGAATGCAGCACACATTCAATAATTTGCACTGTTCGGTCCTTGGTTTGTCCCAAACATTACATTGTTCCACGGGAGTAAAAAATACAGGTTCCTAAACTATAAGCGTAAAATTAGAGTGGTAACATGAACTTATGACACCCCCCCCTCCCCCTGACAGAGTAGTAAGTTGCATAACTAAGGGTGTCCACACTTACATTGAGGTACTCTACAGGCTTGGTGACGTTGAACTTGTCCATAGTGGAGATGATGATGGCAGGAGTGGTGAGGAAGAAGAGCAGGAGAAAGAGGATGCAGTTGATAATGAAGCAGCGCAGCCACCAGCGAAAGCCTCCCAGAGACAAGTGCTCCCTGTCGGAAGGGGAAAAAGGTCAGCCACTGTCAGACTGGCATCAGCTGATACTCAGTTGCATACCGGAATACTCCACCTAGTCTGTTACACTGCATAACACACTCCATTCGAGCATTTCAGGTAAGTCATTCTGTCAGATTGCTTTCATTTGGCTTCCATTGAGAATAATTTTTCACTTCAGGTCCATTTTTCCATTTTCAAAAGTTTATGTTTATACTACAGCACGGTCATTTCTACATCAGAACAATCTGTTCAGTCTTTATCCCTTAATCAATAATAAAAAATCAAGAAAATAACTTTGAACCATGACACTGTACAAAAACACAGGCTTGAGGAGGGAGCTGTCAAACACAATAACCCAGTCACACGTAAGTGACTGATTTGTTCCTTGATAAGAGTAGGCGTGCAAGTTGGTGGCAACTTTCACAGCTCCTGTGTGAGAATGCAGATCACATCATGCTCACAGAGTCTAACACCTCCCTGTCTCTAGTTTTTTTTAAGCAGGAAAAAATCCAAGAAAGCAGAAGTTAACAAAGTGCCAACAGCAATAAAAACAAAACAGTGGACAAAATTTTGGTGTGATTTCTTTTTTTAAATCAATGATCACCAGTTTGTGTAGAAGCTCTGTGAGAAGTACAGTCAAATTATGTTTACAGCACCATATTTTGTGCAGGTTGTTCACAGGTTAGCAGGGCATATGGTGATATCATTAGTGTGGAAGTGTGCAATCGGGGTATTATTCCCAAAACATATATATAACAATATATGGAAGCTATACTCAATATATTTAAACATATATCTTACATTACTAAAGATATCATTCATTCATATGTGTAGTGTTTTGCATCAGAGTTAGAGGTCATTTCAATTTCAATTCAGTTAATTCAGGAAATTAAAAAATCTTCATGGATAATGATTTTCAGTGTTAAATTCATGAACTGAATTTATATTAATTCCCTGAATTGGCTGAATTAAAATGGAATTGACCCCCAACTCTACAGTATACTACAACTACAACTTTACAGTACATGCAAAAATACATGACTGAAAGAGGCATTATTGTAATTATATGTCATATATGTGTACTAAAATATATACAAAAACATAACATTGATATAACATTTTAATATTGTCAAACCCCCTGTGTAGGTAATGCAGTATTGTAGGCACAGCATTGAAGGTCAAATGAATGGTCACAATATGTCAGGGAAGGCAGTCAAATATATACTGTATGTGTAGTTTTTGTGAGGCTGGGCATGTGCACCCCCCCCCCAGGTTTAACCTTTCTAGGGGGTTCTGCACTGATTTTTCTGGGGAAAGAGCTGACTGCGGGTTGATGGGCTGGAGGTCAGTAATGAGTTCTGGAGCTCTGCCCGATTCACATACAGCCTCCTTCTTGGAGCTCTAACACAATCGCTCAAGCACAGCTTATTCTGCGGCTTACTCCGAAGCCGAATGGACTTCATTTAATGCTGTCCCTCCACAAAACTAAAATAAAAATTTAATTAAAAAAAAAAAATGTAATTAATGCTCTGCCTGCACCAAGCACTGAAAAGTGAGTGACTTTTCACTGAAATAGCTTTATCATTCATGATAGAACTCAAGGACAGGAATGTGTAGCACCGCTAATATTGCATTAATATCAGCCATTTCTTTTTTTTTCTTATCTAACCTCATTTGCACAGACATAAAACTGCTCTCTCCATTTGCCCAGAAAAGCCTTTCTAAGCAGCTATTATAAAATGACAATGAATTCTCACCACTAGCAATAGGTCAGACTCAGACTCAGATTGATTGTGCAGAGGGCGCAAAACAGATGAGAGGGGTTTGAATGTAACGGTCGCCTTTTCTCAATCTGTCAGGCTGCAGCGTGCCTGTGGCTGTCTTTGCCCGATACATCTGTTGGAATCCTGCCAGCTTCCGACGTGTGGCTGTGAGCGATGACTGCTGTAGAGATCGTTCCTATAGCGTGACCCAGTTCCATGTGTAATTAGCAGATGGGAGCAACCTCTGCAGAATGCCAAAGAGGTTCGAGGGAGAGTGCTGATGCAGAGTCTCCGAACGGGGTCCTCTCCCATCAGGGATCCCACGGGACTCGCGGAGCGAGCTATGCGCAGAGTCTCTGCAGGTGCAGCCTCTATGCTGGGGACAACTGTTAAAGGGACAGACTGTCCAGAAAAGTGCTTTTCCTAAGGCTTCAAGAGATACCAAAATGAACATCTCATATAGAAAACAGGTGCTTTTTCCCTTTCTCCTTTTCATTCCAGGGAGATCCAAGGATACCTAAAAATATCCTCTTTTTGAACCACTGTCTATTGCATAGATAAGTTCATGTACAATTGAGGAAGCAATAAAGAAGTCCTACAACACATTGCTTTGGCTACACAGACTACTTACC
Source organism: Megalops atlanticus (assembly GCA_019176425.1). Classification (NCBI taxonomy): domain Eukaryota; kingdom Metazoa; phylum Chordata; class Actinopteri; order Elopiformes; family Megalopidae; genus Megalops; species Megalops atlanticus. Next base: position 71,760,585 of record CM032875.1, on the reverse strand, counting down.
TTAAATTTCCATATAGATATGGCTCAGTACAAACCAGGAGATTTCATAAGACTAACCTATAATGACATGGAGTCTTTTCACATTTGTCAATTTTAGTTTATGGACCGGAGGACAGCCGCAACTTCGGGAATGACACATTTACACAATTACTGCTAAAATACAGCAGATCTAGAAGGTCTACCGACTTGTTCAGGATTTCTTGTTTTTTTGCCTTGAGGCCTGAAATGAAAACCCATTAAATCAGATTTTTTTCCACTTCCATTTAGACATGGTAACCTGCATCATCAAAATAAGAGGAGAAGGCAACTCATTTCAGAACATTAATTTAAAATATAAAAAGTAAAACACCCCAGTTGTTTACACACCCTTTACAACTGTAATTGTGCTCAGGTCTAATCATCATAATCAGGTCCACTCAAATCATGCCCAAAGCTAACTAACTTCACCTGTGACCAAATAAAGTGATTATGATTAGTTCAGGATATAATTAGCTGCTCCTGCAGGTTTTCTCAGCGGGTTTCCTCGTTTCTTAGTGCATGCCAGTGTAAGGAAACAACTATGGGAAACAAGCAGCTAACAGAAATTGTTGAAAGGTACAGATTAGGCAAGGGTTATAAAAAGATATCAAAGGCCTTAAATATATCATAGAACACAGTAAAAACCAAAATCAAGAAATGTACCAAATATGGCACTACCAGGACCTTGCCTAGATCAGGCCGTCCCTCCAAGATGGATGACCTTTCAAGGAGGCATCTTATTAGGGAGGACACCAAGAGGCCAACAGCAACATTAATACAGCTCCACAACTACATGGCATATATACAGCAACAATTTCATGTATTTTCCACAATTCCGAGCTGTGGGGTAGGGTGGCAAGATGGAAGCCACTACTCACAAAGAACAACATCCAGTCTCATCTCCTGTTGCCATGTGGTAAAAGGTGGTCTGATGCAACTAAGGTAAAACTTTTGGCCTTAATTCCAAACATTATGTTTGGCACAAATCCAACACAGCCCATCAGCCAAAGAACACAGATCCTTCCGTTAAAAACATGGTTGTGGCAGCACCAAGATGGAGAATTTTACCTTTCAGTATGACACTGACCCAAGTACACAGCCAAATCCACAGTGAAATAGCAGAATAAAGGACGATCAATATCCTGGAATGGATATGAACTTGTTCATAAGCAGCCCCCCCCCAGTTTGAACTCGAACTCTACTGCAAAGAAGAATGGGAGAAAATTGCAAAATCTAGATGTGAGAAGTTGATTTATCTGAACAGACTCTCTGTAGTTATCAAAGCAAAAGGGTGTGCAGATTTACACCACCAAGATATTCAAGGTTTTCCATTTTTAATAATCTTTTGAAAGACTGAAGTATTTGATTTTCCCTTAGGTATTTTTGATTACAATGTGTAAATAAAGCTTTAAAAAGTCTTCAATTGTTTTAATTTCAGCCTTCAAGACACAAAAAACTTTGGAAAGGGTGTGGAGACTTTCTAGATCCACTTTAAATGATGATAAAGTTACCAAAAAACAATAATGGGTTTTAATCGTTATAATATGATGTTAATTACAATGTCGAAATTAGAAGCATTTAATGCTGTGCTCCACATTAGAGTACTTCCGCTGTTGATGGGTAATCCTAAAGAAAAAGGTACAGGCTGGAAGCGTAAAAGCTTACTTTAGGTGTTTACGGACACCATTACGTTATATTTCACGCAGAGCAGGGCATTGATATTATTCCCCAAGTGAGATCATGTTCACAACAAAAAGACAGGTTCTGAAGGCATGACCAACCTGCACTGCAACGTATTCCAGACACCTTCAACAATGCTATATAGTCTACAGGGACAGTACACTTTTTGGAAAAGAAACAGGATTCATAAATGCAACCTTACAACACATCAGATGTCAACAGGACAACTAGAGAAAGATGAATGTATTACATATTTCTACCTTACAAAGGAAATTAGCTAGAGGCATTAACCAGATAGAGCATCGAAGATGTTATCTGCAACTGTAACAATAATGGCATGAATTATATGGGATTAGACAATCACAACCTTCCTGAAATGTGACCTTTTCCAGGCTAATTTGCATATCTTTTGATAAGAACCTCTATAGCAGGTACACATGCATTGACATCTATGGTAAGAATCTACTACAATATGAATTATTCTGGGACAACAAAAAACCATTGCAACCAGCTCCTAAAATATCAAGGGAATGTGAATGTTCTCCTTAAGACCTCGGTGCTCAAAATGGAGCACATTGCACATCAAAAATTAGGAAATCTGGAGCAGGACAAGAAGAAGTAGCCAGCTGTAACCTACGGTGCCATTTTCAATTATTTTGTGCTCTTGCTTGACATGGACACAGAATAAATGAGAAATTTCTAAATTATACCGCTGGTCTATGCTGTCTATGCTATTGCTGTTTTATATGTCTTTGAAGCTTTGATACTGAATGATGAAGAATGTAGCATTCACACAAAAGGAACTGCATAGTAAAACTATTTATTTTCAATACATTGTATAAATCCATGTTTTGTGCCTCATATGCTTACAGAGGCTTTCATCTTCAGAGAAAAATCCTTTAATGCAAGTCTTTCGGTTTCAATCACTCTCAGGTTTCACATGGAAATTTAATATGACATGAATTCACTAGGTTTCTCTTTTAGACTAGGTTATTCAGATGTGGCCAACAATAGACAGCAAATATACATATATAAATAACACAACTGTTTGATTGTATCTGTCCCAAACAGAAGGCATACAATACATGAAGGTAAATTGTAACTTCAATAATGTTGATAGGGGTGCAGCTGAGAAGCCATTCAGAGCGCAGATGCTCCTTGGTCCTTCTCATCCAAAAAATGAATCAAACACATAAACAAATTTCAGGGAATTTGGTAAGTTTAAAGCCTAAGGCTCATATAACAGGGTGATGCACAAAACATTCATCAAGGTGACAGTTTTTTAAGCTTGGTTGTATTATTTTGACAGTTACACACACAGAAAAAGTTCTTTATCAATCTGTCAACATATCAATCTTTCATATTCCATATCAAGTAAAAAAAACATGGACACTGTTCCTGGAAATTCCTCATTCCTCAAACACTACACCATTTTTCAAACAGTCAAGTGAACAATACCCAACTGTGATGACTGCACACCCCCATCACACATGGGAAGTATCATCAAGCCATCAAGCTGACAAGCCGCTCTTACAGAAATATAGCAAGGATCCCAAATCAACGTTGGCCTGCAACCAGACATCTGTGATGACTGTTTGCTTCACATTACATGTCCACACTAGAATGGCAAGATAAAGCATTTCATGGTGGTCACAGGAGTATGGTATAAATGTTTCAATACCCAGTGAATCACACCAGTTTCTCCAAAGTCCTGCATAGCTACATTGGTGATTATACACAACAGTGTCAGAAGTTTGGGTGCCAAAACAAAGAAGACCGCTGGCCTCTTACCATCGCACGTTCTGGGGGTCGGGGGCATAGCTGACACTCCAGTTGTAGACATGCAGACTTTCGCTGAACTGTGATGACTTTGGATCCTGGCGGCATCTGGGGCCCTGGCACTGACAGGCATTGAAGTCTTTGAGGATTCTGGGAACAGAGAATGAAATGGAGCCATAGAAGGACCGTAGCGAAAGCGCACTCTCACCTGAGTGCTGTGGTCAGAGCTAAACCAGGAAAACTGCTGCGGTATCTGCTTTGCACAGCATGTGTGCTCTAGGGAAGGAGCAGAACATTTCACTTCTGATAAGGGCACTAGACGTGCATTCGTTCGTGGACACACAGACACGGACGCATGCACAGACACACCCAGCAATTTTGTCAGATGACTCACATTGCTGTCATGGCCTCGTTCTGGAAGGTGACGAAGGCCATCCCCAGGGGCTTGGTGTTGACCTTCTCCTTCTCCTTCCTGTAGTCTTCCTTCAGCTTGGCCTCCAACTTGGTGTAGTAGCTCACAGCCTCTTCCTATCAACGGCAAGAGGTGGTCACATTATCACACACAGCCTAAATGAAAATGCAGTCAGATGTCTCCACATTGCTGGCCTTGTGCCACAGTTTTTGCTTCTAATTAAATCATTTAAAATAATTATAATTATAATAATTTAATAATAATTTAAAATAAAGGGGCTACTGACAAGAATTTTGAGTGTTTTTAAAACTATTCTTAGAATGCAATGCCTCATGTCCTTCTCCTTCAACCTGCAAAAATTCCTCACCATTTTTTTTCTAAAATAAAAAAATTGTAGATTGTAATTTATTGTTTTTACATGATTTGCATATATATTTAGATCAGATAAAAGTATATGTTCAGACAATGCTATGTATTTATTAAATTTTAGAACTATAAACAATTTCAAATGGTACACATTCTTGAAATACATCCATAGAAAGATATCACACATTTCTTCCTTTATTAACCCCCTAAAGCTTAGAGCACATAGTGACTCTGTATTCTGGAGCTCCTCAATGATGCACTAATGCCTGACTGGTAGACAGCATTTGTTCCTTAAGGTCACATTATGTACCACTGATATGCAGATCTACTGTGCCACTTACAACAAAACAAACATTTTACTGCTTCAAGCAAAGATGCAGCCATTCATATGGAATGGTAGATCATAATCCATGACCAATGAAGGCCAATTCAAGCAATCCATTGATTGGTGCTGGACACCAGAACTCCACAAGTGTCTCTGCACAGGCCTCAGTTCCAGTTTTGGGCTTAGTTAATGCATTGTAGCTATTGATCAGATAGGCAAAAAAGCCTCAGTATGTCAGTCTCCAGGACACATCATTGTCTGTGAGAAGAGTGACACCTGCTTTCAGCTGACGGGGCCTACCTCCTCGCATCCCTTGATGACACAACAGCAGAGGTGGCCACAGGGCTTGGGGTTAATCATGGTTGGCATGTGCTCCTTGGCCATGAGGTCTGTGAAGAACTTCTTGCTGCGCTCTGCCTTCTTCCTGTGAGTGACACCATCAATGGTTAGGTCACCAACCGCTTACACATTCTTCACATCCTGCTCCCTCACTCACTCCCTCACCCATCATCAGATGAGACCCCAAACTGGAAAGATCATTTATCTTGAAATGAGAACATGTAAGGTTCTTCTTAAGCAATGTGTAAGTATAAGAAAAGAAATATTACAAGGCTCCCTTTTTCTTTTCTTACACAAATTTAAATGTGAAAATTATTTTTTGCAATTGAAGAAGAGTGAATTAAATATTGAAAATAGGTGGTTTAGTAAGCATTCAAGCCACATTACATCTTTAAAGACGTTTTATATAACCCTGTAACTGCCTTTGGAGTTATTTTTGTTCCCATTCAGTACACAGTCAGCAGCATAGTCTGGTAACAACTATCCAAATGTAATCATTCAGTCATAGATTAGGTCTCGTCAAGACTTCCCTTTAGAAACAAAACCATTAGTGGTCTTAGTCATTGTGGTTCCCTTGAATGAAAAGGATGGAAAAATATTTGGTTTTACAGTGTATTGTGATTCTCTGTAATTTGGGACAAATTATACAGTAGTTTTAAGACTCACAACATGATACAGACTATGCTGGTCGGGACACGGGGATGAAATTGCATTAAGCTGTATTAAAGCACTTGTCCAACAAAAAGGGTAAATGTGCACTACAATGTGTTAACAGTGCTCCAGATGTTCACTGCACTGAGCATGACCAGTCACATCACATCCCAGCCCCTGGGGGGATAACAACCAGAGGAATTACCAATGAATTGAATGTTGACACTTATTTGTCAATCTGACTTGAGCAGGGAGAAATGCAAGACTTTGATAAGGTTAAAAAGAAATGTCTCTATAAAATGCAAATGTTGACCCGCTGGCTAGTGACCAACAGGTTGGAGTGGAGGTCTCTGACATGCAGCTGTATCACTGCCAGCTTGAAATGGTTTATAAGCCAGTCAAATTCACAAAATGATAAAATGGAACTCGTGCTGTGGGAAATTAAACAATATTAAGGGGACTCTGGTCAGGAATGGGATGAAGACAGGCACCTTACCTCTCAGCATTCAGGGACATCAGCTTGGCCACGTTGTAGCATATGCGAGCCTCCAGCACTGTGCAGTTCTCATAGGCCTGCCTATGAGAGACAGAGACAGTGAAAGGTCTGTTTGTGATATTAACTAATGTATGGTAAAATAATTGTTGTGATGACCAGTCAACAGTGTAAGTACTGGAAGAAGTGTAAGTACTGGAAGAAGCTCAGTCTGCATTGTGAAACCAACATGCACTGCTACTATGCAAAATGACTTTAGAAGAAGTACACCCCCTTCATCTATATAATCTGAAAATTTCCATGTTAACACAGTAAAATACCTCACTTATTTGGGAGCGCATACTAACCAAAAAGAGGATCTCATGGTTATTCCAACTTGGCAATTCTAACTAATCAATCAAATTAATTTATCTCTCAGGTGAAAGCTGAAACCCACATGCCCATTAGGACTCTTGAGAACCCTTTCCCTGACTCCACACTATTCATCAAGTAATATTGTTAATAATACCCCATAACCACCATTACTTACTTTAGAAAGCAGAAAAAAAAAACTAAAAATTTCACATTTCCCATTACAGAGCTATTACTGAGCACCTAATTTACACCACGATGTGGCAACATCAGTGTAATCACAAAAGTGTCAAATCTCTCACTGTACATGCTCCAAGTTTTAAGCAGATTATGCATTAGCTTCAAAGAGCTTCAATATTGATAAATGGAACAATTCCACTACAGGTCATAATCGTGTTCTTCTAAAGTACACACATCCCGGCTTAGAGAACAAGGTTGTTTTGCCACATACAACTGTATTTTCATTGCAAAGGTAATAAGAAACAGACTACCCTCATTGAAAATGACAGGGGGACCACAGTATGCTGTTTGTAATTAAACTAAGCACGACACACAAAGAACAACAGCTAGCTAAATACCTTCCCATTTTTGTAGCTGGTTAAAACATTTAAATGTTTCAAACACAGCCAAACAGCTTGGAGCACAAATGTGTATTCAACACTCTTAACTTCTCTTGGGGACAAGAATTTAGGAAGCTAAAACTGAAGCAGTTAAAAGCAAACACCTGTTTTCACTTGCCTTTTTGTTTTTATGCATTTACTCTCCAGAAACATTACCAGTAATACAGCCATCAGAAGAGTTGTAGCCTCAGCAGGCTAGTAGCATTAGCAACAGCATATCACTAGCGGATGGTAGGCTCAGCAGGTGTTTAGGCTGCTGATTCTACCTGAGATGCCTTGACAAGTCTCAAAGTCAAAAATGAATATTACCACTAGTCTGAATATTGCCACTAGTTTGCAACACCATCCCACCAACCTTGACGAGCTTTTCAGAATGTTCACATTACATTACAGTCATTTAGGAGACACTCTTATTCACAGTGACTTACATAGTTTACAGGGTTTTTTACATGTTATTCATTTATACAGCTGGATATTTACTGAGGCAGTTCTGGGTTAAGTACCTTACCCAAGGGTACCACAGCACAGCCCCAGCGGGGGACTAAACCAGCAACCTTTCAGTTACAAATCCAGCTCCTTACCACTATGCTACACAGCTATCCATGTTTCTATAGCTACGTGTGATCTTATTAGTGTACTTATATAAACCAGAAGGGGAAAAGCTATAACTGACTACTCTGAAGGTGAATGTGTTTCAAAGTGATTCCCAGCAGTTGGCAAGCAGCTTTGGAAAAAATAATATTAATATTAAGAAAGGTGATACTAGGTTCATCTGTACTAGAGCAAAGTATTTTCCTGATATATTTACAAAATTAATTTAAGTTTCTGTGAAAAGATAAAAAGATCAGAAAGTTTATCTGAGGGAAAGTGTTAGGTTGAATGCAAGGCTGTTAAAATTGATCACATCCAAACACTTCCGCTCCTTGCATTTCCCACGATTATCAAAGAACCACTCTAAATTCCCTTCAACTGTAACTTCACAAACAGCAAATAAAGGAAAATTATCATGATTATAATTATTATGACTTCTTAAGAAATGTATGTGATGCATTTGCACAGACAGCTCAAACACACAGCAAACTGATTTACAGACATTTTAGAGGATGCTAGTGGAAAGATGAGGCCACAGACATAAATACTCTGGGATACACTTGCAGGACATGCAGGGGAAGCAGATCGTTGGCAGTCATTTCAGTTCCCTGTCACACTTTCTAATTTCCCAAAGTCTCCACAGAACAGACAAAACCCACAAAAGCAAACTCACTGGGTACAGAAATGAACATGCCTGCAGAAATGTATTGACTTATATAAGGATTAAGGCTAGTCGCTTGACTTGTGTTATTTTGCCTACCTGGAGTCTTCTACCACAATTAATAAAGTTCCTTGACATATAAACATATAAATATATCCCTTTACCACTGTAGACCTGGAATCTGACCAGCTTTCTATGTTCAGGCCGTTTTCCTAATTTATTTGTCATACTGCTCTGTAGCCTGCTAGAATCACTGATGATGTCCTCACAAGCAAGCTGAGGCTGGAGCCGGAAAGCTGCATAACTAGGCTGCATACCTTAACTTTGCTGTTAAAAACTGAGGAGATGAACAGAGAAAGAAGAAAGGAGCATGTAGCCACTGCTGATTACAATCCACTAGAGGCAAAGAGAAGAAAAACTTTGAGTCTTGCTTCTTGGTAAAACTTCAGCCTTGGACTGCAGGTGAAGTCCAGGCAGCCATCTTGGCAGATAACAGCATTCAGTGTGATGTCACATGCTACAGCTCTGGTTGCAGGCAATGCAATGGGAAATCAATTGTGTAGTACCACGTCAGCCAGCTTTGGCTCTCACTGGTGCTAGCTGTGTTACAGCAAAGAGTGTGGCAGAAGTACCAAATGCCACAAATTTACCACACAATGTTGTACAAACATACTTATTTACTTCTGCTTACCAAGATGCAAACAAAATGACTTACTCAAAGTGTTGCTTTATTTGGGTTTCTTCAGCATATTTGGAGATCCCATTTATAAATAAAGTGCGCTTCACCTGGAGGAGAATATCAAAGGAGAGGTAAGTGTATCTTATAACCTGATGCTAAGAATGTCAGTCTGGCCCTCTCTGCCTCACCTTCACAGCGGATATCAGATTAATTACTACCGCTGCAATTATTTAATTAATGACTCTAGCAGATTGCACACAATGTCCTGAACATTGGATAAGTAAAGCTTGGCAAAGAAAAAAGCCTTGTGGGAATGTCATCAGGAAACAGTAGGAACAACATCTGTGCAAATGCCTGGCTCATTATAATACTGTTCACATAAGGTATAGTTCCACTTATGGAGGGTGCACTGAGAAATTAAAATCCAAAGAATGTATCTGCTTAGAGGTAAAAAGGATTTATAATGCAACATGAGAAAGCCCACTGACTTCATGTGTGCTTGTGACATTCAGATGAACAGTCTTCACTTTTCAGACACATTTATTAACTTTCTTCTCAACCCAAAAGCATAAAATCAATCATTATTGAAGATTATGGAAAATACTGATAATACTGTGTGCAACTGTCCTTGGACCCTTTAAACCTCTGAAGCAGTATAAAAGTGTATGTACCTATCTGCACGTGATCTTACCAGGTCATCCTCTTTGTAGTGCATTTTAGAAGTGTGCCGTCTCATGCTATACACCGTCAGCAGCAGGTACATGCATGCAAAGGAGGTATGCAGCCAGAGGAGGTTGTTCCTGGGAATACAATCAAAGTAAAACATCTCAATGAACTCACATAACTCATGTAACTGCTTACTTATCTTTACTATCATCTGAACACATGATACAATTCAAAAAAATACTCACCCAGATTTCAGGTTTGCTATAGTGGTTCGCCCAAAGCTGTATGCATTATTTTCTAGTAGGAATACAAAATGTGCATTAGTTAAACCTGAATTGGTGTCTCATTCCTTAACATTTGAACAGTTGAAATGTATTTGCTGCAACCCCCCTGCTTTTTGTATTCATGAAATATTGAAACTGTAGCTACCCACCACTGCTGTACAACTGACAAGATGAGGAATGTTTCCCACATTTTCAGCACTGCCTTATGTACTTTATGTTTACTGGGTCTCTCTGTCGTCTGATAGAATCTAACATTCTGATCTGCAGTAGGGTTACAAAAATGCTGCCCCTATTTTGATTCCAAGCACTGAGCCTTGATTTAATCTCTCAAGCCCAGAGAGAGGGAAGCAATATTAAGACTGTCAATGGTCCCTGCCCTGTGGCCTAGTTTGGGCTGTTACCCGTCTATCAACAGCAAATCATCCTCACAGTGCTTTCTCCTATAGCCTCCCTCTTGGCGGGAAGGAACACAGGCTGTATTGCAAAATAAGGGCACTAAAGTAAACTGAACACAAACAGGGCCTGGGCGGCCCAGAGCAATAGCGTGAATGTAGCCATCTCTCTGGGGAACATTATACCAGTTTCAGAGAGAGCACAATCTCATTAAAGAGGGAAAGATTTTAGGACAAATGCTTGCATAATCTACTGCAAAGAGTGAGAGGCGGGAGAGAAATTGGACACACGGTGACACTGGAAGTGCCTATCAAATCAAGTAATTGAGAAAAATGTTTCCAAATCGGGTCTGTCAACAGAATGCAAGAGAAAAGCCTGGGATATAGTCACTGGGGGATTAGTAGAGGGAAAAACCCTAAGAGATGAAGGCACATTTCTGTCTGCCACCACCCACAGGGGCTTGCCGAGATATTCTTGGCCAGGAAAGCAATTACTCTTCCACTACCCAAGTCAGTAGCGGTTCTTGGCCTTCTTAGAGAGGCAGCTGAGGGACAGGTCAGTGTATTGGATTAATCCCACACCCACCCCTGCTTCGGCGCACTCACCCAGCAGATCTCCCGAGAAGTTGACAGGCAGGACAATCCCCACGGACAGCACGCCCACCACCACCAGCAGGCCAATGATGTGGCGCTGAAAGGACAGGTAGTGCACCGCGTCCTCTCCACACTTCTCCCGGATCTCTTCATCCCTACAGAAACAGACAGGAGGCATCCGATTGGAGGGATCCAAGGGAAAATCCCTCCTCCCACATCCTGGTTCTTCTCTAGCTGACCACTGGTGGCACCCACAACAGAATGAACAGATTGATCCCATTACAAGACTATTTATAAATCTGGTTTAACTGACATCCCAAGCAGTTGCTCTTTCACACACATCAGCAGAGCACTCTGTTAAGACACAATGCCCCACGTTCCTCTTCAGTGTACCCGGGGTCACGAGTGTGCTTACTTTATCCTGAAGATAGCTGTCAGCCAGGAACAGAAGCCCTGTGAAAAAGAAGCATACAGAGACGCAATTCAGACATGCTGCACAGAGTCTCCCATTACAAGAGATGTAATCACAATTGTGGCTTTCACCTGTGTTAATATAAAAACTGTTCGGATTTGTAATGTAGTCCTAAATAATAAAACGCTGCAATGAATACAAGCCCTGTAACTATATTAAGAGCCAATGCTACTGCTAGCTCCATTTCAGCTTGCTTCCATGTCATCCCAAAGCTGACATCACAGGCAAAATATGAACAATCACCTCATACAAAACATCAAACCCTCACTTCAAGTCTACATGACCACAGTTAACATAAAATATGCAGTTTGTACAATCTTTAAAGATATGTTCTCCCTATTAAAATGTCCAGATGCAGTTACAGTGTTAAAGTGGAACACAGTATGCAATTGAAAGCAACAGAAAATGTGTAAAGTAGTGGTGTGGATGGGATTGCTGCCTGCCCTGACTTTGTAGAAGTGACTTTCATAAACCACAGGCAAATAGCCCTAAAATTCAAGCTGAAGTGTCAAAAAAGAGGAACACTGAGTGGCCTGCAAATGCAGCCTGAGCGCAGCACAAGTTGTCGAGTAGCATTAGAGATGAGGAGATGATCCGGGATGTCTAGCATTCTGTCACGTGTAAAGGATCTTGGGGGAAGCGTACGGGTCCCTGGCTGTCATCGAGAAGGGGACAGGTTTGGGACAGGGCAGCTCAGTCTGGTACACAGTGGCACTGCTGCGTACTCCCTTCCCCATTCTGGTCAAGATTCAGCATCTTTCTATGCATGGCACCTTTCCAGATAAAGTCCCAGTCGCATGAATATAATCTATAAGATATAACAGTAGACAAAATGTCCTGCCACATTCTTTCCCTGCCAGATAGTGCTCCCTCATTTGATCCTCATTGTATACCCCATTTGATCTATATCAACCCACAGTATCCTGCACCCTGCCACGCACTCATGCAGCTAGCTGACTCACCCACAGTCTCTGCAAGCATCAGATCAGGGCTGTATGAGACACAAATGTTTTTGTACATGAAAACCATCTACTAAACTCCTACTCTTACCTAATCTGTGTTCAGCTCTCCTCTCTGGAGTGTTTTCAACATCCAGAGGGCACAGGCTGTCATTTACATTACATTTGCATTTATTCATTTGGCAGATGCTTTTATCCAAAGCGACTCACAAGTAAGGCAGAGTACAACACAAGCAAAAAACCACAAGGAGTCAACAATATCATAAGCACTGCATGACCAGGTTTCAGTGGTTGGCCAGACAAAGTACAAGCTGGCTGGTAGAGACACAAGTGCATTAACCAATTACTTTTTTTTACGTCATATTCCCTGTACAACTCTCTGCTGCAGATCTAACTGAAAGCCTCTTTTCAGTTTACTCTAGTAGTTTGAACATGTTACAGAAATGTTTATTTGGTGCTTTTAAAAAAATATGTTCTGTTCCACTCTGGCACATTTTTTAACTGAACAAAACATTTTGGCACAGTGTTGAGAGTAATTGAACATTACTGTCTTACTATAGCTAAGCCATAAATGACAGAAGTATATCACCTTGTGTCATTATTAATTATCTGTTGATTAAAGATAAAACTTTCTATCAAGCCCACAGTGAAGTGTCAAGTATATCTCCATCAAGGCAAGGTGGATAACAGCCAGGGTATATGTGTGTCAACATCCCATAAGGGCTCAATGATGTTTAGATTGGGTGATTGGGGAAGCCATGGAAGGTGTTTGACTTCCATCCATCCATTTAGCAGTGTGCATGGGGGCATTATGGTCTTGGAATATGGGAACATTTTGAGGAAACACCTAAAATGGCTTCATATTCCTTGACTGTAATTGTACAATGCAGGCAAATAATTGGACCCAACCACTCCCATGAGATGGCTGTCCATACCATAATAGATTCACCACCATGTTTAACAGATGGGAACAGGCAAAGTAGATTGAGGGTTTCCACCAGGGTTTGTTTTTATTACACCAGATTATGTGTTGTAGCACATCAGCCTTGGTTTCAAACAGTTTCTGAACCACTGACCTGTCATAAATATCAGCTTTGTGAAGCTCACCACATATAGTGTTAGTTGAGACTAGGTCACAGAGATGTAGAATTAGTTGCGTGGTAATTTTTAGGCTGTTTTGCGGGTTTTTTGCAACTTTATCTGTCTATCCCTGTCTGTCTATCCCATGTCTGTCTATCCCTGTTTGTCAGCTACAAATTGTGACCATTGTTCCTCTTTTCCTTTGCAGTTTTTCCTTTTTTGGTAAATACAGTCATGATTTTCAACGCTGTCCTCCTTGAAACAATCAATTTCTGTGACTGAGGTACCTATAATTTTGACACCAACTTTCTGACCTTTTTGAAAATCTCTCGTGCTCCTTTAAAAACTCCCATACTCATGTAAATTTTAAAATATCTTTTGAAGTAGAACCAAACTGGTAATTAGTACTGACATTTCTTACTGTTGATTAGCATTGACATGTACTTGTGTATCTTGTAACCCTGAATCCTGAATTACTTAACAGACTTTCAGCTAAAGAGTCAATTACGTAATTAACGGGACAGAGGAGGGGCCTAGGCCTCGTGTGGGTGACAGTCCAAGGATCTGATGACAGGCTGCTGAGGAACACCAGGCGACTTACGTTGTCCCTTTGTTCAAACTCCACAGAGCTGGAAACTGAGGTGAGTCGTTCATAGCGATCAGGTGTCTCCGAGTGTAAAGCAGAGGCAACACTGTAAATGGATAAAAACCTTTTAGTGCAGGTATTGGTCAATCGACCTCAGGTTATTTTTCTCTGTTTGCACAGTCAACTCTGACGCAATGAAATGGTCTGGAAAGCTTGGAGTCGGGTGAGAGGCACACAGACCAAATCTGAAGGTACTGATTTCAAACTCAATTCAAAAGACCTCCACCTAATCCCATCCACAACTAAGGGCTGATTATTAAGCAAATAACATTTAGCTGATGAATACTGCTCTAGTCTTGGCAGTGCAAAGATTTACTTTCACAAGCATGTTCCACAGTACTCTTTATAATATCTTCAGCACATCCTGCACACCTCATCAAGACTCCACAGACCCATTTCATGCAGTTCAGGCTGCCTACGAACAACACAACGTCTTTACAGGGCCTAAGGGTCAAATTAGTGTACAAGTCTATTACTCCGGTCAAAACAAGATCCTCGCATCCTCTGCTGAGCTCTTCCTGGTCAACCAGTCACACTGAGAGCACAGTCTTGATCCATGAGCACTGGTCCTTCAGGGGGCCAGAGATGCCAGCGGAAGATAGGGTTAGTTGTCGTTAAGGAGCACTTCTTTCCACCGCTCACCATCCCCAGAGGGGACCGAGACATTTGCATATTGGAGTTCAGCAAGACTGGGGCCATAGGCAGTGTGCATTTCAGCTCTAATGTCTGCCATAGCTCCAACACCAACTCAATCTGAGGGGGCTGTCCAGAAGGCCAACATGAATCAGTTTTACAGAACTCTGATTACACCCAGTGTAGTGTGCTGAGCAGTTTTTAGAGGGTTTTCAGGCTCAAATGAGCTACAATGAATAACAACCCACGGTTTCAAGAAATATGACTTTAGATGCGATTTTGTAACTGAATGGGATGCGCAAAACAAGACAATAGAAGCAATGTCTTTGCAGCTGAGCTCTGATGGTTAAAAAAGAACAGAGACTGATCCCAATTCCCACTAGCACCACTGTGTATGTGCCACATGTCCTGCTGAACAGAGTCCAAGGGAGAGCTACAACACTGGACTACATCACACAGAACTTCTCGGGATCAGTGTCGAGACAACTGTCCATAGTAGCCAATTGTGTGGCAGTGACGGAGGTTTTCCAAAGGCAGAGACCACACCAAAGCCCTCATGTTGAAGTCACGTACCCTCGGTGGTCATGCCACTGCTAGTCTTATACAGATCCCAAGAGAGCTCTGGACATGAAGTCCTTATTGACACTGATTAGAACACATCACAGTCAGATGCCCTTTACCTTTTTACTGGCTCATAATCCTTCTTCCCTCTTGTAATTTGGCAAAGTGAAAGGTAGAAAGGTGCATGCATGGCAAAAGATTGAATGCACAAACAAAGGTACATTTAGCATTTCAGAATCAGGAGCCAAAGAAGACAGTGTTAGAACCCAAAGCCAAAGCCTGAGGCACTTGTGGTACAGTAACAGCGATCAGGAGTGAGGCTATCAGATATCAAAGCGAAAATCAGACACTGAGCCCCACATACATGCACATTTACATACAGACATACTACCAGTTTACAGAGAGAGAATGTTAATTTGCCAGAAAGCAATCGGGGGAGAGATGCCAGAAAATCAGTCTGGAAAGAAAAAACAAGAAATGTCTAAACATAAAAAGTTCAAACATACTATTCCCGTTCTTCCAGCTCACTGAATCGTTTCTTCTGTCTTTGAAGTGAAACAAAATAAGGAAAACATATCAGCTTGGCATGACAAGGGGTCACCAAAACATCTCAAAAGCCTCACGTTCAACGGTTTCAGAATTGTAAGAAATGTATAGAAAAGATTATTTGCTACTAATAAAACAGAACACAATGGTAGCCACGCTATGATTTATTTTAAACCCCTCAATGCAGCACTGAGAAGCAGAGACAGCGAGAGGCCAGCTCCAATATCGCAAACACAGCCGTGGAGTGGGCCACCCTCTTGTTGTGTCACAGTTTACGAAAAGAGCACCCCGAGCTCTCCTCCATGCAGGCTAGGCGGTGACAGCTGAGAACTTGTGGAGAGTGTGTGTGTGTGTGTGTGTGTGTGTGTGTGTGTGTGTGTGTGTGTGTGCGTGTGTGTGGGAGGGGTGATCTGACAAAGTGAGGCAAAATCCCCACCCAGCGTCCTGACATCCTACCTCCCTCTGTGGTGCCCTCTCACACAATGAAAGGAGGAAGGAGAGGCGACCACAGCACTCCCACCAGAGCAGGGGAGGGGAAGTCGGGAAGCAGTCAAGGTGGAAAACTGTCCGGTCATGCATCAGACAACCCCCTCTGCCTCTGGCCTATCTCTCCCAATCACTCTAGCAGCACCATGCCACAGTCAGAGAGAAATTGAGAGCCCAGTTTTATGGGCCAGAACATCCAAAGCTCACAGCAAGACCATGTCCATGTGTGTCTTCTTTTGCCCCAAGTGCAGGCAAAAGGAAGACAATAAAGCAGTGCTAAACCATAATGCCTTCATAATTATGGGATTGTATTTGGACTAATGAGGCCTAATCCAATGAGGCCTGTTCCATATTTACTGTGACTTGCCTTGGCTTTCCTAAAGTAACCCGGAGTAAGAGGGCTAAATCCTCTTGTGACTCTCCGATCCTTTAGGCTCCTGTGCTGGCTGTGCAGAGCACACAACCTATGATCGTCCTGATCTAAAAATCTAGTCATCCAGATGTAATTAGGATGGGACAGGAGAGGCACTCACAGGAGGATAAGTGATGCACTCTGACCCTGAAGCACAGGAAGGAAAGGCTGGGACAAAGTGCTCCACTCCTTTAATGAGATAACAACCGTCTCATGACATTGCATGGACTTCAGAGTCTCAAGGTCTGTCCTGTGCATCTGCGTCTTTTGCACCTGTAAAATGAAGTTTATGCCCTGTTACATCTGCCTGGTTATCTTCAGGGAGGGTCCATATTTTATTAAAGTGACAATGCAAAATCATATTTAATTGTCAAAACAAATTTCCTATTATTTCTATGTGTACACATCTACAGCCTATATTCTCAGTGTGTAGCAAAATGACAACTAAGGCAAAAAGAGGGTATTTTTGTAAAATTACACCTCTGTTAAGATCTGAAAGTAGGGGTAAAGGTTCCAGTGAACAGAAGAATGTAAACCCAGGCTTTAAATATGCAGCAGGTTTACACAACAGATGGCTTTCATGACCACATCTTAATATACCTCCTCCTGTGCCAAAACTTTAAGTTGCAAGGCATGAATTATTTAGTCATCATCCAATCCATTTTCTATGGGTAAATTAAAATCACAGAGCAGCGAAAAGGAAACTGAAACCTATGTCTTGGCAGCCAGATATGGGATGGAGGGGAGAAACAGCTTAGTCATGTCTCATTGGTTTGAAAGGCAATTTTGCCATACTGTTTCCCACAGTGTGTCTGCTGGTGCTTAATTCTCACTCAGCGAGACTATGCTGTTTCCAGGAGAAAGGTTCAATGCTTATATTAATCATTAAAACAGAACACATGCAATTTAATTTTAATTTAAACCCTTTCTCCAAAATATTTAACTATAACCTACTTTCTTCGCCATAATTTATACAAGCAAATTCAGGGAACTAGCTCTTTATAATAAAGGTCAGGTGCATTCACTCAGGCATCCACTCCTGCTGTAATTTATGGCCAGAATGTGAAATTCTTTTATTAAAATCTGCATTTGTGCCCTTTTTCGTCTTAGCAGTGACCTGAAAAATAATGAATGAAAAATAATGAAGTCAGATTATGGATCATTTTATCCGACCTACTTTTCACATGAAAAGATCCATACTGCAGCATCATCTTCTATTTGTAAGTCCAGGTAAACTGCAGAAGACAGAAACTTACACAACCAATGACCAATTAAGCCCACAAAAATGAAAAACAGTAATTGGGTAAAATTCCCAATTTTGGGGAATTTTGTTGGCTGGGAATAGAGTAAGCATTGTGAGAGGGGAAAAAGTCAATTAAGCTTCTTCCTTAAAGGATAAAAGAAAAATGATGAAAGAAATAAATCATTACATCAGACTGAATCCGACCCCTCCATCAGCGCTGTGGTCTTACCTATCAGCGTCTGTCACCAGTGCCAAGCGTCCATAGTCCCAGGCCACCTTCCGCAAGATTGAGAACACAAAGAGCAGGACCTGGTGAGCATGAAACAAAGGCGGTGTCAAATCTTTAGAAGAACTAATCTTTAAGTCAACTCACAGAGAAATCTGACAGAGGGTCTGAACAAAACAAAAGGCTACTTTCAAAGTCCAGATCCTAAGTCACAAACAATCTAAATGGATACATTAAATTAACAATTTGTTGAAGCATCTGTAATCATTTGCATCAAAAATTTAGCTTTAACATTAGGTTTCTGCATTTGTTCCACCTTTACCAGCACACTTCCTTGGACATAATGGATCTTACAAGCAAGCAAAATACAAGCAAGAAATCAATATCTACATAATATGAATTTGTGAAATGTATATACTTGTACTTTTTTCACTTCTTATCAAATTTTCCCTCAAACATTGCGTCAGTCACCAACTGCATAGTTATTCTACTATTCTAATTATTCTACTAAATTCACTAGTGTAAGATATCATCCCAGTATGCTAATCATACTACCCCTATTACATAGTGCCTTTCACAGTTATACCAAAAATTGGGAGCACAGGTCATTGTGGTAATACAGAAGACTACAACTACTAATACCACTGGTGCCACAGAGCCTCGTCCAAATGGGACAGGCTCCAGTGTATTTGACACCATAGCCTTTTTTTTTCCTTCCAGAATAAAGGAGACTGAGCCATTATCTTCTGGTATACATAATGGAAAAATCTACCAATCTCCACTGTAAGACCTTAAAATCAAGTCCAACTAAAGCTTAAGTCTAAGCTTTACATCCCAACTTAAGAGGATGACCGCATAACTCCGTAACAAACACACCATTTGAATTTCACAGTACCTAAACAAAGGTCATTGTTTCACTTGCCATGTTGGAATATGAGCTTCACACAATTAGACACAGGCAACTCCATCTACTTGTCAGCCCATGACAAAACCAGAACCTCGTCTGGCTTGAGATAATCAAGTGGCAAAGCCTGAAAGTAAAGTTCCCAAAGGGTCCTGGCAATGGGCTTGGGAGAGGGAGACTCACCAGGAAGCACATGAAGTCAAGGGCGAGCACGGTGGGTACCCCTCCGAAGGGCAGGCCCTGCAGCACGGTGCTGCGGATGCGGACGGCGTAGCAGTAGTCTTTGGAGGAGGAGTTGGAGCATTTGTCAGGGCCTGTGCAGGCCTGAGCCCGGAACATGGCTATCATCACGACAAGCAAACGGAGCATCTTCACTGCCACATCCTGTACGCCTGCTGTAAAGAGATACACAGGCACTCAGCCCCACACCGATGGACTTAGGAGGGTTTAGGCAGATCTGTTTTCACCAGCAATAGGCGGACTTCATTTCAGTGATCAGAGTTGGTGGTCGATGTTTTTGCTCAAATCAGTTTTCAACAGTTTTCTGAGATCACCACTATTATGCTTGTCTATGTTCATCTGAGTAATCTTTATGCATGGATAATGTACAAATGCCTGCTTGTAACTCTGACGTGTGGTGGAACGTTCAGTAGAGTGCAGAACATCATTGATTGAATTACAGCTCTAATTTTAGCAACAAACTGAAGTTCTTCCTAATGAGAATCTAATGCCAGTTTCATGAAAATGTTGATTTCCAAGTTTTATTTCAGGAACATTTTGCGTACGTAACTTTGCTATGTATTTCTAACAGAAATGCAGAATTGAGAATGTCTGAAATGTTTATGATAGTACATTATCATTATCAATTCACTGTAATAGATTCAAAATGAGCGTGCATCATATCTCACATTTAAAACCCCCTAGATGCATACATAATCAACACTATTTTGGAAACCCACCCATTCAGAAGACTATTCTTTCAACCCACACAGTCAGTGTGAATGATTACAATATCCCAGCTGGTCCCCATGTTTGTAAACTGTTTAAACTGTTATCACTGCAAATTCACATGCTCTGTGGGCTCTTCAAGCAACTATCAGGAACTTTTTATTCATGACTGCATCAAAGTCTGCTTTGCATTTGGCCCTTCACAGAATCTTCATTTGTGATACAACTGAGTGAATGTGTATAACTCAGCGAAAGAATGAAACCTCTTTTCTCATTGCTCTAGTCTTTCACGGTAGCATGCTTTTTATTATGCAGAAGCAGATCTTGTTCAAAGACAGTGGAATATCGAAATCGTATTTGCAGCAGCGCTGGCGTTTCATCTTTCACAACAAACAGCACTCCAAATCCTGTCCTGTGGTCCAGTCTCAGTATGACGCCTCACCTGCCCTGTGAGCCGGTGCCAGGCAAACCCGATACAGACAGGCTTACAGACCAAAAGCAGCCAGCTGCTGAGCGTGACGAAACGACAGAGACCGAAAGCACATCCACTCCTCTTCTAAAGCACTGCAGGGTAGTGTGAGCCATAGGAGGCAGAAACGTGACCTACTCCTCACCACACGCTCCATTGGCTAGCCACCACACACCCTGCTTCGACTGGTCCAGAACCACCTCTGCCATGATGTTGCCTAGCTTTGTCCTTTTGCAACTGAACACTGGAGACACAATGCAATAGCGAGAGGGCCACCAAAGGACAAGGCTTGGTGCTGGTGCAGAAGGAGACCACTCTGTTGGGCTGGATAAACCTCACTGCTATGTCCTCCAACAAAGCTCATGTGAGAGTTGCCACAATAAGGAAGAGTCCTGGTCAAAGAATGTTTGCATTTTAAAGATTTCCTCATATAAAGTTGTCCCACTTTGTTTGTGTAGGTCCATACCCCCCATTTTCAGACAGGCAACAATGAACAAATAGGCTTCTGAATGGCACCACTAAGAGAGTGAGTGCTTGTGGGTACAGAAGCTGATCATATACATCTAGCTAGTGGGAGATCAATGTAAAGTATGGGCATCAACACCTTCTTTAAAGCTACTGTCCACCAGTCCAAAATGATAAAGTGCATGCAAAAATATAAAATGATATATTACATTCAAGGACCATGGACATTTAAGTACACTATTCCCCTGTTTGCTTATAGCCAGGTTCAAGACACTGTAAAGGCAAGAATTAAATTCCACCTATTAAATTTCCCTCAAGGCATGAGACAGACCTGGCTGAAGGAAAAGACCACTGAATCAATTTTTTATCCTTTCATCTACAGACAACTGAAGATCTCACACTTTAACATTTAATTTTTTACCTAAGTAAAACAATTTTAAGAGATCATCTTTACATAATTCTTGACAAAGTACAGGAATTACTGCAATTGTGTTTTTTCTGTTTGTTCTGAATGCTGAATTCCACTCATACAAATTTGTGTGTCTTGATCCTCAAGCAAACTGCAGAAGTACAACTGAGTGAAGACATCTAGAACGAATGCCTTAAAACTAAAATTGGACATGTTAAAATGGAGTAATTTCGTTTTCCAATCAATCTTAGTTGAAAGAGCAGAGCATGCACTCCCTGGGGACTTAGAGTGTGCTCTTTCAGCAAGTACCGAGTTCTTTTCAAGTTTTCTCCATTACCAGGCAGCACAGAAAATCATACTGCAACAAAGCCAAAGGGTACATGTCACTCTGTCCGATACCCATTTTCCACTAGCATGCAAAGGTATACTCAGGCAATGTCAAGGTGAGAAATAACCAACGCCAAAGTATCCCTGTCAAGAACCACATACTCATGCAGAAATATCAGACTACCATGTATCACCAGACATATGGAGACATATCACAGAGAATGCAAAAATTCTAAAACTTGCAGGAAATCTGTTGCTGTTTGCTCACATTAGTGTGGATACTAGGCATGAGACGATACATTCAGCTCATGATACCATACAGATCATAAAATTGAGTTCATGATCTGAAATAATCATATAACAATATTGCCGTAAGAAATAACTGGAAAACAAAAATATCACATCATTCAACAAATTAAAATTTCTTTTTCTTTCTTTTATTCATATATCAAATATCATATTCAAAGGATATTTCAAAGGACTAGAACTAACCATTTTATCACTATTATTTTAGCATTTGTCACAGCACTGCTGAGGATTAATAGCAATAAAAGAAATATATATTCAATTCTAGCATAACATGGTAATTTGATTTTGTAGTATGTTCCAAGGGCCGTTGTCATCTTTCTCCATCACATTTCATCATTTTCTGATTTTGCAAAATTTGATGTTGTGACGATTCATCTTGTGCCTAGTGTATACTGCCGTAGAGTTGCATGGAGAAACAGTAGAAAACCACTATGCTGCAAGAAGAGAAAAAGACATCTATTCACCAAGATGCAGAAGAAGTTACTTTTTTCACTACAGTGTTTAGGGTCTGTGTCCTTTTGTATAATTATATATCTTTATTTTACCAGGAGAAATTTACTGTGAATAAACCTATAACCTGAATCTGGTGATTGTGTGTGATATAATTAAGTTGTACACATTATGGAGTACTTCCTTCCCTAACACTGCCCAGAGTCTCAGTCCCAATGATATAGCTCTAGATAAATTAAGGAACCAGACAATTTGGTTCCTTAACCAAAAGAGACATGCATGTACCCAAAAATATAGAAATGTAGTATAAATCTCTATCTCACCTCTCTCCTCCTGGGCTCCTTAGTTCTAAAAAGCCTTTAACTATTTAGACATCTTGTAGATGATGTTATAGTTTAATTATCCTTCCACCAGTTCTTCCAGTCATTTTCTTTCAAGTTGCGCTGCTTCTTTCATCCAGTGCTTCAAAGACATCTCTTTCCTTTTTTTATCCAATGTCTAATTCTCAAAAATAACCCCCTGCAGCAAAGTGATCAAAAGCCAGAAAAGGCAAAGAACTGAAACTGAAGCCAGATCCCCTGCAGAGTAAAAATGAAGACCTAAAAAAGAGATTCATCCCAGAAAAAGAAACACATGCATGCTTTTACAATCTATCCATAGTGTTTTGTGTTTCTTTAAAATTACAGTAAAAGCCAGCACACATCAAGCCTTCGTCAAGGGTATGACACAGTGCAATGCCTGCCAGGCTACTGCCAACACAAACAAACACTGGTTTCACGAAAGGAATCTCTGCCATAGACATGAAACATGCAGTCAAAGGTGTCTGACTAAATACATAATGTAGTGCCACTCCTCTCTGCCTTCCTTTCCAAAAAGCATGTACAGTCACAATTTTGCCTGTTTTAAGTCTCACCTTTATGAAGTAATACATGTTTAAATATATTTTTTATATGGCATTAAACTAAATTAGAATAAAATGTATTAGCGCTAAAATACTTATAGAAAGAAAGTAGAAGTTTCATTGCCATATTGTGTTCTTTGTTAGGGGCACACATCTGACAGATTGCTTTATTCTCTCACAGTGTCAGACACTCTTTCCCTCTACAGTACATTCCATTCTTTCCTGCTGGCAAGTGAAGAGACAGCACCAGCACCAACGAGACTTCAGAGTCTGCTGCAACCTGATGGCAGACAACCTGACAAGGTCAGCTACTAAAAAATACTGGGCTATTTCACGTCAAGCATCCTCGTGTCAGAGTTCCTCCATAGCGGATTAAATCCAAACACCACATTCTGACACAGATAAATAAAATCAAACAAACCAGCCACTACTAGCACAGAATACTGACCAAGGAGCCTCTGGCTTCCAAAATTTAAAACCAACCCACTTTAACTGAGTAATTATTGTAAGTAGGTGTTACTTCTGATTGCATTCCACATTCAGACATCATTCAAATAAAAAAAGTGCAAAAAAATACACTTGATTAAATTCTTGATTGATAATTACCATCACCACCACAATCTAATCTAATCATAACCATTACAAACAAAATCATCATTGTGAATTTGTTATTCAGAACAAAGCCAGCAGCAGTTAGACCAAACCTATCGCAGCAATTTCTGTGCAGAAAACAGAATACATTTTTCCTTTAGGCAAATATTGACCTAAAGAACAACAGCAAAAATTCCTAGACAGCTCTGCTGTAGTTCTAACCAACAGTTTATGCCTCAAAGTTGTCTTGACAGACTGAAGCACTGAAAAAAAAATTATTTACAGTTTGATGGACAGGAGGAACCACTGGAGGGTATTCCCTCCTGGAAATCATATGTTGGCCCCATACCCCTACAACTGACAGTAAGCCAACCCACTTTTATCCAGCAACTTTCCCTACTTTCTGTCATCAGTCAAAATGTGTGTTTTCTCTTGCTCCACTTGTTTGTCAGAATAAGATGCCAGGAGACAGCAAGCCCAGCCAGACAGAATAGCATATGAGATGGCTGAGGGTGGTGCTGGGAGAGGGAACACTTTGTGAGTTGCACATAACCCCTCCGGAACAAAGAGACAAATACTGTTCTTCAAACATCCTGCTCACTGTGCAAAACCGCAAGCACTTTTCCCTAAAAAAGTGCAGCATTACAGCACTGCGGTTTTCACAGATATACTACTGGCTGTACTATTGCAGCAGACAATAATATCAGACTTTCAGAGAGAAGCAGAGCTCCACCTCCATAGCCAAACTGAAATTCTGTTGAAGCAATGAAAAATTAGTCTTATGGTAGCTTAGCCACCACAAGGGATGTGACATCAACAAAAGCTGCTGTGTCTGTCAAACCACCTCAGTCACATAGTCTTCTATTGTGTCCTGTAGGGTCCATAACGTTACGCAGGCTACAGTGCTGCATAGTCATTCTTCATTGACAAAGGAACCAGACGGCCTCAAGGTCCACAGTGACATTGAGAAAATCAACAATGACCACAGCATCTCCTCATAACTGCAAGGAAACTCCAGACATTTGTCTGACTTTTCTCCCTCACCAGCAAGTGCAGACAGGCTTTAACCCCAGCAGGAGTATATAGTTAACACTACTCAACCAACAGGCTAAACTGAGACACACAAAAAACATTCTCTCATTAACACACAGGTGTGTGACTGTTCTTTCTAGTTTTGACAAAGGTGATTCCACACCCATCTGGCAGCTACACTTTAACACTAAACTGGGCATTCCATTGTAGATTCAACGTGGAAATAAAAGTCACTATGAACAGTAGTGACAGCTACTTTTCATACGTTTCATCTCAATCTTACATATAAGCCTAATACATGCATATATACTGTTCCTAATACGCATGACAAAGCAGACTTACGAGACTCCATGAGTTGGTTACATTTTCGAGTGAAGCACCACACGTGCAGTACCACGCCTTTCAACACTAACAGAAAAATGACAAGGGAACAAAGGCTTGGACAAATGGAATGGTCATTCAGTAGTACTGCAAACAAAAGGAGACCATTAAGTTCAGATCATGATGTAACAGCTTTCTTTTTTCGACAATTAAGAATGTGAATTTGATATTGCAAACACGGGTAATCCACTGTATTGCTTCTGTGGAATTGAAACCCACTCCCGAGGTGCAGAAGAGTCACCTGTACAGCCAGGTTTTGGAGCCTTTCTTCAACCACTATAACCTGAAAACCTCTCACTGTTAGCATCAACAAACAGAGGTATATCAAAGGACCTGACATAAGAACTGACACAAAATACCTTTTCCAGCAATTACTTCACACTGAAGAAACAGACCCTCACTCTTATACTTATTTCAAAATAAAGCTTTGGAGGAATGCAGTTCAAAAACCCAGCTTTTTATCCACAAGTGAATGAATTCAATGTTTAAGTGTGTTACTTTTAATCATGTTCTGTTTGGTATTGTTTTGACTTTTTTCTAAAGGCTGCACCAGGCTCTCTCTGTTGCATAACAAATTATCCTAATGGAAGGTGTGCCTTTTGGATACAAATCCAGTTAAAGCAATACCATATCCCTCTGTTTATGAACGGCATTTTTGTCCCCGGCAGAATGCAACAGAATGCTCTATTAATACTCACCTTCAAATACAGGGCTATCATCAAGGATTGGAAAAAAGCCCATCTCCACAGCTGACAGAGATAATTTCTACAATCACTCAAAGCCCTTCTGAGGGGTTTACATATTTGAACCCTTATTCATCATGCTGTCAATCAATTTGCTGTCAAATCCACTTTAACATTTCTATAATATAGTCTGGCATCAGGGCACTTTAGTCAAGGGGAACGACCTCAGTAAAACTTAAAGTTAACATAGTTACAAGTTAAATGAAACTTAAAGTTAATACAGTTAATTGTCATCAGGAATCAAAGGAAGAAATGTTCTACGGCATGCAAACATGCCATGAGAGAGATACATTCATTTGGCTGCTCATTAAGTCAGCACACCCTGCCACAGTGGGGGAGGGGTTGGTTGGCCTGCATCAGCAGTAAATATGCAGCCACTGGCACTGCAGGGCAGCCAACTGTCAAAATTTCCCACACGGTGTCCACCCCCCCCTTTGATTTTTCACGTCCCCTGAACAGGAGCGCCACGGGCTGGCTGGGTGCAGTTCAGAAGTATGACTCAGGTTGGAAAAGTCTGTCCCACCTCTCTTCCCGACATCGGGTTGCCATGGAGCCAGGCTCCATCTCAAAGCACAAACAGAAGATGAGCCACTGTAGGAGGTAAGGGGTGGGGACTTTTTTAAACTCTCATGTGGACACGGTATGTGCTGTTTGGCAGCAGCCCTAGGAATGTGCTTCACGATTGTGAACAGCAGCCTGATGTCACCCCACAGGAGAAAACAGTATCAGACATCTCTGACTTCTTCAGACTGAGGCGTTATCTAAGTCTGCCATTTGTAAACATTTACTGTCATTTCTATTGAATATCAGAAAATATATCGGTAAAGGTTTTTGTTGTCTTCAACAGTTTACAAAAGATGTAATGGGCCAAAATATGCTGCAAGACATTCTTTGTGATCTTGGGCCTAATACTTGACTACAGCTGAGATTGTGTTAACTAGGGGGGCATATACCTGGTGCTGAGAATATTTGCTATGTCCCAAAAGTACAGCTGAATTCACAGCATGGCACTTGAAGGCAAGCTTTCACATGAAGCATTCCTCTGGAGTTCACTGGTACTATAAGTCTATTAGAGCCACCTCAGTCCTGTAATACCTTTTTTATTATAGTCTACAACACACTAGGAGACACATAGCTTACCACCCACAGACAGTGCTTCAAGCGTTCTCAAAGCAGACGCCCAGTAGCTTATTTCCTCTTGAATTCCAGCCAAAGCAAATGCAGAATGGGAGCCAATTACAAGAGTCTGGGAAACGATGACATTGTTCTATGTAGCAGGTGGGACATTTCCAGCAAACGTTCTCAAAACTCAGCCAAACGTCTTTTACGAACATCAGACGTTTCACTCAAACAGTAAGTGAGCAACCTGAGCTGAATTGACATAAAGCCTTAAATAAAGTGATATATTTGCCCCCTTCTTGATATTCTCTAGTACTGCCTATTTGGAGCGCTGAATGGTTTCAGATTTTCAAACAGATTTTCAAATGCCCCCTTAAATCTAATATCTAATATCTAATATATATAATACCTTAAATCTAATATCTGGTTGGACCACAGTTAGCGGCAATAACTGCAACAAAATGCTTCCTATAATTTAATATGAGCCTTGCACATCTCTGTGGAAGAATCTTGGCCCACTGTTCTTTGCAAAACTGCTGTAACTCTGACAGATTGGTCAGTCTTCAACCATGAACTGCTCTTTTTAGGTCCTGCCACATCATCTCTATTGGATTCAAGTCATGACTTTGACTAGGCCACTCCAAAACTTTAATTTTGCTCCTTTTTAGCCATTCAGATGTGGACTTTTTGGATCACTGTCCTGCTGCATCACCCAATTACGGTTTAGCTTCAGCTCATGCGCAGATGGTCGGACATTCTCCTTGTCTGGTACCAGAATTGTCTGGTACATAGCAGAATTCATGCTTCCTTTAATGACAGCAAGTTGCCCTGGTCCCAAGGCAGCAAAACATCCCCATACCATCACACTGCCATATTTCACTGTAGGTATGACGTTCTTGCAGTGGAATGCTGTATTTATGTTACACCACCCTTGCACCCTCCAAAAAGTTACAATTTTGGATCATCTGTCCATAGAGAATATAGAATTCTTGGGGATCATCCAGGTGCTTTTTAGCAAATGTGAGACGAGCTTTGATGTTTTTCTTGGTGAGCAGTTTCCACCTTGCTACTCTTCCATGAAGCCCATTTTTGCACAGTCTCTTTCTTATTGTTGAGTCATGAACACTGACCTTAGCTGATGCTAGAGAGGCCTGCAGTTCTTTGGAAGTTTTTCTGGGATCTTTTGAGATGAGGTGCCGCTGTGCCTTTGGAGAAATTTTGGCAGGTTGGCAACTCCTGGGAATATTCACTACTCCAAGTCTATCCATTTGGAGATAATGCTTTCCCTGTGGTTCGGCGGAGTCCAAGAACCTTAGAAATGGCTTTGTAACCTTTAATACTGACATATCTCAACTTTTTTTTCTCAGCAGTTATAGAATTTCCTTTGATCTTGGCATTGTGTGCCTGTAGAAACTTTGTGGTGACTACTTCTCTCTGATGGTAATGTTAAATATATAGACTATTTAAACTCAAGAGGGGCTGCAATCAAGTCTGGCTGTGTTCAGTCACCTGAATCTAATTATCAACAAAAACTTTGTTAATTTCTTTGTTTCAAAACTAAGGGGCATTTACTTTTTCACAGGGGAAATATGGGTAATTGGTCTCTTTTAAATGAATGAAATAATGATTTTAAAAACTATGTTTTGTGTTTTGTCAGGTTTCCCTTGTATAATATTAATATTAATTTGATGACATGAAACCATTCAGTGAGAGAAACATGCAATAAAAGAGGAGATCAGGAAGGAGGCAAACACTTTTTCACGCCACTGTAAATATATCCATCCAGGCAGGTAACATTCACTTTCAAAAAGTGTTGAGAGACAGAGCATATCACAACATATCATCACATAACAAGAAACACATCACTTGATATGACATTATAAGGACCTGCCTGCTTCCATAGAAAAGAAATTCACTTCTGTTTCACTTGTAAAAGAGTGCTTGACATACAATGATTTCAAATTAAGTTTTCTTTTGGCCATGCCAGTACCCTTGAGGATGAAGGAACATTGCCAAAAAATAATTACACACATCCTCACAACTCTGTTAATAAAACAGCACAAAGCGTAGTCAATACCACTCGAGATCCAGCGTGCATCTACTAATCAGACTTCAGGTGGTCAGACACAATATCGAAAACCTCTCCACTGTGGCGCTAAGAGAGCTGTCATCAGTGTCCCCAAGATTGCCTCCAATTGTACTCCCAGTAATAGAGAAGTGAAACACAAACCTCTTACTGCACTGATCCCTGGTTACATGCCCTGAATGATTTAGTGGTTCACTATAATGAAAGGCTGGGGGAAGGTCAAAAGAACATAAGCAAGACCCATAGATCTTACTGGCACATACCTGTGGATTCAAATAAGGGTTCTAGCATTTCTCCATCTTGATTCATTCTCATGTTACAAAGAAAAATGTACACAAATTGTTCTAACAATGTTCAACTGAAAGGGTATTAGAGGAGATTACTTCATTGTATGATATTATTTTTCTTTGCAGTATTCATTACACCAATAAGAAAATTTGAATTTATGGAGTGATTGATAGAAGACAATTTAGAACAGTTTAATTTTATGTGACAACACCATTTTATTTAATATTTACATTATTGCACATACCTTTCAGTGAAAAGGCCTTTTATTTATTTATTTATTTGGGCAACACAAATTTGGGACTTAAGGGAGTGACAGGCAGTGCCACCAGAAAAAAGTAGAAACATGCCAAATCCACTCTCCAGACAAGTATGCTGTGCTGACTCCCCTCCATGCTTTCAACTAAGAAAACGGCGTAAAACGTAAAAGACGATAAACATGTGACAACCAATAACATCATGTCATTTCACAAACAGTGAAATTCATGATTCTGTACTTAGAAGAGTCTGTTGGAACAAAGTGCCAACCAATTCAACACAAATGGGAACAAAGAAGAGTTACCTGCTACAAACCAGGAAAGAAATTAAATATTCTCTTCAAGTTGACAACAACACTTCTACATTGAGGCTCTTAGAAAAGCAATTTGTCATCCTGTTCCAAATTTGTATGAAAACCCAGGTGGCACCTGAGAACATATTGGCAGTAACTGTGTCCCAACCTGGCTGTTCCTCAGTTTCATCTTATTCAAACAGAGAACCAATCTGCTTCTTGTGACAACAATGCAGCTGATATAGAATTGCCTTTGTTTTTTAGCGAGCCTAATAGTGTCCAGATAACTCTCATCATCCATGCCACATTTTATCCATGGGTGTTATGTGCAACTAACAATATTTGCAAATGCCTGTGAAATACAGATAATTATATGTGTGCATTTATCCTACCATTGCTTATTCACCTTGTAACAGCTGACAACAGCTTATACTTTGGGACATGCATACAGTTGCATGTATCTGTGCTGTGTTTTGAGTGAGCTGTGTGTTGTACAGAGCTTCAAATATGGTCAGTTTTAGAAAAAAATCATCTACGTGCAGTATCATCACCGTAGGAGCTTACTGGTCAGACTCTTACTTTGTTAAAATCTGTCCTGAACATAGTATTCAGTGGGACCAGAAAACAGAAAAAAGAACAAAACAGCGTAGTTTTTTCCACTGAAGGAGATAACAAAGAGACAGCAGTGACACAGACATGGATCAAAACATAACCTCCAAGTATCTATATCCAGTGTGGAGTGCTAGAGAGGGCTATTTGAAAAATAACATCTTAGGCTCAAGTCCACTGCTTATATTCAACAGACAGTTTAAACTGTTGCAGTGACAAAACTAATGCGGTGTAGCATAGTGGTTAAGGAGCAGGTCTTGTGACCAAAAGGTTGCCGGTTTGATTCCCCGCTGGGCCACTGCTGCTGTACCCTTGGGCAAGGTGCTTAACCCACAATTGCCTCAGTAAAATATCCAGCTGTATAAATGGATAACATTGTAAAACTGTAACCAGTGTAAGTTGCTCTGGATAAGAGCGTAGTAAGGTCATAAAAAGCCTCAAGGCAGACTGACCACTCAACAGAGAAACCAAAAAGCAAGGATTTATGGGCATAACACACAGTGGCATTAAAATTCCTAACCACAGACACTGAGCAGTTGGTCACCCTGTCACCTTTTACTGCAGGAGTTTGTCTTTTGCTCTAATGGTGTGTAAAGTACTGTTCCCATACAGCCAAAAGTAGTCAATGTTCTGACAGCATGCAGTAGGTCCCCAAATTAATTTTCTCAATGCCCACCCAGCAAACCTAATCCAACCATTTAATTGACCCTAAAGCTGGCAGGGAGAAAAAAGACAAAGATAAACCTTTTAAACTGCCCACAGAGACTGATTTCCCCTCCCTGTGTTCATGTACAGCACATACAGGTGATCTAGGGAAACAGGGCAACTGTTTCAAATACATATTCTCGCAGACCAGAAGGCTTTCCTGATATGACTGAGAGCAGAGAGCAATTGTGGAGGCTCAGGGATGAATTACACAGGTTTACCAATCGACACTTCAGTGTGATGTTTTCAACATGTGTTTTCTGGCCCAAGATTTTAACAAAAAAGGAAAAAGAAATGCCTGTCAAATATGTACTCACATAAGTCACACTGCCTGAAGTCTGATTCTTTTTATTGAACATTTTGTCCATTTTCCTGAAAGAAAAAAAAACAACTAAAGATTTCCAAAAAATCTTTGTCTGGATGTTGGAACAACGCCAACCAGTGAGCTAGCAACTTCACACAATGATCTCCAACTGTTCTCACTTTCATCGGGCCCCACGGGCTCCAGAGGACACAGTACCTAATTTAAACAAAGCCAATTTACATGAAAAAAATAATTGCAGGAACATAAGGAGATAGAGTGTAAAAGATAAAATTTTCATTCTGCTTTGAAGATCCACTAATAACATCAGGGGTGCAAAATGAGATAAAACATACATGTAAGCACATAACAGAGGTTAAACAGGACATTGACACAAAAGCACACTTCTTTCTAGCAAGGGGAACCATTACACTCAGGGTTTTGCTGCCTCTCTGAATTTATCACAAATACAGCAAAGTGCAGATCAGCAGTTACTCAGTTACTTACAGCAAAATTTCAGCACAGTGACACAAACACACCAGAGTAATGTTAAAATTTCAGTTAAAAGACTGGCTGTCTTGAGAGAGGATGTGGTAAGGAGGAAAAGAGAGAGAAAGGGTGGTAAAAAAGACTTTGGGCTTGCTGCTTGTTGGATTTTTTTTACCGAACCTCCAGGGTAAAAAATAACACTATAAAATATTGATTGAATTCAGGGACTCCTGGGCTAGCAGTCCCGTGTACAAATACAATCCTCAGAGAATAACTTTCCCAGGCCAATGGGTGGTAAAACAGACTGGGTAGGTGAGGTAAAACAACCTGTATGTTCTCTTGCAGGAACTTGAATCCCCATGTCTGCCAGGAACACTGCAGATAGGCCTTTTTGACAGAAGAAACTCTGATTCATGTTTCTTTGAAAGGTAAGTAACTTTACTGTGCGAGCATATGATTTAGGCATGAAATCACATCAATAAAGAATTTTTAAAGCCATCTCTCCTCAAATACAAAACACAGTACAGCCCTTTTTTAACAAATGGGCAATTGGGGGCTGTAACAGACTATTCCAGGTCTCAGGGACCAGAGAAGGTTCTTTCCCCCCTCCAAACTAACATTAGTCTTGGCAGATGCAATAAGGAAAAATGCTTGCATTTACAATATATGTATGTAAGGCAAGGTCTGGATGGAGATCTTCGCAGTGTGGACAGACTGAGGCCTTTTGTTTACATGTACAAAATAAATGATGACAGAAGGAACTACTAGACTTACTGTTATGAAACCAGCCATTACATGTTCAAATTTATGTTCCTCCTCACTCTGTGTGACTTCTATCCACAGTTAGACCTGCTTCTTTCAGTTTTTTTTAAATACATAATTGCTAGAGGAATAGGACTTTTAACACAGCACATTCTTCCTCAACAATATTATTACTGTATCACTTCGTATATTTACATGTCTTACTTCCCCATTTCAGACTCCTTGATCTGAAATATTCAGAATGAAGGTCAAGTGTCAGGTCGCTATTGTGAGCAGAGGGAAATCTAGGTGTGCTAGATTTCAAACATCTCAAAAGGGTTCACCATGTTACTTCGGTTACAGTTTTTCACTACTACCCAAACTGTGACTGAGCAACAGCAGCACATCTCATCTTCCTGCTGAGGCACCCATGGATATCCCACAACATCTCTGCAACATGACTGAACTGTGCTCTGCTATTGCAGGGGATGTCCTGTAATGTAATTTAGGTGCTGTCCTTGTGAGGCATGCCCCACCTGGAGTGCTCTGCTCCAAACAGGATTACCTGAATTTAACTGCTCTGCTTCAATCTGGATTACCTAAATTTAGCTATCTGCATTCTATCACCCTACACTCTAGGATGAGATAGGATAGCACTTTATTGATCCCCAGGTGGGGAAATGAGCTACTAGCTAATCAAACCTATTAAATTTCCTCTTCAGACTCTACCTGGACTGATACCTCCCTCTTCGACCTTGTAACTTTGATGTTGTGAATCTGACTCCTGCCTTGTACTTGTTGCTCACTTGTCTAGGTAGTATAGCGGTACTCCATTTTTCATTCTGTAATTGTATTTGAGATGCAATCCTAGTTCAGATTAGTTGGCTCGCGTCACTGACCTTGCGCTCAGCTTCAGCACTATTTGCATTATATGACCTTTACACATCTTGCTCTTGTGCCTGTTGTTTGCTCACTATTTGCACTTTTGTACGTCGCTTTGGATAAAAGCGTCTGCCAAATAAATAAATGTAAATGTAAATGTAAATGTAAATTTCACTTACATGTGTGTCCTACACTTAAATGTATATCCTATGTATTTACCATTGTTTAAAACTGTTGCTGCAAATGATGATTTTTTTTTAAACTTTCTGTTCACCATGGTCATCATGTTGTTTATTTATTATTATTGTGTAACTGATTGATTGACTGATTTGCTGATTGCTTGATTGGTTGTACAACTATGTAATTGTTGCAAGTAAATAATCAGTGTTTCACTGTGGCACTGACGCCTACACTGCAAATTACAAACAAATCGAACCCTAATGAGCAACCCCCTGCAACAAAAGGTTAGCATTTGAGGTCTGTGGGTGGTTAGCTCTGTCATCACTGTGTTTCCTCCCAGAAATAAGGGACTTAAAATACTGCAATACTGCTGCTCTCTGCCCAGCTAGTTGCTTTGCGTTGTGTGTTAGACTATGGCTAGTAACCCATTACAGTCCTTCACCTTGTGTCATTTTGCAATACCTTCTTTGACTTTCAGCATCCTAAAAATGTCTGCAGCAGTTGTGGATACCAGTCCATTCAGGCAAAATCTCCAGGTCTCTGTTTGCATGAGCCACCAGTATAAACAGTCTTCTGTAGATATAATGAATGAAGAACTGATGGAAGCATCTGTCAAACTCCTGTGATGTATCTGTCAGCACCTTGCGGTTATTTTACTCCACACATTACCCCTTGCTCAGAAATGCAAACCATTTCTGTTCCTTCCTGCTGCACCTTTGCAACTTCCACTGAGAAATTACTTTACTTAGTTCACTGTATTGGCTGTGGGTGGTGAATAACTAACAGGAATCATCAAAATCATTAAAAACTTCATCTCATGTCATTAAGGGGACCACGGGCCATACTTAGACAGTGAAAAATGAGTTTCACAAAAGTTGCTATTTTCCACCTTGCTCATGGGTTTTTTAAGTTTTTTATAACAAACATATATAATGTCTTAAAAGCTGCTAAACATAATTCCTCATGCTGAACATTTATATGACTGACAATTTTGAGAATGATAGTTAATTCACAGTGTATAACAGTTAATTTACAATGCTTGCAGTTGGGGCCATTGGCATGCAACTTAGTATGTCAGAAATAGAGATAGATGACATCCCATCAAAATGTAAAAATTTTAAATTGGCCTAAACCTTACAAATTAAAACGTTACAACCCTAAAGTGTGAAGTGCTGTAATTTTTGTTCCATGCATTTCCACAAACTTGATCTAAATAATGCAACAAAGCCACTGATGGAAGCTCTGAAAAACCACACAGTGAGTTTGTTCTGCTCCGAGCATCATCTGGCTGGTTTAATTGCTTCTTTCAGACACAGGAAGACCCAGCCCCAATTAGCCACCTACATTAGCATAGCCACAACTCAATTTAGCTAACTGACTAACTAGATATAAATTGATAAACCAAACTCTCTGGTGGAAAAACACTTTTTGTTTTTGGTGTTGGTAATGTGACCATGCCAGTAAATGTAAATGACTCGTTAAAAAAAAAAAATGCTCTCACAGGTTATGTGTTCTCTAAATTTGAGGGAAAACTGCAATCCTTAAGGAATTGCAGGCATATGCTTTCATATAAGCCTAATGCACATGATGCATTGCAGTTAGCTCTGGATGCATGTAAAGCGGTTCCTATCAGGTGTACCATTGCATGAAATGCCAATCTTTCAAACACGTGGGTGTTGCCTCAGTGCCTATCTAGAAATATTCACACATCAGATGTGTATACTGAACAAGGCACCTGTGATTCTTTCACAACAAGATTTTTTTGGTTTTGTTATTTATACTTTAGAGTTATTCATATTCTTTAATGCTCATGAGGACTAGGCAAACAGCACTTAAGAATCACCTTAACTACTAGCCCAATTAGCATAACACTTGGTATGCAGACTAAATGAACCCTAGGTCAGCGTAGCCCTGCTGTAGTGGACGTTGTGTTGTTGCATGTTCTGGTCTTTAAAAGCACCTCTGTGCAAATACCAGCAGTAGTGATATAGTAGTCACTGTTTTATAAGTGATAATCTGGCATTTCAAATTTAGTTTTAATCCAAGCATCACAATTTGGAATATCAAAAAATATTGTTGCATCCATATACAGACACAATTCCAAAGGATATAATCTCCCATCTCATTTGGAATTGTGTCTGTATATGGATGAACAATCACTGCTGACAGTATTTGCACAGAGATGCTTTTAAAGGCATGTTTTTAAAACATGTAACGGCACAACCTCCACTACAGCAGGGCCACACTGACAAAGGGTTCATTTAGTATCCTACAGTTTACCCTGAATTTAAAATATTAGTCAGGCTCGTTACGTTTCCTAAGTCCTGCTGAGCTGTCCTCTGATGACGTCCGTGGAAAAGTAATTAAAGAATCGTCTGCCAACAACGTCCTCTGTATTTCAAATGAATAACATGTTGCAATCTCTGTACAGGATACAGAGCTTGAGCGTTGCACAGTGGATATGTGAAACTTTTTTGTTTTGTTTTGAATGATACAAAAATGATCTAGGAATGAATTCATACAATTAGTCAAAGTCTGCAGCTTCTGAAAATTTCACACATGTCGCCAGTGGTAAAATTCCCCTTTGTTTCGCCAAAACAACTTACCTGCAGTAGCCTAGAGGAAAAGAATATATTTCTCTTTCGCGTCAATACAGTAGCAGTACAATGGGGCAGCGTATAACGGCATGCTCCATTTTCTAGCCATGCGCTGCACCGAGTGATGCGGATACTGCAGCAAATAGATATAAACCTGTCGATCTGTTATATCCAAATACAAGAAACCCACATTCAGAAAATTATATCCCATAAATGATAACTGTGGTAGTAGCTATATGCCCGGTCATTCTCATGGGTGGAGTTTGACGTATGCAATTGCAGTTATTAGCTGGCGTGTTGTCTACCTAGTTGTGTGCTCCAGATCTGTTCAAGCGATCATAGCAGAAAACTGTCCTTCCACTACAATAAATGCAGAACATATTGTAATCCACTGAAATGCGCTGAATGTCTCGCAATTATGTATGGGCTGCGTGACAGCGTCCTCTCACAATAACGCTGCTGTTGTAAAGACACTGCGCATTCTGTTGGCTGCCATCAATGGTTCACCCAACGCTACGCGAGGCGAGAATTTCTCAAAATACTCCTCTCGAAACTGTAATGTGAAAAAATCCTGAGGCTAATTTTCCTAGAAAATTCTCAGAGCGCATCATCATCATGCGCAACATCCTAAACAAAAGAACAAAACAGTAATGTTACCTAGAAACCAATACATCATTAAACTGCCTCCTAGTCGCCCCATTCTACTCCGTTAGCTAGCTAGCAACATGTTAGCTAAGAAATTCGATTAATTTACTAAATTATCCATTTCACTTCTGAAGTTAAAATGCAACTAGCTAGCTAACTATACATATATACTACACCTTCGATTCATGATGAAGCGAATATTCGCTGCGTCGTTAATAACCAGCTAAATAGCTAACCATCTATCTGATCGCAAACAAAGACGGTAAATTCATTTTTACTGGTAGACAGTGGCGTGACAGGTCTGTGCCAGTTCATAATGATGTGCAATCGATTCTGCATAATGGAGACCGCTGCGCCAACGTTTTGACATCAATAATAACTCATTTCCCTAATTTCATCGCTACTAGGTACCCACAAGATTAAGACGCAGTCTCTTTTACCTGGTGAGGCAAATTGATTTTCCGTTTACACGTTCACTCGCCCCAATGGAAAAAATCCTGAATATGAAAAATCTTTATAAATCCACCAGCTGGTTGTTGATGTTCGGAAGGAAAAATTCTCCCACAAACACACACGCACTCCCTTACTGCGGCTGGCACTGGCTGCCGGTCGAGGCGAGCTAAGTTCCAAGAGGGGGCGAATTGCTCACTGCAAGGTAGGAACGTCAAAGCGAAAAAGACAGTTTTTTTTCTCTCCAGCCTGCGTGCATGCGCAGACTCCCAGGGAATAGAAACGCCGGCTGTAGTTGTTCTTAGGCTTAACCACTTCGTCGCTTAAAGACAGCAGGTACGTGAAAGTGACCACATCGCTAAAACGGATTTTACATGAAAGCCTGTCCCAGCAATAATATGACATCGCCGTTCTGTATCTCCTTGTTCTGCTTATTTTGCAAACAAAACCCTCTGTCTTACAACTCACGTCTGATCTTTATTAGTATTTCAATGATCCGATACTTACGTAGTAGCACGTCACAGATTTGTCTATATTGGGGATGGCCAACGAGCTGATGTGGGAATACTATGAAGTGTACGTGATTTTTTTTTTTGTATCGCTGCTCAGTATGACCACCACACGCAGACGGCCGACTGCAAATTGGTCATGAAAGGTTTTTGTTAAGACGGCGAAAACAGGGCCCATTTTCAACTGAGCAATGTACTTACTGGGTCAAATGTTGGCGTCTGTCATTGATGCCATATGTCGCCATGTTTTGAGGCTTAAAAGAACTTTCTCATTTACTCCAGCTCTACACAGTTGAGAAGAATACACATTTGTCCAGCTGAGAGGAAATTATAGCCAAACCGTCTTCATAATGCATAAAATACAGGAAACCAGAATTGACACTTGCAACACGCATGGCATTTGATGTCCTCAGACGATGTACAGTGGATATAAAAAGTCTACACACCCTTATGAAATTGCAGGTTTTTGAAATGTAAAGACAGAAATAACAACAATGTAAATGTCAGACTTTTTCCATCTGCAATGCGGGCTTCCAACAAACAAAAATCCGGAGAAAAAAACAAATAGTTAATTATTAGGAACATTTTAGCTAAATGAAAAAAAAACTACAACACCGTGATTGCATAAGTCTGCACACCCCACCAAACTAATTCTTTGTGGAAGCACCTTTTGCATTTATTACAGCAGCAAGTCTTTGTGAGTAAGTCTCTATTAACTTTGCACATAGACTTTGGAATTTTATCCCACTCTTCTTTGCAAAAAAGTTCAAGTTCCTTCAAATTGCAAGGGGATCTCCTGTGTACAGCTCTCTTTAGGTTCATTCCACAGGTTTTCAATGGGATTGAGGTCTGGGCTCTGACTGGGCCATTCTAAGACTTTGGTTTTCCTTTTCTGAAGCAATGCCGTGGTCAACTTGGGTGTGTGCTTTGGGTCATTGTCATGTTGGAATGTGAAATTCCTCTTCATTTTCAGCTTTCTGACAGAGGCCAGCAGGTTTTGTGCCAAAATATCTTGATATTTGGAGCTATTCATTATCCCATCTATCTTGACAAGAGCCCTGACCCAGCAGAAGAGAAGCAGCCCCAAAGCATGATGCTACCACCACCATGCTTCAAAGTCAGTATGGTGTTCCTTGGATGATGAGCTTTATTGGCTTTGTGCCAAACATATCTTTTACAATTTAGGCCAAAAAGTTCAACCTTTGTCTCATCAGACCATAGCACATTTTCCCAGACGGTTTAGGGTGACTGAATGAATCTTTTGGCATAATTTAGATGGGCTTGGATGTTCCTTTTTTCAAGAAAGGGCTTCCATCTTGCCACCCTACCCCATAGCCCAGACATGTGCAGAATACGAGAGATGGTGGTCACATGCAAGGAGTGACCGGTACCTGCCAGAAATCCCTGTAGCTTCTTCAGTGTTGCTGTTGGCCTCTTGGTAGCCTCCCTGATAAATTTTCTCGTCCTCTTATCAACTTTGGAGGGTCGTCCCGATCTTTGCAATGTCTCTGTAGTGCCACATTTTTTCCACTTATTGATGATGGTTTTGACAGTGCTCCGTGGTACATCCACTGCCTTCAATATTCTTTTATATCCCTTTTCTGATTGGTACTTTTCAACAATTAGCTCTCGTAGTTTCTTTGGCAACTCTTTGCGGACCATGGCTCTCCCAGTAGGATACAACCCCAAACATTCAAGCAAGTCCTACAGTAACAGCTGACTTTAATCTGGGTTTAATCAGAATCACTTTCATTAATGGCAGGTGTATGCTATTTACCTACAGGCATGATTCTGAATGAGCTTGGTTAACTTTGAACACAGCTAGAGCCCCCATTATGAAAGGGTGTGCAGATTTATGCAATCACGGTGTTGTAGTTTTTCTTTATTTAAAATGTTCCTAATAATTAACTATTTGTTTTTTCTCTGGATTTTTGTTGGAAGATCACATTGCAGATGGAAAAAGTCTGACTTTCATATTGTTGTTATTTCTGTCTTTACATTTCAAAAACCTGCAATTTCATAAGGGTGTGTAGACTTTTTATATCCACTGTAGCTAATCAATCTCTTGAAGTCAGTGCAAGGCAAAAAAGATGAAGGAATCATAACAATTGGTTTAATTATGAGCTGGATAACTAGGTAGATAGCTGCTTGTTTTGAATAGCTAGCCAATTTAATCGACCCACCTAAGAAAAACTGAAGAGGGCTTGGAAAGGGCTTTACCTAGCCAGTAAGCTAGGTTACTCCCAAAAGTCAACAAAAGAAGATATAACTAGCTAAATAGAGGCCTTCATACTTGTGTTGTTCACTTTGTTCACATGCACTAGCTCTGAAGAGTTTATCACTAGTTCAGGGATGAATCTGATCAGTTATAATAATAGTGAAAGGTATAATTTGCAACAAAAATACAGCTCAGTCAAATTCATAAGGCCGAGGGGTAAGGCTTTTTAAAACAGGGAAACTGTTCATGTTGGTTATGATTCAAATCTGATTTTTAAAAAGGCAGCTGAAACCTGTTTTAAAGGGGAAGTGAAAAGTCAGAACAAGTGTATATCAAACTTGATAAATATAATAATTTTTAACACTTTAGATGCAAGTTGGCTCAATATACAGCCTTTGCTATTATGTGATTGACTGTCGTTTAATTTCAGTTGAGTTGATGTCTTGTTGAATTGTTCAATTGTTTTGTTTAGTTTGACTATTGGATTCTAGAAATCACCAACTTCACTGAAACTGAAAGTTATCCAATTCATTTTTTTAAGATGAAACAAATGCAGCTTTGTAGCTTGTTCTTCATATTCCACAGGAAAATACTTTCAAACTGATCATTAAAAAATCCCCCACAGGTCACCACCAAGTTGTCATACTCTGAACTGAACTCATTATTCAGCATTCAGTGTTAACAGTAAGCAAGCTACACACAGGTACACCCATTCCTAAAGGAAGTACCCTCAACATTTATATTCATTATTTTGGGGGATCATTGTCAAAGCAGCTACACAGTAAATATACTGTAGCTGAGCATAATTTTTATTCTTGTTATGAACAGGTCGCTGTAAAGGATTCAGTTACATTTGTAGGGCCATTTTCTGTTGGACAGTTTGAAGAGCAGAGCCCCCCAGACAAACGAATGGTGTCACACACATTGTGTGCATAAACAGCCACCCAAATCTATTGGAGGGAATTTCATAATGAAAATAGTAGTATCCCAGGAGGCAATGGGCAATGACCCGCGTCAGTGGTGTAGAAAATTGTACGCCTTGTGATGAATCAGTCCTGCATGTCATCGTGTTTCACTATCTTTTTAAATATCAGTCCACATTAGTAGTTGCTAATAGTGGAAACAGCCGGATATAGTCTTTTCAAAAGGTATCAATAAAAATGTTATATCACAGAAAACATTAAACACAAGGAAACATTCTAAAAGCATTGGTTTCATTGATCTTATTCTATCAGGAATAGATATTATGTATATTGAGATAGCTAAGAAACATTTTACATTTCCTTTTGAAAAAACTGCAGCAATATGTAGTATGTGTTGGGTAGGCAAAATAATTTAAACACTAAATGGAAAAGGACATGTATTAAGAGCAACCCATACAAGTGTTTCATATTTATGCTAATACTAATTACCAATATGTTTTAAAATATGTTTTAAAAATCAACACTTCAATATGTTAGTTTCTAAAGCAACATGAGAGATCTGAATTGAGGGTGCGCTCAGTCACAGAAGCAGCAAAATTATTTAATGTGTCAAGGGGAACAATGGCAAAAATCATAACCTGGTATAATGACCACATAACCTGGATATCTGAGCTGGGGAAGAAGGTAATGTGGTCTGATGAGTCATCCTTTACTCTTTTAATAATTTTTCCTCTGCCTGGATAGGTCTATGTTTATAGAATGTGAAAGGAAGCCTGTTGGTGGATCTCTTATGGTATCATCTCCTTCTCATGGGACTGATTGGATCCAATTATTACTCTGCATGGTAGAGTTACAGCCAAGCCATTTAAGGTAACCAGGACCATACTATGGTATTCCAAGATGATAATGCCCCCATACACAAGGCTAAATGTATTCAAGACTAGCTTCAAAAATACCAGGATGAAGTCAAACACTTGCTATGGCCTCCTCTATCACCAGATCGAGGAGATCTCGAAACTTTATGGTAAGTTCTGGAATGTAGAATGTGCAGTGGATTTACACCAGCTTCATCCCTCAAAGAACTGAAGGCTTTCCTTCTTAAAGAATGGTCCAATATCCCATTAGAAACAGTTCAAACTTGCATAACTGAGGACTGAAGTTGTTTTGAAGGCAAAGACCAACTCCTTATTGGTTATTAAATAATCATATATTGTTTTGTGTTTCCTTTTTTCTCAGCCTGTATGTGTATATGC
Source organism: Megalops atlanticus (assembly GCA_019176425.1). NCBI lineage: Eukaryota > Metazoa > Chordata > Actinopteri > Elopiformes > Megalopidae > Megalops > Megalops atlanticus. Next base: position 71,717,950 of record CM032875.1, on the reverse strand, counting down.
AACATAAACACATTCTTAAACAGGCATAACTATTAATCATCCTATTCAGAAAAAAAGCATTAATGGTACTTTATGTGGTAAATTGTCTTACCTTCTTGTGCAAGGTAAGTGGCCCCACAGTCTTGGACATAAAGAAAAATGTTAAGATGAAATTCAGAGCTGTTGCAAGTTTTGTGCTTATTAATTATTTATATATGTATTTAGTGTTGTGTGTTGTATATTGGTGTTGTTTCTTAGTGTAACTCTAGGTACATTTGACTGCCTAGCAGTTGATATGGTCAAGCTATGCTTATACTACCCTTGTCAGGAATGGATATTTTTGGCTGAAACAGCATTTGTTAAAATGATGAGTTGAGAATGAAGTTCAATTTAAACAAAACCTTTTACTGATTTTCCTTATTGGACTAAGCAGGCTGTAATGGGACCAGGGGAGTGGTGGTGGAGTGGCACCCTGTGCCTGCAGAGTGGCTCCATTCCCTGGCAGATCTTGCAGCCAGTTCGCAGCCACACACCTCTTGTCAATGAACATTCCCTTGGCTTATTTAAGGCTCCCCAATCTCTCAACGGGTGTGAAGTACCGTTGACGGAAAAAGAGTAATTCTGGAGTGAGTAGTGTTTGGACCTCAGATGGCAGTTGAATCTGTGTACTGAATAATTTTGAATGAGAAACTGCACTGGTGTTTGATCCTGGATCATGTTTGACTACACTCTTGCCTGCTGACTTGGAGTTGTTTGCTGTACCGGGAACCAGCTCAGCTGGCCAGTAAAAGAGGGACTGAGGGAAGTGCAGGTAGGCTCCAAATTGAGTTAGGATTTGTTTTTCCTTTTTTGCTTTCTATTTTGTGCCATTGTTGTAGGCAGTTCATATTTGCCAATAAAATAAAAGTCCACAATAAACGTCCAGTTGTCCTTTCCACATTAAATTGTGTTTGGGCCATCATTTTGTAGCACAACCCCATGCCTCACCTCTGATCCCATCACAGGGCAGAGGTAAAAAGACAGTTCTCACACCACACTGACCCACGCACTCAGAAGACGAAACCTTTTTGGTCATGTCACTGACCAATGGAAGGAGATGGAAACTTACCTTAATATTTCATTTGTCCATTTAAATACAAATATCTTTATAGTGACCAAATTGGTCACTGTTCTGTATAATATGACTCACTGTAATAATACACTGCATATATGTTTATGGAACCTTGTCATATGATGAGGCAGGAAGCAGCCTGACATAATGGCATGAATATATTGGAACCTCTCTTACTTAAGTATATATGGAAGAAGACTGTACAAATAAAGAGGAAAACATTGATGAGAAGTTACTCAGAGGGGGCCATAAATGCCCTGGATTTTCAAACAACTTCAAAATAAATTGGATTTTAAAATTATGTCCTGTAAATTCTCAGTGGTTGTGGATCTAACCTCTAACCTGGTTTTCAAACAGTGGGCATTCTTGAGATTCTGCTCTCCTGTAATTTTATGTGTAGCAAATTACCTGTCAAACTTGCCAGCTTCCATAAACAAACCACTGAGTTGTGGAAAATTGCCTTGAAGGACATCTCTGCTCATACCTGTATAATTCCTTGTTTGAAACAGTTTCAGCCCCCTCTTTAGAAGGTATTAATATTTGCATAAAAAAGAATGACCCTCCTACCTACCTATATTACATTGATGGATATTGGTTGCAGTGCCAAAGCTCTCTTTAAATGCAGACTACTCTCTTCCTACATTGATTTAGGAAATATCTGCTCAGGCCCTAATAGATTTTTTTTCTGAGTAAACCAAAGAGATGACTTTCAGAATTATACTCTATTATCTGTCCAGCAAATACATTAGCAGATTTATTCTGAATGGGTGCCCATTATGCTATTTTTGTTTAAATTAAGGTGAATATCATCAATGTATTCGACTGTAGTTATTAATTTCATTCATGATAAATGTAACCATGTTGTTGTTTCAACGATTCTACAAACTGAACTATATTTCTAAGAGTTTGGTTCTATTTCTAAACATCGTACCGCAGAAAATGTACAACCGTAATAATAATAGCTTATATTTTGGTACACCGAGGATGCTTTGATGGCGCCCCCTCTCGTTTAATTGATGTGAGTGAGCATAATGTCGCATACATGTTGCGAATGCTGTAACTTTTACCTACAATCAACATCAGTCATGAATGATATTACAAATATTGAAATATTTTAAAACGTTTCAAATATGAGAACAGGGAAAATGTATGGTTTTGTGAACGAGTTGCATTGAATACAGATTTTGTGTTCAGTGTTACATCTGTTTCTGATCATCACTGTTAATGAATAGGACCATCAAGTTAAATCGACGGAACGAATTTAAAACTGGCTTTTTAAAAAAAAACAAACGTGAAAACAGTATAGAAATAAAGGTCATATGTGCTACACTGCGCAAAAGTCTGTGAAGATTTATTGATCTACTAAACATGCGGGCGGTCCACCCTGTTCAATGAATCAACTACGCAACACAGATCCTTTACATGTACAGATCAGAGAATGCTGAAACGTTTGCGCAGCATGACGTTCTCAAGTACGTCAGATTGGAACCCTATGACCAGACTACTCTCATTTTTGTAATCACTGTAATAGTATATTTCGTATTATTTACTTCGATTATATGCTTCATTAATTTTTAACTTTATTTCCCATTTTGCCTCCTCTCAGTGTTTGACCTTTCCCATGATCCCTTGCGAATTTGGCGACAACCAAACATGGCCGCGTTGTGTAAAGTGGCGTGTTCTGTGAGGAGAGCTGCATGTGTCCATGTTTTCACGAGAAGACCGGTTTCTATTCGAACAGCACTGTTCAGCCCGGAAAGCCATGGTGATTCAGGAGAAGATTCGGTGACTGAAACGTTCACCCCAGCAGCGGATAAGCAGAAGAGCGGCTTTGCTGCCGCATTCGAGCTGCATTCCGAGCTGCAACAGAAGCAAGATCAAACGGATGGGGAAATTCGGCCATCAACAGTGAAGGATGGGAAGTCTTTTGCGACCATGTTGCGACATTCTCCTCTGATGCAGATGGGACCAGCCAAGGACAAAATCACTGTGGGCAAGATCTTTCATGTTGTCGATGACGATCTGTACATTGACTTTGGGGCCAAGTTTCACTGTGTCTGCAAACGACCGAATGTGGACGGGGAGAAATACCAGAAGGGCAGCAGGGTGCGATTGCGTCTCGTCGACCTGGAGCTCACCTCGCGCTTCTTAGGTGCAAATACTGACACTACCTTACTGGAAGCAGATGCTGTTCTTCTCGGACTGGTGGAAAGCAGAGATGCTAAGCTGAAAGAGGCAAAATGAAATGAACTGGAACGTGTGCCAATTTACGTGTATTTTTTGATGTCGCTAGCTACCTATTGGCTTAGCTAGCTAACCAATAGCTAAATGGAGAAATACTGAAAGTATTGTTCTTAAGTAGCTATTTGCTGGAGCTGTCTCTCAAAAATAAAGTGTAATGTTATGTAGTAAGTGTTTAATGTTGTTTTTTAAGATCACATTCCATGTAAGTTAAACTATTTAAATTTATTAGGATTAAGAGTTGTGACAACTAGCACTCACAGGGTTGCAAGTCTGAAGAAATGACGTATTTCCTTTTAAACTGGATAGAGAATTACGGAATATATTTTGGAAACGATACTGTCTTTTTTATAATGCAGCACGCAGTACTGGACAAAATAATAAAAGGCTAAACCTATAAATATATTGGCTAATGCAACTGCTTGCTGTGTAAGTATCAAGTCCATGTTTGCTCCAACTTTGTAGTCTACTAGTTTTAGGGGTTCTGTGTACCATTTAAATTAAGAACAAGGCAGTAAAACCAGATTTTCCTTTTCCCCATTTGCATTTGTTTATATATTTCTGGTTTAAAATTGTTGGAACTGAAATATTATGGTGAACAAGCTCCATGCACCAAAAGTTGTTTAACTCAAAACTAACCTGTTATGGAAACCCAGACATAATTTAAATATCTCATAAATGTACAGGCTGAAGTGCAGAAACAATAAATTTTGTGATCCTATATCCCAAGAACCAAAGACAATCAAATGCTTAGGCATTAAACAAACCTCTTAAAGACAAGCTCATTCTGATATGTTGATATGCGTAAGTCTAGTCTAGTTGTGGTCTTACACTCTTTTAAAATATGGCATGTGAAGGCCTCACAAATCTATTTATTGCTTTTCTTGCATGAGATGTGTAAGAAATAGGGCTGTGCGATGACCAAAATCTCATATCCCGATAACGATACATATCACTCTATATGTATATATATATATATATATATATATATATATATATATATATATATATATATATATTTTCTGTAAATTCAATGAATAGTTTATATAAAATGACCACATGGAAAGGCCTATTTCTTATTACATTTTGAATTATTTACTCGACAAACAAAAGGTACTTACTCATATTTGATTATTTTTCTCCTTTTATCTAGAACCTTTGTGCAAATTTTCAATTAACCTTTTCACGCGTACACCGGTGTGATTAGCCGTTTAGTGCGTATGCTAAAACCGGTGTGATTAAAACACTAGATTGGAATAATTCTAGCTAATTTCAGCTTTGAGGAAACAGTTATTTAACTTAAAAAAAAATATATATAGCAAATGCTAACTGAAAACTATGAGAAGCTTAATAATGGTACTGAAAACATAACGTACCATGTAATGTAATACGCGCGCTACATAGCATAAAAATAAGGTATGTGCGAAAGGGTTAAGCATTTAACAAAATATAAAATATTAATGTATAAAATATAAAAAGGTAAATAGAAAACACTTTCCGACTATAGTTATGTGTCACGTTTGTTTTGCCTTGATGCAAATTTCCTGCCTGCATCCGTGCCGTGTGGCGGAACATAAAGCGTCGTCCAAATGGAGAAAAATATTACCGTAAAGAGTGTGATTTGCGACACAACAAAATAAACGATAGAGCATAATATGAAACGACAGACATTTTTCTGTCGTCACACGATTTATATCGTCATATTGCACAGCCCTAGTAAGGAATTTTCTTTTAAAGCAGGTAGTTGGCTGTGTATTACATGGTATGATGACAATCCTGCATAAGACAATTTCAGTCCAATTTTATTTATACAGCACTTTTTACAAGATAATTTGTCACAAAGCAACTTCACAGAGATCCCAGTCCTGGAGCCCCACAAACAAGACTGTGACAACAGTGGTGAGGAAAACCGCTGGGATTGTCAGACGAGTGGAACTCCTGGCTTACTGGACAAGGTGGCTGGGCATGGTCACATAGGTGAGCAGGTGAGGCATCTGGAGGATACAATGGATGAGCGATTATGTAGAGGAAAGTAACCTGGGAAACCACAGTCAAGCATAGATGGGAGACAGGGCCAGAACAGTCAAGAGGGAAAACCTGAGGCTGTCAGCACTAGACCATGATATAGCAACAGAAAAATGAGATTCCTCAGATACAGAGGGGCAAGCCCAATTAAGGCCTTAAAACTAAGGAAAGGTATCTTCTAGTCAATTTGGAATTTAACAGGTAGCCAGAGAAGAGCAGCTACCACTGGGGTTATATGCTCAGATTTCTATGTTCTGGTTACAATGCAAGCATTTTGGACCAAATGGACACCTTTCAGAGAGATCTTTGCACATCCTGACAGCAAAGCATTAAAATATTCCAAACTCAAGGTAACAAAAGTATGAATTATCTTTTCTGCATCCTGTAGTGACAGGTATTAGCAGTATTCTGAAAGTGATGAAAAGCAACCTTGGATATGTTTTATATATCCATTTCAAATGAGAGCTTAGCTCAGTGATACTTGTGTAGAATTAGGTTTACTGCAACATACAGACATGGACAAATTTGTTGGTACCCTTACAGCTCATTGAAACAATGCCTCATTCCTCCTGAAAAGTGATGAAATTAAAAGCAATTGTACCATGTATATCTGCATGCCTTTGGTATGTCATAGAGTAACATAAAGTAAGTGTGAAAAGAGATAAATTATTGCTTATTCTACAAAGATATTCTAAACTGGCCTGGACAGATTTGTTGGTACCCCTAGAAAAGATTATAAGTAATTGGATTATAGTGATATTTCAAACTAACTGTTTTCTTTAATTAGTATCACACATGTCTTCAATCTTGTAATCAGTCATTCAGCCTATTTAAATGGAGAAAAGTAGTCACTCTGCTGTTTGGTATCATTGTGTGCACCACACTGAACATGGACCAGAGAAAGCAAAGGAGAGAGTTGTCTGAGGATATCAGAAAGAAAATTATAGACAAGCATGTTAAAGATAAAGGCTATAAGACCATCTCCAAGCAGCTTGATGTTCCTGTGAATACAGTTGCAAATATTAAGAAGTTTAAGGTCCATGGGACTGTAGCTAACCTCCCTGGACGCAGCCTCAAGAGGAAAATCAACCCCAGATTGAACAGAAGGATAGTGCGAATGGTAGACAAAGAGCCAAGGAAAACTTCCAAAGAGATACAAGCTGAACTCCAAGGTCAAGAAAAGAACACCGTACTTACTGTGAAACATGGAGGAGGCTCGGTTATGTTTTGGGGCTGCTTTGCTGCGTCTGGCACGGGGTGCCTTGAATCTGTGCAGGGCATAATGAAATCTCAAGACTATCAAGGCATTCTGGAGTGAAACGTACTGCCCAGTGTCAGGAAGCTCTGTCTCAGTCGCAGGTCATGGGTCCTCCAACAGGATAATGACCCAAAACATGCAGCTAAAAGCACCCAAGAATGGCTAAGAACAAAACATTGGACTATTCTGAAGTGGCCTTCTATGAGCCCTGATCTGAATCCTATCGAACATCATGCAATCTGGAGAAGGCACCCTTCAAACCTGAGACAGCTGGAGCAGTTTGCTCAGGAAGAGTGGGCCAAACTACCTGTTGACAGGTGCAGAAGTCTCATTGAGAGCTACAGAAATCGCTTGTTTGCAGTGATTGCCTCTAAAGGTTGTGCAACAAAATATTAGGTTAAGGGTCCCATCATTTTTGTCCATGCCATTTTCATTTGTTTTATTATTTAAAATATTCTGTTGAATCAAAAATCAAAAAAGTATGGAATAAACAATGATTGATGCCAATTACTTTTGTCAGTTTCAAGTTATTTCAGAGAAAATTGTGGGTTCTTCTTTTTTCATGGAAGGGTACCAACAAGTTTGTCCACGTCAGTGCATCCATTCTAAAGCCTTTTTAATGACACAAATGCAGAAACAAATGTAGCTTCTTAGCATACACCTACGACACAAACTATTTTGCAAAAACTCTTTAATGATATTAATATTTAGTCATGTTAGATCCCCTGTAAATCATGTGTAACTGCAGCGCTGTTACTACAAAGTTGCTATAATATAACTGTAAAATATTATTTTACTATTTCCTCGTCATCATTCATGGCAATATGCAGTACAAAAACTACTCGCATACAGACCACACGAGGGCAGCAGATAGTGAAAGAAAAGTCAGTCCTCCCACGTCAGTCTGGCTTTCTCTTATGGCATCATGAGTATGGATGAGATCCAGCTGCACAGAGCATACAGTTGGCAAAGATGGGCCAGCCACAAACAGATTATAAATATAGTCCTAACATAACTTACGTCTTTTTTCTCCTCTAAGATGTTAGTCTGAGGTCCCCACAGTGGGATTTGGAATGGTTGCACAAAATGAATATCTGAGTCATTCATTTAGAAAACCAAAATTTTATTTCAAGATAACTTGGCTTGAAGTCCTGACAGATGTGATTTTTTATTCTTGAAGTGATTTACATTTAAAAGATCACTGAAAGTGAAAACTGAACACTTGAAATGTGGTGTTCTGTGTGAATAATAAAAAAACCTGGCAATATCTATTTATCAGTAGTATGGACAAAACATCATAAAATTTATTTTGAATGCTCCCCTTACTCTTTTGTCTTCATCATTCCTCTCTGCTCAGAACTAAGATGCATTTTACTTTACCTTTAAAACCTTTCTGCTGCACAAAAGATCATCTACCTTCAACTGAGGCTCTTTGGTTATTTAACCCATTTTCATTACCACACTTTTTACCAAATAAATGGAAAGGTTATACCTTAGTCTCTTGATGTCCTGGACTAAGACTTTAATATTTCTGTAGGAGACACTTGTTTGTTATCTTCTGAAAGTCTTTATGGGATGTCAAAGTTACTCTAACTGTATGGTCACAGCATCATCGGTACTTCAGTGTATGCATCACTGGTACTTCAACTTTCAACAGTGGACAAACAGACTGATAGATAACTATGGAAGCGTTCTCAACCTGACTTCCTGTGAGGCGTCCTGTGACATCCGGCTGATGGCACATGCAGGCAGCAGTCCATGAGCTCCTTCTTACACCGCAGGAGACAAGCAGCCCCCCACGCAGGAAAAGACAACAGCCATCACTTTAATCTGTCTTTAACACCTCCAGAGGGGCTGGTGCAGGGGGTTTTAGGAACATAACCCCGATGAAGGATTGCTGTATTTGATTTACACAGATGATTTGTTTATTGCTACAGTATGTACCTGGATCATTCAGCGAGCAAATGTGTTCACAACAGAATAAAAATCATTTAACTGAGTGACTGAGGATTACCAGATACCAGTTCCCAATGAAGTGTAGAAGATGTAGTTCTTAAATACATTGTGGCTATTTAACATTTTATTTCAAGGTGAAACTTCAAACTCACATTTACATACTCATACTCATTTATTTAAGAATAGATGTAAATGAGTATAATCCTAGTCTACTGTGTCTTCAGTAGTCACATACCAGAGTGCCCTGTGTGTTTTATCTTTTAACACTGTGTACCAGTTTATGGTATGCTGACAGTTCTGGAATCAAGAAATCAAAACAAACCAAGCCTCTTGACAGTTTCATAAATTTAAAGATTCACCAAAAGCTATAGGCATAGCAGAGAAGAAATGAAAAATAAATAAATAAATAAATAAATAAAATAAACAAAGAATGCCTTCTCTGGTTACTAAGAGAGTGAGCCAGTTAACAATTAATGCATATTATCCACTTTCCACCATCCTGTATCTCCCTGCGCACAAACAGGGAGGGAAATATGTGCAAATCCAGGCCAGATAATCACTCATCAGTCTGCAACCTGTGAGCATTCGAAGTGCATGCAAATGAGACCCAAATCATTGTATCAGAAGGTTGATATGGTGGTCTAGAGAAGTTAATACACTGGTGAAATATTCAAATACATTGCATCTATGCTCTGAAATAGCAAAAGTTGGATTTTGAAAGCAGCAAATGGTTTCAGTCATAGTTTAGTTTAAAATCACTACTTTTGAAATAATACTGTATAAATCACCTTTGTTGATAGATGTGGCTATAGACTATTTCTGTTTAAACAAATTTGCGTCTCCACAATGCGCACGTCTCTGAATTCTTTACACTGGGGAGAGCTGTGAAGACAATACATACTTTAGCGCGAGATGTTGTTATGTGTATAATACGGTAAATTGTGCGCGTTTGTTACCGTAATTACGTCACGTTCCAGTGCCACCTCAAAGAACAGGAATAACAGACGGCGGCCATGAAGCACCGTCATCAAGACCAGACAAAATAAGAGGTGAAGTGGTTAAAAATCCATCATTTGTTAGAGATCTTTTATTTTGGCAATGATGTAGTCTTTGCTATTCGTCTGTTGTTTTACTACACACTTCCGTCGAAATGATCGTCCTCAATGCATGGGTTGATCTTAGACACTGGTGACGTGATTCTTTACGTTATGATCGTCAACTAACTTAGTCAGCTAGAATGTTGAACGCAGCACAGTGTTGCCAGGCTAACTGAATCGAGCCTTAATTTCAGAGCAAATTCACATCTGAATATCTGCATGAAGACATTGTTTACCGCTGCAAGGCGGCCGAAGGTTACTGCAACATCTCAAACGTTATTTCACCATTTAGTTTTACTACTTGCCACCTACAGCGTGGGAAAGAGCTGTCGCTGAACCTCAACATCCCTTTTCTCACGATGTTCACAGTGTTTCGTTTGAAATTTTATTACAAGGCATCGATAAGACCCACTTCCCCGTTCTTCTACAGTTAGCACCTCGGGTTATTATTATTATTATTTTAAAATTTGGGTGTAGGCTTCGCTGTTCGTCTGTAATGTACGCGTTTGAGCTACGTCCATTCGTTTTTCTACCCTATACACTTAGCGCTCAAAAACATGAAACCACGTTTACCATAAAACTTTCTCCTAAACAGGGGGTTGGCGTCGTTTTTCTATTTCTGTGGTTGGTTTCTTCAACGAAACGCAAACTAGAAAACTATAAATAAAACATTACATTGCAAAGACAGTGCGTACAATGAGTACAACCCGGAAGTACCGAACGGTCGGTTCAGGCTATAAAGTTTAGCAAGTGATGGTGATTTATATTTTTTATTTAATTGTGCTATTGTGAACCTTTTTGTGCAGCACATTATGATAAACTTGTGATTACAAGTATGTGATATTGGAGTCCCAATGAAACTGGTCGTTTTATTAAAACTAACTTAAAGCTAACGTTGGTGATACGATTTGGGATCATACGTGCTGGTAGACTACTGTCACTGAGCATCACCGACGCTATGTTTTTTTTTTTTTTAAATAACTTCACCAGGACGGTAGATTGGGCAGGTAGGCTACATCAACATTAGAAAGAACGAACTTCCCAAAGTATATGTAGACTGGACAAATTAGTTCAGGAATGTGTCTGGTGGTAGCTCATTGTTTTATATGAAACACCTCAGACACCTCAAACATCTCAGACAGGCCACCCGTCATTGTTCGAATTGGTATTGATTAATATAGTGCCTGAAAAATCCGACTGAGTTATACATAACTAACTAACACCTGTGTGACTCCATAAGTAAAGGTGTTGTTGTGTTAACTCAGTATTTACCAGTCCTGGTGACTTGCTGTGTATGGTGGTTTTCATTCCAGCAGAGCTCTGTTAATTACTAGATTTGGATCAAGCTGAAGACTGATCTCAATTTGACTTCACTCAAATATCAGCTCTCCTTTAAAGATATTGATTGTTGGAAATATGTTTGCGCTAACAAAAGTATGGGTATGATATTTCTGTTATTTCTGTTCATTTGAGTCCTGTAAATGCAAGTATTCAAAAGTATTCACCTTAATTGATTGAGTAATTAGTGATCTGATTATACTTAATTGAGACAGCTGTACCAAATTTATTCAAAGGGTCACAAAAAGATGTTGATCGAATGACTTTCCTTCTTTGTATTAGCACAAGTACATCTTTAACACCATATTTAGTTAACAAAAAATTTATATAAGACTGTTCTACAGTTAGCTAACAGCACAGTTAAACATAAAGCAAGAGCTCTGTTGGAATGAAAACCAGCATACACAGAAATACTTGCAGTTTTCTCATTTTTCAATTTATAATTCTGAAACGAATGGAATATACACAGTTGGATTCTTACAAGCAACGTTAAAAGTGAATTTGTGAAATTGATTATGCTCACACATTTTTTTCTCTTATTTAATTCAGCAACTGGCATTCAGGCAGTTAACAAAACGGGACAACCATTTCCAGAAGCACATTTACAATTAGGTAGTACAGCTGACTAGGTAATGTGACCAGTATTGGTTGGATGGGCAAAGCAACAGTCCATAAAACCTTCAATTTCTGTGGCCACAGCCTGTCCATACTTTTAAGACAAAGTGTATTCCAGGAAATTCCCATTATAGAATGGGTTGTGGGGAACTGAATGTAGTATGGAGTATTTATACTGTACATATACCTATACATAAAGTACAGTATAAATATTAGTCTGTTAAATCAGATTAGTACACAAAGTTGAAGTGGTCATCTGTACTGGCACAGCAAATCTGACTGAAAGGGTCAGTTTGTGTTTGTGATTGAATTAAAAAGACCACTTAAAACACAATTTATTAATTAATTAAATTGAACTGCAATGGAAATTGATTTATTATTACTAATATCTACAGTAAATCTTAAGTATGCTTTTACATTTACATAGATACAATAATACTGGGGGTGTGATGATGTTTGATGATGGTAGGTACAATTTCCACATGATGTATTTTGCAAGCATATTTATGTGAAGCAATAAATCAGGATGGATATATAGGACAGGTTATAGTGGATTACCTTCTTTACCCTAATAAATAAATATTTGTATTGTTTTCTGTGGTAGGTTCTGTGAGGAGAAGATGGAAGAAAATATCAGATATCCAAAAATGGACATCTCACCCGTAGTTCCTATTCAGTCTGACAGCAGGTAATACTTTAATAGGTTTGAACTTCACAGTGGGGGCCTTTCTAGCCTGGTCAGGCTAACAAGAATGCAACAAATCAGTTCCTTTTATCACATGGATCACCAGCTCCTATCACAACTAATGTATTGACAAAGATTAACAAACGCACCACTTTAAAAACTCTTTGGCTGTAAGAATCTAAGGTCCTTGTGCAAATCTGAATTTGTTTAATGCAGACAAATTAGACATTAAAGCTGCCAACGTTACTGTGTTCACAAATGCCTCGATGGAAAATTTTTGTGAGACGTCATTTGCAGTGGTCCAGCCCCATATTTCAGGGATTGGCCCTTTGTCTCCTGACGTTTGCCATTGTACTACCACTGTTCTGTCATCGGTTGCTTTATTCTTACTACTTCATAAAACCCTTTTATCTGGACTCCATGAGTGATGAAGTTTTGGAAGAGAGTTACAGAAGAGGTCAAGAAGCCCTGCGTTTCTGGAAAGACCCTAGCTCAGATCAGCCTCAAGGCTTCACAAACATGGCCGGCCAGAGGAGGCCAGAGCTGTTGGTTACTGTGGTAACTGCTCGGAGAACAGAGGGAAAAGACTATCACTATCTGCTTCAGGTGATGCAGCGACTGGTGTCCCTCCTGGCAGCATGTGGGGGACAGGGCTGTGCGGAGTTGCTGGTGTGTGACGTTGAAAGTGGCCTCCAAGAAAATGAAGATGCTTCCCTATTGGAAAAAAGGTTCCGTGTAGTAAGAAGCTCGCGGGAAGAATCAGGGAGAGGAAAAGCTTACATTAATACTTTTGAGAAGGAAAAGAGGGACTACGTTTACTGCCTTAGGAAAGGTTGGGAGTTAGTGCAGCCTAAAAATGTTGTTGTCCTCGAGGATGATGCCTTACCCATGGTTGATTTCTTTCCTGTGATCAATAATTTGTTGTCTAGGAAGTTTTCCTCAAGGACCCTGTATGTGAAGTTATATCACCCTGAGAGACTGCAAAGATACTGGAACCCCGAGCCTTACCGCATTTTGGAGTGGGTGGGCTTGGGACTGGTTGGGGGTACTGCTCTACTTTGGGCTCACTCCTTCTGCACATCACACTCCTCCTCTGCAGCCCACATGGTCTTTTTCACCCTCTACATAATGGCTGCCGCCGAGCTGATAGGAAGACACTACCTCTTAGAGGTACGACGCTTCTCTCCCCAGCTCTATGCTGTATCCCCAGCAACTGAGTGCTGCACTCCTGCCATGCTGTTCCCTGGGAATGCCTCCCTCAGGGTTGCTGAGTACTTGGATCAGGTGTTTTGTGTCAAGGGGAAAGCCAAGGACATAGCTCTCTACCAAATAGCAAGATCCATGCGAGGAGAGAGAGCACACAGCTTGGAGCCTAACTTGATCACCCATATTGGAGCCTTCTCTTCTGTTAGAGCTAATCCCTCCCACCCTCGCTTACTATGAGGGGCTAGAGATAGGTTCAGCAAAATATTGCCTAGCAGTGCTCTATGAAATAGTTAGTCTGTGAAGGCTAAAGTAGTCTATGTAGGGTAAGGACATTGTGCATTATGACTACTGACATGAAAAATGTTATTGTGTACTTGTTACGTACCATTTTTGGTTGGGGTGCTGGGGAATCATAGTAAGAGGGCCCTGAGAAAATGGCTTCCATTGCAATCATGAACAGTAAATGTGAAATATATGAAATGTACTGTTGTGCAACTTGTAATTTAAAGTGCCTTTTACAGAAATTACCATTTCATAATTGCATGGAATATGTTTTGTCAAATACTTATATCGCTGATATGTGCTATTTACTCTCCATAGATCAATCCAGTACATTAAATCAATGCCCAATCAATGGCATGGGGCCAAAAGACAGTTTATGAGAGACAGAAGAACATGGTGGAAAATATTTCATAGAAATTGTAACATGAATGTCCTGAAAGGTAATTTGTTTGGCTGTATAGATTTGTTTTATTTTAATTTGCAAGAGGTGGAATGTTCTTGCAATGAAAATGTTATGTATTTTTGTCTTACACTAATCAAGACCTAGATTGTAAAGATCGGTGATTTTAAAATGGAGTCTAGTGATAATATGAAGGCTAATTCATTTGATATATTGCATATGAACGCAGAATTTCTCTTCTTGGCACATTTCATAGTAAGAACTGAATTGCCTTTATTTGCATATTTTCAATGCCATTTGTTCTTGTAATTTTTCTCTTAATGAATGGCACGTATAATTTAAAAACATTCCCAACTCATATCTAACATTGACATACCAGTTTTCAAATCTAAGAGATCTTTAGCATAAAGTCTGAAATGTTGTTTCTAAATTTATACAGCATTCATACCTCTGGATTGTGTCTGTCTAAAATAATACCTATCTCAGCAAACTGTCTCCAATGTGTTTTTTTCAACCAATGTGTGTTTGACAGCAGCAAATAACTGATAAAGAGATGTTGAATGAGTGGATTTGGAAAAGATCTATGCTATACCAACTATACTACTACGCATCTCCACCATTCTCCAACTTTTAAAACCAGTGGCCCAGTCCCCTATCAAGCCCTCCTAAACACAGTGAAAGTTCACTCTTCACCACCTTCCATCTCCTACTTCTCTGAAGTAACACACAATGACATAGAGGAAACTATTTTTAAAATGAAACCTGTTCATACCCAATGTCCACTCATTGCAAACATTGTGAATAATTCTATGTAATGGCAGTGTTCCATCAGCTCATAAAAGTGTTGTTATCACCGCTTTCTTAAAACAACCCAGTCTTAAACCTGATGTTTTGGCCTTCTGCCAAAATGTCACTAATCTTCCCTTCTTCTCCAAAGTAATTGAAGAAGTTGTTGCTACACAACTTTAGCACCATCTACAATCCAACAGTCTTTAAGAAATCTTTCAGTCAGATTTTTGCTTTTGCTCTGTTCCTCTGTTGTAATATATCCAAAACTGCAGCCAGAGTACTGATGATGATCTGTAAATATGAGCATATCATCTCTATTGTGGCAAGTCTCTGCTGGCTCCCTATTCAGCTAAGAATCCATTTCAATATCCTCCTACTCTTAAATATAGACATGGTTATGGCCCATCTACCTGAAAAATGTGTTCCAACTTCATGTCCCCTCCCATAATCTTAGGTGTGGAATCACTCCCCAGTTTTTACCCACATAAGCAGGCTACACACAATGGGAGTCCTTGCCTTCTGGGTGTGAACATGGAGGAAAGAGTCAGGAGTGGGAACTACTGATGGAAAACATTTATTCTCTGTTGATACAGGCTAACTGTGGGGTGTGCTGGTTGCAGAAAGTTGCTAACAATTTTACAAGCTAATGCAACTTTTTGGATGAGAGAAAATAGTGTATTTTAACAGGCTGAGAAACACTGGCCTTCTCTCTTACAACACATTGGGCTGATTCACTGAAATATAACAATGTTAAATCATTTATTAGGATCCCCCTACTTCCTACCCCTCACCTGTCCACCAGCAACCACACACCCCTTGAAACTGGGAGAAGACTCCATATTTGTTCACTCCTCACCCCTTGGCCAAAGCCTTTTTCATCATGCTCACCACAGGGGGTTGAGGGACATTGTATGAATTAAAACTGCATGGAACTAGTGCATGCTAGAATGCTAGCTTAGAGCACCACAATATTATGAACACAGAAATCAGAGGAACTTCAACACCAAATGTAAAACACCATTTCTGTGATCAACCCTGTGATCTAACTCAAAAAGTTATCTATATGCACGCTTATTATTTATTTTTTTTGGAACAGACATGGTGTATGTTAAACTCAACAGAGCAATATTAATCAATGAATTACATATTGCTGAATGTAATAAATAAATATTTTCCACTTACAAAGTGACTACTTCACCTAACAAGTGAAAAGTTGCGTTTAGCTATGACTAGCCACAACTTAAACTTTCAATTGTCCAGTGAAATGTATACATTGTGTACAAATGTAACATGTTCCTCAAATCTTCCATATTCAACCAGAGGACATGTTGGTAGATTTGTCATGAATATAAAAACAACCTTTATGTTTATAAGTGCTGGCTACTACCGCCAAATATTTTTGTTTACAGCTGCTGCCAGAAGACTTGACTAGTGAAAATGCCTTGCTACTTATCACTTTGAGTGCAAGTTGCTGACTTGTTCGCTCGTCTGTTACCCTATGATCCATTGTCATGTTTTGCTGTTTAATAATGAACTGATAGAAATGAAATTCTAAATCAATCATGCACCAAGGCTGCTTATCTTTTTATATGCTATGAGCCATTAACTTGTCCAGAAGCTTAAACACAAGTAATAATGAACATTCACATTAGTTCTGCACGGATATTTACACTGATGAGCCAAAACATTATGACCACTCACAGGTGAACCGAATAACTGATCATCTCCAGACAAGGGAACATGTCAAAGTCTGGGTAGATTAGATGGAAAGCGAACAATCAGTTCTCGTAGTCAACGTGCTGGATGCAGGAGAAATGGGCAGGAGTAAAGACCTGAGCGACTTTGACAAGGGCCAAATTGTTATGGCTAGATGACTGGGTCAGAGCATCTCTGAAACGGCAAGGCTTGTGGGGTGCTCCCAGTCAGCAGTGGTGAGTACCTACCGACAGTGGTCTGAGGAGGGACAAACCACAAACCGGCGACAGGGTGTTGGGCGCCCAAGGCTCATTGATGCGCGAGGGCAATGAAGGCTATCCCATCTGGTCCGAACCGACAGAAGGTCCACTGTGGCACAAGTCACAGAAAATTTTAATGATGTTACAGGAGGAATGTGTCACAACACACAGTGCATCGCACCCTGCTGCGCATGGGGCTGCGTAGCCGCAGACTGGTCAGAGTGCCCATGATGACCCCTGTCCACCGTTGAAAGCACCTACAATGGGCATGGAAGCGTCGGAACTGGACCTTGAAGCAGTGGAAGAAGGTCGCCTGGTCCGATGAGTCCCATTTTCTTTTAGAACACGTGGATGGCCGTGTATGTGTGCGCCATTTACCTGGGGAACTGATGGCACCAGGATGCACTGTGGGAAGACGACAAGCCGGTGGAGGGAGTGTGATGCTCTGGGCAAAGTTCTGCTGGGAAACCCTGGGTCCGGCCATTCATGTGGACGTCAATTTGACACGTGCCACCTACCTAAACATCATTGCAGACCAGGTACACCCCTTCATGGCAATGGTATTCCCTGATGGCAGTGGCCTCTTTCAGCAGGATAATGCGCCCTGCCACACTGCACACATTGTTTGGGAATGGTTTGAGGAACATGATGAAGTGTTCAAGGTGTTGCCCTGGCCTCCAAATTCTCCAGATCTCAATCCAAATTAACATCTGTGGGATGTGCTGGTGGATCTGCTGCTAATGTTTTGGTGGCAGATACCACAGGACACCTTCAGGGGTCTTGTAGAGTCCATGCCTCGGCGGGTCGGCGCTGTTTTGGCGGCACACGGAGGACCAACAGCATATTAGGCAGGTGGTCAGAATGTTTAGGCTCATCGGTGTACACATCACCCATATTTGGTAATTAGGAAATACACATTGTTACATTTGCACTTTAAGTCACAAATTCACAAGATTCTTAGAAAATACATACAAACAATGACAGACAGGGATAGGGTGAACTTGGCAAATTATGCAATACACAACTGAGATATATATGGTATGCAAACCTGCACTTCATTAAAAACAATTATCTGTGCACAAGCTGTACGATACATGTACGTTTCTGAATTCAATGCGCACATTGAAATACATAGCTAGCTAGTGTTTGAATAACTTCGCCAATCAATAATGTACTTCCCAACAGACAACCAAGCAGGGCCTATTGTACCATCCCTCATCGGTACCCTTCCTTATCTCATGGAACCTGACGGATGAACTGCCATTTATTTGACCCTTTCCATTACAGTTCATTCTCACATCCCTTGGGACCAAAAATTGCTTCACATCAAGAGCTAAGCAATGAAACAATCCATGGATCAGTCTAGTCTAAGGATTGATATCTGTACTGGGTGCAATTGCCTCTCATGTATTTAACCACATCAACAGCCCACAACACATAGAACAACATGTACTGTTCTGCAAGTACACCTGACACCTTGGGTTGGCTACAATTTCTTTTTGAGGAAACCAGGGAATCTTAGTAGTAGGGTATGTGTCCTCATGATGGTGCTGGCTGATGCACCACTCATACAAAGAGCAAAAGGCACACTTTACATTTACATTACATTTATTCATTTGGCAGACGCTTTTATCCAAAGCGATTTACAAGGGAGGTGCAATACAACACAAACGAAAAACCATACAGAGTCAACAATATTAGAAGTACTGCATGACGAAGTTCCAAAAGTGGTCATAATGTTTTGGCTCATCACTGTTTTTAGTGATTACCATTAGCAGACACATATGTGGTACCCATATGCAGAATCTTGAAACTATTGCAGTGATTTGTTGCAGATTACAGCTGTTTCAAACATTATGGCATGTTAGTCCTCAGCTGTAAACAAGAGAATATGTTGAACAATCAGATTTTAACTTAAGTTGAACAAATGTACCTTATAGGAAGGCAATGAACTTTTATCTTTTAATGCTTTGCAAATCTGTTTAGTGAAGACACTTGGCGAATTATAAGCAATGACAGCTGATAGAAAATGTAAAATTTCAGCAACAAGAATTCAAAATTCCACGGCACATCGTAGGGCACACTTGCTAGTTAAGTATGCCACTCATCATAAAATGTGTCCTGCCAAAAGAAAGCATGCGCCTCGCTTTCAGTTCTAACGCTCAGCCAAGAGAATCCATAAAAGTTTCCGTCTGGCGTTCCTTGGCTATTTCCGCCAGGTTTCTGTCACATGATGGGTCAAAAATCATGGCTTCAGCAAAGAAATGCTAAACTAGTTTTTTGTCTGCGTTTTCCAGGACAATTCAAAATCACACTACTTTAAATATGAATGACGCATTTAACGAATAGTTTGCCTTTTTTGGTTTATTAAAGGCATTTTTCAATGCGTTTGTGGGAAAGAAAGGACAGGACGCAACAACTTCTAACAAAAGTAGCAGAAGTTGCTAAACAGCCTTCTCAGAGTTGACTCTCAGCCCTTAGAGCTAACACGGGATTTCCTGTGCGCAGCTCTGGATAGCTGACCGAGAGAAATTGAAGAGAAAGTTAAATTCTCTGCTCAGCACAGTCAAGTGTGAATATAACAATGTCTCAGGCTGACAAGATAGAAAGCACGGATACGTTGTCACCCGGAGAACCAAGCTCAAGTAACGGTGGAAATTCTTCAACAAAGCTGGAAGATGAGACTAAAAATGTAAGTGATGTCGCTAATGGTTCGGGTCATATTTTACGGTTTTGCTAAATTGTTTAATCTCGCCATGGATATTCCAAGCATGTTATTTAAAACAATGAGAGAACAGGCATTTAAACAAAGTACATTCGGTTTTGGTTAAACGAATCGTGCTCTATTGCTGTTTAGTGAGTGCATATGTCGCATACCGGTGAAGTACTGGCTGCATATTGTTATGATTTCTCAATTAAAGCTTCAGCAAGTACCAAATACTTTAATCTACTTCGATAGTGTAGCAAAATTGCATTCTCCGAATTGGCAAAATGCGGTGGTGTTTACAGATGTTTTGCAATGTCGCAAATCTCGCTTTGTTGAAAAAAAAAAGAGCAAGCGATCCACATTACTTAAATTTGGTACACATGACATAACCTTAGAAACCTTTCCCCCAGCAAAATCCCATGCAAAAGTAAAGAAAAAAGTACAGTTTGGTATACACTATGTATTTCTTATACTCACTAAAATGACCGTCTGCAACGGTTGAATGGTTGCTTCAGCTCTCCTTGACTCCATGGTATGCATAAAATTAGGATTTTTTTTTTTTTTTTTTGGATAAAATGCCGATACCGCGCAAAACTGAAGCAAAAGGATAGTGTGATTACCAATATATAGTACTTTATCTCCCACCAAAGTGACTATCTCCCATGAGTATTACAGCTTAACTCCAATGATATTCTGCAGGATAAGGAAAAGTCTCTGGAGAAAATACTGATTTTCTGTTACATTTTAGTTTCCCATTTCACAAAATCCTTTCGCTCCTAGATCATTACGTCGGCCTGGTGCCTCTAAAGTAAAATGATGCACAACATCCAGTGAACTATTTCTTATTAATGTTTTCCTAAAATAACTTGTACTATCTTATCTATTCATTAAAAGTAACAAAATTCCATAGAACAGAATGTGTTAAAGATGGGATGAAGTCCTTTCCACACATTTTGTCATTTGAAAAAGTCTTCCCAAGCCATAATAATTGTTTGTAATGTACTTGGAAAGAAACTACAGGATTACAGACCTTTTCTGTCAATTATTTGTCATATTAGATCAAATAACTGCTCACCCACTCATTGCACCTCAGAAAGTTTTGCTCTTTCGCTTCTGTCCAACATCTGCTTTTTTGGCCTGGCTCTAGTGTCTTTTGCCATTGTGTCTTTCTTGTTCAGTGGCTCTCACTTTCTGTCTCTCTGGTTCAAAAGGAAGCAGCTCACAAAAATGGCTGCTTTTTCAAATTATTATTGGCTTGTGGTTGTTTTCCTTTATTGGATCGTTCATGGTTCAAGAAACTATGCAATGAATGCAATTTGAATAAAATTTCAACCATGTTGGAAATAGACTTGCAGTGTGTAGGTGATAACAAGAGCAGTTTCATCACTAAAATCATCTCACATAGTGTACATTTGTAGATATAAGGATGGTCATCAATTTTAAAGACTGTTTTGCAGTTTTTTTGCTTTGTGGTTTGGTCAGAACAAGGTTGTTGGACGATTTCCTTTTCTGTGTGCAGGAACAAACCACAGAGACAGATAAAATCCTCTTCTGTCTTGGGGGAGAAAAGCCACTGCCTGTTATGGGTAATTACAGTTACGCTGTGCGGAGGATCTGTCATCTTTCTGATGCTTGAGCTGACCCAAGCAAGACCTGAGACCTCACATAACAAATTCTTAGTAACTTTTGCCTGTCTGTGTTGCGGCCTCTCTCCATGTTATGGGGCCTGCTTTTTCAACAGCCTGACCACCTCCCTCTGTGTCTGTGTCATGTGTCTGTATGGTGTCAGGAACTTGAGCTGGCGGCAGTTTTGGTGTCCGATGCCCAATACAACAGGAACATCTTCTTTGAAACATCACCTCAGGGTGTCCGGTAAGGCCGTAGCATTACTGAATGCAAGGCGATGCCTGTGTGTGCAGCAGTATGATGAACAGCCAACATGGCACACAAAGGGCACGAACCTTGTTGACAGCTCATGCACTCTCAGCTCATCTCTGTGAATGTCTTGTAAAAGTAGCAAGCAAGTGGGGCTCATGAGTATCTTAGCGGATGAGGCACTTACCTTGAGTGCAAGCTGAGCCCTACACCCTGGGTAAAATCCCAACCATGCCCAGCTGAAGATGATCGGTAGCCCATGGCAGCAGAACAAATTGGCTTTTGTTCCATGCCTAGCTGAGGATGATCGGTAGCCCATGGCAGCAGTACAAATTGGCTTTTGTTCCAATGGGGATGGTGTGGATATGTTTGTCAGGGTCCCCTCATCTTACTGCTCTCAGGCACCCTGTAATTTGTCAGGTACCTGTAAGTTGCTCAGATGGTATCAGTGTGGAAAGGCCTATCCTTCAATGAGCACCCACTCCACTGTAGTGTGCTGTGCGACTTGAAGTGCCAAAGAAAAAGGTAAGAAGTGTTGAAAATTAGCGCCAGTAGAAGGGTGCAGTTGAAAGCATAAACAAGTGTTATGCTTTCATACCAAATTTGGTAATGCTTGTTATGGTCAACCAAACACTTGGTCTTCTAAGAACCACTGTGGGTGCCTTTTAAACAGTAGTTTTGCAAGCTCACACTATGGTTTGACAGGCTATGCTAATGAATTTAGTACTGCAAGCGATTGCTCTCGTACAAAACATAAGCCTCCCAAAAGTTAAGCATATCTCCTGCACACTGTATCCTATTGTAGATAACATAAACCTACAGAAGCACTCAGAAGCTCACATATATCATAGTGGAAAGTGTTCACTGCTATGGACATATTTTGCACATTACTCCTATTGTCAGCATGCTTCAGGAAGTGGGAAGCAGGAAGTCAGATGAAGCTCTGAAAAAAGGAGAATCCTGTACATCACAAGTTTAGTCAAGCTACAATCCATGCTGACACAAGGGACAGAATTGAATCTACTGGCTTTTACTGTACTGTACTCTGTTTCTACTGTACTGTGCTCTATGTTTATGACTTCACTGACAAAGAGGTGCTTTTGCTCCCATCAGGTTGTACATGCTCTACAATCACTGGGGCATGAAGGTGCTGTTGTACACCTTCATTATTGTGAACCTGGCTCTAGCCTTGTTTGAAGATCCAGCACTCATTCCTCTGCCCATATGGGTAAGAATCTACATTAGCCTCAGTTCTCTGGGTGACCCAGTTGAGCAGGACCCGTTTATTAAAGATTGAAATTTAATAAATGAAGATTATTTTGGGTGTAAAAGGGTGTGGTCTCTCTATAAAATTAAACTTACAATTTAAGCAGTGATTTAAAAGTTCATGTATTATGTTGTACATCTCCACAGCAAGTGAACATGGCATTTATATATTTGCAACACATAGCTACCAAGTAAGTGGTGAGCCCTCAGTGGTGGTAAGGGTTTTAAAGATGCACTTTGGTGAAAACCAAGAACAGCATGTGATTCAAACTCCCATCCAGGCAACTGCACCAGTTAAGTTAAGGTGTGGGTCTCCAGTGGACACCACTAGCTAAAAGCAGTGGCACAGGTGTTTCTCAGTTGCTCACCCGTGTTTCTGTCCCAGGTGACATTGGTGGCGGAGTTAATATGCCTGACAGTCTTCACAGCTCGGCTGATTCATTATGCCAAAGTCATCCCACATCAGAAATTCTGGAAGGATCCCAAGAACATCTGCATTATTGTCATCATATTAGTAAGTCTGTTTTCCTGCCTTTTGGGTTCTTTCTCATCAGTGAGTTTAGTTGGTGACAGGAGAAACTTATGTGCCATGTTCAGTCAAACCAAAATGGGTTGGTCTTGCTGCTCTGTGGGTTGTATGTGCTGCAGTCTCAGGAGCTGGTTTTCGAAAAGCATAAAGATAATGTTGAAATCAGCTCTCTCCCACAATGAACAGAAGATGCCATTTACTCTTGTCTCAATTTGTTTGTAATCATTCATGTGAGGTTGTTGCAGAAGGCAGTAGACTGGTAGAGACTGCAGAGATAATACTCAAAGATGTTAGGTAGCGCTATGAAATTAGCAACTTTGGTATCATACAGTAGCATGTGAACAGGATACTGGGTAACAATTATTATTGTGATGGTGAATATAACAGGTCCTGCTTCTCTACTCTCTACTCTCTCTTATTATTCACTGTTGTCTGCTTGGTTTTGAAAGCCAGACCACATAAAGTCTTTCATGCACTCCTCTCCCCCTCAGCTGACTCTAGTGGACATGATAATATATGGGTCTATGAAGGCAGCAGACTACTATGGTGTCCGATGGTCAAGGGTGCTGCGACCCCTGTTTCTGGTCAATGTTACAGAAGGCCGCCAGGTAAAGTGGAAAACCCTACACATTTTCTCAAACTACAACAGATTTTGCTATAAAAAGAGACATTTTCACAGTTAGAGAATAATGGTAAGAAAATGATGTAGGTGTCTCTGATGAAGGCAAAATGCGGAAGCATTGAGCTCATTTTCTCTTCTGAATTACTGAATAAAGTAAAGACAAAGAGAATGTCTCTTTGGAGTACGTTTTTTTTTTTCTTTACACTGTAGACCCTCTTGATATATATTTATGTAAATTTTTGAACATTTGGTTTGAACTTGGTGCAGGGAAATTTCTTGCTGTGTTGTAGACCAGCTAAGGATCATTTACTTGCATGGAACTAGCAACTCTGGGATGTCCTCTGAAAAAAATCAAAACCAATAATCAATTATCATGTATTTCCAATTGTGTGGAGAAAGCCTGGATTAATTTGAAAATGAATGTGAAAATGAAAGTGTTTAAGTGGACATGCCAGGTACATGCTAAGTTGGTGGTCTGTAAAAGAATCACATTAATTCTTATGTGATGCTTATTTATTAATGTAGAGGTTTACCTCAGGGTATTTGCTAACATTGTATTTGGAATGGTATAGTCTGTCTGTTGTTTCTGGTGCATTGCATTTACATGTTCTTGCACTTGCCACATCAACGCTAAATTTGGCACTAACTTGTGTTTTGTGGTGTGCGGTTTGTGCTACTTTTCGTGCCAATTTTTGAGATGCCCACATAAGAGTGTCTGCTAAAATGACCTGTCTCCCACACAGACACACTGCAGTGAGATTCTTTAATGTGCTAGTGTACTAAATCAGCTCCCATGTAATTTGTATTTGATGAACATTACTATTACGCTTTTGGTTTTCTGTCTGTAGCTTCGACGGGCATTCAGAAGTATCAGGAATGCTTTGCCCCAAATCCTCTACGTCTTCCTCCTGTTTATATTCACCGTGCTAATGTTTTCGCTCATGGCACTCAAGCTATTTGGAAAAAGGCAAGTGTAGCCTGGAATGCCCTCACGTACATGCATTAATGTGTTGGCTGAATCTTATAATGTGCAGTTGTGTTGTGGAGTGTTCCATATCAGAGATACACATCAGTACTTGACCTCAGAAGAAGAATAATCCAAGTGTCACCTCACTATACAGTCCCATAGTTAAATATAGTAACTCTGAATTCTGTTATCCACAGTACCTTTTCTGACTCACTTGTCACATCAAACTGTGGGACCATGAATGTTGGGGCCACATTTGAGTTTAGAACAACAGTATAGTCTGGGTGTGCTATGCTTTGATAACATATACGGTTTACATGTATATCCTTGAAATTATGCTTTTAAATAGATAAACTGTTGTTGAATTAATTTACTTCTCCTCTGTCTGCCCAAGGGGTCTTGTAACCAGTGAAGGAAGGCAGTATTTCACAGACTACCTGGAGATTGTCTTTGAGCTTTATGTATTAGTGACCACTGCTAATAGCCCAGATGTCATGTAAGTTAATGATTTTTTGTTTTTAAATGTCAATATTGATTCTCAATACTTTCTTTTACTTAATAGGTGCTTTTTGGTAAAGGGAGGGATGTTGTATATATTTGAATGATTAAACATGTAAGAATACTTTTGGGCGATATGAAATAAGCATTGTGTTGGTGCTTAGCACATCTGAATTCATTTCCTTTGTGTTGTTGATATTTAAAAATGTCTAATCTATATTTGTTTCGTGTCTTTTGTCAAGGATGCCAGCCTACAATGCCAGCTTTTTCTTTGCTGTTTTCTTCATCGTGTATATTCTTATAAACACATACATATTCATGTCTGTGTTCCTTGCTGTGGTCTACAACAACTACAAGAAATACCTTAAGGTAAAGTGGTGAAATTTGCCTTTGTACACGTTTATGTTGACAGTGATGTTTAGCCATGTTGCTGTTCCAGTCCTGGTCTGTCTGTTACATCCTTTAATCACAGCCCAAAATGTATATATTTTGAAATCGATTTTCAAAATCAAACAAAATCTCTCTGAAAATAACAGCCAATCACTGTAGATAGTATAGACATTACTGAAGTATCTGCAGGGTTACGTGTAATGGTGGACAAAAGGAAAGCAGCTTGGTGGGGTTTTATAAG
Source organism: Megalops atlanticus (assembly GCA_019176425.1). NCBI lineage: Eukaryota > Metazoa > Chordata > Actinopteri > Elopiformes > Megalopidae > Megalops > Megalops atlanticus. Next base: position 71,691,918 of record CM032875.1, on the reverse strand, counting down.
GTAAGACAGCTAAACACTTAGGATTTTAAACAGTGTTCTTTACTCTAGATCTGTGTCTGGCCATATCTGCAGAGAACAGTTGACATGTGGACATGTGGTGTCTGTAACTGTCTGTGATCTCCAGGAAGAAGTGAGGCAGCTGGTGAGAGCCAAGCGGAACAAGATGGTGCGGGCATTCCGGGTGCTGCAGGAGACTTGGGGTGGGGAACCTAGGGTCACACAAGCCCGCTGGAACCAACTGGTGCGCATGGTGCAACCCGGCCTCAGTAACTCCCACCGGGAGCTCCTATGGTGTGTCTCCGATGTGGACAAAAAAGGGTACATAGGTCAGTGTGCTGCCCCAGATGGAGGAGGGTTGGTGTGTCCTGTGTCAGGTGACCATGCAGAGTTGTAACCATGAACACAGACTCCAGTTATCCCATTATAGCCAGTCAGCAGAACCATTCCTTATGAATTCAATGAAGGGTAGCTTAGACTGGTCAAGAGTCACACTTTGTTTCTTTTCAAGGGCTTTTATGCTTTCGGCTTACTCTTCAAAAAAAAAAACAAATTCCAGCTCTTTTTTTGATGCTAAAAATATTTTTAACAGCAAGTCTATGTCAGGTGTGGTATAAAGGGCAAAGCTGTTTTTGTGGACTTTAAACACTTTTAGGTGACTGTCTGTAGTGATGTTTTGGCTTGCTGTACACAGGGAAAATGGCATTCATCCAGCTGGCTGACCTTCTCAACATCCAGGTTATCACAGTAAAGTCACGGACCCACCCACTGCAGAACTGGCTGCCTGGGCTATACAGCTCTGCAGCCAGCAGGTTCATTTGCCGTATGGTCCTGCACAAGTAAGCTATAAACATCGTTTACTGCGGTTATCTTGTTTCCAGGTTGTGTGTTAGTTGAGGTAATTGAGGTTTATTGAATTTCCAAACGTTGTGTTGTGCAAGGGTGCTCTAAATATAGCACCAGGATGATGTTCAGTCCAGGGAGGAATGTGTTGATTCAGTGAGGTGTGCTCTGTGTTGCAGGGCCTTTGTTTATGCTTACGATGTCATTATTGTGGTGAATGCGGTGTTCATTGGGCTCGATGAGGAGAATTCGCTGATCTCCAATGTGGAGTGGGTCTTCCTGGGACTGTACATGCTGGAGATCCTGTTGAAGCTGTACACCTTTGAGCCACGGGCCTTTTTTGCCAAGCACCAGTTCTGGAACTGGTGAGTCATGAGGGCCAGTGAAAGCTTATGTTCTAACTTTTTGTGCCAGAGGAGTTGTCTGTTTGCACTCCTAATATCCATCAGGAGTCATGCTGAGTGAATCTGCTGCTATCTAAGCAGAGAGGGTCACCTCCTGACACTTGTCCAGTGCAGGGTAGGCACCCTCAAGCTGGAAGTGGTTCACAATTCCAGAGCACTCCATGTACCACAATGGGTGAATCTTCACAATGAAATGTCACACATTTAAAGACACTGTGGTATCTATTTTTATGTGCAGTTGCATTTCTGTTCTTCATCAAGATGCCATTGTCAGCAGTCTTGAGTTCAGTAGTCCAGTGACCTTTTCCAGAAATGTTTTTTTTCAGTGCATTTCTCATTTCAGTGAATTTTATGTATGGATCAGGAGGCAGCAGACATCAAGGCATGGTAGTGTCTGACATATCTCTTGTTTACCTCCGCAGGTTTGACACCATCATCGTTGTTTCTGCTTTGATTGCTACCATAATCAATTCTGCGCTGAGGTCATGTAAGTAGAGACTGTATCCCCGCTGCTCTGACCAGGAGGTGTAGTTAGAAACATGACTTCAGGCTTTTTAAGAGAAGTGGATCTGTGTTTTTGTCTCAGTGTGTTCTCCTTCAGTTTTATGGGAGGATATAAGTCTGTTTTCAGGGAACAACTTTGCATTCCCTCTTCATGTAGCTTTGCTGCACCCTAGATAGTGGTCTGTACCTCATAAAATCACAAATCAATTCGCACTTTCAAACTGTTTGACAGTGCTGTGAATGGAACATGACAATATTGGCAATATTCTACTTCCTTGCATATTATATGATGTCATAAATGACATGACATCATATACTTTTAGCAACCAGTGTATACAGTTGAATTGATTCTGTGGTAAAGTACCTTGATAAAAGGTGCCACAGCTGTTATAATATATACACAATGTTCATGACTCACAAGCCTCATTTTCAGAATACATTGTTTAAACCTATACAGCATGCTGCCCTCTTGTGAAATGAAGAGGTATGTGGAGTTAACTGTCCACAGGGAGTGAAAATGAAAGGAAGTGCACAGAAGCAGTAAAGTGGCACATGTAAGTCTTCTCCATTGAGAGATGGATTGTTAGAACCTTAGGCAGATGCTGTTGTCTTGTTGACTGAAGGTGTAATCAGATGGGGCTGTAGATTTCTGAGGCCGTCCTCTGACAAAGGTCAGATGCATCTTTGGCGCCTCCTGGTGGTGGTCGCTGCTCCTACTAGTGATTGGGTTTGATTCTCTTCACAAAGGACTGTTTACCTGTTATGTAAGCGTCATATCTGTCATTACTCTGCAAGTTGAAGATGTCAGGTAGTGGTGTGTGGGTCATCCTTAAAACCATGGGTTGGACAGGTTAGGGTTGAAAATAATTCACCTGGGCAGGTTAGTATTTTGATTATTTGATTTAGTATTTTGATTAGGTAGGATTTGTGTTTTTTTTTTTCCTGGACAAGACAACATTCCTAAGAAAATCTCCCAGACACTAGGGCATTCCTTAATGCAAGGACCTCAGATCGCAGCCTGCATCCTGGCTTCTTGTAGCAGTGCTCGAGAACATTTTCTAGGCACATTATGCCTTCCTTAGCAATGCTACTATACTACCTTGGATTGATGGATAAATCACTTTGTGATTTGATCACTGAACAAACAGTTTATTTGGCAGTCTGATGCTAATATGAGAAAAAAATGTCAGTAAATGTGATTTTCCTAACAGTGGGTTCTGGTGACTCTGTAAGCCTTTTTAATTGGTTTGATGGGGCTTGGGTCAAATTCTGCATGTTACGCGCCACGCTCAGGCCAAAATATACACAGTGCATCACTGGTGTGGGAGCTTCATGGTGTCAGCTGGTGGTAAGTGTAACACGGGGACTCCAGGGACAGCCTCTGTCATTTATGGCTGAATGTGTGTGACCGTGCATGTGTGTGCATGCATCATACTGCTTTTATCGAAACATTTCTCTGTCAGAAAGGTTACAGACATTTACTGTAAGCCCTCTTTACCAGAAACGGCTCCAATCAGCAACTGATTATTCATTTTACAGGACTTTATTTGACTAAGTTCACTGTATAATAATCATATTACATCTCTCAAGAGATTGCATTTAATGGTTCTTGCTGCGGTCAGTGTATGGTAGAAAGTGAACTGAATGTGTTGTTTCAGCCGGTGGCTACACCAGCCGTCAGATCCTGGACATCATCTTCATCTTGCGAGTCCTGAGGCTGATACGGATCGTAGACAGTATAGAAAGGTAATTAGAGTGAAGAGGCCTATTGGTAGAGACAACCTAACCATTTAATGTGGTGTATGTCTGTTCTCTCAGGGCATGGTCTTCTGTGTCTCTGTATCAAAGCATCAATGAAAAAGTGAGGCCCCTTATCTACACATTGCAGTCTGTTACTAGAGTGTTTTTTTACTGGATTTGTTCCCTGGTACTAGTTGCTGGCATTTTGGTAAGGCTTGGTTTTTTTTAATTTGTTCAAAAATAACAAAAATGAAACATATTTCTTCCCTTATCCAGGTTCCGGACCATCCTTAACACTCTTATCAAAATTGGGCCAGCAATTCTCACATTTGGCCAGCTAATTATTGTAAGTATTTAACTACAGTAACCAAAAACACTGTATCCACACCCTTGGCATAAAATGTGTTTTTTGGATACTGGCTGAAGAAGATGTATCGCAACAATATAGTGTAATATAGTCTTATTGTGTAAGAATATATGTACACATTTAACAATCTCAATAAAAATGATTTTATGTGTGACATTGCCAATGGCTAAAATAATATTGCATTAAAATTGCTTCCAAATGTTCTTGGATACTTATTGCATAGAACAACAAATTATTTTGGGCATTCCAGTCTGTGTCAGTTGAAGTGTGGTGAATCATTCTCTGTTTGTTGTCAGGCTCATTAAATATCCACCAACATTTGGGTGCAACCTCAGTGTGGATGGTTATATTTTACCCATACCCATTTGCCATGAACCAGAACAAATTTAGATAGTGCTGCAATTTCAAGTGTATACTTAGATCACCATGTAAGAACCTGGCCTTTTGTAAACCAGCCAAAGTTTACATAGCTGACATCTTTGACAATTCCTATTCAAATGAACTGGGTTCACTGTACCGTTACAACACTAGATCATTGTGTTCCTTTTCCAGGATGACTAAATTATCGTAGTGTGAAATTGAACTGTTTGCAGACTTAACTCTGATTTGACGCCTCCTGGTGGTGGTTGCTGCTCCTAATGCAAGACATCTGATCAGCAGACATTTCAGTGAGTGTATTGATTGTAATTCTAACATTTGTAGGTGGTGTATTACATATTTGCCATGGTGGGAATGGAACTCTTCAAGGGTAAAGTGACATTTTATCAGACCAATTCCACAAACTCTGAGCATCGGGACTGTGGAAATCCCCTCCTGAAAGGCACTGACTTTGCCAGGCTCAACTACTGCAAGAACAACTTCAATGACATTGTGTCCTCTTTCATCCTCCTTTTGGAGCTCACAGTGGTCAACCAGTGGCATGATATCCTTTCCCACGAGCACACTTCAAAGCCTCCAATAGTAGTCATTGTTTCAAAGAAGTACAGTGCATCTTTAGTGAATGTAAATTGCATTTGTCAAAAATCATTTTAGAGCTGCACACTTGTCCTGTTGAAAATGCTATAGCTCAAATCTCTCTAACTACAGTACTTTCTCAATTACTGTTTGTGCCTGTTGCTTTGTTGGGGACCATAATTTAGACGCCATGAAATCCATTTTGTCTTCAGACATCAGCGTCTAAATATGTTGATATTAATCACTGCCTTCTGGTGCCTTGTAGATCAGAAGGGAGTGATTAATGTAAACATATTTAGATGCTGAAGGCGTGAGGAGATAAGGAGAGGGGTGATCTCTGAAAACACAGTAGCACAGGTCAGAAATGTTACTGGTTTTCTTTAACGTCATTTCACTCCTGTCCACCGGTTTTGTCACAGTCACCCATGTATCAGCACGGATCTTCTTTGTTCTGTTTCATATTGTAGTGGTCATCATCATCATAAAGTAAGAATTTACTTTTATCACTGAGTCAAAATGTTTCATAGGTGTTCCCTTTCTTGTGACCAAATGGTATTCAGTAGTAGCCAACTAGTTGTAAGAGTAATATAGTCTAGCTGTCACTAACCTCATCTGATATAAGTATATGAATTTTATGAAGTGAGTTCTGCTGCTACTCATTTTTGCATTAAGCTGCTCTGATGACTTAGAAATGATTGTTCTGTATTTGTGTCTTAAATTTGTAATTTTAAAACATAAAGATAGCCATTAGCCTTGTGGTTGACTGAGGTACCCTTCTAAGCGTTAGCAGGGAAAAGTGACTGAGGGATGTTGTGCCTCTTTATACAGCATTTTTGTAGCATTTGTGCTGGAAGCGTTCTTCGTGGAGTATACAGTTGCCAAGAGTGATTTACAGTCATCACTGGAGAAGAAAATTGAGGAACTGGAACTGGGTGTTGAACAGTAAGAATCGCAGGAATCCAAGCCAGCCCATTAAGCCATCTCTGCCTCTTGGAAGTGCTGTAGATTGCAACTTATGATGCTTTTCACCCTGTGGTTGCCAATGTGTTTTATTGTGTTTATAAAACATACAGTCATGGGGTAAATGCCAGTATAACATGTCATAAGCCTGGATGCATGTTTTACCCTATAACTAAACATTAATTCTTCAACAAAATCTGACAATGAAGAGTGTAGCAGATAAAGTGTAGGGTACATTTTATTTGTTTTGTTGACAGAGACAAGCTGGAGAACAGCTTGATAGAAGACATGGAGACACAGGACAATGACTTGGGCCCATCAGAAACCACTAAGGAAAAGCCCTCGCTTATGTTTAGAATCGCCTCTAGAAGTAAGTCCTATGGGTAACCGCTTTACCGTGCTCCAGTATGCCTTCTTGGCTGCAGTTTTGTGTCTTGCTAACAGTTACTGAATATCTGTGTGTACTGCTACTGTGGAGTGGACTTGTGACTGCAGAGTTTCGTTTCAGGTCTTTTCCTGATGTCGTTTTGGGATGAAAGAAGTAGACAATATTTAATGGGATAGACCATATTTAAATTTGACTTTTTCAAAAACATGCTCAGCAGATGTGTCTGCAAGACACAAGCAAAATTTAATATATCCAGCAGAGCATTCACCTTCATTAGTGGCTATTGTTTATGTAGGACCTTTAAATTCAGCATATTAATAATGAAGTGCAATGGCATTAAAAACGAACTAGCCTTCATATTTCTTCTGTTTCTTCACTTAATATGCACCATTGTAATTTAAAGAGCAGATGAAAGATGTGCAATTAATTGCACAGGTTGGGGGTTTGCTGATACAGAAGTATATAATGTTGGCATCTATAACCTGTACATTGTTGACTCTCATGATGAGCATGTGCTTGCTGCTTTCCCCCCCTTAGGATACAAAACTGTGGATGGATTGTTACAGAAGATATTTGAGGCAGATCTAAGCCCTGAGGACAATGCAGATGATGAGGATCCAGACAGCCCATTGAATCCAGACTGCAGTATCCCAAATCCAGTATATGACTCCATATAGCTGCCATGAAAGGGAATGCACAGTTGCTTTAATTGATCTTAATACATATAAGCAATGCAAACAGATTATATTCTGGAAATGTACAGTTTATATTAAGTGACCAGAAGATGAGCTTCTTCATGGTGGTATTTAGCATGTATACATTTTTAATAGTGATTTGTATCTTGCTTTTGCATATATACCTCTGTGAAAACAATCCTTCAGTTTTTTTCCCAGAAAGGAGTTCTGAAGTACCTCTTCTGCCTTGTGTGATAAGGTATTAAGTGGCAGGTAAAGCAGACCAAAATAATTGTGTTTAAGAGCTGAATGTCCTTAAGCCTTTCCATGTGGCTGTAGCAAAACATAAAGGGAAGTCTGCTTGTCTTATAACGAAAAATAGCACCACGTTACAGGTGATGTAAATGGGCTTTGGAAATGCTGCCAAACAAACAAGTAGCAAGCATGAAGTCATATTTAGATGCAGACACATGGTGACGCTGCTTTGCATCATGGAGCTTAATTTATTTCTGGGTTGTTTTTTTCAGCTGTAACATTCATTTGTTGGGTTTGACTGTGTGACCGGTGTTAATCTCACTAGTTTATAAGATGATGTTCTTGCTCTCATCCTGAGGGACAGATAAGATTTACAGAGGGTCGAGTATGAAGAGCAAGTCGTCAAGTGTTGACTCTTGTTCTTTCAGTGCTCTTTGAGTTATGAAGGAGTTTATTTATAGGATTTCCAACAGTTTTTACAACCTCAATCAAATCTGTTATTGCCTCAAATCCATTATAGGAATAACATCCATTATGGATAAATCTTTGAAATTTCATTGTTTCATGAATTTTCAACCTGCCTGTTTTTGCATTATAGTGCAGCAAATGTATAGAATGTTTTTGGTTATGTTTTATGAAAAAATATTAGGGGTTTTGCAAGGGAAAAAAAAAACAAAACTATTTTTTCTTGTCCTGACTGAAGGCTTGAGAATCCTTGTTGTTGCACCTTGGAGTTATTCCTGGTGGACAATCCCCACAGTGTCATCTGCACAAATAAAGGGATCCTTATATGTAACCAGTATGTCTAATCTGATTGTTAGTAAAAGTATATATTAGAAGTATATAAAGAGAAATTGTTCCATTTACTTGAGCTATTTTGTAGCTATCAAATGCATCAAGGAAATGTCATTTCAAAATTTATTTCAATTTTTAAATTTGGCATAAAACTATATGGTTTTAATTAAATTTGATGGACTTTGTGTAATGACGTTTGATGAACATTAAAACAAACAACTTTTATTGCAGTGCGAAATTTCTAAACGATTACTATGTCAGACGTATTTAATTAATTTTTACTCGTTGGTCCATGAGTACTGGTGATGAAAAAAATTTAAACCGACCATTTACTGAAGTTGCTATGCAACTGAAAACATCCATAATCAGTCAGCGAGCTTGGTTTTAAGGGAGCGCAAGCTTCGCGGTGAATTCTGGGAGTATCCGTGTGATGCTGATTCAGGAGGAGAGGCAGAGAAAGGGGAGGGTGGAAAATGGTGCAAGAGCAAACCAGAACAAAACCGCAATGACCCTGGAAACGAAATAATGCGCCTCTTCAGAGTCACTAAATCTTTCATTTTACTGCGACGGCAGAAGAACAGGTCAGGACGACAGCATTTCCTTGCTCATGTATTGTCACCTTATCACTGGTATGCATATCATTACTGTATTTTGTCATTCGCTGCTCTGTGAATTGGCACCTTTGTGTGTTGTAAGTTGAAGTAGCTAGGCGGCTAACATACTAACAAATGCCCACATGGGTGTTTCAAAGCTATAAATGTCATAAGCAGTAAGACCAAGTTAAATTAAAACAAGTGACGCCCTGAACTGTAAACCAAAAGCAATTTAATAAATGGCACTCTTAAGCGATAAAGGAAGCATACAGATAAATGACTTAAAACATTCAGGCCGTTTACGACTCGCGCTGTCCTCCTTTTGTGGGAGTTGTAGTTTTTTTCGTAAAAGGCAAAAATTGCAGGCCTTCTGTTACGTGCAGAACAACATATCCCATTGTGCTCCAACACGCCCTCACGAAGCGATGGAATTTTATGTAATGCCTACTGAGCTTTACTTCAGAGAGTCAATTCTGCGCGGTCTTTAATAGCTCCTGTGATGCGCCATACGTACTAATAAAATTGATATCGGCGAATCTGACTGGGCTCCGCGCTGAATTGATTCCTGTGGGCTAACGCCATGTCTGAAAATTGGTCCAATGAGCTATTCTCTCAGACGATTTTGGGAGGCGGAGGAAAAAGAAGAAGACGTTTATTGGACTCGGATTTATGAAAGGTGGGACCAGTTGTGCTCGGGTGGATGATGTTTCTTTGGAAAACGATGTGCACGTGCGCCGCCTATCGCGAGAGTGCAGTTAGCTGGGTGTCTATCCGACAAGACCTGGAGCTGCAGTGCGGAAAAAAATGCAACTGTTGGAGGAGAGCGAAATGCAGGTTGGAGGAGGATTACCGTAGTGCAAAATCTGTCCAAATGCGTTTTTCCTTTTATACGTACCTAATGCTTAATATGGCTGAAGTAGCCTATGCATTTAACCATGTCGCGAAGAATACATCAATATCAGAGGAGAAGCAATACTCCATCTGATGTGCTAATACATTGATTTGTGGTAGTTTTCTCCTCAAAATAGGCTTTTTAGGCTAGCAAGCTAACTCGAATTTCTTTTTTGAATATATCGCCGTGTATCTGCAGCCTTGCAATTGTAATTCCAATTATACATTGTTCAGGCAAGTGGGAGCAGGTATTACAATTAGGGATCATCCAGAGATGATACCTATCCTTTTGATAACGGAAAAGAAATACTGCACTGTTTGATTTTATTAGCTAATGTGAATCCATGTAGATCTGTATTTATACTGCTGTTATGGGAATGCACATCAACAAATATAGCAAATGGTTTCATCCGCAGGGCGACTTAACAGTAAATGCATCCTTGCCATCCTTTGCGCAGGATCACGAGGAACGCTTGCGGTAGCTTCATTGAACATTGTGGCGATAAATGCCTGAGTTGAATCAGCATTACTGTGGGTTGACGACTCGGCAACGGTAAAGTCAGTACAATGAATTTGATTCTACACGGAAAATTGTTGGAACCAAGTGGCTAAAGGATATTCGTTTTCGTTCAAATCGTGCCGGAGGCAAAGGAGTCTTCTGTCTTGGTCAAGTGCACTGACGTTTTGCGGCCCCGCAAAGTCCCAAATGAAGGTTACCAAACGAAGACGGAAAGGAATGCCCACCTATCTTAGTCTCTGTGCCAGGTAAACGAAACAATTCGCAAATGTCAGTTTATAAATAGGTAAAGTGTCACTTAATAATTGACTTTTGGTATGCATGCTTATTTGTAGCCTAATTGTAGGCTTTACGACTTGGGGAGCAATTTATTTCAATCTGTCAATTTATGGTGTAAATCTTTGTTGGGCATAGCTCCACCTGTATACAGGTTTTTGTCAAACTGTGAAAATTAAAAGACCTATGAATGAATCAGATATTCCAATACTTACATAACATGCTAAGTAGTGTAACAAAAAACCACACTGCGACTGAATTTTTGAATGAGATTACCCAGTTGGAGAATTCAAGTGCCTTTCACTGCTTTCATAACACTGATTAGTGTTTTAAGTGTGGGAGGCCTAATTTACAAATTATTATATAATTATTATATATTATTGGAATGAAAGTGATTTTAATGTCCTGTCTGTTTTTGGAACAAGAACTGGGCCCATGGTGTGGTATATTTGGATAAGTAAACAATAGGTTATTATTTAGGATGATTAAATTCATATTTGCACAAATTGAATCTAAGCAAAAAATCCATATTTAAAAATTGTGATATGTGTTCAGCTGTCTTTGTTGGTGTTCACATTCATGTACAGATTTTTCAGGCCTTCCTTTTTCTTATGAAAAGAAAGTGTTCATTTCTAAATATTCTAAATATTTCATGATTGTTAGTAATCACAAATGAGCAATACCTCTGTTATGAATATAGGCTATGTAGATACACTTTCCAGCAAGATGTGCCTTTTCATTGAATTCAGTGTGAGATATAAAATATCATAAGACAATATCATTAACAAAGCTTAATTCATAATTTTATTTAGAAATTACTGCTTGCTGCTTAATTACACACCTCTGTAGTTTACGAACAAGTAATATATGTGTCAATATAATGTAGAATAAATTAGGTCATTGATAATGAGATGACCTGCAGTCCCATAGTCCCAGTTTAGTTAAAACATGAAAGTACTACTGTAAATACTGTAATTTCAAATGAAATAAAGATCCACAAGGTCAAATTGTTCATTATGTTAAAATACCAGATGAAGACTAAACGTGTTAACGTCATGTCCCTCATGTTAAAACATGATAAGACTTTATTGATCCTGAAGGAAATTATTGTGCCAGAGATTGCTCACATTACAGTATCAAGAAACAATGGCGATAAAGTAGGCAAGCATGCAATAAATAAAATACAAGAGGGTAAAAAGAATATATAAATAAGTAAGAATAAATCAGTAAATGCAGATTGAAATATTCAGCAACAGGTAAGGTGCACATTTGGATACAAAATATTGCACAACCATTAAGTGTTTATGCTCAGATATTGCACAGTATAAGTTTCTAAGTTGTTACTCTGTGTCAGTGTATGGATATTTATTTTCTGGAATTCCAGTCTTATCATGTATGTGGTAAGGTAATGGACACTGGCATTTCTTTATGTTTTGACAATATTGACGGTATGCTTCCTTTTACATAGCGAAATTAGGCCTATGTGTAAGTTTGTTCTAGACTTGATTGGTGAGCACTGCATGTTGTCAAAAAAATACATTATTCATATTCTCATTGTTAGCTATTGTCAGCCATAAGCTGCGAGTCTAGCCGTGAGTTAGCCAATAGAAACATAATACATTAATGTATGTTTTCTGTGCAGCACGTAAGTGCATTGGCCTGCATGATAAGTATTGTTTTCACTCTTTCTCATCATTACATTTGTCTTTAGCTTTCAGAAGTCAGCTGGCTTCCTTTGAATAGGTTACCTTTCAACTGGCTTCGTGGTGTGGAAAGGACTACTATTTGAGACTGTTCATTTTAAAGCTTCACACAGCTGTTGATATTTGAAATAGTGTATCAGATTTGTTGGGCAGAGGACCAATAAGACATAAAATTCAGTTGAAGAAAAGAGAAATTTATTGAAGGCAGAATTAATATGTGCCATATTTTACACAATCTTTTTATTTTTTTTCTGTTTGAAAGAACAGAAAAGGTTATGTAGGATGCGACCAAAGAAACTTCTCCATGAAAGAACTGTTTCCTCACATTCTCTTCAGCGCTTATACTGAACCAGCCCCAAATTTCTTTTTGAATCTGATTCTGCATTTTAAAGGATGCTGTGATCTCACTAGTAAGCAGTTGTAACACACTTTCTTGTATTTCTTGACTTGTAGGATAACAGAGGAGGGTTTTGGTGTCGACTAAATTGGGAAACCTAGGATTTTTATCAAAGACGTAAGGTTTTTGAAGAGGTGTTTTAATATGGTGAGAGGTTTACATGTTCTTAAAGTCCCTGGAAATGTGGCTGCACTTCACCTCAGAATGGCTGTTGCAGCTTCTCTTTCCCGGGATTCAGAGGAGTTTATTATTTTTGCTTTATCCATACAAAAACCTGAATGCAACAAACCCTTGCTTCTGCAGAACAAACCCCCTCACTTTATGTTTAAAACTGCACAAGTGCACAACTGTACAAGATGACAAAGGATTGCATTTTCTTATCTGTAATTTCCAATATGAGTCTGTTTGAACAGTCCCCATTCTGTTTTGCTTTGATTGTTTACCCCTTGACATCCATATTTTGACCTGTTGAAACAGAGTGGCTAATAAAATAAGTATGAAAAAGAAAATTTGATAAGTTTTTATTGTAACTTGCAGAGGAAAAACAAGCTGCACCATTCCCTCAATGTAACCAGCTGCAGTAGCCAGGATCAATAAGTGGAGTGTCGTTAAAAGGATTAACTGCATTTTAAATTAAACACAACATCATGTTTTGTATGCTAAGGCACATTTTTGACATATCAGTGCCAGCAAGATTTAAGAAAAAAGTTTAAAAGATAAATCTTATAAATTATTAAGTGGTTTGGTGGTTGTAAACTGCTTTGAATTGCTAGTAGAAATGAATCTTTATCAGATTAATGAATGATTATGGGCTTAGTTAGCTACTTACTCATTACTAGTAATGATTACCATTATTCTGCCCTCAGTACTCAGTTTAAGGGGCCATTTAGTGAAGCAGTGATGAAAAGACTCATGGGAATTGCAAGATGAACAAATGCTGAGTAGACTTCTGCTATGTTAAGGCACACTCATGCATTGTGTATGGACTACTCGTCTGCTTGGTCTTGCTTCTCTCTTTCTCTCTCTCTCTCTCTCTCTCTCCCCTTCTCTCCCCACTCACCCTTTCTTTCTCTGTCACTCTCTCTGTCCCTCCCCCTGCCTCACTTCATTTCTTTTTTGCTACTCTTCCTCTCCTTCCTTCGCTGTTCTGCTATATCTATCTTTCTCTCCACTTTCTTTCTCTCTACCTTTATAGATATCTTCAAAGTGCATTTTTGTTGCTGTTTTCTGCAGCAGACATGCAGACTGTTGTGAGCAGTTATGCACAGTGAGATTATTGATGGCCACTGGCATGACTCAAGACTATCTCCTGAACGGTGCTGTGCATGGTTTTTTGCTGGACCTGGGCACTGCATGCAGAATGGCACGTTCTCTTCCTTAACTCTCATTCCCTTGATTCCAATATTTAGCCTGAAAGCGTAAAACTGCTGAGTGGAAAATTGGTTTCACTTCAGTGGAGTCTCCATGATTGCCCGTATATTTATACTCATTGGGTAAACACAGCGGACAACATATAAGTGATATAATGGACTTGACTTTCAGGTATCATAAAGCTTTGAAAATGAGTCAGGTAAACCTGTTACAATGACCAAGCTGTTAGAGTTCGCAACCTGGGAAGGGTGTATTCTGAATTTGAAAATGTTCTGTTTGCCTGAATATCAGGAGCATCATTTACTTGCAAAAGGATGATTGTCATCAGATACCTCCATTTTCTCACACAGACCAGGTTTAAGTTCTGGTTTCACGACTATGTGGTATATGACTGTTTTCCACTGAAACACCTTGGTATGGTTTGATTGTTCCCGATTGGTGATTCACAGTGTGATATATGTTCTAAATGCAAAGCTGTGTATTTTATGCCTAGATTTAATTAGGAAAGTTGTTGGTTATCCTCACAGCTCATACAGAAAACTGTCAATAGGGTATAATCCCAGACAAACCATAGAATTACTGCAAAATTGTGGCCTCTGTTTAACCATGGATAACCATGGATTATGTGGATAACCAGTAAGCATGTTACTGCTCATAGTAGTGGCATTAATCTTTTCACAAGACAAATAACTTTTCTATTACTGAACTGCCATAAAACTGGAATCAAATAGATGTCTTTGCTTTACTCTTCATTAATGGAAGGTGCATGTGAGCAAAATCACCTTCATTCATCACTCTACAGTGTAAGTAAACACAGTAGATACCCAGCCATGCTGAGGTACTGCTGAATCCTGTAGCAGCTAGGGTAAACGCCATGACAATGTTGTGTAAGAGAGAGAAGCAAGCAATATTTGCTTAAATTTGTGAAGTAGAATGTCCATTGCGGTTCAGCTGCAGGAGGCTTAAATCTCACTTTAAAAATTGTTGAATATATAAAGAGCAGGGTTTTGTGTTTCTTTTACTGTTAATGTTTTTGTTTTGCCCATATTTTTCCATGTAAATTCAAATTGTGAAAGGTAGTGTTGATAAATTCTTGATGCTAATTTTCCAGTAAGCTTGGGATCACCAATAGCTTTCATTTCCATAAGTACAAACCCTGTAAGTATATGCTTTTGTCATTCAGTGTTTCTTGTAGTTGGGAAGTCACAGATAACTTAAATTCCTTTCAGTGTCTGAAGTGAGTTCTGTGGCTTCTTGGCTAGCTGGCTCCCAAAAGCCATAAGCGCAAGGCCATTGAAGTAGATATTTCTGTGTGGAATCCATAGTTAAACTGGCTAATTAGGATTAAAGGGCTTAGTAGTACTTTTTTCAGTTGTTAAAAAGCAATGTAAAATAACAATTCAAAAGTTAAATACAACAACACTGCAACAGAGCAGTATTTCTATTTCTCTTTTTATTTTACATGTAGTGTTTTATTTTGGATATTAGTTGGTGGGCTTTTTGTGTAAATAGGGGTAAAGGAAATAACCAATGACCTGTGTCCTTAGATGGGACTGGTAGATTCATTGTCTTGAAATGCAGCAGGTAAAGCAAAATGAAATGAAGAAGCACTGAAACATTAAGAGAAGAAAGCACCACATGCTTTGCCACGCTGTGTCCTTAGTGGAGTGTCAGTGAGCTGCAGTGGGTTCTATGGAGAGACGGGACTGAGATGTTTCCATTACGTGCCCTGCAGATAAATGGCTCGTTTAAGCTGGGAGCTGCCCGCGTTCTGTCAGGCTGGCAGATGCAGTGCCTAGGGCCAGCTATCCAGGACCAAGCAAACATGAATGGAGCTGGGGAACAGGTTGACATCCTGCCACCCAATTGCATGGTCAAGGACCGATGGAAAGTGGTGAGTGATTACTTCTGTTTGGAATTTACACTGCTTTAAACCCCCCCCACAATTCTGTACTTTCCATTAATTTAAAACTACAATAAGAGATAAGCACTAGTAGTAAAATCTGTCTCAGTTTGTCTCTTGACCACTGCGTTAAAGGTAAGTGCCATTAGAAGTAGATTTTTTTTTCTCAACCCGTAATCTACACTCTGAGGTGTCACCTGGCTCCAGTGGTTGTGAATCAGTTGAGTTGCATGACATTAATTGCCCTGGATTGGCAGCACAACACCTGGCAGTTGCAATATATAAGCATCATAAAGGCAGACTTGGCCTCTCCAGAGTTTTGAATTCACCCAGATTCTACATTCAGTGTTTAAGCCCTTTAACTTTTAGAAACTGGTTGTGAAAGTGCCTTTGAATTCAGAGATGTCTCCTGGGAATACAGCAGAAGGAGGAGTAGTGGAATGACAATATGCTTTCTACTCTGCCTATACACTGTGGGAGGGCAGCTCTGTGACACTGACCTTTGAAGTTTTAATGTGGCAGGGGCTAAAGCACACTGCCTCTGTGTTTTGACACTATTAATCTGTCCAAAGAGAAAACGGTGAGAAGGCTTTTGGGATGAAAATGAGTTGGTCAGTTGCAATCCTCAGATACAATCTTACATTGGAGATTGGAACCCATTAAATGCATTTATTTCTAATATAGTGTAAACTACAGTGATACCCCGACTTCAAACAGCATTATTTTTTATCAAGTCACTCCTCTGTCTGAGGGAGCTATTCCAAGACTGGCTCTAACTGTAGAGGCTCAGCAGACTGTCCAATGATCCCTCTCCTGACACTGTGAGGAACAAATATTTATAAGCATCTCTTGTCCTTTTCTCCATGCACTGTATTGCTAATTTGAGAGTAATTGAAAATAATTTCAAAAATATGATCACAAAAAACAAGCATCTCTAGAATGGGGGGTTTTAGTGATTTAATCTCTTTTCACTTTTTTTGCTCTTCCTGAAATGGAAACACATACCTGCAAAACTGTACTTCCAGGAGTGAGATTACATTGTCAGA
The DNA here is from genome assembly GCA_019176425.1 of Megalops atlanticus. Taxonomy (NCBI): domain Eukaryota; kingdom Metazoa; phylum Chordata; class Actinopteri; order Elopiformes; family Megalopidae; genus Megalops; species Megalops atlanticus. The sequence continues at coordinate 71,675,340 of CM032875.1, read as the reverse complement.
ACACATTGGCTGACCTCTGAATCAATACCCTGCACTTTGAAATAAACTTGCTTGTCTTTGGTCAGTTTGTCTAGGACATTCAGCTGTCGTGCACAAGCGTGTAGGTTTATCTCGGGCACTTGGGCATTCTTTGCCAAGGCAACAGAAGTGGTGACACAAGTGATGTGTGGTAGGCTGGCCTTTTGCTGAGGTGAAGCTGTCTTGAAAGGAAAGCATTGCAGCCACTCAGCTGGAACTGAGGCACTTCATTCACTGTCTGATCAATACTAGCTCCCATATCCCCTCTGTTGCCGTCTTAGCAAATACAGAGAGGCCAGATTGAAAACATAAAGATGAAGCCACCAACACAGAGCATGCTTTGGTTTCAGAGACGATTTTCTAAATATTGAAAGAGTTTGCTATGATTGCTAGATCATCTCAGGCATATACATTGATCAGTCTTTGGTAGGAAAAGTCTGTTAATGTAGGCCTATAAGGAATAGAATGGTATATAACCCGAAATAGCCTGTGTTCTTTTGTGCTCAATAAAATTGAAAAGAGACACCAAAAATACGATCCATTAGGCTTATATTTATGAATAATGCCACTGTGTTTTTAATTAAACTTCTTTTGTTTTGTTTCAGGAGTAGATTTAACCTTGTGTATAATTCACCAAATGTATGAATGTATGAATCTCCGTTATTTTAGTTTATTGTTAATTGTGACATTAAAACGCACCTCTGTGAAAACAACAGAGCAAAAAACTAGTGCCAAGAAAACACAACTTGAAATGTGAATTTTGCAAAGGTTTTCAAAATAAAGACAACCCTGATTCAGATCTGTTGGTGACAGCTTCTCCACTTCAAAAGCAGATTTGGTGACCTGTAAAATCTCCAGTAAATGGTGTGTTTTAATAGCTGTTTTTGGTTTGACATGCTCAGCTGAAGAAAATTGGAGGGGGAGGTTTTGGAGAGATCTATGAGGCCCTTGATCTGCTGACAAGGGAGAACGTGGCACTGAAGGTGGAATCAGCCCAGCAGCCTAAACAGGTCCTCAAGATGGAGGTGGCTGTTCTGAAGAAACTGCAAGGTAGGACAAGCAGCAAGCTACCTAACTCTGGCTATGATTCTGCAGTCACCGTGGACACTTGCATTAGGGGTCGACCGATTATCGGGTCGTTAGATAATCGGGGCTGATATCTGCAAATTTTTGATTATCGGTCATTGGTATATTTTTATCTAAATTCCCGATAAAAAAAAAAATTAAAAGCAATGCGTGTACTATCCCGACGCATTTCTTCTGTCAGAAAAAAATGCTATTGGCTAACATTCTTTCCACTAAATTCCCTCATTGGCCGAGACAGACAACATTATCTGACCTTGAAAATCAAACGTTTTCAGCTGCTGGAAACAAGGATGGAAGGTAGCCTAAGTATCCAGTAAAATGGTCGTTGTGCTCAAACCATGCTGTTAAACAAATTGCACTAGGCTAATTGGACCTCTTTGAATCAGTATAAGTAGTCCACGCTTAAGCTAAAAAACAAGCTTGGAATATAAAAGAAATAAGGACTTGTAATAAGGACTAATTGGTGCACTTATGCTGTAAGTTGCAACAGTTTGACACTGCACATTTAACAAATAGTAATGTATATTTATTCTTTCAAATGAAACATTCAAAGAAATTTACCCTAAAGCACAGCCTTCTGAATTACAGTCGTCGTTTAAGCAACCGTTCACGGAATTAAACTTCAGCTCGCTTGCGGTTGCACTTATGTCAGAACCTCGCGGCAAAGCTGAAAATACCCGTTTGCCGCTTTGATATTTCTTAATTTGGCCTCATTGTCATGGAAGTCAAGTTATTAAAATAAAAATTTGCAGCACACAGTTTGCACTTCACAGTATTTTCGCTAACTTTATCACAGTCCTTCCACACGGTACCCTACTTTTGTATGAGCTGTCCATTTTTCACATAAATGACTTATGAGCAAATGGGCTCCTAGAATCTCCCCGCAGCTTCAGAAAAAGCATGGACACACAGGCTAGTTTTAAGGTTTGATATTTAATACTTTATGATGAAAATGCAGCCTAAATGATGCATCAATTCGCAGTATTTCTTACGCAATGATTGCCATGGTTCGTCCGATAATTGAATGCTTTTGAAATAGCAGTAGGCATCTGTTGCGTAGCCAAAATAAGATAACCATAGAGAAATTTACCCACAACATCAATATTACAATGCACATTTTAGTTATTGCAATTTTTAGTTAATTCTTTCTCAAAGATTAAAAAAATATTCATTTGATCTTTTTACATTTACAGTTATTCATTTAGCAGACACTTTTATCCAAAGCAGCGTACAAAAGTGCATATAGTGGGCAAACAGGCACAGGGCGTCTTTTTGCTCTTTATTTAACTGTCATAGTGGTGGGTGATGTATGCCTGAAAACATATGACTAAATAAAGAGGGTTTGTAATTAAGTCCATGTTGTCACAGCCTATTTCTTTTCACACCGGAAAAAAACATGTTAAAAGCATTGAAGTATCGGCCTGAAATATCGGTTATCGTCCTCTTTTTGTCACAGATAATCGTTATCGTATCGGCCCTGAAAAAACCATATCGGTTGACCCCTACCTTGCATTATAGTCTGTAATATGTGTGCCACAGGAGAGCTTCCTCAGAAGGGAGTACGATAGCTTTTATTTTCTCCTGGTTTCCGTATTACATGATGTAACATACCTTTTGGCCATTTGCTGTTAAATGGCTGAATGAGGGGGTGGAGAGTGTAAATCTTAGTATAAAGACTGATTCCTCATATTTCAGAGGGCAGATGTTTTTATCAGACTCTGGCATAGCACCCAAACTGCTTTAGTAAATACCCCTCTGTGCAAATTAGGGATGTGCATCTCCATCACTGAGGCAGATGCGATACACTTCTCAATGTATTGCCAACGATCCAATACATTAAAGATACATATGAAGCAACTACTAATGCGATATGATACGATTCACCCCTATTGTGATGCAGTGCGATTCGACACAGTTTGCTTCAACACAGTGCGATTCAACGCGATACGATGCGATGCAAAAGAATATGATGCTATGCAATACAGTATGGTACAGATAGTTTGATTTTATTTCTTTGGTTCTTCTTAAGCAGACAGAAAATCATAAATTAACTAAAAAAGTGCCATTTTTACTTCACATATTTGTTTCTTTAGTACTGCAACTCAGTAAGCATCTCATTTATGCTGTTTCTTTTCTTTATAGCGGCATGGCATATTTTGCAAATTGCATGCGTCTTGTCAAATTGTCCGTCTCTCTTGAAAAATCCAAAGTGTCCCCAAACATTTGATTTGTAACAATTCAGTGGAACGTGTAGCTCTTCTTCCTCCATGATAATCTGTGACTCGCCCGGACACGCCTCCAACTTGCGCGAGACTTGGTTGAGAGACTTGACGAGAATTGGCCACTGACAGCAGTGGAGAAGAGAGAGCGCGCTTGAGAAACAGTTTAGAGAGGAGGAATCAATCTAAATGTAAAATCATTGGTCACAAATTATTGGTCACATTTCTAACTAATAAAGGCATAGGACCTCTACTAATAATTATATATAAATAAATCGGATTTTACCGTTGCAAAGATGTTAGAAACGATGCATCCTGAGTTCATCCCAAATTGTATCCGGTGCACACTTTTTTAATCGGGGCAGTTGCATCGTGAACTTTATGCAAGTGCACCGATGCGAGTCAGTGAATCTTACCATCCCTAGTGCAAATGGATACCATGCTATATTTAAGTTGTGGTTAATGATATCTGCTTAGCAAAAGAATGAAATATATAAAATGTTAGGAAGTTGGAGCATCATCTCAGAGTGACTCCTGCCTTGAGAATATAGCTGCTGAGATTGCCTGCTGTTGAGCTTTTGAGAGCTCTCCTTCAGCCTTGTTGTCATCCCCTCCTCTGTGCTCTTTGCAGCCCCCCTTTTTCTCTGCATGAATTTTTACTTTGGAGAGGTGTGCAACCAGGCAGTGTCTGCAGCCCTGCTGGTGAACTCTACCCATCTTCACAGAAGTATAGTTTAATGGCGCAAAGGCTTTCTTTGTAGAGTCGCGAGGTTAGAAGTTAGGACAGTCAGCTTGCTGTAACAATTGAAGCTGATCTTGGGGGTCTGAGCTCATTTCTTTTACTTCAGGGCACTGCATGCCATCTTTTTTATGACACATTGTAATGTTTAAAAACAAAAAAAAAAGAGGAGTGCTTTGGTTTTTTATCATTTTTAACCATTCTTCTTGAAGTACTTTCATGTGTCCTGTACAAAGAGAAAAAGATGTTGTATTTCTCAGAGAAACTGGGCGTGTAGATTATAGGAGAGAGTTAATCTCTCACTGTAAAGAACATTGTGATTGATGGTTGAAAGGCACTACATTAACCCAGTGACATGACTTTGTATACAGTATGCCATCAGTCTTTCAAAAGATACCCTGTGAAAGCCATTGTACCTGCAAAATTATTTTTGTCCATGAATATATGTTTATCATCCAAAGAAATAACACAAACAAAATGACCAATAATGTTACTGTAGATGGAAATGATACAGATACAAGCCAGGTGATGTAATGAACATTTACAGTTTTTGCTTCAAAGGAATACACATACGCTGAAAATGAACTGGAAAAAATGCATGTGAAATAGATCCTCCTTACTGGTGGAATAATCAAAACAGATTGTAAGTAGTCTAGTTTTTTTTTTATCAAACACCTGCCAGATACTAGTGCTGACTTAATTAAAACAGCCCCTGGAGTGCCATTTTAAGGGCTGAAAGACAGCCTACGATGCGATGCTCAGTGTCAAAAGCTTGCTGTTCTGCATTCCCGAATATACAACAGATGTGACTGTAATTAAGTAAATGTCCCAGTTAAGGTGTTGATGGAGCAAAAACGGCATGGCCCACTGGAATCTCCCCTAGTAGAAGGCATTGAACCAACACCGCACTGTGCGTTGCCCACTGTAATTATCATCTTAGTGCCCCGCAACCACTGTGCTGCAGACCAAATGAACTGAAGCAGATTAAGCTAATACATGTATTGATTATGGGCTCACCGGCAGTTTGTTTTAGTTGCGACACCCTAGAGATATAGTTGTGTCGTTGGGAGGAGTTCGCTCTGGTTTCCAGCCTGGAGGAGCTGCTCTGTGACTGCCAGGCAGGCCAAAGTATTTAAACACTGTACAGTTTGTGTGCTGCGCTTCAGAGAACACAGATGAGTATCTTTGATGTCCTGTGGCCGCAGTTCCTCTCCTATTTTAATGTACTCAGGTCTCAATGGGAAATTCATACGAATGTGAGATGCTGAAAATGTCAGTGCCTGCACAGAAGTGTTGTGAATGTGAACGAAATGTTCCTCATGCCTTGATTCCTCCCACCCTGCATCAAAAATGAATTGATATTAATTTATACTTTTGCTCCAACCACCAAGATAGTAAAAATGTGGGCTGTATGTAGTACCTGAATGCAGGACCTAGATACCTACTCTACTGAGAATAGCTACACTGTATGATTTGTCTCGATGGGCAACTGTGCAAAATTATAGAGCATGAGACACAATAGGACTTGATCTAGCTTACTGCCCTTTTTGAATTGGATTTCACTGGTTCAGACTGAAATCTCAAGTTGACTAATTCAAGGAAAACTGCCCTTGCGGTGTCAGAAATTATAAAAGCGAGTAGCCATTCTGAATGTGAATGTTCAAAAATCCAGTGGGCCCTAATGACGAAGCAGTTGAATCACAGCCAGCACTGAATGCAGTTCAGACAAAATGAGCTTTAATGATGCATTGCATGTTTTCAAGGTGCACAAAGCTGCACTAATGTATCAAATGTGATGGCAGTTGCCTGGCATCAAGTGAGGCCCACTTGGAGATTGTGTGAGTCAGTGTGCTAGGGCGGAGTGACTCACATTTACTGGGAGCTGTCAGAAACATCCAACAGCAGTTATGTGTCATTGCTGTGTGCAGCAGTCAGAGAGTGAACCTTTTGGACACTGTCACAACAGCCCTGTTATTCTGTGATTTAAAAGACACCCGGGTTCATTCTCTGAGAAGTTACCAATATTGTCTTACTGTTTAGTAATGTGGATTGTTTAACATCTTATGTTAACTGGAGCTCAACATTAATTATGTTGAACAAGAATTTGAAAATTGAGCTCTATTTGGATGCACCAAACACATACTAAAACAATGGCTTTTAAAAAGCTAAACATCTAATCTGCACTTCCCCTGGGAGTATATTTTTTTCAAGAAGTGAGTAAAGTTGCCCTTAACTTTGCACTTTTTGCCCTGATTAGGCTATGGTGACAAAATGAAACTAAATGAATGAATTGAAAAATACTAAATGAAATGTATTTTTGAGATCCTTCCTTACCTTACAGTTTAGTGGGTGTCTGAATGAAGCTGAGTGAACTCTCCCTTTCATTTTTTAGGATATAGGAGGTTTACTGGTGCTTGTCTTCTATAGTATAGAGTGTGTCTTCCACTGTCATCTACTGTAAGAGTGTCTCTGGGATTTGCTCTGGTGTCTGAATGTTATAGCCCCTCTCCAGTGGATTAGAGGTGAAACAGTAGGGAATTGGGTTGGCTGTTATGTGGTTGTGAAAAAGTGGAAATGGAAATTTCTGGTAAATAGAATTTTGGCTTATACAAGTTTTTTGATCACAATTGTACAATAAATTACATGTTTTGGTAAAGATTTGACAACTAGGAGACCTCATAAAAGCCTGCCAGAATATATAGGGGGTAATGATATGTGAGAATTTAAGACCTTGTACAATTGTATAGTAATGTTGGAATGACAGCGTTGTACTGACTTCATACTACAGTTCATTGAGTGTAAATATTACCGATATTGTGCAGTGATGTTTGTGATATACCTCTTTATTTTATAATTTACTTCTTTATTTATATTTATTAAGTTATTAAAGGAATTTTTACTGGGATACTGAGGAACAGGATTTTTCCCTTAAATGCTCCAAAACAAGGTTTAAATATTTAGGAATTCATATCCCTCCAAACTAGCTCAACTGTTGTCCTGTTGAAAACAATGCAAGATGATTTTACCAGATGGAGTGGGCTTCCCTGCTCCCTAATGGGCCAAATAACCACTGTTGAAATGAATATCAAGAATAGACTACATTTATTCAGTGACCCCCATCCACCCATGGTCACACTGGTTCTCCTCTCAGCAAATCATGTGCATTTTAGTCAAAATATAAAATGCCTAGAATTAAAATGGCCACCCCTGAAAAGAGCACATGCATAAAAATCAGCAGTCCCTGACTTCCACCTTTATCCCCAGGCCACAGGTCTTCAGTATTGGACTAAACAGACTAATCCAATTCAAAAACAGTCCTCATGGATACAAGATAAGCAAAAGATTGAAAGAACTACCGAAAGACCCACTTTACCATACCTTACTGAGTTTGTAAAGAGTCATAATTGCTTCCACAAATTACCAGTTGCATTTAGATTTGGATCATTGAGGCAAAGAGACATGACACACCTGTAATATGTCCATGACAGTAATTCACTGTTTGCTTTACCTAACCATTGATACCTGTAGTATGAATAGTCAGAGATGTAAATCTAATGCATGATGCATAATCAAAAAATTCTTCTTCTCATCAAGAAAGACAGGACTCAGGAGTAAACTGTCCATAACACATTGGCTCAACCTGCTTATTAGTGTGGTTGTCCGAAGGCACAGTGGCACAATGCCTTATGTTAATGCTGCTCCCATAGAACATTATTTGCTTCTACATTCATTTCAGTATAAAGTACAGAAATTATGTTTCTCTTGATGATGATCATGAAGCACTGGTATTGTATTTGTCATTGGTATTGTATTTTAGTCATGAGCAATATAGAAGTGTTATACTGCATTCAAAATGTTTACATTAACAGGTAGGATGAATGCAAGTTAAAAAAACAAGCTTTTCCAGAGATTTAAGAAAAGTTTTAGAGGGAAAGATTAAAATAACAGCTACATAGGAGCTTGGTTCTCTGATTAAGAAACTGTCAGTGCACCCATATGCATATTACATATGAACAGAGCTATGACACTGCCGGAATGTGGCATAGATACTCTGTAGGACACACTAGCTTCTGTGTCACATGTTCAGGGGTATGACCTTCAGATATGTAAGCCTGTGACTTCTGCAAAACCTCTTCCATTTGAGTGACCCTTGGGCAAAGAGACAAAGAGTCTTGATACCTTCAGTTCAGCGCTGTGATGAATGGTTTTTGAATTATGAGCCTAATTAGTCGCAGATTTCGGCCACCACTGTAAGTCACACGACCTCACTGCTTTGTTTCAGGCTGCCCAGTAGCGTCAGACACAGAGGGAGGAGGGTTGTGCATATAAGCACAGTTAGAGAGATAAGAAGGCAGACAGCAACTCCAATAGTATTATTAAGAGCAGTAGTAATGCACACACATACATAATGCAAACATGCAACCACACATTGCATTTCCTTCAGGAAATGTGCACAAATCTAGTTGAAAATGTAACCCTCAAAAAAATGGACTTACAGGTGTCAACATAAAATTTATTTGAACTTATTTGTTTTTAATTTAGCGCATTTTCCTTAACATTACTGTTACTGTTCTGTTGAATGAATCATCATGATCTTTTGTGCCTTTATTTGCTAAGAAAATACCCTTATCCATGATCATAAATTATACATACAGGATGGATGTATTTAATATATTCAATATGTGTTATACCTATATTGGTGATCATTACTATTTTAATCTTGTATATTTGCATTCACTTTTGTTTTGTAGGTAAAAATCATGTTTGTAAGTTCATTGGCTGTGGAAGAAATGAGAAGTTCAACTACGTGGTAATGCAACTTCAGGTAAATGATTTCACATTGTTGTCAATGTTTTCTAAAATTATTAAATTTTTTCTAAAATTGTCTGTACAGACACATACCTGCAAGAAATTTTCACTTTTTTAATTACTTACCCGTAGCAATTACATGTGACCATCAGTCTCAAATTAAAATGAAACCTCATGCTGAAAACACAGGAGAACTGAATGAGTTTGGAAGTAGTGTACACCAAAACAATATTTTTTTTTACTCTAGGAGAATATACGCTACACCTTATACTTCTCTGTCCTATTCATAACAAATATACATTTCTATTTTCTTCCATTGCCTTCTGTTTAGACTGCCACACCTGCTACGTCAGTGTCTGTATATGCCCACCACTGCAGTCTTCAGTATAACAAATGTTAGCATAGTGGCAGTGCATTTCTCTATATGCTTCAAAACAAGCAAATGATTTGGGGGCATGTCCTCATTACAGGTGTGTCAGCAGAAAATGCAGAAAACTTAGAACTGTACCCTTCCCCAAAACCCATATCCAAAGTGTGAACTCCTGTGCTAGTGCCATTTTTAATCTTAATGGGCCTGCATCAGAATTATCATCAGTTCTGGCCCCTGGCCCAGCTCTGGACCTCTCTCATCTACTAACAATAGATGCAGTAAAAAACAGCTTAGTGTGGCTGAATGCTTCTATTTATGTGGAGATAATGTTAAACATCTGTTAGCTGTTTGGGGTGTGTTTATGGAAGTACTGTAGAATACATGAATGGTAGAAATGAGCTATTTAAATCAGATCAGAAAAGCCTGAAACGAAACCAAAAACAAAGATATTGTAATTAGCAAATATAGGTAGAATCCAAAATTGCAACAAATAGGACAATACAAATTTAACTCGGAGCAAAATGTAAGCGAATGGATTTTGACAACTTTATTGAAAATGAACACCTGAGTGAAAATGGAATATTTCAAGAATTCAAAAAATACAACAGATTTTAAATAAAATGGAAAAAAAATGTTTATTAAGTGCCAGGCACCTCACAGATCAATCAATGCTGTATCAAAAGCTCAAGAGAAGACATTTCTTTAGCTTTAGCGCACATATTAATAGTGGATGAATGAGAGACTGAGCTGTACCTTTATGTATGTTCGCTGTGTTCACATCAATTCTGAATTACATAAGGTCACGTGGCTTGACACAAACTAGAGCAGATTAGTAAAACACTGACATTTCAGAAAGAATTACCATGAAGAAAATATCACGAAACAGCTGCAAGGTTTTCTCTTGGAATTTTTATTTGGCAGCATATAATGAAACAGTAATGTACAGCCGTATTCCTGACACAGCCCTGATCTCAGTTTTTTGATATTATTTCTGAGATGGTTCTGAATTGTAGAACTGTTGATTCAAGTACAAATTGCTCTGTTAAAATGCAGGATAATATTATATTAGAACAAGTGAATGGGGTGAGAGAACACTAGAGCTCTACTGAATAATATCAGTAATGAGGTATCCCTCAATGCTATGAGGACATTTGAAGTTAAGAAACATGTAGACCTCTTCACATGGTATGTGTAGAGGATACTTTTGTCCAGGACAACACTGATGTCATGTCTTTATGGATGCTGGATGTTTGAAGGACCAATTATGGGCTTATGGGTCTTGTAGTGAACACATGAACCTGAAGCTGCCCCTAATCCTGATACACCAAACAGTCATTCTCCTTTGTACATACTTGTTGGGTTTGTATTTACAAATTTATCAGTGTGTGAAGGTAGACAGTTGCTAAAATGATAACAAACAGTATGTAATGGCATTGTCATTTGTTAGGTGTTCAAAAATACGCTTCAGTCAATCACAGACCAGAGTGATAGCTATTGTCATTTTCAATTAAAAATGAAATTATCTGCTTATCAGTGCATTAAGATGAGCCGTCTGTTAAGAGCTGTGTAATTAGAAATGTGGCGAGCTGCATCCAGATGCTGTGTCAAAAATAATGGTGAAAAGGGTTTAATTTAAGGCATCATTTTCAAAAGGTGTTGTTGAGCATCCAGAATATGCCACTTTCATTTTTATTGGTCAACCTTTAGAAACATCAGAGGGAATTACTTATTATTACAGATTTGCCATAGTTCATGGTATTATTAACTTAACAGCATCAATTGTGTTTTTGACACAAAACTGTTGTGAGATTTCAGTCTTTGATGTCATGTAGGTAGGCTACAGTATGGAGCAGAGGCAACTGGGCATGTCACCAGAGGTTGGCATGTTTGAATCTCATCTGTTCAAGTGTCTGTTGTTTCTGCCCTCTGTAAGGTATTTTACTTAACCTGAATTGCTTCAGAAAATATCTGTAATGAATTCTGCATTACAGGTGCTTAGTGGGAACAGGAAGGACTCAGGGGTGATGCCTACCCACAAGTAGCTTCTGAACAACAGAACGCAACTCTCTGCAGAGTGAATGTTAATTAAACATTTTAATTTTACTGCCTGTCAAGGCTCCTTAGTGATCCAGGTAGCAAGATGCTTGCCTTGAGCACAGACTGAGCCCTAAGGCCCAGGTTCGATCCCAGCTGTGTCTTCAGCCGGCAATGACTGGGTGCCCGTGGCAGCAGAAAAAATTGCCTTTGTTCAGCTGAGGATATCTTGGGGCTTACTCACCTTACTGCTGTCACTTACTGCACAATTTTTCAGGCACAGATGACATCAGTGGAGTGTAGTGTCTATCCTTCAGCTGATACCCTTGTCACTGTGGTGCACTCACTCCATGACTGCAAAGGCTGTTGCAGAGATGGGCCTAATGTACAATCCAAACAAGGTTACATAAAAACTATAAAAACTAGCAGTCTCTTTAAGGTTGTGTTATTTCCCTCTTAGGGCAGGAACCTTGCAGATCTCAGAAGAAGCCAGCCACGTGGAACCTTCACCATGAGCACAACCCTGCGCTTAGGAAAACAGATTCTGGAATCAATAGAAGCCATTCATTCTGTCGGGTTCCTGCACAGAGACATCAAGCCAGTATGTAGTTTTCTTGGGCTGGCTGTACTTGGAAACAGCCATGCCTCTTATTGTCTGATAATGCTCCCTCCTTTGAAGGCTCTGCTGTTATCTGTGGACAAGCAGCATCTCATTAAGTAGACCCATTGAAATTATGAGTGATCAGTTGCTGTTTAGAAAATGATCTCATAACTAGGTTACCCAGGTCAATACTTGAAGTCTTACCACCCTGTAGCGTACTTGTCCTGTGTAGTTCCAACTAAGTGGCGCTGGGCTTGGTCAGCACTTGGATGGGAGATGACCTTGGAAAACAGAGTGAGGTTGCTGTGGTGTTAGTGGGCCAGTGGGGGCACTCTCCTCTGGGTCTAAATAAATCCAGTGTGCCAGTGGGAATACTGACTGTGGTGTCTGCTGTCCTGCCTGTGGTGACTAAATATCCAAGGGCACTTAATGAAAGTGTTGGGGTGTGATCCTTGCTTTGATGGTCAAGTTCCCAAACTCAGTCCTCATGCAACCCCCTGCATGCCCTCCTTCCTGCCTGTTTCTCTAGGTTGTCACTGTTGAAAAGATGTGGGTTGTCAGCTGACTTACAGGTTGACTAAAATATATATATTTAAAACATATCTATGATGACTGAAGTATCTGAAGTAATGAAATTTCTGAAGTAACTGAAATGAAGTAATTTATCCTTTCGTTAAATGTTAAATGACAGAAGAAACATGTACCTGGTTTAAATGCACTGCTAGGTGATTAAATTGTTAATTAGTTGGCTGTTAGATGCCTTAATTGCTTTTCTTAATGCATTTGGAGTGCCAGGCACATATTCGGTTCATTAAAGCTGAGATTAATTAAAACCTGGTCCCATCCTATTAAGCCCTTTGTTTTTTATTTTATCTTTAATGATGTGAATACTTATACTGTACTCATCTGTATACATTTAATTGATAATTGTTTTTTCTTTCCAGTCCAACTTTGCTATGGGGAGGCTCCCTTCTACATACAGGAAATGCTACATGTTAGATTTTGGTCTTGCACGGCAATATACCAACACAAATGGAGAAGTCAGACTGGTAAGTTTCTGTTGTTGTGTAAATGAATGGTGGTGGCAATGTCTGTTATTTTAACCTAAATCCTAGCTCAGTTCTGCTGGTGAACTTGTATTTCACCCTCCTCTGTAAAGCTATAAGTTGAATTGCTAACACAGTCTGTTATATTGTAAGCTTGAGAGTGAGCACATAGTAAAGAAAGGCATTTCTATTGGATTCAGGTCAGTTAGCTGTGGGTTTAAATTTTCTGACTTGTTTGAGTAAAACATAAATCAACTTGCTGCACACTGCAAATCCACTGTCAATGCAGGAGACAAAAATTCCTTTATAAAGTCCTGAACAGTGGCGGTTGGTGAGCTGGAAACAGGGGAAGCCCGAACACTACCTTTAAATCTATCATTGCTTTCAACCTGTTCCCCTTTAGCCTCCTTGATTAACAGTAAAACAAATAATTCACAGAATAGTCGACACCAATCGCGTAAATAGAGTAAATGATTATGCTCGCGAAACAGCGCAGATTGTCTGTAGTTTGTGTGCTTGCGAAAGCTACAACGTGAGATTGTTTAATTAACAAGGATGGCATTTATCGATTTAAATTACGTTACATGCTCATGACACATCACAGCTTTTGTGAGGTCTGTGTTCTAAACGTTATTGTTCACTGCACTCAACCTAACCTAAAAGTTTATTCTCAGTAATTTAAATCTATTTAACTAAATTTAGCTCTGTTTTGTAATTTGAATTTTGTAACACAAGAAAGATGTAATGTGAAACATTTAAGAGAAAGCTTTGGGATTACTTGCCACTTTATTATTCAAATTGCCATCCATTGACCAAGCCCAGCACCACTGGTCCTGAAAGATGTGATTAGCAGGTGGGCCATGGTCTTAGTTTAAGATCTTGGGCTTAGCTTCAGAAACCCACTGATATGAAGTCCCCAAAAGTTCATGAGAATTGATTTTGGTGTGAGGCCATTCAAATTATAGTAATTTGGATTAAGTTCATTACTATAAAAGAGAATTAAGGGGCTACTTGTTGATCTTAAGAGTTAACTTGGTCCCTCCCAATTCATGCCAATAGTAATTACTGAGAAATGATGCAAACTGGATTTTAAAGAGACTTTGCTGCCTCTGGTTGGTGTAAATCTAGAAATGTGATGTAAAGAGAACAGAAGCAGCAGTGAAGCAGCAGTGAGACAAATTATCATTTGATTTATGCATCTAGAATTAGGATTCATTTAGGGCACCAATTATCTAGTCTATGAAGAGGCAGAAAAATATGTGGTCATCCGTAGGAAACAAAGCTGATTTAATTAAACACATTTTGATATGTTGCATGAAAGAAGAGATTGTCACACTGCTATATTTCAATGGTGCCTGGGTGAATTGTAGCTCAGTTTACTTATCTATAATTTCGTTCTTCATTAACTTTCCCAAAGATTAGTTTGTCTCATGTCTCAATAATGTAATTGTCAGTATTGAAGGTGGGCGTGTCTTATTATGTTGCAGTCAGCAGTGTTTTTCCAGTGTGATAACACATCTGAATTCATCCAACTATAGTGCATTTGTTCCCAAACTTTGCAAATTTAAGCAAGAATCTTTTAACACCATGAGCTCTGTGGTCACGAAACGTAATTCATGTGCGTAATTCATATGTATACATTTGGATTCTGTGATCTAGTGACTGTGATGTATGATAGTATACTTGGCTTCCCTTGTCAAGTCAGGTTGTACAAGTTAACTTGTGGTAGGGCTTGAATAGTGTTATGCTCACACTCACTGGTCTGGGAGTGTTGTTAGCCTGGTCTGACACTTTTGCTCGTTCAGCTTGAATGGATACACTTCTGTTCTTTTGTGCTGGAAGTCGCTCTGAATAAAGGTGTCTGCTAAATTTATGTAATGTGGAAAGTAAAAGTGGAAATATCTTCAACAACTTTTATGTAAAACTGGAAGTTGAAAAGTACAAAGTACATGTTTAGTGATCTTTAGACCGAATCTGAGCCAAAATGTTGCAACAGATAAGACTTCTTGAAACCAGTTTTGTTACTGTATGTAACTAAAGTGTCTAGTTCTATCTGTGATTGTTTTATTTCAGAATTCTTAATAGTAAAACAATGAAGCAGAATGCTCATTCTTAGAGAAAATTTGTACAATATAAGTAAAATATATTACCCGGGAAGTCTAAACTAAAAAGTGTATTTGGATGGCAAGAGTGATTTGACTGAATGGTTCATATGATGGGGAGGTCACATTGATGGATTTTAAATACTGGATTAAAAATGATAAAATGTACTGGGGTTAAAACTTGAAAAGAAAGGTTGCTTTTTACAGTATTTTTGATTAAGCAGTTAGTCATATTCTAATAAAAAACATTAACAAGCGGCCATATCATACATAAAATCATACGCGTAATTTTTCACTGTGGCACTGATGGTATGTTAGTCTTAGTTGACTTAATCAAAATTTTATTTCCACTGTAATTTGAAAAAGATCTATGGATTTAGTTTTAGAAACCCCCATTATTAAATATGCAAACTGTTTTATTTTTATACTAGGTTCCTTAATCACGTTAATGAGTAGCTTTCTTTGATTTAATAACGCAAATAGGTTAAGATGGATGCCTAAATCACCAGTTTCGTAAAAAATCCCACCTAAGAATCATTTGAGCAAACTGTTAAAATCTAGAGTGGTTTACACAGCCCCTAATACCTGGAAACGGAGCAGTTGCTCATTTTAGCATGCTCAGCATACGAATTGGCCGCTCCAGCTTATTTTCTCCATGCAGTTTTTTTTCGTTGCAACTCACTCCTGAGTGCAGTTGTGTGAGATGAATATTTAATGTGCCTGCATGCGTCAGTGGGCAATGCCCTGAGGCTGGGCAGGGAGGGTGTTGTTTTTTTCCGTCTTTCTTTTTTTGTGGAGCTGACTCAACTGCTCTTCATTGATTAGGAACTCGAGCCTCTCCCTATTTAGCCTGCACTGCAGCACTTTCCTGGAGGCCCCCGGAGCTGCTGGCCCATGATGGGGCCTTCTAGCAGGGAACAAGCTTCAGACAGTGGTGCCAGCAGCACCAAAGGCCTCAGAGCCCCCCCCCAAAGTGTGCTGTCGTGCCGCCGAACCATCCCGCTCAGCTGCACGGGAATGAATAAATCATGGGGCAGAAAATAAATAGCAGGCCCGGCTCGTACAGGCACACAATGTCTTTCACCTGGAAACACTGGCCAGGGAATACTCAAGGCCTGTCTCTTTAAATTGGGTGTGATTAAACAGAAATTACACTCTTTGGAGTATCAGGTCTTTGCCCTTGGAAATTGTGATAGGGCTGCCTGGAATGATGGTTCTGGCAGATGGCAGCCTTTGCAGCACCTGGTTTCACCACTGTTTTAACTGAAACTCCTACTTTACGTTAGTCATTTTTTAAAATAGCATTCACCCGTGATGAAGCGCATGTTTGGCACTGTGAGTTCTAAATGTTTTGAATGTTATGTCCTCAGTTGTAATTTGCAGATTTATTCAGGTGTTAATGTTGATTATAGATAGATATATAGATTTCCACTGCAATCTGTCATACTTTCAAGTGAAGTCCTGGCACATCAGCGAATTTGTGGATTATCATCCTCACATGGTAATGTCAAGGTCAATGTGGCATTGGCTACAACTGAAATTAAACCCTTCTCACATGAATAAGAAGTAATGCAATGCACATAGCAACATACAGTTTCAAAAAGTCTTCGTAGTAGTGCTTCCTGGTACAGCTTCCACATAAAACACTGTATGTAAATGACAGGTGTTCTGAAAACAGATTGTCACATTTTTTGGTTTTACAATCTGGACGTGAGACTGAATTTGTGGTCCAACAATTTTCTGAGCTGGTTTAAATGCATGCACTGAACAAATAAAGATAAAAGGAACACATACTCTGACAACTGGAAAATGACTGTAGCAGATTACAGCTGGTGAATAAAACTGGATCAGAGAGTCAGTCCATATAGTGTTGCACCTGAGGTGTTCTTGGTACGGTACATTATGTTACATGAGAACACTCTAGGCAAACTGCCGCCACTGTGATTGTCCTGTATCGCTGTCTCACTCTACATTGCTAATATGCTGCCTGTTTTTGAGGTCACTATTTTGTTTAAAAAATGCTGCTGGTTATTTTTTTGTGGATTGTGTTGTAACCTCCCCCCACCATTCATTTGACTGTTTGTTTTATGTTTTACAGTTCCTTTTGGCCTTTTGTTTTTCGAAGCGCATGCGTGAGCCCGTTCCCTCACCAGCTGCTTGCTCCCATCAGTTACCGTTTGACAGAGTGATGTTGTGAGTGCTGTCACTGAGCCGTCTGCTATATACACAAGACACGGGTCTCACCTGGGCTTTGTTCATACTTCTACAGGATAGAAGTACAGAACTCACTATGTATATGGTATACACATACCCCCACACACACACACACACACACACGCATGCACACACACATATGGGTAACACTGTCGCCTTGCAGTTTAGCAGCTGTTTCATATATTAGCAATCTAAGATTGTTGATTACTTATGTTTTTTTTTGCTTGTGTTGTACTCTGTCTCACTTGTAAGTCACTGAAATAAAGGGTCTGCTAAATGAATAAAATTTAAATGTAATATCTGGCTGGGTGAGAATATGTACTGTATGTAATTTTATAGACCAAACACATGGCGAATTAGGCTGAGCATTACAAATTTTACAGTTGGTAGTGTTCAGTGAGCCTCCACCTGACAGCAACTCATTGCTGGGAATAGGGGTTGTTGACAGGGGGCTGGGGGAGGGGGGAGTTTCCCTGTTTAATTGTGGTGCACAAAGCATTTATATTGAGCACTGCTCAGTGTTCCAGATGGATGGAACTGAGTGTGCTGTCCCAAAGGCTGTACTGGCAGAGCTGTTTATGTAATGTAATGTATGTACAGTGACAGTGCTACCCACTGCCCACAACATACTCTTCACCATTATCATTATGCATGTTAGTGTACACCCTTACCAGGGCAACAACAATGGAGAAAAGAATACCAGAAATGGAACCTTATTTCTATTAATGATAGTAGCACATTAATAAAAACCCTGGTGAGACCCCTGGCTAACATATCTTTGCCTTACCCATTGTTATTTTGTTTTTATAATTTTATTAGTTGACTATGGATTTGTTATACATTTCCATCATGTGAATGTTTAGTTACATGCATGTTTTCAACTCGAAATAATCATGTTGTCAAGGTCTTGGTTCTGTTGCAACATGTTTTAGAATTAAAAATTTTGATTCTACAGCAACCTGCAAGTAAAGGATGAATGCATTATGGAGATGAGCTTTTATGATTTAACAAGAGACAGTGTAGCTCTGTGTTATATAATGCTTTACTTTTAATATAGTGGGTCCACCACTATAAAATATATATTTTTTCTAACAGTCTTCACTTCTTTGCTCCTTTTAGCCTAGGTCTGTTGCAGGTTTTCGGGGAACAGTGCGATATGCTTCAGTTAATGCACATAAAAACAAAGTAAGTGCTTTAATTGTTCCCCTTGTGTCTCTCACCTCTGTTGTTAGGCCTTGAGTCACCAGTAGTAATGTCGAACATTGTATTATTAGTTTACTTGCAAAAACAGGCAGACAACTATTCCTCTGCAAAAAGCTATATTGTAATTTTGTCTGTCTGACTCACTATGTCTACACCCACAGTTTTTGTGTAAGACATGACAACATTCATACAAGTACAGATGCATGTCAGTATTTGTGCCTTATTTGTTGATACCAAATAGCTGATTGCTATTTTTTTGTTTTCCTGATTTTTCTTTAATTCACAGCTTCAGAATGCTTCAGACGTGTAAGGCAGAGGTCAAGTGGATATCCTAGTAAAGCAGAATATATTGAAAAAGAAATTCAATCAAGACATGCAATAGGCAACATGTTTTACTTCCAGTTTTGTAATATGAAATGCTAATTGACTACTAAGTGTTACATGCTATGAACCTGTCTTCTTCAGGTTGTTTTTTTTTTCTTGTTACTGTATTTCACACACCTGTGATACTCTTTGAGCTGCAGTCAAAGTGGGTTGTTCTCTTCTAAAAGGACAGAAGATCCTTGTATAATTTTTTGGAAAAATGTTTTAATTGCAGATAGAAATTACATAACCATAACTTAACCAGTCTTAGCATAATTAGCATTTATGCCTAATTCCTGTGCTCCCTGTACAATGGGAGTGAATCTGATAACACTTACTAATGGCTATCATCAGAACTGCTGCAGGTCTGCTACATTAGTATGTTCACTCAGCAGTGTTAGTGATGGTCTGCTTTAATAATTGTGGTAAACTATTTCTATACTGTTCTGTATCACAGCCATTGATTTAGTTTTATCTCTCAGAATTAACAACACATAGACCTACCTGCCATATAACATACCACAGTCTGAAACAGCAGTCTAGAATAAAGTTTAAATCAAACAATCAGACATCCTAGTTTATTACAGTAGTCTGTTTTTCCAAGATGATATAAACAATTATATCAGAATTTATAAAATTATTTTAGAGTTTTTAATTATTTAAATTTATTTCTTAAATTTCTTTATTTTTTTTATATACTCAACACTTTTGAGTGTCTCTGTAAGGTGAAGAGCAACGCTTACATTTTATTCAATAAATTGTGCAAATAGTGATAATTTTGTCTCTTCAAAACAGGAAATGGGTCGCCATGATGATTTGTGGTCCTTACTCTACATGTTGGTAGAATTTGCGGTTGGGCAGCTACCATGGCGAAAAATAAAGGATAAGGTAGGCTGACCACGTAAAACCAATTAACAGTTACCCATGTTTATACATGTCCATTCACATTTACCAGAGGAAGAAAGCAAGTGAATGATTATAACAAAAATGCTTGTTGTAGCTGATTGTTTTTTTTTTTTTTTTTTTTTTTCGAGCAGGAGCAAGTGGGACTGATCAAAGAGCGATATGACCACAGGATGCTGCTGAAACACATGCCTTCAGAGTTCCATAGCTTCCTAGACCATGTATTAAGCCTTGATTACTACACTAAGCCAGACTACCAGGTACAAAGCTCGAATAATTCAATTTGATCACACTTCTTGTTGGCATGTTCCCTGTGACAGAGTTGTATGCAATATATCATGTTGGTTACTGGTTATGGATGTTTTGAAATGTTTAGTCTAAAATTATTTGGTACGTAATGTCACATTTCCCACAATATACAGAAACCTATTACAGTATATTACATTTTTATTTATTGTGATCTTGAACCTGAAAAATGTCTACCATTTTAAGAGTACAGAAATACAACATAGACACAGTTGTGTACTGCCTTGTGTTTTTATTTGCTGCCTTTGTTACTTTTATTTAGAGGATGGCGTTGGCGTTTACATCATATCTGACACTTTGTAGGTTCTGTCTTTTTTGATACACATGTTTGCATAGGAGTACTCTGAGTAGTTGTGAATTTACACTATATACATTTGGAACATACATTTTGAATATGCTGTTAAATAGTCTATTAACAGAAAATGCCACCTTCTGATTCAGATTGCAGCACTCATTAATTTTATTCAGAATGAGGTGTTTATTTGGTCTGTTACTCAGAATTTTAAAAACATTCAGATAAATCTATCATTGCTGTCATTTTTGTGCTCCCCAGCTTCTAATGTCAGTGTTTGAGAACACCATGAAGGAGCGAATTATAACGGAGAACGAGCCCTTTGACTGGGAGAAAGCAGGGACAGATGTACTGCTGTCGACTAGCACGTCTACCCCACCGCAGCACAACACAAGGCAGACAGCAGCCATGGTGGGGTAAGGATTCACATTGCTTCATGATTCACATTGCTGCTTTAGCATAATGCCAGCCTTTAAGATAATCCCTATTAATGTACACACAGCCCATTTCGATTTCACTCATAAATTTTATGTACAAAACCAGTGTCCTGCTGAAGTCTATGTGCAGAAGGCACTGGTGCGTTGCACTCTTCCTGGGTGGTGATGGTCTCTTTGTGTCAGTGTCCTGCTTAGCATGCACAGCAGTCTGCAGCATGAATTCCCCGCAAATATGGTGGCTTTGTCTCAGGGGACGTCATTATTTTCCAGGCCTTGTCAGACAGGAACGCTAAGATGGCTACAGATGAGGAGAGATGAGGAGACGCTTTCTGTCAAGCATGTTTCACGATTGGCATGCCTTAGGCTATCTTCAAATGCAGCGCCACATCCATTTGAATTCAAACACCTGAAAATTTTAATGAATAAAAGCCAATGGGCTGTGCAACACACGGAACAATCACAGTGTTGATGCAGAGGGGTGTTTTTGAAAGCTGTTTCTGAGACATTTTGTCAGTTACCAGTATTATGTTTAAGTGCTTGTTTTGAATAATTTTTAAAATATCACAATAGTTTTACCTGTCTGAAGTTTTTACCCAGGAGTTGCATTTGCAGTCTCAGATGGATTTGCAATTCAGTTTAGTTTCAACAGTTAAATGAATGCCCAGTGTTAACACCAACAACATATTGTCCCATTTGTGCTTTGAGCTATTGTTCTTTGGTGTTTTTTTTTACATTACATTTACATTATTGTCATTTAGCAGACTCCCTTATCCAAAGCGAATTACATACAGTAGATTACAATTTTATCCATTTATACAGCTGGATATTTACTGAGGCAATTGTGGGTTAGGTGCTTTGCCCA
Source organism: Megalops atlanticus (assembly GCA_019176425.1). Classification (NCBI taxonomy): domain Eukaryota; kingdom Metazoa; phylum Chordata; class Actinopteri; order Elopiformes; family Megalopidae; genus Megalops; species Megalops atlanticus. Next base: position 71,653,736 of record CM032875.1, on the reverse strand, counting down.
AGGGTACAACAGCAGTGCCCTAGCAGTGAATTGAACCAGAAACCTGTTTCTTAAGAATTTTATACCTTGATAAATGCTTGATAAATTGTAACATAAGCATTCATGTCTGTTCATAAGCTCTATAGATACATGACCGACACTGACTGTGTCATGTGTCAGTTGTCATATGTGGTTAGAAATCTCTTTACAAACATTATGCAGGCTTCAGACATTTCATTGAGATTAAGCTACAGTACATAATGATGTACTACATGGAAAGTTCTAATTATTTATTTTAACTTTGAAGAGACTTCTGGCATACTTTGAGTCACATTGATTTAGGTTATATGAAGAAATTTCATCTTTTCACAATGGTTGGAGTTACATTTAAAATCCACTTTTGTTCAGAGTTGTCAACATGACCCCAATCCCCGGAGACCTTCAGAGAGAGAATACAGATGATGTTCTTCAGGACGAACACCTCAGTGATCAGGAGAATGCCCCGCCGGTCCTGCCCAGCCGGCATGGGGAGGCAAGCCAGCTGCCACCGGAAGGAGAGGGCTGGGAAGACACAGACTTTAACCGCAACAAACTCAGGATCAGCATCAGTAAGGTGCGTCTCCCTCTTCCTGTCAAACAGGAGGTGGGCGCCATGGTGAAATTATCTGAGGGTGTGGAACTGGAGGGGCTTTAGATTAGTCATCTTGGAGCGGGTGGGGGAGGAGGAGTGGTCTTTCACCCTGTTTAGTTAGCTCATTTTCGCTGAACTTTAGCAGATTTGATGGATGGTAACTCCGTGGCTAGCCACTACTGCAAGCCTCCCTGAATCTCACTCCCAGCCATGGCCTGCACAGTGTTGGAGGAAAAGAACAGAGATAAAAAAAACACAAAGAGGAAGACAGGGAAATACAGCAAACTATACTAGCATGAGTGCTGCATGTCATGTATACATCTTATGGCTTGTGACCAGTGTGTCTGTAGCCAGTACAGCGCTGAATAGTTTCACAGTGTGAGGGTTCCTTCCCTGGGGCCTCTGTGTATTCAGGTGTGTCACCCGGGGTCCTCTCTGGCCTCACAGACGCAGGGTGCCCTGGAGGAGGACCCCAGCCGAGGAGCTGGACCCGTGTCCCCAGTTCGGGGCGCTCCTCCAGAGTCACCCAGCATGCAGGTGCGCTCCCTCAGATACCGACGCATCAACAGCCCCGAGTCCGATCGCCTCTCTGCAGCTGAGGGGAGGGCTGACGTGTACGGCCAGAGGTGAGCCATAAGGGACAGGGACATTTTTTTACGCAGCTGCTTTGGCCAAAGTACATCTCTGAATGATTGCAGACTGAAACGGAGCATTCATTTCAACATGGTCGATGTGAAAGGATCTTAATATTGTGCATTTATCAATATGTATCTAACTACTCTTTTACTTGGTAGATGCCTTTTTCCAGAGCAGCTTACAAGGTTATATTGAAAGGTGCATTAAATACACCAACTAAATCACTCAAGTAGTAACAGCAACAAACACTTACTGTACATACAGTATCACTAGTAGGACAGTAAATAAGCATTAAGCTGAAAAGCAGTACTAAATATAACCATACAGCAGTACAGGTAATGCTTTTCCCAGCCAAACGTACATGTAGATTACGTTATAGTTCTCTGTAGGAGTAGCATACCAACATGTGCCTAGAGCCTCATAGTGATCTACAGTAGCAAGTTTCTTACATCACATGGTGTCAGACACTGATCCATAAGAGAAAAGTTAACCTGCGTTATACTACCATGCTCATAGGGACTAACAATGATGTGAAAGATCATTTCTCGACATTACTCAGTGTCAGATTTCAGACAGATTGCTCATTCTACCACAGAGCAGAGCCATTGAAGAAAGCTGGAAATTCGGTATTTATGCCCATAGAGGTCAGAAACCACCACAGGACATTTAACAGACATTGACGCAGAAAAGTAGGCTGTACGGCAGGCTAAAATCAGTAAGGTCCTAACAATAGACAGTTATATTGTTGAATTGATGTATTAGACAACAAAAACTTGCCAGAAAAATACTTCCTCTGTGTAGAACAGTTATCAGAAATTTTGCCGGGTACTGCGTTGAAACAGCTGAGAAAAGATACCCCTGCATGAGTTTAACACTGAAATCTGGTTAGCTTTTATATGTGGTCCACTACATATTTCTTTCTTTGTGATGCTGAACTGAGAAACACAAGCAGCTTTCAATGTTTTAGTCTGAATTCAGTTATATGTGTCAAACATTGATTTAAATTTGACCCAGGTGGCTGTAGGTCAGGAGGGTGATGTCTGATGCTGTGTGTTTGTGCTCTGTGCCCCAGGTCCCGCATGGACATCTTGGGCTCGCCCTCCAGGCAGGTGTACTCATCCCAGCCAGCCCAGATGCTGTCTGTAGACACGGGCCAAGGCGACCGGCAGGTCAGCGGGCGGCAGGAGGCGTCGGCCTCGGTGGACCACGAGGCCCACAGCAACGCCTTCATCAAGTCCGTGCCCCTGGCCGAGGAGGAGGACTTCGACAGCAAGGAGTGGGTGATCATCGACAAGGAGACGGAGCTGAAGGACTTCCATCCCGGGGCGGAGCCCACCACCTCAGGCACGACGGACGAGGAGCCGGAGGAGCTGCGGCCGATCGAGGAGCAGGAGGAGCGGCGGAGGCACGGGGGCGGGGCCGAGGCCGTGGTGCGGCCCAAGACGGCGCGGGGAATGCTGACGGTGGCGGAGGAGGACACGTCCAGGAGGAGCGCCGGGAGGGGCCAGTCCACGTCAGACAGCAAACAGGAAGGGCCACCCGGCAGCCCCGCCCAGTCACCGTGCCACTCACTGCCTTCAACACGCCCGAAGAGGAGGGAGTCGGAGCCGGCTGGCCCACACAGACAGGTAAGAGCCCTCGCTATAAGGGGAAAGCTGTTTAAGACTAAAGCGGTGCATATCTCACGCCTATGCTTGGGTCTGTCCTAGCGTCTGCATGCTGGCTTCTTCATTGTATGTCACCTTTCGCCTCCATGCAGCTCTATTTATTAAGCACTTGTGGTGATGAAAGGAACGTCATGCATATCATAGGATTCATCTGATCTTCGTATTCCACTTCATAAGCAGAGCGTTTTGTTGCAAATACATTTACTGAAATCATGCTGTTTCCTTCACATTTCATTCTTGACTTAAATTTATTTTGAAGTAGTGCAGATATGTTATTCAGTAACATTATTATAGTTTCATTTTATGTTTTGAAAAATTCTTACTTATCAAATAATTCAGAAAGTCTATACATATTATCAGTTCCATAATTACCTATGTATGCATTTTATTATCCAATTTTATGTTGTACCTTTGTATATGAAGACCCAAAAATACAAAAGTGTACTTTTAAAATTATTTGACCTATTCTACAAGCACATTTTTGTAAGGGAAACGCAATGCAATTTTCTGTCTTAGAATGGGATGTGCTACTATTTTCAGTCTTATTTTTAAGAATAACAAATAAATAGAAATAGAGAATAGAAATAGTAAATCAATATTCTGCTTTACCTGCACTTAGACTGACTATAGCACCACAATTGATGTGTGGAAAATCACCTTTTGTATATTTCAGGTTAAACACTGTTTGTACGCTTCATATCTGACCTTAAGCAAGGTGTGCCTGGGTTTGATTTATGTTTTGTTTTATGTGAAACACATTTGCTAGCAATATTGCAGGGTTTAATAGAAAGTTAGAGTTCTTCATTTGCCATTATTAACACTGTAGTATGTTGTAATTTCATATACAGTAAGGAAATGTATGCAAACATTAAATACATCCATTTAGGGGTAGATGTACTGTGATTACTGGATAAAGTACAGCACAGAAGATAGCACTCAAACATAGCAAGTCTGAGGACTGATGATCTCAATTTTGAATGGTGTGCCTGTGACCCACATCAAATAAGTAAGTTAACTAAATTTTACACTAGGTTTTTCCACAACATCAAATTTGGCTATTTCATACCAGTTCAAGCAAAAACATTTTAAACACTGATAGTATGGACAAGACAGTGAGAGGTCTTTCAATCATTTCTCAGCAAGGAATAGTGGTATCTAACCATGGGCTTTTTTATAATTCTGTAGCACATATTTGAGCTATTAAGCTGTAAACCTAACAACAAAACTACATGTTTGCCTTTGTCATTTTTATTGGTGGGTTGCCCACTATATTTCAAAGCAGTACAGCACCCCCAGCCTCTGTAGATATGCTGGGCTTGGTAGTGGGTGTGAGAGGTATGGCAAAGGTGAGAATGGTTCCAGCTTTTGCACCCCATTTTACTCTGCTCTGTTGTCAACCCTCCATAAACCCCCCAAAGAGAACCTTTCACTGTCTGAACACAGTGTGTCTGTGGATTTTCAGGTCATGACTTCAGGGATCTGGAAGGATAGCCAGGTGTAAATACAGGGAATAATGTCCAAAAACTCAAACTCATGTGGTTTCAAGTAAGGTCCTATACCACTGTTCCTGCAGTAAAAGGGCAGGCTGTGTAAATGGGTTGCAGAATATGCAAAATGCTATATTATATGCGCTTTAAGGAGGCAGTTCAGTTTTCTTTAATAGACTGAGCAACTTTCACTGTTTTCACTATCTACAAAATAGTTTCATTAGTCTCTGGGAACCCTTGAAATCACAGTGTCATGAAAGCGACCAAAAAAGTTACACCGAATTTCACTGAATTATTTGAAGTTAAAGATAAACAGCAGAAAATTTGAACTGCCTTGTATGTCAGTTTTGATAAGAGCTAAGCGAATGTATCATTTCATGTAGAAGATGAAATGCAGAAGATGAAATGCACTTGATAAGGTTTAATCTGCATGTCGGAGTTGCCAAGGACTAGTTATAGCCCTTTTTTTTGGGGTAGCCCTGTTCTGTGTGTTGGGGGTCAAGCTCATCAGCATGTGTGCTGAGCCTCTCTGTTCTGCTGCTGTCCTTTGAAGATGCAGCACATCTTAGGTTCAGAATTCTAAAATGGTGCAGTTACAAAATTAAGGATATGTCTCCTCCTGGGGTGTGCACAGTGATACTAATGGCAACCTCCATGTTGTGGGGCCGTGTTTTACTTTCACCTGCCTTCAGTGAACAGTTCCAATTAACTTCTTTGAGCACTGTGTACCATGCACAAGTTGATTCATGGCTTTCATAATGGTTACAGCTACAACTGGGGGTGGGTAAACTGATCTTAAGTAGTACTTATTGTCATTTTTCATCTCGGGAGCCTCCAAAAATGGGAGACATTTCTATTTTAGGGTTGTAATTTCATGCTGAAAGCTAGGTCAATCCTCACTGAGTCTTCAGAGGAAAATAACAGTATTGGCAGAGAAACATGCTGATATTTTAAATGTGCTCTCATCGTAACTGGGTAATGTGTCTAGTACCACACTGTCATAACAAACACAGGAAATAGAATGACATTTCAAACACAGTGCATTTTCAGAATTTACCTCTAATAGAATTGTGCCTGTGTGCTACAACTTTCTCGTTCCATAAACTGCACTGCTGTAGTGAAGACAAGACAACATGGCTTAAAGCCTTGAATTTTAATCACCACTGGAAGTGATATTTATGTCCTCCTTCAGTTTTATTAGAAAGTCTGAAGGTAAACCCGCAGTCGTTTGATAAGGAGAAGTCTCCATTTAAATAGAAAGGACAACTGGTAAACAAACTAAGAATTTGGGGAATTAAAGGAAAAGTGCAGTTATAGGACCAAGGGTAACTGATCAATTATTTTGTAGCCAGATACATGCCAGCAGTCTGTGTATCATTCTGCCTTCATTGCCTGCATTTATTACATTATTGATAGAGAACTTGTCCAACTTTTATTACTTTGCATACAATACTTCAGAATATTTGTCATTCGTAATTTGTTTATTTATGCTCCTGTTTATGCTGAGAGAACAATTTGGCTAACCTAAAATGCCACAATAGCTAGCCAAGTGACTTGAGCCTATTGCTTGCCAAATACTTTGCCCATTTATTTGATAAAGTTGCTGATATCTGATATATGCCATCGTTTTTTAAGAAAAGTAAGACGTTATGTGCCGACTGAAATTTTATCATTGTTCGTTGGTATGCCTTTAAAAATCAGCTTTACTTAATTAGAAATTGCACCTATATAGAATGCAGAGAATACCTGGGAGGTACATAAGTCAGAAATGTTGTTGGCGGCTATGGAGAGGAATAGCTTATGAGAGAAATAACATACAATACGTACAGCATCGATCAATGTCACAATTGTCCCCTGTTGGCCATGTTAACAGTGGTGAAAAGAGGACTGGAAAATCCTACTCAAGTAGAAGTATTGTTCTTAAGAGAAAATTTTCTTGTTTTAAAAGAACTTGTTTGAATTAAAAGTAATCATCCTGGAAATGAGTATGAGTTGAACATTTATGAAAAATACTCAAGTAAAAGTACTTTTGCTTTACATTTTTTGGAAGCACTGATGTGTAAATTACTCATATGTAGTTCCTTTTTATGTTACCTGAGATGTGCTGTGTAACATCATGTGCATTATTCATAAAAGAAGAGTGTGCATTCACACACAAAAACAAAAACACAATTTTCTTAGCGCACTCAGGTAGCTAAAAAGGCATCATGTTATTACAAATCTCTTGAATGTGGGACATGGAAATACTGAACTTCTAGCTAGCTTCTAGTCTACTACTTTTCAAACACTACCAGTAAGAGGCATCATACCATTCATCATAGATGTGTAAGTCTAATGGTGTGCACAATGATGTGTTGCATGATGGAGGGTGGTAATAGTTTCATCTCATACCATTTATTTTTAAGGAAAGGAACATATATGTTATGGTAACACCAATGTCTGATTATGGTTCTGTACAAAAAAAGATTTTATGCGGACATTTTTTTTTAATGATAACACTCAAAAAAAAAAAAAAAGGGAAAACAATAGCATAAAAGAAATAATCCAATGCAGTCTTTAAGAAATTAATTGGAATATCGTAAACCTAAGCAATGGCACACTGTATGGTGTAAGGCAGCAGTGTGGTGTAGTGGTATGGAGAAGGGCCTGTAACCAAGAGGTTGCTGGTTTGACTCCCCACTAGGGAACTGCTGTTGTAGCCTTGGGCAAAATACTTAACCCACAATTGCCTCAGTATTGATCCTGCTGTATACATGGATAATATGTAAATGTAAATCAATCTCGATAAGAATGGCTGCATGAGTTTCACTCGGACAGCAAGTAAACAATAAACAATATTGTCTTCTCTTGTTAGTCAGTTGTATGTTCTGGAACTACAAAAATAAAGAAATAAAAACTTAAAAGAGCTGTAAAAAGTTCTGGATAATATGGCAGTTATACCAGAATCATGCCTCTGTCTAAAACACACATGCCCTTTTCTGCTATTCTGTAGTCATATTCACTACACAGAGACCCAGTGCAGTATTGTCCAGAATATTTGCTTGAACCCTCAGAATACTAAAACTATGTCGGATTCACACTTTGGCTGCAAGCACACTGACATCACTGACGTCCCTGCTCAGCATATTGCTTGAATGTACCACAAGTTACTTTCCTCAAGGATAAAGGACCAGGGTGCCGTGGGTATGGGAGCAGCCAGAAGAAAAAAGTGTTTGGGGTAAGCACAAAAAAGAGTAGTCCTTACTTGTATATAACAGACTTAGTTGCCTCATAACAAGGGTTTGCCATAATCATGGATTTTCAGTTTGTGTAGTTTGAGCTATGCATACCTTTATTTTGTCTGCATTTTTAGCTGTGTTACAGAGATGTATACAGTATTGTACCAATTTTTAGAAAAAATGTTAAAGATGTCTCTTGCCTAAAAATAGTGGACTTCATTGCCTGTGACAGGTACATTTGAAAATAGCTCATCATTTAAATCCCTAGGATTGTTGCCTCTGGAGATCTTCAGTGTAGCACATGCAGTAAAGTGGCAGCCATTGAGTGGTTAAAAGCTTAGAGTGCCTGCAGCGTGATTTACAGACATTTTTGCACCCGCACAAACATATTCTGTTTAGTTCTTCGTTTATTTTAGGGAAAACACATTTCCTAGCCTATGCAACCTAGTGATAAAAAAGAAACGCCGTCTCTCTTTTTTTTGTGTGTCTCCTTCTCCACGTTCTCTGCAGCATGCGCAGATAGAAAGCATTTTTAAAAGCAGAGCAGAAGGTAGTCTTCCCCAACCTGACACCTTTGTCCTCCACTCTTATTGGTCTTTTTCAGTTGGAGGAAGAAAGGCAACACTCCCAACAATCTTTCCCGAGGCCCAACCAGTTGAGAAGACTGGCATCCTATGTCTTCTCCTCCTCAACTCTGGAGACGGAGCAGTACCCTCACCCGGGCGGCACGTTCATCCAGCGCAGCCGCTCCGCGGAGAGCAGCCCCGCCCGCGCGCCCTCCCGGAGGCACATGCCGCTGGTGCCCGGGAGCCCGCGTCCCAGACACTCAGTCCTCAGTTTGTCCAGGCTGCAAATCCAACAAATGCTGGCCAAATTAATGAACAAGACGTGAGCTGAAAACCCCCCCACTTTCTTTCTTTTTTTTTTTTTTTCTCCACCCACTTAACCCCAACCAATGAAATGAACAAAAACAAAAAAAAAAGATCCTACTCATGCAATAAACCCGGTCTGCTCCATGCATTCAGAGCCCAGTGCGGTGCACCAGGCTGAAATGGGGTGTCGCTGGAGGGAGATAGCGAGTCCTCGGGTGGCTGAGACTGAGTGCTTGCCTGCAATATGGCATTGTCTCCTTATTGGTCTCTGTTTGAGTGAAAGAGGGAGGATATGTAACTAGCGCTGTTTAAATTCTAAGAGACATTTCAATTCTTGTACATTCTTTGTTTTTAAAATTAAAAAAATCCGTGAAAGATGTGTAAATGGGAGGTGTAAATGGGAATGACGGTTGCATACAGGCTAAGCCATTGCCCCTAATGAGGAAGTGTCAAGTTATGGTCAAGTGTAAAATCCAAAATATAAGGAATCTATTTTTAATGTATGTCAAATATGCTGCCTATATATGTGTATACATCATAATATATTATTTACTGCCACTTTTTATGCCGTTTAATGCATACATGAAATGTAATGCATATAGGAGTGTATTCTCCCATTCGCGTAAGTCAAAAAAGCGCGCAGCTACACACTTTTCAGCCTACGCGTACTCTCCCCTTGACTTAAGTCTATGATTTGCGCGCCATGAAGGCAGTTACACGCTTCGGGGGGAGCAACCCCAAAATCTGGGCGTTTCTTATGTAAACACAATTTATGCGTATTCTGCCCTTGGCTTACTCGCTTTTCAGCTACGCGCTTCTGAGGGCTGTAGTAAGTCAAGCGCCACTACATGGCGAAACACCATATTGCCTTTTAAGTTGGCGGTAGGCCTACTTTTAACATTAGTATACATGTAAAAATAAAGTTCAAAATGCACAATATTTGTGTGTCATTATTTTTAAACTACAATAACATTTCTTGTAACCCTATATTACATTGTTAAACAGAAAAAAAAAACGTTTTACATCACATGGTGTTGTGAACAAGCCTGGTAAATAATTAGTCCAATTAGAATAAAACAAATATCAATTAAGATGAGTAAAAATAGCAGAGCGTTACCCATTCATTAAACAATTTAGCTAATACAGAGTACTTTGGAAGAGTCATGATGAGTTTTTAATAAAAGGCTACTCAGCATGAGTTCAAGCGTGGACATTGGAACATGCATTTTGTTGCACCTTTTCCTCAATGGTGCGTTTTTATTAACCCTTTCACGCATACTGTCACACCGGTGTGATTAGCCGTTTAGTGCGTATGCTAAAACCGGTGCAATTAGAAAACTAGATGGGAAAAATTCTAACTAATTTTAGCTTTGATGAAACAGTGATTTAACATTTAAAAATATAGCAAATTCTAACTGAAAACTATGAGAAGCTTAATAACGCTAATGAAAACATAACGAACCATGTAACGTAAGACGCACGCTACATAGCATAAAACATAAATTACGTGCGAAAGGGTTAATGAATCTCCACACGTCAAATGTGTCTTTACACATAGGCCCAGCACATGTGTCGTTTGGTATATTTACTTTATTTTTGGGTTTATGTCATACATAGAAACAAATGCTTTCCTTTGAGGCAATTCGTAATATAGCTCTCCCTTTGCATTTATTTTCAAAATCAGAGTCTTGTTTATGGTTTGCATGGATTTCAATGACATTGACATGGTGAATGCATAAGCCCACGTTCCATGTTTTCCCGACAGCCAAAATAAACGAGGCTGTGCCTCAGTCTACTTCTACTTGAAATAAATCACACCTCTTTCATGAGCCCGCCTTCATTCTGAAGTTAAGCACTGTGGGCATGATCGTAGTGCGTAGGGGAGAATACGTGTAACTGAAATGCGCGTAACTGGAGGCGCGCAAAAAAGGACTTGCGCGTGAATGGGAGAATACCCCCATATTGAATAATACAATTTAGAATGCATCTAGTGTTACAATGTGTGATTTTACAACATAGGCTTACAGTTGCAGATATGGAAAAGTGGAAGTAAAGTGGAAGTAATTTATATGTTTTTATAAATATGCAGTATAGATTAGATAGCCATATGCATTAAACATAAATTCCTTACATTTTGCATTAATAATGTTATTTTTCATAAGGGATGCCAATGAAAGTCTTGCTTGAATATCTCACTTGTTCTTGCAAAGGGGAATGAGGCAGAGAGGCATAACCTGCATATCCATCAAGTGCTCATGGTATCTGGAATGAGGGGAAATCATCATTGCCTAAACAGGCTGAGCCTGTACCCTCATTATTTAATGCTGAAAGAACCTGCCAGATGGTCTTCCAAAGACAGTGAACTGTGTAAACTCTTGATATTGGAAACATTGTGGTTTGTTAAAAACTTAGCAGTTTGTTAAAAACAGAGGAGAATCTACCAAATTATTAGCAAAATCTGTAAAATTAGTGAAATTAGTGAATTAGTGAAAACATTTTAACAGCATATAGTGCACAATGCTTTCACACAACATAAATTGCATTGAGGTTCCATGCCTTGTTCTGTACCTGCTTCATGTTAAGTAGATGACATGGCTAACAAGGTATCTCTCTGTAGTCTTCCAGTGGATACCATTTTCTTTCAGCTTTTGAGTTATTTAACACATTTGTTCTAATCCTGTGTTTACAAAATGTTTAATGTTTAAATTAAGTTTCTATACTTAATTCGTACAGTCAAACATGAAGACAATTACTGATCATCTGCAGGAATGATTTACATTGGACAAAGTATAACCTCTGACATTAAAATGGGAATGGGTTTACAGTGTCCCTTACTGTGACTCAGTGATGATGAGCTGGAATTATCCCTGTAGCAGAATAACACAAAAGCCTCAAGCCCCACCCCAAGCTGTAGTGACTAACTATGAGTTATTTTCTATTTTAATGCATATGAAGCACCTGATAAGCCATGATTTATTTCAATTACAATCATGTGGTTATTGGTCCATTCCTTGAATTTAATGTAGGGAGTGACTGACAGAGATGTATGGGCCTCTGTAAACATGTTTATCAAATCACCAAGTCGTTAACGTAAAGGATCTACAGTGATATGTAGTGTGTGTAGCAAGGCTGGATTTACTGTTATTGGCTGTAGTGTACACTGCAGTTAAAGACAGTGATCTGTGGTCGGCAAAGTACAAAACGGCTCCGAACATTTTTGTTGCTGTTGTAACACAGTGCAATAAGATGCGAATACTGTACCTGACTGTGGCACTTTATACTTAGGTTGAATGGAGAAGCTACTTTCACTACAGAGCTACAGAGGTGGAGATGTAGGGGATGGTAAAGGCAATAAAGATAGCTTTGGTTGAAAACAACACCATTGAGAGAGAGGAAACATACTCCTCAGTTCGGAGTAGAAGATTTTGGTCATTGTCACTTAATGTTACAGCTCCTTATTAAAATATTTTCTGAACAATTTAATGTTTGACCTATACATAATGTGACTGACACCAGTGACACCCATTGTATGTCTTGCTGGTGTCAATTTGATTTTTACAACTTGAAAAATAAATGCAACTGCACCTTCACTGAGAACACATAGCCATGACATCACAGTGCATGTCAAAGTCCTTGCAAATGTGATCTAATGGTTCCTATGTTGTCTTCACATTTCTAGTCGATTTCAAAGGTTCTGTTTCCGTGCTTGCAAGATTGTTTTATTGAAGTTTGTGGTAATAGAACAATATACCATTTTCTCCTTTTGATCAGAAAACCTTAATAGGAATATTATAATTTCATTATTGGCATGTTCACCCAACCTGGATCCCTGCTGATCAGGAGGCTGTTGTGTTTCATGACTAATGGTTGCTTATGTAAAGGCATCAAGGGCTATGTTCACAATGAATGCTGCATTTTAATTTTGCACAACAGTTCTTTTCCATTTCACAGCAGTACTTCCTAGTAGCATTTTGTATGAATGTAGCCACTGCCTGAGTTTGCTAAGGGAAATGGTCTTTGTGAAAAGAGTTGAACATGTTTTATTTTTTAGTGTTGCTTGTCCTCGGCATTTTGTTAATGATTTATTTGACAGAAGGTAATTTGATGAAATGTCAGGGAGTAAATGGCTGTTAAAGCCAGTTAAAGATTGTCTCTGGTAGAGTATAATGCATCATATACTCTGACACCTCCATATGTAGTCACTAAATTAAGGCCAAATTTATACTTACGTTTGTATTCAGTTATTATTAGACAAAACTTGGACTGCCCATTAATTTTTATTTAAGTGTAACATTCATTTAAGTTATTTAATAATCTACCTGTTAATCTGTTCAGTTTTACCAAGGGAGCAACAGTGTAATAGTCTTGTGCAGTCTTGTTCATAATAATCATTGCATCTTCAATAACAAAAGTATTTCATGTACCACTTATTTCTCTCATGGGTGAGCTGCACTTGTCCTTGAACAAGTTTTAAGGGCTACCTTCATGTCCTTTACATTAGTATAAATTTATTCCATATGCAAATACATGAACATGGACATTATTCCAAAAAATAAATAATAATAATTACAAGCTAAATAACATAAAAATTGTGCATCAAAGCTTGTTTTTTAAGTTACCCTATTAATCATCATTACACTGCCCTGTAATTTAGAGTGGTGGATTACTCTTCCAAATTTGAGATTATATGTCAGCTCTGACTGTGCAGATTTAAGGAGAAAGGTGAAAATATAAATATGGTATTTGATAAAGTTCTCAATTGTTGAAGTACAAGTACATCATGTACTTTTTAAAAAAGCTACCACTAGTATAACTACTTTGCCTTATGGTCTTAAACAGATCAAGCACTTATTTTGAATCAGGTCATTCACAAGTTTAAATTTATTAGTGGATCCTTCACAAAGCCATTAGTAATTTTGGATATTTCATTTTCTGTCAAAAGGGGGGAAACTGTATTCACAGTATAGATACACTCTGCAATGGGTCTGACAAATTACTTTGCTGCTAATGAGGAATAAATAAACTGTGTGCAATACTATCTAGAAATACAGAAATATTTCATTGGTAAATATTTCGGCAGTTGTAGCTTGTTTGTTGTCTGTGATGTTTATGTTGAGTGATGCTATTGAATAATGTTCAAAAACTGTTTGAACAATTGAAAAACCAAATACGGTACAGGGTTCTTCATCTTTTTACTGTCAGTGTCTTCATAAATAACCAGTTCTGAACAAAATACATTGTTTAAGGTACTGGAGCTTTCTTTGCAGGTGAAGATGAACGTGTAACCCTTTCTATGTTTCTTGTATGAATGCATAAAATCAGCTACTGTCAAAGGAATGTTATCACATATTTTTTTGCCTGTATATAATTTGCCTCACCAAGCACTTAATATTATTGTGTCAAGTGTTTGCAATGAATAGCAGTGAGAATGTGAGCATAATTACAAGAAACTGAACAGAGGAGATCACAGATTCCTTTTTGCCATTCTGTTTCACTTTTCAGATGAGATGTAGGAGCGGTGATAATCACAGAATTTTTAAACTCCATGGTTTTTCAGCATTTATCAATTCACACTCTGTGACAATATGTCAACTCTTTAGTTCAATGTTTAAATCGAAGTGAATTGATCTTGTGTACGTTGCTGAATCTGAACGTAACAAATTGAGCAACATGTCTTCCAGATCAAACAATCATGTAATGGAGATGCAATGAAGGGAATATGGAGTAGCTTCACATACACATTTACACCCATGTGCATGTACAGCTTGTTAAGTAATAATTACAATCTACCTTTGAATTGTACTGAGGTAAAAATGACTTATGCCCCATGAAAAATGTCTGTAATGAAAGATTTTGCATTGGGAAAAGTATGAAATAACTTTTGATTGAAAAATATCAGTGAATTGTTGATTTGAAGATTTGAAATGAAGATTTCAACAATGAAGAGCTCTGTCTCTGACAGTTACTGATTTGGCATAATAATAATGGTTTTCCAAATACAATCAGTGAGGGCTCTCCAACCCCTCTTTTCTGTGGGCATTTTACCTCTCATTTACCTCTGGTGGTAATGATTTTGCAAAAGGCATGCCCTGTAAATGGTACAGCTTCAGCTATGGCAAAACACTGCACACTGAATGTACATGTTCCCAGATGAGCTGCTATATTTGAATGCTTTATTGTTGTCTACTTTGCATTCATTTACTTGTTTTTCTGTCATTGTGGAAAAAGTCCATGCTGTTGTTCATAAGATGGTTCTTAAGAGGTCCTTCATGGTAGTTAGAACTCTGGCATTCCTTTCTGTCAGTTCCTTTCTAGTAGATTAGGCTGCATTGTTGCTATACACTCAACTGGCTCCAAAAGAGACCAGAAGTAATCTCTCCCCTGCAACAGATTGGAATTAATTTGCCATCACATAATAATGTACAGTAAAAAAATGTTTTCTAACTTCCAACACTACTCGCATGAAGCTCTTCAAAATCTATATAAATATACAAGGAAAAATATCCGTCTATATATAGTTATTTTTGTCGCTTTTGTAAATTTCCACTTGTAAAAAGATACTCACGGATCAATGACAATATACTATTAATAATATATAAAATATATAAAATAATTATTTAATATAAATTTGCCATTTTAAATTCCAATCTGAATTTCAGTATCTTAGTGGATGTTTTTATTTCTCACATACCTTGTTTAAGGTGTCTTCTATGTCTGTTTAATTTAGGCTTCAGATTTTATGAGCTATATGGTTACTGTAGAAGTAACCTATTCATCTGTTTAATAAAATGAATTCCACAAATATTTGGTGCTTCTTGGAGGTGATCAGGTATGAATACTGACATTGGAGATTCTGCCTTGGTGTTGTACAGCACAGTTCGTTTTAACTTTAGGCCAGGTCTACTAGACTAAAGACTTCATCATCATGACTGAAATTTGAAAAAAATTTAAATTGAATTATAACATGTACAGTATCCACTGTAATTCATGTTTTTGAAATGGTGGGGGTCAGTGTGGACCTTAGATGTATTTGCTGTACATGGAACCCCAGTATTACTGGGGTTATGAGATCATTAATTGTGTTATCAGGTCATTATTTATGTTATGAGGTGATACGTCACTCTTTCATGTAGAAAGTTTACTGTAGAAGTTGTTGCCTTAGTGCCTGTTGTTGCCTATAAAACTGATGTGGATATAGTCATAGTAGTTGCAGTGAGATGAGGAAAAGAATACTGTAGAGGACAATAATATGAGAGAATGCATGCATACACTACAAAAATAATTTTCTTCAAAGAGAAGTTTTGTCCTTACTGGATTATCGGCTTTAAAGAAAGAATGCATTAAATTAATCTTCTAAAATTTTCCATAATTCCTGAGGATATTTTCTTATGTCGCTCCTATTTTTTCTTATTTCAAGATGCACGTCTTCCTGAAGTAAGTCTTCAGACAAATGGGAGTTGCATATGAAACCTTTTATGAAGAACTTAATTGTATACATTCCTATATTGATATTATCTTAATATGAAAATAAGAAAATATTTTGGCAGTGTACTGTTCACTCACATAAGTTATTAAGTAGATCTATAACCATTTGTGTACAGTAGGAAAATAGGATGAAACATGACCAGGGTGCTTGTAGTGGCATGAAATGTGTTATATTTGTACCATGCATCTTAGGTCACTTGCAGTATCAGCTATGCCTGTTCAGTTCTTTGTGTCTGTACTTCCATTTTAATGTCCCTGGGTAAAAACTTTCACCAGTCTACATTGTAGTATTCCTGAAGCCCAACACTGCTGTAAAACTACAAAGTGCATGAGAAAATAATATATCATCCAAAACCCCCTGTAATATCAGCCACACTATAGTCAGTGAAGGAGAGTGGGACCCCATGGTTAAGGATAAAAGCTGGTGCTTGCATTTGCAATTCATGCTAACCACACCATGTTAACAGCTGGGTTGAGTAATGGTTAGGAAGATATACAGCAGAGTGATCCGTGAGTGTCTTTTCAACATGAGATATGTAAGCAGTTTTTGTATTGCAATAACACTGTACAGTCAGCTTGTAATACCTACAAGTAAAGCATGTATTTTAAGCTTTTTAATAAACATTACAAATGTACATATATACATAAAACACCAACTATTGATTTTACTTGTATATTGGCATGCAGTATAGTTGCTCAAAGGCTGTATATATGGCTAACCACTGTATTAAGGGATACACTTGAAATCACAAAATAATGGGCTGAGTCATCTAAAATAATAACGCTGTGCAATGCATTTTTGTGCCTTTTCTATTCATGTATGTAATCTAGACAATCTTGAAAAGCTTGTATACAACCAAAATGTCATTAAAGGATTTGGGGAGGACTTTAAAAGTGTTGTGTTCACTTTCTTGACCTCCGTACATTCAATACATTTCAATACATATTTCAGTTTCACTTTATTAATGTGTATTACTGAGAACCTGAAGAATGGCAGGAACTCACTGGAAATTTAAATAGCTGACATTGTCTTGTGTTGCTAAATTACTGTGTTTGTCATATTTACTGTAAGTTGGTGTATGCATAATATTGACATAATTTGCTGCATATTCCTAATATTATTCAGTATTCCATTATACAATTTAATGATCATGAGCCTGAATTCTCTCAGAGTTTTAATGATGAAAACATTAAATCATAGCCTGTATGTCAAAATTTGTTCCATAATAATTGTACAACAAACATAAGAGCTTAGACAGAATCACTGTGTCATTAGCAACATATTATACAATGCTAGACCCCTACTGGGAGGGGTCTGTCCTCTAGTGTATTGCAAGAATCTGGCCATATTAATTATAAATGTCTGAAGTATAACATAGCATTTTGTTATATTACATGCAGTAGTCATAGCTTGCTCAAAACATTTAAAACTGTATCAAAATACAGAAGAATGTGAGAAAACTGGGAAGGGCAACAAAACGAAAAAGTACTGCTGACAAATGCTTTGCAGAAAACAGAGCAGGGTTTGCTTAGTGTTTCATAATATATTGGTTTTAATTCATCAAAAATCTTTTAACAAGCATATTTTCTGCATTCAGTTTCTTTGGGAGGTCGTATTTGTGTTGCAGTAGGATAAGTAATTGCTTTCTCTTGTGTTGCTTTCCTTTAGGTTTTGTCAATCAAACGCTTTGAGCAGAATGGCCTACCTTTGCTGGTGCCTTCTAGTCTGCCGTCAGACTTCAGAACAAAGGACCAGGCTGCTGAAAAGGACATTTTTCAAGTTCTTCCCCAGCTGCGGGTGAAAAGGGTGGACTTCCTCACCGCTGTGCTCACCAGTGTCCTGCCGCACTATCATGACCTTGCCGCTCGGTCTCTCGAGCACAAGGATGAAGACAGGGCCGACTTTCCTGAGAGCGAGTCAAGCAGTGAGGCCAGCCAGGATGGGGCCCCTTCCACCCTCATGGCAGATGAACAGAAGGAATCAAAGGGCCCGGCCTCCACTGTCGAAGCAGACCTGGAGCTAGAGGAGGGCTCCAAAACTCTTGTCCTGTTTTCTCCTGGGGACATGAGGAAGTCCATGGTCCCTGACGACTTGGCCCCTGAAGTAGACCTGGGAATGATGGCCACTGTCACCCCCCAGGGCGAGAAGCCTCAGCCTATGGGAAGCCAATTGGATGTTTCCGAGCCTGGGACTCTGTCCTCTGTGCTGAAGTCAGAACCAAAGCCCCTGATTGCTGCCACATCTGCATCCTCCCCGTTCACCAAAGTTGAGCGCACTTTTGTCCACATCGCTGAGACTTCCCACTTAAACGTCATGTCTTCCAGTGACCAGCCAGTAAAGCATGATGACCATGAGCTCTCTAGTGTAAAGGAGGAGCCCTTAGCAGATAGAGAAGTCCCAGAGAGAGAGATGACAAGGACTAGGGACATCAACTCCACAGAGAAAGAGATAGAGAGAAGTTGTTCAGTCCAGGCAGCTGCTCAGTCAGAAACAACTGATCAAAGCCCTCCAGAAGAACCTCAAATCCAGAACGGTCTTGATGTGTCCACTGAAAATGAATCTGAGCTCAAACCAGAGGATGTCCCTACTCTTGTTGCCATGGAGTCTGAGCACATCCTGGTAGAGGTATCTCCTGTAGTTGACCACAGTACACCACCAGATGTACTGAAGGAGGAGGTGCTACTGGTGGAGGGATCAGCCAAGCCCACAGGCAGGCCAGAATCAAGCAAAAGACCGAGGGCACGACACAAAAGTCGCATACCAGTTTTGGTCTCTGAGGAAGACACAGGTTCTGATAATTCGGCTTCCATCTCCTCCAAAGATCGACTCCGTAGACGGCCAAAGCAGCAGGACCTAGCTCGCTTAGTTCTGGAGAAGCGCCAGGGACACTTGATGAGGCTGGCCTCGGGGACCTCGTCATCTGCCTCTTCAGAGGAAGACAGGAGGAGAACTTCAGAGACCCTGTCAGCTACTGGCTCTGAAGAAGACACACATGACTTGGAGGACTCCTTTGGCAAAAAGGTTTGTGGTCCGAAGCTGAAAGTCCTAGACAGAGAGCAAGGAGGCAAGCAGTCACAGAGCAGGATCCCCCGTCCAGTCACGCCCATTAGGAGGCCCTCAGCCAATCTGGTGGCTGCCGTTCCTTCTCCTCTCTCCCTCATGGGATCCAGTGCTCACAGATCCACATCCTCAGTAGTAAACCGGTAAGTGTGATAATACCTGATACGTATTACATGATGAGATGCAAATATTCACAACAGGTACGATAAAATTTGATTAAAGAATAACTATAATGTGGACCTTTACCTTATTCATCATTTTGATTAAGTCAGTGCCACACAGTATTTTAAAAATTTATTATAAAATCATTTTGCACAATTACATTTAACTCTACTGTCTGGTGATTTAGAACATTGAAAAATAAGAAAATGCGCACTGCCAACTAGCATGCTGGGTTTTTAGAGGGAGTAAGCCAGGTACAGTATCTGGTGTGATTGAACCAGCCAGTGCAGTCTTGAATATCCACTCATCGTCCTGTGAAGGAAAATTAGGACCTGGCTGCTGTGGCCACTTAAAGTGACCATCCAGAAGATGTTACTTCTTCCCAGTGGAGACTTGGCTGATTGATAAGACAATGATTTTCTTTCATGTATACTTTACCAAAACTGAGCATAGCTGAGCCCAGTAATGTTCAAGCAATGTAGACTGTACCTATCAAACATGTGGTTTACTCCTGCACTATAAGAAAAACATGTCAGAAGATTGAATATCATAAGAATCAAGGTGTTTTCAACGTCGTTACCTACATTATCACCAATCATGGTCATGTGACTGAAATGCTGCACTTATTCACATGCTGCACTTTATCTACTCTCATTTGCTCAATATAATTCCTGTATTAGTTTGTTTAGTTAGTTTATTTATTTACTTAGTAACTATTTAATATTTATTAACTGACAACATATTATGCTAATATGTTCATTATTCAAAATGGTTTACTTTCTAGCCCCACGTAACAATACCCAAAGCACATATTTTATTTATTTTATTAAATTTATTTATATCAGGGACCATGTCCAAAATACATTAACCTCAACAAGAGGAAAGATGCTTTGTACCAGATTTAGCTACTAGCTAATTTCCATCTGCAGTCCCTGGGCAGGTGAAGGAGACAATAAAACACAAAACAAAACCTAACATCACCATACAAATAGGCTAACATCCTATTCATACCCACTCAGGCACACGCAGACACACAGTAACACACTTCATAGGAATAAACACATGACAAAATATAGATATCAAATTATTACATATATATATCCAAAGTTATAAAATCAGGTCACCAGAATGTCTAATTAATGCTGACAACACTGGTTTTTTCACTTCAAGAGAGAAAATATGGAAGTCTGTGCAGGTGCTTTTTCAATCTAGTAAGTTGTTAGGCTGAAATACTAATAAAAGTTAAGTAGCTCCTTAATTTCTAAAACTCTGTTTAGTTACTTAGAGGATGCAAAGACACTTGTTGAGATCAAAGGTGTAGTGTGGCCTGCAACATGTATGCTGTTAATTGGAATGTTGCATTTAGCATAAAGAAATCAAGTTTCACCAAGGAGAGTGAGCCAAAGTAGCATATCTCCTTGGGAAGCAACACAAAGGCAACATTTTTAGATTAATTTTTTTAATTCATCCATGAGTTGGCTATAATTTTGATTATCAAAACTGAATGTTATCAGCGCCACCGTGGCACCTCATTAAAAGTTTATAAAAAATGTCCAGCTGAAAATCTTTGTTTTGTCTTTGTTTTTTGTCCAGCTTTGTTTCACATTTCCTCTGTATCTGGCCTACTCCTACGCACCATGTGTTAGCCAGCCCTGTCTTGTCAAATGTTCTTTGTCACAGGACATTGGGGTCACAGATGTAGATATGCTTATTCAGTTTATTGAAATCCCAACCCTATACGCACCTTTTATCCAAAGCACACAGTTGGTTTGGTGGTGCATTTAAAACAAGCTTCACCAATGCATAATGCCAAACAGCAATTTTGACAGCTTTATGTAAGGAACTTGAATTTCTGCACAGTACCCAGGAACACGGAAACAGGAAATCACTGCTGGTTTTCCTCTACCATTTTAGGCATCAACCACAGAAGACAGGGATGGCCACCGTGAGTGTTCATTACAGCCAGAGATCGAGGCCAGTGCACCCACGGCCCAGCCCAGCTACATACTGTGGCAGCCCGCGCATGCCACTGCGCTGTGTGTTCCGTACTCCCGCGGCTCCGCCCTCGCGCAGTTTGAGCGCCTCCCCTCGCACCTACTCCACCGCCCGAACAGACAGCCCCTCCCCCCAGTGTCAGCAGCCTGCAGTCACGGAGGTGCGCCGACAGCTCGTATCCTTCCGGGCCAACGGGGCTCTCCCCCTGAAGCTCAGACCCCAGGTGGGCAGCCCTGTGGAGGACTCCATATCGCAGCCAACTGAAAAGCCCAGGCGGAAAAGCAGGCTGCAGCCACAGGTCCCGCCCACCAAGGGGAGACGAGAAGCTGCTGAGGTCAGGGTCACAGCCAGATAATAACTCAGACTCTATGCCCTATGCCCTATGGTAAAGTCATGCTTCTCTACCTACTTACGAATAGTAAATTGCCTCAAGGTATCAGCCCCAGGCTAAAAAAACTGCTTTCAGTTTCTTTTTCATCCTACCATCCTACACCAGCTTTGATCCAAGTCCTCAGCTAATTGTTAGCCAGTAAGACCTAAAAATGTCTTACAGTTTGACACATCGCTAGCTAGCCACAAATTAGAATTTGCCCTTACAAATATAATATGTTCAAATAGAAAACCTAAAAGATAAAGAATGATTTTGAATTAATGTGAAACTATAGGGAGTATATAAGAACATATAACTATTATTGCAACGTTGTATGTTAATTTATGTGTATATTGTAGAAAACATTAATCATGTCATTTTCGATATTCTGCAATATATGGATATACTCGCAAACATGAAGGTTGGAATAATTGATATTTTCTAATATATTCTCTGCCATATATTTTTACATAAACTGAAATATAATCCATTTTTCATGTGATATTCAAATGTATATCAACAACATATATTAGTTTTTATATAGGTATAAAGAGTAATAACAATAATATGTGAACATGATTAAAAAACCTGTTACTTTAGGACAAGAAAAAACATTGTTTCCTTGATGAGAGCTTCCAGTACCAACAATAAAAAAGTCATAAAATGTGCTACCATGGTGCTAAATGTTTATCCTTCTCTCATCAATCCGTAGATTTTATACTGGCCACCTCTAATGATCTTTCACATTAAATGTTTTTGAATGTGAATAACTCCAAGCTTTAGTACCAGCTTCATATAAATCCTGAGATTTTGACAGCAACTCTTAAAACATACTTGAAACTTCAAATTGTGTTTGAAATGTTGTAATATTTGTACTTTTTAATTAAATTGTTATTAATTACTTTGTACTGACAGTACTGAAAATAACACAGTTATCCTCATAAATGATCAGTCTTTTCAGATACAACCATACAAATAAATGATTTAGAAGGTCAAGTCTGTATTTATCTCAGGCTTTAAAACGTATGAAGGTTTATAAAATCATCCCCAAATTTAGGCATAATTAGTACTAATACAGTGTAAAGTGTGTTTTTTGTTGTAGGACAGTATATTCTAATATTGATTCCAATTTAGTCCTGTATGATGTGTACTGTTGTTTTCATTTTGGCCGCATTTGAGTAGTTTGAGTTTCTCAAAGCATATTACAAAATTACATTATGTTTAACACATAGAGGTCATCATATATTGAAATTGTCATCATGTATCGCAATAAAGAATTAAAGACGAACAGGAAAAACAAGAGTGGTGTGAAAAAAAAATTAAATTCCTTTATCAAAGCAGAATGATGTATTTATAAATTTTATCTGATCATGGATAGGTTGTCTGGTGATTGAATGAATGCTTGATGGTCTGAAAGCGTTTATTTGGTCTGGGGAGACAGTACATACATAAACATGGGCATGACGAAATGAAGCACTGACAGAGCCCTAGATCTCCCTGTCAACCTGTGAAAATGGGCATGTCTTTTAAAATGCTAGGTTTGGTGTTTAATAGTAGTTTAAAGTCTGTATATAAAATGATTATTTCTTGAGAAGAAACATCTTTATTTTTATCTGGTAAAACAAACAAAACAAAGATATATAAAATTCTTTATTTACCTCTTTTTTAAAAGACATTTGAGTAACATACCACTCTTGACAAAGCATGGACCAAATGGGCCAGCCTTAGAAAGTGTAATACACATTATCCCTCATTCAGAGAGGCAGCTGCCATCAATGTTATGACTCATGAATTGTGGAAGTTCTGTTGATTAAATGAGACAGAGTGGTGGGTGGATGAAGCATAAAATTGCTCAGCAGGGAACAAAAGTGAAATTAAATGTGCGCAAAAGGAGTTCCACATTCATTCTGGAGGAGACAGGAGGGGGTGTTGAGCAAAGAGAGGACAGCACAAAATAACCCTGCTAACAGGTGCTGAAATGAAAAGAAGAGAGGCAATTCAGATATTTCACATTTAGCTATCATACCTGCATGAGAAATCTGAAACTCGGTTCAGTTATTGTGTACATTCTGTGTGGTGAATGAGAGACTATGGAAATCCATCAGGTGCCACTCAGTTTCATGGCAGAAACCACAGCCTCAGGCCATCTCTGTTTATATGTATTTACAATTTAGAGTCATTTACAAAGATACAGCTGTGATGACATCGATGTTGTTTTGAATTAAAAAAAGAAGATGTAGGCAGGCAGTGCCAAAACAGATCAAGCACAGAGTTGCTCGATTCATCATTATTGGAATTGTCAAAAATGTGTGCATGAACCTCAGATCAGCTCAACTGTAATAAAACCACAGTGATGTCTTACTGTTGGATATGGATGTACCGCTGATTGGTACTGACATTTTTTTTGATGAGTGATGTATGGCATACCCTGTTCATTGTGAGAGGTAGAACTGTGACTGTACCTTTGCTTTCATTCCCCTAAAACATTTTTGCCTATGCAGTGTTGACTTGTCTCTTCAATGTACACTTCTATTTCACACTGGATAGGTTAGACATTAAAACGAGTACAGAAATTCATATAAATTAAGTTGAATTATTTACTCATAACAAATATGGTTATTAAGAAGGCCAAAATTAATCTGTAATAGACCACAGAAAACTGTGCCATGTGTTTATTTCTTGTATAAATATCTGCCTGTGACAATCTTATGAAACTTGCTAAAAATTTGCAGTCCACATTTACTCATTCCAAATCCTCTTAAATATTTTTGTATGGACCACAGAAACCATTTGCTTCCACTTCAGAAATTTATTGATCTTGAAAAATTACTCTATTTTGAGACCTAGGACTTACAAGGTTTCCGCTCATTCACAACAGATTGGACCAGATGAGACCAGATATCGAATCAAAGTAACTGCTGACCTCAGTCATGTTGGTTTAATCACTTCCACACTAGTTTTGTCATCCAGCCAGGGAACATGCACCTGAATCACTGACTTTTAATATAACAGCAGCTGAGATCCAACTGCTCCCTTTTTAAAAACCTGCTTTATAAAAATATGACTCATCACCCTGCAGCTGTGTACCATTTTTAAGTTAATTTAATAATAAACTTCTTGCTGTTCATTGTCATTT